>BTHU01000003.1:21162500-21762500 GCA_036184795.1 Tokudaia tokunoshimensis
GTTTGTTTGTTCTCTGCACTAATCATTACATGTAATGTCTAGCAGTGGTTGGTCCACTTCTTACATCCATCAGCTGGACTGAAAAATGGGAAATTTCTTACGTACTCCGACTTCTCAATCACTTGATTTTATAAGTAGTAGTGCTTAGGTTCATAATGTTTGAATTCTGTTTGTAATTCTAATTTGGTCCTCTGATGTGTAATAGGCTGGCTTATTTATTGTTCTGTATATAACCAAGTAATGTAACTAAACACAAGGAACAGTACGTGGAAAGCATCTTGAAGCCCCGCCTCTGGAGCATAACTCACGCACCACCTAAGATGGAGTCTTGAAATTTTTTTCACTTTTCTTCATTTTATGCAGGGAGTGTCCACATCACCCTTCTTTGGTTTCCTTTGGCCTCTTGTTAATTTTTACTAGATCAGCAACATCCATGGGCATATAAAGGTCCTAAACCTACTGGACTCTAGCATGCTAGAAAAGTACTTTCTTCAGTCACTTCATTGAAAGTTTGAGTACAGGGAGAAATCTCTGTCCAAGACTACTTCCTCCACACACTAGCCAATGCCGCCCTCTATCCTCTCTGGGATCTCAGTGTCCTTAACGCTGGGGAACAGGCCTGTTCTCAGGTGTTGCCCATCTCTCTGTGAATGGCCCAGGTACTCTCCATCCTGCAAGCTGTCAGTCTTTTTGTTAATTTATGTTCATCTGGACATGAGCAAGAATGTGCAAAGAGCACAGGCCCTGAAAGGCGAGCTGCAGGCATTTTGTGTACTCCTCATATCAAAGACTCGGGACTTTACTGACCTTGGGATAATTACACATTTTCTACAGCAAATTTTCCTATCATCTCTTGTATTCTGCTTTTGTAATACCTAATAACTGCCTTTTATTCATATTCAACTAATGTTTGTTTCTTTTAACTAGCAAATATTTCAATGAGACTTTATAAAAAGAAAGAAATGTTTACTTATTAACTGTCCTTTATTTGAATCCAACATCTGGGTAATTTTTTTAATGTTCATATTAAAATACTTGAATGCTTTGTGTGTGTGTGTGTATGTGTATGTGTGTATATGTGTGCGTGTGTGAAGAGAGAGAGAGAAAGAGAGAGAGAGAGAGAGAGAGAATTCTAATATTTTCATTTTGAAGTGAAAATGTCATATTTGTTTTGAAAGTAGTAATTTGTATCTTTTCTTGTATATGCATTTATTTCATGCTATTGTCATTGACAGAAGGGATTTAAAACAGTGTTTTGTTGACTAGAGTAATTTCCTTTACATTTATATTTTACTAATAAGTCTTTGACACCTAAAAGGACAACATGAAGGGACTAGAGAGGAGACAGACTTCAGTTTCCAAGAACCCACAGGATGGAAAGAGGAAACCAACTCCCATTAATTGTTCTCTGACCTATGCATGCACATACACACATGCACACACAAACACACACAGAAAGAAAGAGAAAGAAAGAAAGAAAGAAAGAAAGAAAGAAAGAAAGAAAGAAAGAAAGAAAGAAAGAAAGAAAGAAAGAAGGAAAGAGGAGGGAGGGAGGGAGGGAGGGAAATGTAAAGCATACATACAAGCTAACCTGGCTGTATTTACGTATTTAGAAATATATGTGCTTATACGTATGTACAGAGGCATGTAACAACAATTATTTAAAAAGAGAACAATCTGGGGCATATGAAAGAGTTTGGAGGGAGGAAAGGAAAGTGGGAAATGATGTAATTACACAAAAATCTCAAAAAATTAAAGACCATACTAAAAAGAAGTTCCCATCTACAAAGAACAACAACAATATCCTCGTAAGGCAGTGAAGAGTGATGCCCTTCTCCCCGAGAGCTCAGCCGCCGCCACATCTTTCTCCACTGCAGTGAAGCAGACATGTGCGCTCATGAGGTGCCTTAGAGACACCAGGTGCGGGTCCCACTGCCTGCAGTATTATGGCAGACATAAGACTAAAGCCATTGTAAACGGAGTCTTCACTTCAGTAGCGGATTACTTTTGGCACGTTTCGCTGGGAATCCTGTGTATATATGGCAATGAGGCACTGAAGAACACCTCAACCCTGAAATTCTCCCAGATGAAGACATGAGCAAACTAACCTAGCACACTTACTGAACAACTACAGAAAATTCAACCACAGTTTCAGAAGCCACTAAAATTCCGTGGTTCTCAACATGTGGGTCATGGCCTCTTTGGAGTCACATGTCAGCTATCTTGCATATGATTCATAACGGTTGCAAAATTACAGCTAGGAAGTAGCAACAAAGTAATTTTATGGCTGTTGGTCACCATGACATGAGGAACTATATTAAAGGGTCACAGCATTAGAAAGGTTTAAGAACCACTGTGCTGCATGACTCTGAACTGTATTTTTAAATCGTATCTTTTGAGTCTCAGATCACTCCTACCTCTCTCACACCCTTCTCCAGCTCCTTCCTCCCACTCCAAAATTCATGACCTCTTCTCTAATTATTATTTTACCTGTCTATTCATGAATAAAGTATGTACACATGTACATACTATTTACTATTAATATACTAGTAATATACATATTACTGATTTGGTTAGCTTTGCTTGTATATATAAATGTGTGCAGAGATGATCACTTGAGATCAGACAACCTTTGTGGGAGTTTATCCCTTAGTGCTGAATGACCCTCCCTCTCAGCTACCACTGACTTCCTATTGTTCATAATCTAGGGGTATGACAATGTTTTGAACCCATAATAACAACAAAAAATTCATATAACCTGATGCTAATTTTGATCCTATCTCATATATCCAATTAATGTCCTAAAAAATTATTTCTGAATATCATTCATCAAATTTCTATTATTTCCTAAAAATTCACAAGTATAGCAATTTTTATTGTTCCTGATTCTTCCTTAATGTAGTTCATCTTGTTCATGAACTGGTTATTTTGCCACCTAAAAGATTATAAAATAACTCTAACTTAGAGGGGTTTGATTTCAGCAGGACTCTGCTTGGGATGTCTACCTATGTTTTAAATGCTGGTTGAGGATCCTATTTTATTAATTTGTCATTAAAAATATATTTTAAAGATGATCTGACTTCTACAGTATTTGAATGATGCCTTATACACATACATTGTAACCACTGTCTTAGTTTGGACTGCAATAAAATACTCTAAGCTACAGAAATTTATTTCTCCTATTCTCAGGCTGGAAAGGACAGGATCGAGGCACAGACAGATTTCTCAGATGGCATGGGCTTGCTTCCCCACCACCAACAGCAGCTTCTCTTGGCTGTAATAACCTAGAAGGGCCAAGGAGCTCCTGTCCTTCTGACAGCATCATTTCCCAGCACCTCTCATTTAATGATGTCATGCTGGGGACTCAGATGTCAGCATAGGAATTCACACACACACACTCTCAGACCATGGTAACATCAGCAATTGATCTAACTCTTTTAACTGTTTTGAGATGTTTTTAACAAATTCGATTTGAATGAAACAGTCAACTTCATTTCTAAGCTTTATTTGCCCTACTTCCTCCATTTACCCAGTTTGACCTACCTACAAAATTGGTAATTGTTGGAAAAATGCAAATGGACACAATTTTTAAAACTGGCTAATGGAACTGAAGAAAGCACTGGTGGATCTTAGATTTTGAAATGTAACTAAAGGGAAATAAAGGAGGAAATTATGAGAAAACTGAGTTGGATCTAAAGTACACTTTCTATTTCAAATTCGACACAGTAAGTTCAGCTTTCATGTATGTCCTGGTAATAATGTTCTCTCACTCTACAAGTTCCATGTTCATGCTCTCTTATGGTAATGTGTCCTTTTGCTAAATGTGGAAGTATTGAGTTAGTCAAAGACATTAGAGCAGTTTACTGAGGTCCCTATCTAAGACTGCAGTATAATTTCTATATTGCGTAGTCTGCTGCTCCATTTCTAAAACTACAAGTAAGTTTGTTTGATTATAGGAGTCTTCTTACCATTCGTCGTACTGGTATAGTTCTTTCTACTCTTGACAAGAAAGCAGCATATTTGTTCAAGTTAGGTAATTCATCATGAATTCTTCCAATCTGTGAATTCCAAAAAAGTACATTGAAACAAAGACATGAAAGGTATATAGCTTATTTTATCAATGTAAATAGCACTCAATAAAGTTGCAATGAAGCTTGGCAATATTGCTCCATCAGTAAAAGCAGACAAATATTCAAAATTAAAATTTTTTTACAGAGGATATAGAAGTAAAAAACTGAAATTCAATGAGTCATACAAGGGAAAAAGTTGATTCTAAAACCTCTAGTTTAACAGATCTGAATACATTAGTTAAATACATAAGGGAGGTCACTATGAGACTATGTCTCCTACCAACATCAGGAACTATCTATACACATCATGTTGCACCAACATGTTCTGCCTAACCATGAGCTGAACAATAGCGACAACAGGAGACAAGCTAGTGTGCACAGTGAAGAGCCCAGGAGACCTCCCACACACTAAGAACGACAAGCAACTAAGGAATGCTGACAGCCAGAGAAATAGTAGTTTCCAGGAAAGAGTACATTCACTGGTTATCCAATAACATCTGATCAGCCCTGAAAAGACACATATGAGTAACATTAAACAGACCATAACTTACATATTTAGGAAAATAAGTATATTCATATACACATATGCATGTAAAAACAATTGTTGAAAAATGAGGCCATGAATTTGAAAGAGAGCAAGTAATGGTGTATAAGAGAGTTTGGAAGGAGTAAATGGAGGGTTAAAATTTGAAAATAAATAAATATATTAGGATGAATTTTAGCTATACTCAAATGTCATATTTAGAAATCAACTACTTTTCAGTGTTATGAGTACATTGTAATCTCAATAATATAAAATTATAATTTATGTGTTCAATTATATAGCATTATTTGTTAACACTTAATTATTAGTACATAAAGCATATTAGCTAAAACTTTAATTATGTGCAATCCTGAACTAATATGTTTCCTAAGCAAAATGATCAATACTCTTTTAATGTGATATTCCCTTACATGCACTGAAGATGCAAATCAATAGACTAGAAGAGGCAGGTAATCTACAATTTTAATTTACAATTAATTATTCCCTGTGAAGTACTATTTCTAATTTAATCTAATTTATTCATCTTATTCATTTAAACTGTATAAATAGTTGCAACCTTTTATGTTTATATGAAATGGATAAAGGCTTATATTCTTGTCTTTACAGACATCGCTATTTTCATTTCAGAACTTCATATTTTTATTTAGTATTTCAGAATTTGACACATAGTGGGCAATGGCCTGATACACAATCTTTACTCATTTTATGACTAACATTAATTTACTAAAAAGCCAAATCTCTTACATATTCTTTCTGTAAAACTGTCTGTTCCTTTAACAAAAATGTTGAAGTTAGTTCTAGAAATAAACCCAGTTTGTGTCAAAATGACAAAAAAAAAAACCCTGAAAAACTGGGAACAAAGGAAACATACTTCATGACAGTAGACTGCATGTGACAGACTTGAACTCAACATTATAGCAAGCAAGGGAAAACTTAAAATATTTTCACATATATCCAAGGAATATCAGACATGTCTATTTCCAACAAATATGTTACACTCAGCGAAAGTGAAGCACTAAGAGTTTCCCAACTTAAAAAAAAAATCTGTAGTCCAAACAAATGCACTACTAAATTCTCCAGAATCTTAGAGAAGAACTAACAATAGACTCTTTAAAGTATTCATTAAATAAAAGAGAAATTAAAGATGAAATTTACATGATCAATAAATACATGAAAAATGTTCAACAATTTTTTGTCATCCCAGTCAATATAGCAATTACCAAAAACATCAAACAAGAGCCTGGCAAGATGGCCCAGTATTTAAGAGTACATAACTGCTCTTGCAGAAGACCAAAGTTGGGCTGCCAGTACTAATTTTTAATGGATCATAGCAAGAGGGGGCACAGAGAGAGTGGGGAGCAGAGAAAGAGATAAATAGAACAAAACTTTTTAAAAGAAATCAAATGCCAGTGAATGCTGGTGAGGACACAAGCAAAAGTAAGGAACCCTTATAAACTATCATTGGAAGTAACACCTAATATGGCCACTATGAAAATCACTATAAAAACTCTTTCAAATGACTAAAAATGCAATTTCCATATGATCCACCTGTAGCTATATAGTCCTCAGTATGTGTGCAAAGGACACACAGAAAGCTTGCCAACAGAAGTATTAACACAATAGTACTTATTGCAGCCCAATATTTAAGTTATAGAATCACCTAAAGTAACCATCAAGAGATGAATGAAGAATATATGCTTGAGTTGATGTCCCCCACAAAAACCATAGGCTAGCAAAAACCCCGTGCCCCACCCCCAGTTCAAACTCTTTTGAACATTTGAACAATGCAATGCAAATGACTCCCTAGACAACACACACTACTGATGTGGCCTTTGGTTGCTTCTCAGAGGTTGAAGGTAAGCTCCTACTGCTGAAGTCACTTCTCAGTTGGGACACAAAGCTTGGCTTGAAGGTGGATTCCTGAAAGTCTCCTCCCTTCAGTCTAGCTTACATGGTACCAGAAAAGACTGTACAAGCTGCCAAGAGGGGAAGCAACTAATAGTCTAACCCAGATGTAATACCTAGGAAGCATAATGCTGACCAGCATGGCAAGATGCAGTAAATGGCATGCGCATTTCAGTAGTAATCAACAGTTGCCCAATTGGATGTAAGGCCCACTCAACAATTGGAAAAGCATGCCTAGAATTAAAACCTAACCAACCTCCAGGGCTAGCAAAGTCATTGGAAAATTGTCAACTATTTCTACTGTGTTAGATCACCATAATTCCTTGCTACACTCTAATCTTACCCTCATACCCACAGATAAGTGTAACTATCACATCTGATTGAAGAAGCGTCTCTTCACAGCAAATAGAGACCTCTACAGAACATCACAACTGGATTCAATCCGGACATCAATGATATAGCTATGTCACAGCTCATGAATGTATGGTCTAAGGAACACCATGGAAGGAAGTGCAGCAAGACTGTAGGAGCTAGAATATCAGGGAGTCATCTGTGGGACAGCCTCTCCTAGAAATAGCCACATAAACAAGACAGGATAGACGCCAATGTCAGTAGACAAGCTGACATGGAGGGACACACACACACACACAATGAACTATAGACAATTAATGACTGCTGGGAGAGAGCTACTGGCCTCTCCAAGGGATGAGGCCCTTATGTGTTGTCCAATACCAAGTGGAAAATCCTGAAACCATATATATATACAAACAACAAAAGTAGTCTCAAGAGATTGTACTTAAATATGTGTGCATGTGTATAAACATATATCAATAATAATCATGATCAAGGAAAAAGTTACTACCAATTAGAGAGTTGGATCAGTTGTGGGGCTGTAGGAAGGTTACCTGGGAGGGCTGTAGATCACCATTCTACCATACACATGAAACAAGTGCTGCATGCCTTCTCTCATATTTATGATCTAAAGTTCATTTTTAAAATAAGACCTGAAATCTACGGATCAACATAAGGACATCACCAGAAACAAAGAAGATGGGACTAGAGAAGAGTCAAGTGTATAATATATATTATGAGAATGTTATAAAGAAACTCATTAGTTTGTGAAATCAATATATGATAATACAAGAAAGAATTCCAGAATTTAAAAGATATGAAATTGTATGTGTGTGTGTGTGCGTGCGTGTGCGTGCGCGTGCGTGTGTGCGTGCGCGTGCGCGTGTGTGTGTGTGTCTCTTGTGGGTTTTTAATTCTGATTTGTCTGGGCATCTTTTCCTGAGGTTTACATGTTTGTTTGCTTCACAAAGAGAACATAAGAAAGGGCATAGAACTTAGTGCATGGGAAGGTGGGAAAGATATGTGAGTTGAGAGAGGAGAAGCCATGATTAGACCATATTGTATGGATAGAATCTGTCAACAAAAAAGGACAAATTAAAACATAATTCAATAGCTTCATTTAGGAAAAAATTAAAAATTGCAGATTCTCCTAACAGAAAATGTAAACACCCAAACCTGAAGAGGAGGAAAAGGCGCAACGGGTTCAGAGCACCGCGAGCAGCCCGACACACATTGGGGTTCAGAGCACCGCGAGCAGCCCGACACACATTGGGGTTCAGAGCACCGCGAGCAGCCCGACACACATTGGGGTTCAGAGCACGGCGAGCAGCCCGACACACATTGGGGTTCAGAGCACCGCGAGCAGCCCGACACACATTGGAGCTTGGATCCCGGGAGCAGAGAAGGATATGGCATGAGAAATATATGAAGAAACCACGAACAAGAATCACTTCAAATGGACGACACACAGCGAGCCAAGATGAGCAGCTCTGCAAACTTCAGACAGACGCACGGGAGAGAAAGCAGCACTTAGTCATACCAAAGATACAAGCGAGAGACACAGAAGCATCCACTCACTTCACAGGAAGATCCATATGTAGAACAGCCCACTTCTCACTGGAAGTCACACAGTGGCATCATTAAAGTACTGAAAATAACTAGCAACCTAAAATTTTACTTCCAAAGAGTTACTCAAAATCTACACAATATAGGCCTTTTCAGACAAAGCAAGCCTACGGTAACTCGGAAGTAGCAGACACAAACAAGAAGCAGCACAAGGTGCCTGTCTCTCAGGAAGGCACTGAAAATCCCGGACCATACCCTGAAAATGAAGAAAGAAGAGAATCCCCGTAATGTGTATTGGTGAAATGAGGTGATGCAGAGCAATAATATTCAGAGTCTAAAACACACTAATTTAGGATATGATAATATGTCACCATGGCGTGAAAGTGCTCTAAGTTAAGGTTGTTGGAGACATGGTGGGACTAGTTGTTTTTATTGACTGGCAATGATCAAAGGATGCCCCTGGGATCCCGATGGCAAAACACAATGCGTAACTAAAACTAATGAACTAATGTTGCGTTTTACACAAACCACAGCAAAATGGTCTAAAAACTACTAAAATTAATGACAGATTCCCTCAAAACCAGGGATAGGTTTGATGTACTATTTTTATAATCAGAATTAAAATAGGGTTATATCAAACTGAATCTTTATCAAAGAAACATATGTTAAAAGATATGTGAGGAAAAAAAGTTTGAGATGAAATTTACAAATCTAAAAAGCATCTGCCAATCAAAAGACTAAAAACCTCTAGAGCAGACACAGGTGAATTAACTTTGTTCATTTCTCAACTCTTTAATGAACTGCTGAATTTAATGGAAATAAGTTGACAACAACCAGATAGCCATTGTGATGACCTTCAGATACCCTATGTGTGTGAGTGGGGCAGGTCCTGAGGCTCGATACCCCAGTGTAGGGGAATGCCAGGGCAGGGAAGTGGGAGTGGGTCGGTTGGTAAGCAGGAGGATGGGTTAGGGGGTTTTCTGAGGGGAAACCAGGAAAGAGATAACATTTGAAATGTAAATAAGGACAAGTTGGCAAGTATGGCTAGTTTTAGGCACTGACAGAAAAGTCAAGGCTCCTGAGCCCAGGACAAAGGCTTTACCCATCCTGACACAGCTTGTCAGCAGACTGTGGCAATCCTCCTTGCTCAGAGGGCACGATAGAGACCAGACAGGTGGGACCGCTGGATACCTGCAAACAACAGCTTTCTTTCGGAAGAAAGCATGTGTATGAGGAACCTGAGTCTTAAGATAGCATGAGCTCTGCTTGAGACAAAGGTATAATAGCTTTAAAATCGCTTGCTATAATGTCACATTGAAAAAGGAACTGTGAATTCACAAAATTCCTAGGCAAATGGTCAGAACTTGAAAATATCATCCTTAGTGAGGTAACCCAATCACAAAAGAACACACATGGTATGCAGTCACTGATAAGGGGATATTAGCCCAGAAGCTCGGAATACCCTAGACACAATCCGCATATCAATAGATTTCTAAGAAGATGGAAGGAGAGACCCCTGGTCCTGGAAAGACTGGATGGAGGGGAACACCAGGACAGAGAAGCAAGGGGGTTGAATGGGGAAAAGAGGGAGGGAAGGGGGCTTATGGGACTTTTGGGGAGGGAGGAAACGGGAAAGGGGAAGTGATTTGGAATGTAAATAAAAAAAAACTTAGAAAATAAAAAAAAAGAAAAAGGAACTGTGAAAAATGTGCAAAAGCAATAAAATATTTACATAGGAAACAAATGCTGAGGGCGTTTGCTTAGAAAACAAATCTGAGAAAAATAAGCTTCAAAAAAATTAGAAAGCAAAAATATATAATGTTTAATCATATGTTTTATGTACAATAACATGCAAAAAAAATTAATTCGGGCATTGAATTAAACACATAATCCCTGCCTTTAAGTCCTTAAGCATATTATATACTGGTTTGTTTCCCTGTCGGAGCTGATGCTTCCTCTTAACCAGACTGCACATGGTAAATACTTGCAAAATCTGACTCCGGCTTAATTGCTTCAAGCTATGACCAGAGCATCAAGATTTTTAAATGTCCTTAGACATTGCAATGACAACCAGCCTAGGAAACAGTTTCTCCAAAACTGTCAGCCATTTCACATTGTAATACTCTGAATTTGGGACATAGTGTTTTAATGTCAGTTATAAAAAAAAAAAATGGGATGTGAGGTTTCTCTTGTTTCTAGGTTATTTATGCCTTCCATTTTCCAAGCATCATCAATAAACATAAATCCTGAGTGATGGAAAAGAAAGAATGTCATTTGTGGCCAAGGAGATGGCACAGTGGAGAAAGGCATCAGCTGACAAGGCTGAGGTTCAACTGCACCTCAAGAACCTACATGGCAAAGGTAGAAAGCTGACCCCTGGAAGTTATATTCCGTCCTTCACAGATATCCCATGGCATGTGAACACACACACACACACACACACACACACACACACAGTTTAAAATGCTGTTATGTAACCCAGTACCATTTCCAGTGAGTTTATACTAAAAAAAAAAAACTCATAAATTATATTATATATAATTATATTATACATACTTCTATGTAATCTGTGATACTACATAATTACAATTATATATTATAAAATTATATATTTCATAAGCCTGTCCTAAGCCAAAACCTAATCAATAAACTAATTCCTTCACTGAATCAAAATCTCAAGCTCCCATTTTCTCCTACTGGCCCCTACTGCTTGCCTTACCCACAAAAAACATACTCCTTATTAGAAAACTCACCATTTTTAAACTGGCCATTCTGTACCAAATATCTCTATTTCTTTGTCTGAAGCTCTAAGCCTTCACTTTCCTGGCTACTTTTTTCTTGAACATAGCTTTCGTGCAGACTTTTTTCAAACATGATGTTTGTGATCTCTAGAACTTCAGTTTGTAAGGTTTTGTTTGTTTGTTTGATTTTGCTTCTGTAATTCATCTGCTGAGTGTGATCAGTCTTCTACTTTCCATGACACATAGAATATAGTAATAAGAATAGCTTACCATACTTGCCTAGCAATTCTATTACTACATAATAAATAAAATAAAATGAAAAAAATGACTGTCTCGATAGTAACCTATCACCTGGTAATCACTAGGCCCAGGACCACTGAAAGTTTTTATCTGATCTGTGAACAAAGTTGGAGGCACAGAAGAACCAAATCCAGTTTTCCTTTGTTTCTTCAAGCAGGGCTTTTTAACCTGGGCCTTTACAGTGTTGGTTGAGATATCATAAAAGCCAGGACCTAAAATTATAAAGAACATTATGTATAAGAATAATCATACTTTTAAGAACTTTTTTTTAACTCAGTAACATTAAGTAACCTTTTTAGAAGGAAGTCCATATATTTCTGGCTATATAGTAAAGATACGTTTTAAAATTTATCAACGACTTTCACTGTTAATGAGCAAATATGAGTGAGTGTCAGAAGCTTGCAGAGAAAGCAGTGACACATTCTAAATGATTCCACTTACATGAAACCTTAGAAAAATTAAAATACACAGGCTCAGAGGTTGCCTGGGGACACGGATGGGGGTGGACATTGATGTCAGGGGTGCATGTGAAAAATTCTACATGATGGGACTATTTCAAAACTTGATAATAACAGTGTTCACCAGTGTAAAAGAAAGCTGGCAGTGTGGCACCATTTGTAAGCCATACTACATACTGAGCTGTAGTGACAACTCCAGGAAATCGCTGACAGAAGAAATCTCAATGTATTGAAAACAGTGGTAACTATTTTCTTCCCCAGTGACAATAACCTGGACCCATACGACATCAAAGCAAAGCTACCAAAAGAAATTATTCCTTCCATAGTAATTTTTCACAACCTAAATTATTATCTAAACCTCCTCCTCTTGCCGTTACTAAGGCTTACCTTAGTAACATTCCTAAATCCCTCCCTAATGACACATGCTCTAATCTTCACTAGTGTCGTAGTTTGGTTTCTGTTGCAGTGATTAAAACATTAGCTAAAGGTAACCAGGACATAGGAAGAGTCAGATTGAAACAAACGTAAACAGTTCAGTGCCTGTCATAAGGCATTTACAATGTTCTGGGATGCAAAGGAGGCAGCTTTACCTCTCCTGTCCTGCTCCTCACAGCACACAGAGCTTGCCTTGTAAAATCATGCTAGCTCCTTCCATACGTCCCACACTCCTGACATCCCCAGTAGGCTGAGGTCTGCATTGTAGCAGAGGCTGCCTCTCCTGGGCGCTCTTCATGGACTCAAACCTGGCTTGAAGGTGCCAAGCCTCACCTCTCTCCATAACACTTTCAATCTTAAGGTCTCCACCTCAATGATGCTGGTATATCTTACTAACCACAACTGACTCTTTAGCCATTTCTAACCAGCACCAATTCACCAATTGTCCCAGTAGAGCAAGCATTCCACTACCAGAGATTTTTTTCCCGTATCCTTTTTTTTCTTTTTATTTTTTTTATTTTCTATATTTTTTTCATTTACATTCCAAATGATTTCCCCTTTCCTGTTTCCTCCCTCCCCGAAAGTCCCATAAGCCCCCTTCCCTCCCCCTGTTCCCCATTCAACCCCCTCTCGCTTCTCTGTCCTGGTATTCCCCTACATCCAGTCTTTTACGAGAGATTCTTAATCTAACATTTTATATAAATGATACTAATAGAATCTTTGCTTCTTTCTGGAACTTCACAAGCCAGACTTCCAGCCTCCACACCTCTCTCAACATTCTTGTCTTCCAAGCTTCCATAACAGCCCATTAACTTCTGAGGGTTCGACAGCTTTTTTTAGCTGAAAACTCTAAAATCCTCCCAAGGACCACAGTCAGGCCCATCAGAGCAACACCCCCAAGACCTTAGTGACAGTTTTCTGTTCTAGTTCAATCTCTCTTGTTGTGCTAAAGTGATAAAGCATTGAACAACTGCACCTAGAGGGAAGAGGGGGTTTATCTGAATTACAGATTAATAGCATTAAGGAAAGTCAAGCAGAAACTTAAGACAGGGACCTGGGGGCAGGAACTGAAGCAGAGACAGTGGGAGAACACTTAGTGGCTTGCCTCCCCTGGCTTGCTCAGCTGCATTTCATATGAAATCCAGGCCCACATACTCAGGAAGGATACTACCCACAGTGGGTTTGGCCCACCTATATCAAGTAGCAATCAGGAAAAAATGTCCCACAGACATGCCCACCAGTGAATCTGATAGAGACAGTTCTACAGTTGAAACTCCTCTCCCCAGCTAAGGCTAGGGTTGTGTTAAGTTGACAATAAAACTAACCAAGATAACTATGATCTGTGCTACCTCGATATCAATTCTAAGTGCTGTCTTGTTTAATATAGCAATGAGCCTCTTTAAATGACAGCTAACTGATACGTTTATCAAGATCACGGACTGCATACTTTAAATTATTTTTATTACGGGCAAACTAAATGTCAAAAGAGAATTCATGAATACATCACAAAGCTAAACAATGACAGAGTTTTTGTAAAATGTATTTAACATGAAAAAGATCACCTATCATCTAATGCTCCTCTCGGCACACTTACTGTGTCTCACTCCTTCCATACAGTAACAAACATAACTCAGGGTATTTCCTATAGACGTGGTCTGAATGAATCAAGTTTCACGTTCTTTTCACTCAAAATATTATAAAAAGCTTTCTATGATGTTGAAAGGGTTTTTTTTGTTTTTTTGTTTTTGTTTTGGTTTGGTTTTTTTTGGTTAAAATAGTCAGATACGTGCAATAAATATTCAGTGTCCTCTCTACAGTTCAGTTTGTCTTCAAGAGAAGTCTGTTTGGGTGAGTTCATATCCATTAGTGAACTGGGACATATCTGAACAGGACACACAATTTCAGTTATGTGTATTCTATTCAGTTGGCTCTGTTACTTAATCATGTTAGAACTTTAATTCGTCTGCTTACCATAGTTAATACTTCAACTTTTTTTTTTACTTTAATACCACCAAACACAGAATGTCAGTAAATTAAATTCCCTCATGTATCCACCCTGTTAAGGATAGTAAGTTATTCAGAGAGTAAAAGATTAACAACAGACCTGGTAGCTCCTGCGCCTTGGAATCCTCTGTGAATCGGGCAGCACTTTGGCCAAATGGCGAAAACAGTCCTGATCTTTTCTTGGGGTGCTTGAAAGCAGTTCGTATTTCATTGTATGTGCCAGGAGCCGGGGTACATGATTTGATAGGTGCAAATCTCTGGGAAAATATGCCATTAAAAATCGCAAATAAGATTCCATCCTTCATGAATTAGAAGCTGCCTTCTGAGTGATGCAGCATCTAGAGGATTATTTTTAATGTGGCAAAGACAACACAAATGAATTAAGAACTCTTGGTCATTGAAACATAAAGTTTTGCATAGCACTTGGTAAAGTCACTGATAAACTAATAGAGTTATGTATGCTATGCCACATTTCCCTTAGGGAAAAAATGTTGAGAGGGGTCTCCAGCTCTGGATGGCATTGTATGGACAGTTTTAACTTTTAAATATTCTTTACTTAAAGAACTATATGGTCAAATATGATTTATGTTATATTTGTGTGTGTACATGTATGAAGGAGCTAGTGTGTGTGTGTGTGTGTGTGTGTGTGTGTGTGTGTGTGTGTGTGTGTGTGTGTGTTTGAGGTGGGGCAGAGGTCAAGTGAAAAGTCTTCTTTAATGGCTCCTCCACCTGAGACAGGGTCTTTCATGAACCAGTAGCTCACTTGTTGGCTAGACTGGCTGGCCCAAAAGCCCCACAGAGATCGTCCTGTATTTATCATCTGATACTGATGTAGTCAAATTCTCTGGTTGCCTGGAGCATTTCTTCCTTTAACCTATACACTCTGGTATAAGGAGTGATCGACTCATTTGTTTCTGTTTTATTATAGTTTAAGAATGGTTTTTCATTAATTACTTTATTCATTTTATATCCCAATATCTGCCCCCGTCCCGCAAGTCCCCCTCTTTCACAGTTCCTGCCTCTATTCCCCCTCTCCTTCTCCTCTGAGGAGTAGGATCCCCCTAAGTTTCATCTTACTATGGCACATCAGGTCTCTGCAGGACAAGGCACATTCTCTCACACTGAGGACAGCCAAATAAGGCAATCCAATTAGAGAAATAGGATCCACATGGAGACAACAGAAACAGAGGCAGCCCCTGCTCCAGTTGTTGGGAGATCAGGCATGAAGACCAAGCTGAACACCTACTACATGTGTGGGGGGGTCTAAGTCCACCACATGCTTGCTCTTTGGTTGGTAGTTCAGTCTCTGGGAGAACCTAAGGGTCCAGGTTAGTTCACTCTATTGGTCTTCCTGTGGAGTTCCTATCCTCTTTGTGTCCCTCAATCCTTCCACCAACTCTTCCACAAGACATCCGGGTTCTATCTAATGTTTGGCTATGGTTCTCTGCATCTATTTCCATTGGCTGCTGGATGAAGCCTCTCAGAGAACAGTTATGCTAGGCTTCTGTCTGCAAGCATAAGAAAGGATCAATAATAGTGTCCAGAATTGGTTATTGCCCACAGGATGGATCTCAAATTGGACCAGTCACTACTTGGCCATTCCCTCTATCTCTGGTTCATTTTGTGCCTTCACACCATGTAGGCAGGACACATTTTGGATTGAAGGTTTTGTGGGTAGGTTACTGTCCTTATCCCTCCACTGGGGTCCTGCCTGGCTACAGGAAGTGAACACTTCTGGCTTCCTATCCCCCACTGCTAGGGGTCTCAGCTAGAGTCACTCCCATAGACTCCCTTGAGCCTCACCCTGCCCCTGCCTCAGGTCTCTAGCACTTTCTAGAGATGCACACCCTACCAATTTCTGTTCTCCCCATCCTACTCTCCCTACACCTGACCCCTGACCCAACCCTTTTCTCTCTCCCACCCAGTTTTCTCCCTCTATCCACCTCCAATATATAATTTTATTTCCTCTGTGAGACAGATTCAAGAATGCTTCCTTGGTCCCTCCCTGTTATTTGGCTTCTTGGGGTCTGTGGACTGTAAAATGGCTATCTTGTACTTTATGACTAATACTCACTTATAAGGGAGTGCATACCATACATTTCTATTTGGGTTTGTTACCTCACTCTGGTTGCTATTTTATAATTCCATGCATTTGCTGCAAAGTTCACAATGTCCTTGTTTTTAATAGCTGAGTAATATTCCAATGCTTAAATAAACCACATCTTCTTTACCCATCCTTTGGTTGAGGGACATCAGGGTTGTTTCCAGTTCCTGGCTATTATGAACAAAGTTTTGATGAACATAGTTGAGCACGTGTCCTTGTAGGCATAGAGCATCTTTTGGTTATATGTCCAAGAGTATTACAGGTAGGTAAGAAGGTAGAACTATTCCCAGTTTTTCTGAGAAATTGCCAAATAGATTTCCAGATTGGTTGTATAAGTTTGTACTCCAACTAACAATGTATAGTGCTCAACATCCTTGCCAGCATATACAGTTCCATGAGTTTTAGATCTTAGCCTTACTGATGGATGAAAGGCGGAATCCTAGAGTCATTTGGTTTGCATTTATATCTCTGATAACTGAGAAGAGTGAATATTTGTTTAACTGTTTCTCGGCCATTAGAGATTCCTCTGTTGAGAATTCTGTCTAGCTCTGTATCCTATTTTTTAATTGGGATATTTGGATAATTGGTGCCTAACTTCTTGAGATCTTTACAAATGTTAGGTATTAGACCTCTGTCAGTCAGATGAAGAGTTGGTAAAGATATTTTCCCATTCCCTAGGCTACCATTTTGCTGTATTGAACATGTCTTTTGCATTGCAGAAGTCTTCTAGTTTCATGAGGTCCCATTTATTAACCACTGATCTTAGTGCCTGCACTATAGTTGCTCTGTTCAGGAAGTTGTCTTCCCTCTCAATGAGTTCAAAGCTAGTCTCCACTTTCTCTTCTATTGGATTTAGTATATCTCATTTTACATTGAGGTCTTTCATCCTCTTGGACTTGAGCTTTGCACAGGGTAATAAATATGAATCTATTTGTATTCATCTACATGCAGACAGTCAATTAGACCAGCACAATTTGTTGAAGATGCTCTCCCTTGTTCATTATATAGTTTTGGCTTCTTTGTCAAAAATCAAAAGTCTGTAAGGTGTGTGGGGTAGTTTCTGGGTCTTCAATTCTATTCCATTGATCAAGCTGTTTTTCTCTGAACCAATACCATGCAATTGTTATTACTATTCATCTGTACTACAGCATGAAGTCAAGGATGATGATACCTCCAAAAGTTCTTTTATTATTCAATATTGTTTTAGCTATCCCAGGGTTTTTTTTCCCATATGAAGGTAAGAATTGTTCTTTCAAATTGTGTTGGAATGTTGATGGGAATTTCATTAAATCTATACACTGCCTTTGGTAAGATGGTCATATTCATTATGTCGATCCTGCATATCCATGAACATGGGAGATCTTTTCATCTTCTGCTATCTTCTTTAATTTCTTTCTTCAGAGATTTGAAGTTCTTGTCATACAGATTCTTTCAGATATTATATTATTTGAGGCTATTTTGAAGGATATTGTTTCCCTAACTTCTTTCTCAGCCCATTTATTATTTGTATAAAGGAGAGCTGCTGATTTCTGGGAGTTAATTTAGTATCCAGCCATTTTGCTAAAGGTGTTTTTTTTCATCACCTTTAGGAGTTTTCTGGCAGAATTTTTGGGGTTACTAATTTACACTATCATATCATCTATGAACAGTGATGCTTTGACTTCCCCCTTTCCAACCTGTATCCCCTGGATCTCCTTTAGTCATCTTCTTGCTCTAGCTAGGACTTCAGGGACTATATTGAAGACAGGGAGAGAGTGGGTACACTGATTTGGTGGAATTACTTTAAGTTTCTCTCTATTTAATTCGATGTTTGCCATGGCTTGCTGTACATTGCCTTCATTATGTTTAGGTATGGACCTTGTGTCCCTGATCTCTCAAAGATGTTTAACATGAAGGAATGTTTGATTTTTGTGAAAGGCTTTTTCAGCATCTAAGGAGATGATGGTATGCCTTTTTTCTTTTAAGTTTCTTTACATGAAGGATTACACTGATGGATTTTCATATATCAAACCAGTCCTGCATCACTGCGATAAAGTCTACCTGATCATGGTAGATAATGTCTTTGATGTGTTTGTGGATTTGGTTTGCAAGTTTTTATTGAGTATTTTTGCATTTATGTTAATAAGGGAAATTGGTCTGACATTCTCTTTCTTTGTTGAGTCTTTGGATGGTTTAGATATTAGGGTGACTGTGGCCTCATAGAATGAGTTTGACAATGTTCCTTCTATTTCTATGTTCTAGAAAACTTTGAGAAGTATTGGATTAATGCTTTGTTTGAAAGTCTGGTAGAATTCTGCTCTAAACCATTTGACCCTCGCTTTTTTTTTGCGGGGGTGGGGAGACTTTTAATGATTGTTTCTATTTCCTTGGGGTTATAGGACTATTTGGATAGTTTACCTGATTTTGATTTAACTTTGGTAACTGGTTTTTGTCTAGAAAATGATCATCCATTTCATTTAGATTTTGCAATTTTGTGGTGTACAGGCTTTTGAAGTAAGACCTAATGATTCTCTTATTTTCCTCACTGTTATGTCCACTGTTAAGTCTTTCTTTTCATTTCTGATTTTTGTTAATTTGAGTACTGTTTCTCTACCTTTTAGTTATTTTGGCTAAGGGTTTATCTATCTTGTTAATTTTCTCAAAGACATGGTTATTGGTTTGTTGATTCTTTGTGCTGTTCTCTTTGTTTCTAACTGATTGAGTTGAGCCCTTACTTTGATTATTTCCTGCCATCTACTCCCCTTGAGCTTTCAGGTGGACTTTTAAATCCTTAGTATGAGAACTCTCCAATTTTTTTTTTAAATTTTATTTTTTAAGTTTTTTTTATTTACATTCCAAATCATTTCCCCTTTCCCGTTTCCTCCCTCCCCAAAAGTCCAATAAGCCCCCTTCCCTCCCACTTTTCCCCATTCAAACCCCTCTCGTTTCTCTGTCCTGGCATTCCCCTATATCGAGTCTTTCCAGGAACAGTGGTCTCTCCTTCCATCTTTTTAGAAATTCTATTGATATGCGAATTGTGTCTAGTGTATTCCAAGATTCTGGGTTAATATCCCCTTATCAGAGACTGCATACCATGTGTGTTCTTTTGTGATTGGGTTACCTCACTAAGGATGATATTTTCAAGTTCTGACCATTTGCCTAGGAATTCCGTGAATTCATTGTTTTTAATTGCAGAGTAGTATTCCATTGTGTAAATATACCACATCTTCTGAATCCATTCCTCCGTTGAGGAACATCTGGGTTCTTTCCAGCTTCTGGCTATTATAAATAAGGCTGCTATGAACATAGTGGAGCATGTGTCCTTATTGCATGCAGGTAAAGCCTCTGGGTATATGCCCAGGAGTGGTATAGCCAGATCCTCCGGGATTGTCATGCCCAGTTTACTGAGGAACTGCTAGACTGCTTTCCAGAGTGATTGTACCAGATTGCAATTCCACCAGCAGTGGAGGAGTGTTCCTCTTTCTCCACATCCTCACCAACAACTGCTGTCTCCTGTGTTTTTGATATTAGCCATTCTGACTGGTGTGAGATGGAATCTCAAGGTTGTTTTGATTTGCATTTCCCTAATGACTAAGGATGATGAACATCTCTTTAGGTGCTTCTCAGTCATTAGATATTCTTCAGGTGAGGACTCTTTGATCAGCTCTGTACCCCATTTTTTAATAGGGTTACTTGCCTCTCTGGAGTTTAACTTCTTGAGTTCTTTGTATATATTGGATATTAGCCCTCTGTCGGATGTAGGGTTGGTAAATATCATTTGCCAGTTAGTTGGTTGCCGCTTTGTCTTTTTGACAGTGTCTTTTGCCTTGCAAAAACTGTGTAATTTAATGAGGTCCCATTTGTCTATTCTTGATCTTAGAGCATAAGCTATTGGAGTTCTGTTCAGGAAATTCTCCCCTGTGCCCATATGTTCAAGGTTCTTCCCTAGTTTCCCTTCTATTAGTTTCAGTGTGTCTGGTTTTATGTGGAGATCTTTGATCCACTTAGAATTGAGCTTAGTGCAAGGAGATAAGAATGGGTCGATTTGCTTTCTTCTGCATGTTGACCTCCAGTTGAGCCAGCACCATTTGTTGAAAAGGCTATCTTTTTTCCACTGGATGGTTTTAGCTCCTTTGTCAAAGATCAAGTGACCATAGGAGTGTGGATTCATTTCTGGGTCTTCAATTCTGTTCCATTGATCTACATGCCTGTCAATGTACCAATACCATGCGGTTTTTAAACACTATTGCTCTGTAGTACAGCTTGAGGTCCGGTATACTGATTCCCCCAGAGGTTCTTTTACTCTTGAGAATAGTTTTAGCTATTCTGGGTTTTCTGTTATTCCAGATGAATTTTTGAATTGCTCTTTCTAACTCTATGAAGAATTGAGTTGGGATTTTGATGGGGATTGCATTGAATCTGTATATTACTTTTGGTAAGATGGTCATTTTTACTATATTAATCCTGCCAATCCATGAGCATGGCAGATTTTTCCATCTTCTGAGGTCTTCTTCAATTTCTTTCTTCAGAGACGTGAAGTTCTTGACATACAGATCTTTCACTTGTTTGGTTAGAGTCACGCCAAGATACTTTATATGGTTTGTGGCTATCGTGAAGGGTATCATTTCTCTTACTTCTTTCTCAGCTTGCTTACCCTTTGAGTATAGGAAGGCTACTGACTTGCTTGAGCTGATTTTATATCCGGCCACTTTGCTGAAGTTGTTTATCAGCTGTAGGAGATCTCTGGTGGAGTTCTTTGGGTCGCTTAAGTATACTATCATATCGTCTGCAAATAGTGATAGTTTGACTTCTTCCTTTCCAATTTGTATCCCTTTGACCTCCTTTTGTTGTCTAATTGCTCTAGCTAGAACTTCAAGTACTATATTGAAAAGATATGGAGAGAGAGAGCAGCCTTGTCCAGTCCCTGATTTTAGTGGGATTGCTTCAAGTTTCTCTCCATTTAGATTGATGCTGGCTACCGGTTTGCTGTAAATTGCTTTTACTATGTTTAGATATGGGCCTCGAATTCCTGATCTTTCCAAGAACTTTAGCATGAAAGGATGCTGAATTTTGTCAAATGCTTTCTCAGCATCTAATGAGATGACCATGTGGTTTTTTTCTTTGAGATTGTTTATATAGTGGACTACATTGATGGATTTCCTTATATTGAACCATCCCTGCATCCCTGGGATGAAGCCTACTTGATTGTAATGAATGATCGTTTTGATGTGTTCTTGGATTTGGTTGGCAAGAATTTTATTGAGTATTTTTGCATCGATATTCATAAGAGAGATTGGCCTGAGACTCTCTTTGTCGGATCTTTGTGTGCTTTTGGTATTAGTGTAATTGTGCCTTCATAGAACGATTGGGTAGTGTTCCTTCTGTTTCTATTTTGTGGAACAGTTTGAAGAGTATTGGTGTATAGGTCTTCTTTGAAGGTCTGATAGAATTCTGCACTAAAACCATCTGGACCTGTGCTTTTTTTGGTTGGAAGACTTCCAATGACGACTTCTATTTCTTCAGGGCTTATAGGACGGTTTAGATGGTCTATTTGATCCTGATTTAATTTTGGTATTTGATATCTGTCAAAGAAATTGTCCATTTCCTCGAGATTTTCTAGTTGTGTTGCATACAGGTTTTTGTAGTAGGATCTGATCATTTTTTGAATTTCCTCAGTTTCTGTTGTTATCTCTCCCTTTTTGTTTCTGATTTTATTAATTTGGATACTGTCTCTGTGCCCTCTGGTTAGTCTGGCTAAGGTCTTATCTATTTTGTTGATTTTCTCAAAGAACCAACTCCTTGTTTTGTTGATTCTTTGTATGGTTTTATTTGTTTCTACTTGATTGATTTCAGCCCTGAGTATGATGATTTCCCGCCTTCTACTCCTCTTTGGTGTATTTGCTTCTTTTTGTTCCAGGGCTTTCAGGTGTGCCATTAAGCTGTTAGTGTATGCTGTCTCCCGTTTCTTTTTGGCGGCACTCAGGGCTATGAATTTTCCTCTTAGCACTGCTTTCATTGTGTCCCATAAATTCGGGTATGTTGTGCCTTCATTTTCATTAACTTTCAAAAAGTCTTTGATTTCTTTCTTTATTTCCACCTTGACCAAGTTGTCATTGAGTAGAGCATTCTTCAGCCTCCATGTGTACGTGGGTTTTCTTTTGTTTTTGTTGCCATTGAAGACCACCCTTATTCCATAGTGATCTGATAGGAGGCATGGGATTAGTTCTATCTTCTTATAACTGTTGAGGTCTGATTTGTGAACAATTATATGGTCAATTTTGGAGAAGGTACCATGAGGTGCTGAGAAGAAGGTGTATTCTTTAGCTCTAGGATGAAATGTTATATATATATATATCTGTTAGTACCATTTGGTCCAAGGCTTCAATTAGCTTCACTGTGTCCCTGTTTAGTTTCTGCTTTCCTGAACGATCCATTTCAGAGAGCGGGGTGTTGAAGTCACCCACTATTATTGTGTGCGGTGCAATGTGTGCTTTGAGCTTTAGTAAAGTTTCTTTTACGAATGAGGGTGCCCTTGCATTTGGAGCATAGATATTCAGAATTGAGAGTTCTTGTTGGTGGATTTTTCCCTTGATCAGTATGTAGTGTCCTTCTGTGTCTTTTTTGATTACTTTAGGTTGAAAATCAATTTTATCTGATATTAGGATGGCTACTCCACCTCGTTTCTTGGGGCCACTTGCTTGTAAAATTGTTTTCCAGCCTTTTACTCTGAGGCAGTGTTTATCTTTGACACTGAGGTGCGTTTCCTGCATGCAGCAAAATGCTGGGTCCTGTTTACGTATCCAGTCTCATAGTCTATGTGTTTTTATTGGGGAATTGAGACCATTGATATTAAGAGAGGTTAAGGCATAGTGATTATTGCCACCTGCCATTCTTGATGCTATCTTTATGTTTGAGTGGTTATCTACTTTTGGGTTTGAAGCAAGAAGGTTACTATATCATTTTTTCCAGGGTGTTGTTTCTCTCCCTGTATTGGCAGTTTCCACCTATTATCCTTTGCAGGGCTGGATCTGTGGACAGATATTGTGAAAATTTGGTTTTATCATGGAATATCTTGGTCTCTCCATCTATGGTGATTGAGAGTTTTGCTGGGTATAGTAGTCTAGGCTGGCATTTGTGCTGTCTTAGTGTCTGCATGAGATCTGCCCAGGATCTTCTGGCTTTCATAGTCTCTGGTGAGAAGTCTGATGTGATTCGGATAGGTCTTCCTTTGTATGTTACTTGGCCCTTTTCTCTTACTGCTTTTAATATTCTTTCTTTGTTTAGTACATTTGGTGTTTTGATTATTATGTGACGGGAGGTATTTCTGTTCTGGTCCAGTCTGTTTGGAGTTCTGTAGGCTTCTTGTACATTCATCGGCATCTTTATCTTTAGGTTAGGGAAGTTTTCCTCCATAATTTTGTTGAAGATGTTTACTGGCCCTTTAAGTTGCAAATCTTCACTCTCATCTATACCTATAATCCTTAGGTTTGGTCTTCTCATTGTGTCCTGGATTTCCTGGATGTTTTGGGTTACACGTTTTTTGCATTTTGCATTTTTTTTTGACTGTTGAGTCGATGCTTTCTATGGAATCTTCAGCACCTGAGATTCTTTCTTCCATCTCTTGTATTCTATTGTTGATGTTTGCATCTATGACTCCTGATTTCTTCCCAAGGTTTTCTATCTCCAAAGTTGTCTCCCTTTGTGATTTCTTAGTTGTTTCTACTTCCTTTTTTAGTTCCTGGATGGATTTGCTGAGATCCTTCACTTGTTTGTTTGTATTTTCCTGTATTTCTTTAAGGTATTTTTGCATTACCTCTTTCAGGATTTCTGCCTGTTGACCCAAGTTCTCCTGCATTTCTCTGAGCGATTTTTGTGTTTCCTTCTCATGGGATTCCATCTGTTGATCCATCATCTCCTGCATTTCTTTAAGCAGTTCTCGTGTTTCCTTTGTAAGGGCATCTATCCGTTGATTCATTTCTTTAAGCAATTTTTGTGTTGCCTCCCTATGGGCATCCGTCTGTTGACCTATATTCTTCTGCATTTCTTTATGCAATTTTTGTGATTCCTTTGAAAGTGCATCTACCCGTTGATTCATTTCTTTAAGCGATTTTTGTGTTGTCTCTTTGTGGGCCTCCATCTTTTGATCCATGTTCTCCTGCATTTCTCTAAACGATTTTTGTGTTTCCTTTGTAAGGGCTTCTAACCGTCGATTCATGGTCTCCTGTAATTCTTTATTAGATTTATTTGTGTCCTTCTTGTGATCCTCTAATAGCATCATGAGAAGTGATTTTAAATCCAGATCTTGTCTTTCGGGTGTGGTGGGGTATCCAGGACTTGCTGCTGTTGGAGTGTTGGGTTCGGATGGTGCCATATTACTTTGATTTCTGTTAATAACGTTCCTACGTTTGCCTTTTGCCATCTGGTTACCTCTGATGTTAGTTGGTCCTGCTGTCACTGGCTGTTGGTTGGACCTCCTGTGAGCCTGCAAAACTATTTCTGGCCCCCCTGGATTACCAGGATTCCCCTGGCACCGATTTCTGGGGCCTGCCCTGCTCCTGAGTGATTTTGGAGCCCTGATGTGCCTTGCCCCCAAGTGATGTTATATTGGGGAGTCCCTGCACATCCAGAGGCTCAGCATAATGGATTCCCGGAGCAGAGGTCACCAAAGGGAGGCTGGTAGGCTCCTGCCCTGTGCAGGGGTGTGTGATCTCTCCCAGAGTGGGGGGGAGGGGGCGTCCCTCTGCAAGGCAGAAGTCCCACAGCAGACCTGTCGCGCTGGTTGCTGCAGATCTGCCCAGCTCTTGGGAGCAGCATACACACAAGCAGCCCGAGACCCAAGTGATATTATGCCTGTCTGTCTCCATGCCTGGCAGTCCCAACTACCTGGCCACTGGAGTAAAGATGGCGGAGTGCCAGAACACTCCAATTTTTATGATGGCATTTAGTGCTATAAACTCTCCTCTTAGCACTGCTTCCATTGTGTCCCATAAGTTTGGGTATGTTGTGCTCTTATTTTCATTGAATTCTATAAAGTCTTTAATTTTTTTTCTTTCTTCCCTGTATTGACTCGTTTTGTGTGTCAACGTGACACAGGCTGGATTCATCACAGAGAAAGGAGCTTCAGTTGGGGAAGTGTCTCCATGAGATACAGCTGTGGGGCATTTTCTCAATTAGTGATGGGGAGGGGAGGGCTTGTGGGTAGTGCCATCCCTGGGCTGGTAGTCTTGGGTTCTATTAGAGAGCAGGCTGAACAAGTCAGGGGAAGCAAGCCAGTAAGTAACATACCCTCCATGGCCTCTGCATCAGCTCCTGCTTCCTGACCTGCTTGAGTTCCAGTTCTTACTTCCTTTGGTGAAGAACAGCTGTGTGGAAGTGTAAGCAGAATAAACCCTTTCCTCCCCAGCTTGCTTCTTGGTCATGATGTTTGTGCAGGAACAGAAACCTGACTAAGACAAATTGGTACCTGCATAGTGGGGTATTCCTGTGACAACCTGACAATGTTTTGGGGAAGACTGTGGAAGGATTTTTGAACTTTGAGCTAGAAGAGCCAATAGGATGTTAAGAGCTCTGTGGAAAATTCTGTAGGAGCTTAGAAGAAAATGTTAAGAACAGTGTAGATGATGGAGGCCTGACTTGTGAAATTTCAGAGGAAAGATTAAAGACTCTTATCAGGGCCATGTTTTGATTGTGAAGATTTTGTGGTTTTGGCTATCTGAGGCTGAAGAATCAGCTGTGATTAACAAGATACCAGAATCACTAAAGCAAACCTTTTTGTTACTGGGACTATTGATGCTGGTTAGCTGGAGCTAAGAAATTAGCGGTGATTAAGAAGAGACCAGCATCACTGAGGTGAAATCTTCTGGAAGTGTTTTCTGAGAGCACAGAGGCTGTGTTCCAGAGATAGCCACAGTTGTACTTTGTGATGTGGCTGGACTTGGTACTGTGTAAGAGTCAACCAGGTGGTACTGGTTTTGAAGGCATGAAGGGGTCATGAAGAGCAGCTGAGTCTCGGCACTGTGAGAGGCTATGGAAGGTCATTGGTGAAGGTGCAACCTCAATTGCATTTGATGGCCCAGGAATGAATGGGTCATGCATAGGAGTTGAGGCTTTGGCACCATGAAAAGCACCTATGAGAGGCTATTGGTGAAGCCTAGTTACAGCAGAAGACAGCAGTGTTTTGGAAATGCTAGTGCCATGAGATGACCACCAAGAACAGCAGAAGCAATAGAGTACAAGCAGCTGGAGCCTAGAATACAAGGTGTGTGCTATAAAGGGCAGAGCTGGAGAAGTGACCCAAGCCCTTGGAGGAGCCGGGAAGATTGTGAGTTAGATCCCAGACATTGAACCATTGGAGTTTGAGTTTTGCTTTTGTTTGTGACTATGCCCTGATATTTTTCCCTCTTGAAGGAAGAAAGTATTTTAGTAGAGCCCACAGTTAAGAGACTTTGAATTTCTAAGTCTTTGAATTTTAAAAGATATTGAACATTTTAAAGGAATTGAACTTTTAATATGTTGAGACTGTGCAACTTTTAGTTATTTAGACCTTGGGGATGAATAAGAAAGTAAGGGTTGTGGCTTAATAGTGATGTGTTTGTGTGCCAAGTTGACAAGGGGTCAATTGTACTGGCTGTTTTTGTGTGTCAACTTGACACAGGCTGGAGTTATCACAGAGAAAAGAGCTTCAGTTGGGGAAGTGTCTCCATGAGATCCAGCTGTGGGGCTTTTTCTCAATTAGTGATCAAGGGGGGAGGGCCCCTTGTGGGTGATACCATCTCTGGGCTGGTATTCTTGGGTTCTATTAGAAAGCAGGCTGAGCGAGCCAGGGAAAGCCAGCCAGTAAGTAACATCCCTCCATGGCTTCTGCATCAGCTCCTGCTTCCTGACCTGCTTGAGTTCCAGTTCTTACTTCCTTTGGTGATGAACAGCTATGTGGAAGTGTAAGCAGAATAAACCCTTTCCTCCCCAACTTGCTTCTTGGTCATGATGTTTATGCAGGAATAGAAACCTGACTAAGACATTCCCTGACCAAGTGATCATTGAGTAGAGGGTTGTTCAGTTTCCATGAGTATGTAGGCTTTCTGTTGTTTCTGTTGTTAAAGTCCAGCTTAATCCATGGTTGACTGATAAAATACAAGAAATTCTTTCAATCTTCTTGTATATGTTGAGGTTTGCTTTGTGACTAAATATATTGTCAACGGTTCCATGAGGTGCTGAGAGGAAGGTATAATCTTTTCTGTTGGGTTGAAATATTCTGTGCATATTTGTTATGTTCATTTGATTTATAAATTCTGTTATCTCTGTTTAGTTTCTCTCTGGATGACCTGTCAATTGTTGAGAGTGGGGTGTTGAAGTCTCTCACTATTAATGTGTGGAATTTGAACTGTGATTTATGATTTAGTAATGTTTCTTTTATGACTGTGCATGCTCTTGCATTTGGGACATACATGTTCAGAATTGAGAGACTATTGTGCTGGCCATATTACATTTGATAAGTACTAAGTATCCTTCCCGATCTCTTTTGATTACTTTTGTTTGAATGTCTATATTATATATTAGAATGGCTACTCCTGCCCATTTCTTTCACCTGTTTTCTTGGAAGACCTTTTTCCAGCACTTTACTCTGAGATAAGGTCTAACTTTGTTGCTGAGGAGTGTTTCTTGTATGCAACAGAAATGATGAAACCTGTTTATGCATCCACCCTGTTAACCTGAGTCTTCTTATGGGGGAATTGAGTCCATTGATGTTGATAGATATTAATGACCAATGATTGTTAGTTCCTCTTATTTTGATGATAGCAGTGATACTGTAGGGGTTGGGGGAAGAGATTGAGATTCTCTTCTTTTGGTTTTGCTTTTGTGGAATTATATAGTTCGTGTGTTTTCGTGGGTGTAGTTACCCTCCTTATGCTAGAGTTTTCCTTCTAGCATCCTCTGTCAGGCTGAATTAGTATAAAGATATTGTTTAAATTTAGCTTTGTCATGGAATATCTTGATTTGTCAGTCTTTGGTGATTTAAACTTTTGCTGAGTATAGTAGTCTGGGCTGACACCTGTGATCTCTTAGAGACTGTACAACATCTGCCCAGGCCCTTTTGGCTTTTAAAGTCTCTGTTGAGAAGTCTCATGTAATTCTAATAGGTCTGCCTTTATAATACTTGGAATTTATCCCTTGTGGCTTTTAATATTCTTTCTTTGTTCTGGATATTTAGCGTTTTGATTATTATGTGGTAGGAGGATTTTCTTTTTTGGTGCACTCTATTTGGTGTTCTGTATGCTTCTTATACATTCAAAGAAACATTCATTGCTGCCTCATGTTCTTATCTATTTCTTTGTTATCCACTGTAGTGTGTGTGTTGGGGGGGGGGGTTCACAATGTATATAGTTTTCTTATTTCCATAATGTAAATTCACCTACACGGTGGCTAATTTCACACTACCAGCATATCAACCAACTTGCAGAAAGCCTGGAAACCACCATTGTCTCATGAAAGCTGATAGGGATCCACTGCAGCCCATCCAAACTCTTTGCCATCCTTTCCAGACAGCCAACAACATTGCTCTCTGGTTTATCCTCTATGTGTATGTTTAAAATCAAGCAATTATTTATATGTTTCCTTAACCCCTCTTTCTTATACAAAATTATAGTGTATCAAGTGTTCTTTCCACATTTTGGGAAAACAAGTAAATGTCAAGGCCAACTAACGCAACCTCTAAGAGACCAGGAAAGGGCATGTTGGCTCCTCAGTGTGTCATTTTTACAATCCCAAGGACAGTTCTAAAGTGTATCCAGAACTTGGAACCATGTTTGCAATGAAAATTTTGAGGTTTGTAAAGTAATATACCAGATGATGAGGAGATTCATTACATTTTGGTAAAATTCTAGGCCATTCCTGAAATACATCTAAAATTTCCCAGAAACATATCTGCATTTACTCCTATTAGGCACAAATTGTTACCACTAAGTATACTCTCTTAATTGGTTTGTTTCTTTTTCTATCACTATAATTCATATATCTTTTCAAATTAAACTAAACCAACTACCTCTATTGAGGCAATCAGGTTTGGTTTTAACTCCTCTGTCTTCAGCCATTATTCTTTCTTTCGCTACTATCCCTTTGAACAAAATTATTATTTTTCTTTTCCATTTATAAAATATAATTTAAATGGTTGCTGCCAAATGACATAAAATTAGATCTACATACTAGACGAATGGAAGTCACAAAAACCTCAAAAGTGCCGATTATAACCCGTATTTTTAAAAATCAAAGGCATACACACACACACACACACACACACACACACTGTCCTTAATGCATATCTCTTGTGCAGTGCCTTAAGAACTATTACATTGCTCAAGACTAAAATCTAATATTTATTTTTGACTCTTCCTCGTCCCTCGATACATCTAACTCATGAAAATACAATCTTAATGACATCTATAAAATATATATTTAATCTGTCAGCCTGTATCCAAGGAGGAGAAAGGAGATCTTAAATATATTGAAAACAAAGTAGTTGTCTATAATAACTTTCCCAAGTTATATAAAATAATCAGAGCTACACAGAGTACAAGGAGATAATTTTCACAACTACCTTGTCTTCAGGCTGCTGAATTATAAATGTTTACCAGTCTCTTAATTTTCTTCCTATAGAAATATCCTAAAGACATCTGAGTTTACGTGGAATGCTCCTTGAATGGCCTGAAGTGGTTGCTATGGAACAGAACTCTGACCGAAGCTTCACTAGTGAAGGTCTCAGAGGCAGTGCCTGTGTGCCCCTATGGTAGGCATGACAGAATACTGTCATATCATTCTCCACATGTTACATATTTCTACATGGACTATACTTAATACTCCATACATGGATTAGCAAATTACACTTTAGAAATCAAAATAAATTAGGTATTTCTTATCATCCAAACTGAATGTTCACATAAGCAAATTTGATTAATAGCAAATATTTAGTAGGTGTTTCCAATTCAAATATTCATCTGTGTAATTTTGTTAATATTCAATCTTATTTCACATAATTATGCCCACAATTTTGTAGTGTTTTGCCCCTAATATACCCATTTCTAATTTTTTGTATGTCATTTTGCATTTTATAATCTCCTTAAACACCTTTGGATTTGTTAATGGATTTACACCACCCCTGTTACACTATGTATATGAAAATGTATGTACACCATTACCTCTGACTCAGAAAAGAAAGTAAAAGATGCAGCATTCACAATTGCCGACATGGATTTTATCGAGTCAAACTGACTTTTAATGTCGTACTTTCCAGGTCCTGGTACACCCTAAGTTACAGAAAGAAAGAAAGAAATACATTAAGAAAAGATTCTCTTTCTACAACACCTACCAAAGTATGTCATTAAGAGAAAAGCAGGGGAAAAAAACCTTCCTACAAAGAAACAAGAGAGAGAGAGGAGGGGAGGGATGGATGGAAGGGAGGGAGGGAGGGAAGGAGAGAGGGAGGGAGGGAAGGAAGGAAGGAGGGAAGGAAGGAAGGAAGGAAGGAAGGAAGGAAGGAAGGAAGGAAGGAAGGAAGGAAGGAAGTTCTGGTGAAAGTATCATTTGGTCCTGAACTCACACTTCCTGAAGCTTTGCTGCCCTCTGCTGATGAAGTGAAAACATTCCTACCTTTTCTCATGGCTAACTTAAAAGAAAAAAAATGTTTTCAACTGTCCTTTCATTTCAGGATATAAATATAGACTTTCCCCTTTAAATTTGTCTGGTTTGGAGTACAGATCAGTGGTGAAATTTTTTCTTATCATGTGCACAAGGTTCAGCACATAGCAGCAGCAAGAAAAACTTCACTGTCTTCTCCAACTTTCATTAATCAATAGCAAAACAAATAGATAACAGGAAATATTTTTTAAATATTAATACTTGATGTAGAAAACTAAACTTTTACTTGAATACTTAATTTTATTAATCACAAGACTGAGTTCTTTACTATTGTTAGATAAGAGTAAATAGAAGACAGATAGATGATAGATAGATGATAGATAGATAGATAGATAGATAGATAGATAGATAGATAGATACATAGATACATAGATACATACATAGATAGATACATAGATAGATAGATACATGATACATAGATAGATAGATGATAGATTTTCATCACCAAATACCACACAGCTAAGCTTCCAACTTGTGAAAAGGAATTAAATAAAACCTTAGAGCATGGTGTAGTGGTACACACCTTTAATCCCCGCACTCTGGAGGTAGAGGCTGGTAGATCTCTAAATTCAAGGCTAGCCTGGTCTATAGAGAGAGTTTCAGGATAGCCAAGCTTAGGCAGTGATAGAAACAATTGAAAATAGAAAGTTGTTGAAGATATAATTGAATGACGGAGCCATGTTCAAGTTCCAACACACAGCAAAACTTGATGGCTTCAGCCATACAGTTCTGGCTTTAACATTAAGGATGAAAGAAAGGGATTGCAGAATCTGCCTCTGTGACTAAGGAAAGCTGGTGAGGCCAGGCATGTGCCAGAGGTGTCCCTGCATGGAGTGGAATAAAGGGCAAGGTCCCATCCAGCTAAGCTTCCAACTTTTGAAAAGGAATTAAAGTAAAGCTTATAGATTTCCATTGCCTCTGGCTCTTATAGTAAGCACTCACTCCACACACAACTCCATAATGATCCCTGAGCCTTGGGAGGAAGGCGTACAATATACATGTACCATTTAGGGCTGAGCATTCTGCATTCCCTTATTCTCTACACCTTGGCCAGTTGTATGTCTCCATAGTGTCAAATAGCATAAATATTGTTTAAAAGTCTAAAGCTCAAAGTCTCTTCTAAACTCATGGCAATGTCTTAACTGCAGTCCCTTATAAAACCCAAATGGAAAAGCAGTTCATGTACTTCCAACACACAGTGGCACAGAATATGCATAACTGTCCCAAAGGAAGGAAAGGAGTGCCTCGGAGAAATATTGGACCAAAGCAAGATTGGAAACCAGCACAGCAAACTCCAAACTATCTCCATGTCTCATGTCTCCAACTCCTTTCAGCTTTGTCGACAGCAACACACTTCTTTCTCTTGGGCTGTTTGCACCTCCTGCTAACAGCTTTTCTAGGCAGGCATCCGTGGCTCTAGCTTCTCTCTCCAACATTTTGGTGTCTCCAAGGCAATCCAGGCTTCACCTTCACAGCTTCACACAATGATCACTCTAGGCCTCCGTGCACTTTCTTCAACAAGGCCACACCTACTCCAACAGGAGGCCACAGCTCCTAATAGTGACACTCTCTATGAGAGAGGAGGCCATTTTCATTCAAGCTCCCTCACATCTCCTGCACTTGCTTGGTTAGAGTTACCCCCGAGATACTTCATTTGTTATGGCTAAGACTTATCCTCCTTGTGAGGGTCGGGCCACTAGGAATTTGACCATGCTCCAGTAAGTACATGGACCAAATGAAATGAACCTGTTGGGTTTTGTAGGGAGGGGATGGAGAGTAAGGGGGTGGAGGAATCACAGGGGAAGAGGGCAGCAGGCATGGGAAGATTTGGAGATGAGGTAGATGAGGACACATGATGCAAGATTCCCAAACAATCAATAAAAAAATAATTAAATAGTAATAATAATTAGTGGTCTCAAATAGAACACAAACAGATTAATTCAATGGCACTGGAGAGGAAAGTCAGGAGCCGAAGTTTGAATGATCTAACAAAATGGCTACAAAAATTGGCAGTACTGATAAAATCTATGCAACAGGGGAAATTTTTCAGCAAGAAAATTAACATTTTGAAAAAAATATGGAGAGTAAATTAAAATTTTAATGAACAACAGAAACATACAACATAGATACTGCCAAAGATGTGATCAAGCAAAAGAATAAACAAGGATGGAAGACAAAGTCAATTAAATACTACAGTCAAGTATCAATAAAGGACAAAACAGATATGGCAATAGCTAAGACTCCTGAATACCATGAGGAGGAAACCTTAGCCCATGCCAGGTGACACATGCCTGTATCCCCAGAAGGTGAGAGAAAGATGCAAGTGGACCATGAGGAGGAAACCTTAGCCCATGCCAGGTGACACATGCCTGTATCCCCAGAAGGTGAGAGAAAGATGCAAGTGGACCATGAGGCTAACCTGCTATACTAAGTGAGTTCCAGGTATACTCTGTAATGAGCCCTATCTCAAAATCATTAACCAATAACTATTATTATCATCATTATACTATCCTGTCTTTAATTGTATTCGTTGTCTACAGTAAGCCAGAGACTTCACCAGTGTTGTTTAACTTAAGTAACTGAGTCCTATTTTCTATTGCTAGTGTAATCATGAATAGTAATGGATGTTGTTTTAAGGTACTACACTGAGACTATTGGGTACTCTGCAACCAACAACTAAAAGGACAACTAATGTTTACCAATCACATACATTTGCCCCACACTATTTCAGTTTCAATTCAAAGATAAGAAAGCCACAATGCAAATAAACTATTTCCAAAGCTCCACAGTGTTTAAGCAGTTGGGACTGATATACCTCAATCACCAACTTCCCTTATCCAGATAGGAATGTTTACGTGAAACATCCTGGCCAAGAAATATAGGCAATAGGCAGAGAAACTAGAAGCAGAGAAAGGTTCAGAGAAGGATCAGTTCAATTCTGAATGTTAATTTCATAGTTCCTATATGACATCTAAATGGAGGTGTCATGCATGCATTAATTTCTACAGAGTTGGAGCTCAGTGGGGATTCACTGCTGTAAATGCACAGTGGAAGTAATAAGAATAGACAATAATACCTGAAACCATAAAACTGCATGTATTCTCTGGGAAAACTGCCTACATAAAAAAGATACAATAGCTAAAATACCATTTCCTGTTTGTGTGATTTCTGGTATTATGTTTACAGTATAGGAAAACAGCCCCTTCACTTGAAATGAAATGCATTTTTGATACATGTCCTGGATATGATTAACACACTCATCATTCATCCTTGTGATGGATTGAATGGAGAGCATGTAACTTGGATTTGGATCACAGAGAGCATCTGTCAATTAAATCTGTTTGCATAATTACAATGTACACTTTGATTCATTAAAAAACAATGTATATTTTGATTCTTATCTCAGAAAGCAAAGATTCTCTGGGGTTTTTTTTAACTGTTCAGATTTAAACAGAATTATCATTTAAATAAACATGGTAAGACAAACTCTAAGGCAATTGAAAAGTATCATTATATTAATCAACAATAGCATTATAATTTCCACTGGGCCTCAAATGCCACACTTCAGCTGTCTGTCATTCAAGTGAGAATACAGAGAATTAGAGACAGGAAGTGCTTTGTAGACTAAATTGTGTACTTGTTACCCATCCATATGTTTAGTAACAGCAATAGAAAACAAAGTAGCTATCTGGTATAAATTTAGGCAAGCGAATCAAAAGAGGAAAAATAAAAATGTAAGTTACTGAGCTTGGCCATATATTACTCCTCAGAGAAGAAAGTTGTAATATACAGTTCCATACAAAAAACAGGATGAAACTCAGTAATGCTCATAAAAACCTATTCAGTTTGCATAACACATTTGCTGAATAACAATTCATGTTAACACTGGTATTCGTAACTCAGTTGAGCCAAAACTGTATTACAGTAGTCTGAATCCATACTTTCAACCATAGACTTATCTGCTTTTTCACCAAGAAAAAAATAAACAAATAATTTTTATAGTTTTTTTGCAATTACTACAACTTATATATGAAGTATCTAGTAACAATCATGGTTCATAATGCCTATTTTTAGCAAATTGGTTACTATGTAAATGTTTGTAATTCATCAGTTATTAGTATGCAATGTAATGTGAAGTTCCACAGTCAGTCACTTAATTTCTTTTGCTTTTAACAAACCTAGATTCCCCTTTCAACATGAAAAAGTTATCATTAATTGAATAATAGACAGAAAGTTGAACCATCAAAATAAAGAAATATTAAGGATTAAAAATCTTAAATGAATCGAAGGAGCAATATGTGATCAATTGGTACTCACAAAATACTCACAAAAATAGCTTGGACCAGGCAGGTAAAGAAGTGCTGAATGGAAATTGGCTCAAATGAAAAGCGTTCTCCCTTATACCCAGGAGCAACATTTAATAAAATCTAACTTATTGTTGTGAGAGTTGGTTTGGGGTGTTTTGCTTGTGTTTTAAGCAGAATATCTGGATTTGTGTCTGAAATCTCACAAGCTACAAGTGTGGGTAACTAACTCGGTTTTAACAACTTTAAATAGGACATGAAATACAAGTGTACATTAAACTCAGCCCACAGGCCACAAGGCTCCACATTCTTTAATGTCTTATTCTATTTCAAATATTCTTCCATGTGTATTCTTTTACATATTTATAAGTATTGTAGAGTTGAAATTTAAGGATATTTGAAAAGTGATGTCGTGTTCCCATGCCTCACTACAGTGGTTTCCATAGTGACATAATGATGCTCATCCTGGTGGTCAGTGAAATCTGATATCTGCAGACACTGACGGCTGTGAAACGAGTACTGCGATTGTTTAGCTAGATGATTTTGCCATGAAAAGACAACTGATTCGCATCCAACATTCCCTGATCCTATAAAGAGCCTGTGCTTGTCTTCGTAATTCCTGTTATGGTACGGAACACTTATTCCTATTCACAAACTTGTGAGCATGACAGATTAGAATTTTTCATGCATTATTCCCATATGAAGTATATGGAGGTAGGCTGATTGCAATCAGAAAATAAAGTTATATAAAAGTGAACTCAGCTAGCCCAGCATATAAATGCCATGAACAGGTAAATTCACAGTTGTAGATCAAGTCATCAAGTAATGAAAACACCAAAATAAGAATATTCACTGATTCTGTGTGGTGGAATATGAATATGAATTTATAAGGTCAAGATAATTGGGGAGGTCATGATTTACTAAGCCATTTTAGCTATCTATGATTGTTTAAACAAGTATTTGCTTCAGTTTGAGTGTGTCCAGAAAGTCCATGTGGCCGGGCAGTGTTGGGGCACACCTTTAGTCCCAGCACTTGGGAGGCAGAGGCAGGCAAATTTCTGAGTTCGAGGTCAGCCTGGTCTACAGAATGAGTTCCAGGACAGCGAGGGCTACACAGAGAAACCCTGTCTCAAAAAACAAAACAAAAAAACAGGAAGTCCATGTGGAGGGATGTTAATCCATCAATGTAGCTAGCTTTCTTGGGGAGCAGAGTAGCAGGCAATGTATAGGTCATGAAGAAAAACCTTTAGGAACGAACCTTTTTCATATGAATAGGTTAGCTGCCATGAGAGTTTGATCCCCTTTCTCTCCTCTACTTGCCTTGTGATTTTTCTCCATGAACTAAAAATGTACAAGGCCTTCACCGGATGTGGCTTCCCAGTCTTGAGCTTACCAAGGACTATAAGTCAAAATAAATCTTCTTTCTTTAAAAATTATCCAGCCCCAAGAATTCTTTTATAGCAAAAGATAATAGAGTAAGATGGAATTTGAAACTTAAAATGAAAGCAAGCCCTTGTTTATAGCTTCAATAATAGTATTTCTTGGTATCTTTTACCTGCAGCCTCCTACATGAGTAGTCAGTACCCATTGATATCACCAATTTGAGGAAATTTTAAGGGTTATTATTAAGGTTCTTGAAAATTAAAATCAGGTGTACATTGTGAGAATCAGTAACAAAGTAGTTGTATTTCAATATAAAGAATAATCGTGTTTGTAGTCTTTCACTGTGTAGCTATAGGCACCTCAGTGATGGATAGCATAATTTTCAAGTTGTATTTGAAATTGCTTCCTTGTGCTAGCTCCTATGTGAAATTTGATAATTTAAATTCATAACCATAGATCTCTGTAAATTGCACCAAAAGTTTAGTGGCTGTCAAGTATGTCTATTCATATTAAGCACAAATGGCCCAGAAATTATAGAGAGATGGCTCAATGAAGACTACTGTCAGCTCTCCAGCAGATAATAAATTGTAATATTTTATGGCAAAATCTGGGAGGTTGGAAGTTTTCACTAGGAAGACAACAGTTGACTGCATGTCTCTTCCACTGTTAAGTAGTCTTAGAAATTATTTCTTCATGCTCTGTTGCAACATATGGAAGTGGTTTATATAATACCTAAATAACACATCATCAGTTTCTTTCTCCAAAGACAGGAAGAGACCTTGAGTTGGAGAAACACTCAAATCTCAGATGCAAGCTACTTCTACTTTCATTTGTTTGTTTTCAAGTCATCAGAATAGAGTTTCAGCATTAAAGAGCATATTGTTGTGGTCTGGTGGTGATTATCCCAAACTTCAGAGAACACAAAATATTCCATATAAAGAGACAATATGAAATCATAATGGTCTGTAGTGATATTAGCTTCATATTTCATTTTTTTCTTTTTGTTATCTTGGTCTCACTCTGTATCCAAGGTTGATTTGGAGCCCACTATATAGACCAGTCCAGCCTTGATGTCCTGCCTTAGAACCCCAGTGATGGGATTAGAGATGTGTGCCACTGTACCCAGCTGTGTATTTCAATTCAATAACTCATTTAACCACCTGTCTCCATATCAACAAGTTTATAATACAATAGAAAATTACTATATCAATTGTGCATTTCTTCATTATCCACACATTTATAAGTGTTGGTCATATCCATACTTTGGCTTTATTTGAAACCCAAGATAAAATCATAAGGAATAAAGGTTTGGAAGGGGCTATTACTTCCTTTGAAAAATGTAACACTTGAATTCAATCTACTGTGATCATACTCACTCTGCATTATCTTCTCCTACCCTCCCCAAATCCTGCTGATCTCCTTTTTTTCCAACTACTCTCCATCCTATGTTCATGTCTTTGTGTGTGTGCCTGTGTGGGTGCACACACACCCACAGGCACACACACGCACACATATGCATGCCAACAGGTGGCCACAGCTGCTGTAAGTTCATGATATTGTGATTGATTAAATTTATTAAAGTATAATCAACACATTTAAACTTTTATAAACTTAACACATAAAATGTGATGTTTTGATAAACACATATAGCATGAAATGATTAAAACCATGAAACTACATGGAGCATCATATCACACTATCATTTTTATGTATAGGTAAGGATATTTAAGCTACACTCTTAACTTTTAATGTATACATTTGGTATTATTAACCACTGATTGACTATAAGAAAGATCTCTTAGATATATTGCTCCTGTCTAACTGAAAATATCTATCCTTTCACTGACATCTAGAACCAGCCACAAAAAGTGATCACTAGTCTACTCTTTCTGTGATAAAGCCTGTAAATCCACTAAGTGAGACTTATCACACTTATCAACATTTTCCAGATTCTTCCATGTTGTTACACACAATAGCAATCTGTCTGTATTTATCCTTCAAAGAGGGCATGAGCTAACTATATATTATAGATATTGTGACTAACACTGCAGTAAACAGGGGAATGCAAACATATCTCTAATGTGTTCTTTATTTTATTTTGGAAAAATTCACAGAAATGAGATTTTGGATCATTTGGTAGAAATCTCTTAAGTTTGGTGAGTAATTTTACTACTGTTTTCTACAATGACTGTATTAACATTATCCTATTAACAATATTGGAAATACATCTCAGCAACACCACCTATGCTTTTAAAACTTTTTGATAATACCAGCTTCAATGGGAGGGAGGTGGTATCTCACTGTGGTTTTGATTTGCATATCCTTGGCAATGAGTGAGCATGCCTTCTACAAACAAGCCATCTCTCTTCTGAGTCAGGGAAGTTTTATTTGTATTGCTTAGTAGCTACAGCTAACCCTTTTAGTGATTGTATTGAATAATACTATATTAAGTTGAAACCCTTCCCTTGTTCCTCATTTTAGCAAGAAAGATTTCAGCATTTTCTACTATTGATTTTACTATTACCAATGAGCCTTCAATATATGGTCTTTATTGTTTCATAGATTCCTTTCATACTTGTTAAGATTATTTAATCATAAATAAATATTGAATTTTATAAAATTAAGTTTTCTTCATTTTAAGGTGGTTAATATCTTGCATTCTGATCACATAGATCACAATTTCCCAAAATATGGCACAAAAAACTCTAGTTTATCTGATGCAGCTGAATTTAGTTCCAAAGTATTTTCTTGAGAATTTTTGCCTCTCTGTCCATCAGAGGCATTGCTCTGTAATGCTCTTCCCTCTTCAGGAAGGTAATGCTAGCTCATAAAGGAAAGCGGAGACCATTCCTTCCCTTTTAAATGTTTCTATAAGAGCTTTACAATGGCAGACACTTTAATACTTTAAATGTTCTTAAAATGTTCGATAAAATTCATCAATAAAGTCATCAGGTTCCTAACATTTTAGGCTGTAATTTATTAAGATTTATTACTTTTAATTATGTGTATATGTCTCCAGAGGGTACAAATGTGCATGAAGGTGCCCCCCCCCCAAGAAGCCATAGGTATCAGATCCCCTGAAACTGGATTTATGGGTAATTGTAAGCTGTCAGAGTGATGTGGGTTCTAGAAACTAAACTTGGGTCCTCTGCAAGAGCGATACATGATCTTAACCACTGAGAAAACGCTCCTATGTGCTCTTAACTACTAAACCATCTCCTTGGCTCCATTTTTTTAGGGTTATTTTTTTTTTCATTTTGATCCATGTCTTAAACATTATAAAGTGTTTGATTTTTTATTCCTTCACAATCCAATTTGAAAGATTATCTAAGAAGTTACAAATTTTTTATCAGTTAACCAACTAATTGGTATATTACTCATAGACATTATAAATATATAACAAGTGTGTCCCTCACAACGTCCTGTGTATGAAGAAGTAGTCTCCAGCTGATGCCTCTGAGGATGTACCTACCTAGGAGAAACGGGAGGAGCTACAGGAACTTTCCACATTTCGCTCAGGTTCTCAGAAATGTTCATGTGCTCTATTATATGCCAGATACGTGCTAGTCAAATGAATGACACAGAAACAGCAGCAGGAAATGTCAGTACTTTGGGTATGTAGTTAAACCACTTCCAGGAAGAAATGGGAGCTAGAAATGTGTAACTGTGTGTTTCATACTGGACAGTGAGGTGAACAACTAGATGTGACCACATACTACTTAAACCTACCTCTTTGTTCTCCTGACTTCTGGGGGATTCACAAAACTTGTGTCTCATTCACAGATCTACCTCCTTCAGGATCCAGACCTTACCACTTAAATGTTCACATGGACATGCTACTCTCTCCAGGCAAAAGCAGCAGCATTTGGGCCCCTCCCCCAAACTGGACCTAGGTGAGGTGAGAAGGAATGAGAAGTACCACACACCATTTATGATGGTGGTTCTTAAGTCAGTTTTAATCAGTCACTAGAAAAACACTACAACTACGCAAAGGATTCCACCTACCAACCCTGCTGACCCTGAGGCCAGAACAAAGGGACATTTTAAAAGAAAAGTGGGATTCTAATGCACAACCCATGTAAAGAACAACTGCACTGGCAGGCGCAAACAGACCAGCAGGTACCTCCTGCCGAGTGTGATGGAGATGTAGGAAAGATGCAAGAATGGAGTGGTGCAGATGTCTATGGTCTGTGCTGCAGTCTAAAGCCATCTCAATCTCAAGGGTTGTAGGCTGTAGGCTGTGCTTGCCACCAAGGGCCATGTTGAAGTCTGAGGGCCTTGTTTGGGTCTATGTTCCTACTACAGCCAGAGCCATGTTTGTGGTCTGTGCTGTTGCCAGAGGCGGTGGCTCATCAAGCCCATGATGTGGGCTCCAGCTGACTGTAGAGCAAGGACGCTCCTTTGACATTGTCATTGATGACTGCAGATGTACAACTGAGAAAGAGGGACATGAAAGGATCCTGTGCTAACCCCTAACCCCACTCAACAGCCCCCTCAAAAAAGTAACAGCCTACAAAGGAAGCTACCAAAGAGAACTCTTTAAAATTGTGATAAGGATGCTCAAGTGTAGCTCTCCACAACTGATGGCTTCTAGAAGAAGTACAGGTGGTGTAGGACTCAATTTTCCTTAAGGATGTGAGCCACTGGGAATTTAATCATGTTCCACTAAGTATATGAACAACACAAATTGGACTTTTTTATTATTATTTTGCTGGGGGTACAAGGAAGGGATGGGAGGACATTGAGGGACTGGAAAGCAAGTGGAATACACAAAGTGAAATTCCCAAAGAATCAATAAAAATATTATTTTGAAAAAAAAGCACAAAATAACAACTGCCCTGGACAAAGTAAGGAGACTGTCTGGTTTGGAGAGTGGGACTATTTGAAAAGATTAGGAAGTGTGGCCTTCTTAGAGGAAGTATGTCACTTGAGAAGGACTGAGATTTCAAAAGCCCAAGCCAAGCCCAGTGAATCTCTCTCTCTCTCTCTCTCTCTCTCTCTCTCTCTCTCTCTCTCTCTCTCTCTCTCTCTCTCTCTCTCTTTCTCTCTCCACCCTCCCGCTGCTGCCTGTTATCTAAACATAGAACACTTAGCTCCTTCTCTAGCATGTCTGCCTGCATGCTGCAATGCTTAACATGCTAATAATATGCTAATCATAGACCGAACCTCTGAACTGTAAGCAAGCTCCAATCAAGTGCTTTCTTTTATAAGATTTGTCATGAATATGGTGTCTCTTCACAGCAACAGAGCACTGACTCAGACAGAAGTTGGTACCAGGGAGCTGCGAAACTCTGTGACAGGATGTCATGTGGCTTGTCAGCAGAATGTTGACTTTGGGACTTTAGATTTGGAAAACAGTTAAGCAGGGTTAATGGGCAATACCATTAGGGACACAGAAGACAGTGGAACTGAAAGCAATGTAGATTATGACAGCCCAGCTCAAGAGGTTTCAGAGAATATTATTAAGTGGCCTAGAGATCATTCTTGTGAGATTTTGGCAAAGAATGTGGCTGCTTTTTGCCTTTCTCCTAAAAATCTGCCTGGGGTTAAATTGAAGACTTTGAAATTAATGGAATTGGCAGAGCAGATTTCAAGACCACACAATATTGACTCTGTCATTTGGTTATTAGTATGCAGATCTATAATAAAAGGGAGCAAGCTGAGCAAGAAAAAAATACAAACTGTACAATTGTGAGGGACAAGGAGTACCAGGAAGAATAATGAAGCTACGTCTTGTGCTCAAGGATATAAGTTTAAAGAAAAGCCTGATGCTAAATAAAATAGAGGGACTCCTGATCCCAGGACAACACCCCAACCAGTTAAGCTTCCAACTTGTGAAAAGAAATTAAAGAAAAGCTTAAGCAGTGAAGGAGACCATCAAAAACAGAAAGCTAATGAAAATGTATTTTAACAACCCCAGTAATCTGCAGACCTTGGCAGTTTAGGGCACATGGTTCTGGCTTTAAATTAAAGGTTATAATAAAGGGGTTGTAGGATCTCCCTCTAGTCTAAGAGGCCTCTGATGCCTGGCATGTGTCAGGGGTGCCCCTATATGGAACCCTGGGAAGGTTATTGTGTAAGGTTGTAAAGGTGAAGCCTGGATTGCACTGGAGACACCAAAGTGCTGAAGATTCCAGGGTCATGGGATACCTGTTGAGGAAAGCTAACAGGGAGTAGAGCCAGTCCAAAAGAAAGAAGTGTGCTGCAGTCAATAGAATTGAAAGGAGTTGGAGATCTTAAGACTGCCCTGATCAGATATGGAGATGTAGAGCTTGGAGTTTGGCCAGCTGGTTTTTGGTCTAGTATTTCCACACTATGCTCTTTTTCCTCCCTCTGGAATGCTGTGTTGTTGTATGCTGGAAGTATGCAATCTGTTTTTTCATTTTGATTTTTCAGGGGATTACAATTAAAAGATTGCCATGAGTCTCAGAGGAGACTCAGCCCTTTTGGAGAATATATGTCTCAGGGAAGTGGGCTTTAAGGTTTCAAAAGCTCAAGCTAGTCTCTGTCTCTCTCTCTCTCTCTCTCTCTCTCTCTCTCTCTCTCTCTCTCTCTCTCTCTCTCTCTCTCTCTCTCTCTCTCTTTTTCCTTCTGCTTGTGGATCCAGATGTAGAACTCTCCACTCCTTCTTTAGCACCATGTAGCCTAGGACATGGTTCCACTGTACTTCCCACAATGCTGATATTGAACTAAACCCCTGAAACTGTAAGCAAGACCTAATTAAATGTTTTCCTTTAAAAGTGTTGCTATGGTCATGGTGTCTCTTCACAGCAATAGAACACTGACTAAGACAAGAACCAAAGCACTAACTCTCAAGGTAAAAACAGATGAAGCGATATGTTATATTTTCCCAGGTTCTCCTAGCTCTTTCTTTCTACTCACAAGATAAAAGAAGATAACATGAAAAAGAGAATGTACATAGGAACTCTAGACCCTTCAGAATGGTCAGACGCTCTATTTAATAATACCTGACATAATTAGGGATGGAAAAAAGGTAATTAATACAAGTTGAAGAAAGAAGTATGCTTTGCACAAATGAAAAGAGCAGGTAACATTACATACACACTCTTTGATAGATAAAACAAAACATCAACAGAGTACACAAAAGTTTTGACCCTCAAAGCAATTTTTATGAAAGCTTGGATTAGTTAAGTCATGCCAAATAAGAACTGAATACTTTACTGAAACTTTGGAATAAAATAAATTTGTCAGATATCAACCCCATGAAGCATTAGCTTGGCCCATTACCTTATGAAGTTTCCAATGTCTTCCTTCTTGGGAGAATCATAAACAAAAGATTGAGAAGATGGCTCAGTCAATAAAGTGAGTTCAGTGCAATCATGAGAGTCTGAGCTGACTACCAGAGCTCACATTAAAAACCTCATTACATACTGTAGTTCATACCTATAAGCTGAGTCTGTTGAGATGGAGACAGGTGTGCCACCGGTCTCACTGGCTCGCCTATTCTATTCAGTCAGCTCCAGGCCAGTGAGATACCATGTCTCAAAAAAAGATAGACAGTTCCTGAGAAACAATATCCAAAGATGACTTTGGCCTCTATATGCATTTGCACACAAACACACATATACACACAAAACAAGGATAAATATTATGGGTGAGATTAATAATTTTAATATGCCAGAAAACAAATACTGAATCAAATAGTGCTAGGTTTGTATAAAAGTGATTCAGGAGCTAAGTCACTATTTAACTAAATTCCATGAATGGAATGTGATGGGCAGTAAAAAAAAGAAAAAGAACACTGATTGAAACATGCATAATATGTTTAAAGTCATAACATTATAGTGGATTTTTGAAAAATATTTACCATTAAAGGATGCTATGCTAGAATGTATTGTTTTGAAAAGCAATAAAAAAATCAAGAATCAAGTATTTATATTGCCTTATCTATATGAACTGTTGCACAATTATAACAATAACCAATTGGTAACATCTTTCAACTAACAAAAAGTAAAAAATCATACAATATAACCATTTTTCAGACCTCATAAATAACAAGATCTAGATTGCAACTACCAATGATCACGGTACAGCTAGTACACTGGAGGAAAGCTTTGTCAGACTGCCATCTCATATCTGACAGGGAATTAATAGACAAAGTAAAGAACTCAAAAAGAAAACAACAAAAGATCAAACAATCCAGTTGATAGATGGGTAAATGAACTGAACAAATAATTACCAAAAGAAAAATGCAAAGTACTCTAATAAGAATGGCTATCAAGAGAAAAGATGCAGAGTCCCACAGCCACATATTACACAGAGATGGATGAGTCCTACAGAGGAGAAAGGATCAGAGGAATCAGATGGGTCACCACAAGGATGCAGCCCACAGAATCAACTGACCAGGACTCATGGGGTTCACAGAGATGAAGGAGTTGGTAAAAGTCTGTCCTAGGTCTTCTGCATGATATAACTAAGTAAGTGGTGTCCTTGTGGGATTCTTAACAATGGAGCAGAGTCTATCTCTGACTCTTTTGCCTATTTATGGGACCTTTTTCATCCTTCTGGGTTGCCTTGTTCAACCTTGATGAGATGGTATGTTGCCTGGTCTTAGTATATCTATGCCATGTTTGGTTGATGTCCCTAGGAGGCTTGTTCTTCTCTGAGGGGAGGCAGAATAGTGGGTGGGGGGTGGTAGAGAGGTGGTGGGGGAAGACTGGAAATGGAGAGAGGGGAAACTGCAGTCAAGGTATAATATGGGAGAAGAAGAAAATTAAAAAAAAAAAAGAAGAATGGCTACCAAGAAAACAAAAACAGAAAATGCTAGAATTCCATATGATCCAGCTATCTCATTCTGTGTGTGTGTGTGTGTGTGTGTGTGTGTGTGTGTGTCAAACTCAACATACAACAGAGATAGTATGGCATCTGTGTTTATTCAGGTACTACAGTAGCCAACATATAGAATCAGTCTACTTGCCCACCAAAAGGTGAATGGATAAAGAAAATATGGTACAGGGATAAAGCATAAAGAAAATGTATGTTCCTACAGAAAATTTTTTGGGAATGGAGATCATCACATTAGGAAAATAAGCCAGGTACAGAAAGACAAATATACTTTTCCTTGTATACAGAATCTAGGTTTTGACAAAAGACATATAATTACAGTTGGGACTATCTGGGAATAAAATGCATATGCTATTGAATACAAGAGAGGGAAATAGGATGCAGGAATATTATCAGAGTATATTATATGACTATAAAAAATTCCACAATAAAACCCATTCTTGGCCAGATGGTGATGTCACACATCTTTAATCCCAACACTCCATAGGCAGAAGCAGGAGGAGCTCTGTGAACTTGAGGCCAGGATGATCTACAAAGCAAGTTCTAGAATAGGCAGGGCTTCACAGAGACACTGTGTCTCAAACAGTGAGAGAGAGAGAGATCCATTCTCTTATACAGTTAACATCTAATAAAAACTCAATCTTTATTTTAAATTTTAATTAGTATTAGAAAAGTTGTGAAATAAAAATGTGAAGAGATTCTTTGTTAATATCATTAAGAATTTCAAGATGACATCCGAAACACATTAAACTAGGATGGAGTATATGGCTCTGTTCCACCCACACTGTTGCACACTAGTGAACCTTACCATGAGCACAAAAATCCATGGTAATTCTACAAATTGAGCACAGTGAAGGCCGGGACTTAGAAATACCAAGATTAGCCTAAAGTTCATCACAGGCATAGGTCTGGTTTAGATAAAAACTAAATCTATGAAGGAAAAGAAAGTGAGATACTTGGCTTTAGAATACTAATCACACAGCAAATAAAACACATGGTGAGGCATAACCATGTTCCTCTCAACAGATTATAAAATTATAAAATTTGGTTTCAGCACCATTAAGAATCTAGACATTGTAGTGTATCTCCATTCCCTATCTTTGATTATCCATTAACATTTACATAGAGTCAAGTTCTAGCTTCTTTCCTGAAGTTCTGCAAACACAATTAACAAAATAAAATGTCTGCTCTCAAAGAGCTTGAACTTTAAACAAATATATAAATAAATAATATATAATAATGTTTTCTGTTGAAAAATTATGGAAAGAGATTGGTGACTGGGTTGAATGGATGATTAAAGAGGCTCTATGTAAGCAGAAATTTAAATCAAACTAGGGAAAGGGGTTTTCAACAGAAGAATATTTCAGACAGAAACAAAAAATAATTAAAACATACTTAAGGAAAGGAAACAGTATGACATGCTCAAACAAAATGAAAAAGGTCAGGAAACCACCTAGAATATGACATGCAGAAAATGTAAAATATAAAGTTGAGGGGTGCACTGATTCTATATCATTGATAAACTTATAGACACAATAAAATGTATGAGCTTTATTCTGAAAGTGGTAATGATGCTTTGGGCAGAGGAACAACATGATCTGATGTTTAATTTTGGAAGATAAGAGATAGCACCAATTTATAGGAGTCTCAGGAAAATCCCACCCCATATAAAGGACTGTGGTTTCAATGAAGATAATACAAGTGAGTGTAAGTTGGGGATGTGAGGGATAGTGTACAGAGGCAGAAAAGATAAGAAAACTTAACCATTGAACATGTCTCCAACTCAAGGACTATTCTTATGACTACAGACTCCTCACCGTGTATAAATTTGATGATGTGTATACATCCATGCCTCAACCTGAATATCTGTACTACAGTAAGGCACTGTGTTATAATTTGTGGCATACATTCACACAAATGCATACATATACACACAAATAAAAGTAATTATTTTAAAAATAATAACCTGAGTTTTCTCAATAGATACAATATAGAAAAAGGTGTAGAGGAAAATTTACAGTAAAAGAAACATATAAACCAATGTTTATATACAATGTATAATTCTGATTTTAATTCTGGTTGAAACAAATTTTGTGAGCAAATGAGCAGAATTTAATGGAACATTACTTTCACTTCACTATTTTTACTAGATTATGTTGTGACTTGAAGGGAACTCAATAATCAGATGCCCAGAGTCTTTGGCTTTCCAGGCATGATATAAATTTCAACATATTTATCAGAAGTTTGGTTTATATATTAATATTCTATATATAATAGATCTAGGTATATAATCTAACCTGAATGTGCAAATTGCCTTAGTGGCCAAGAATCTTCCAAAATTGCATGTTTGATGGAAAGTTTTTAGCCAACCATATTCTCAGGAAAGGCAAATCCAGTAGGAAACGGAGTATGAATTAGAGCAGAAGTTATTTGTCAAAATCTAGAGAGACACACACTTTAATATTTATTCCATTTAGAAAAAGAGATCGTGTCACATTCCCTTATCCATATCTAACAAGAAAATGTACATCTTCATCTGTCGGCACATGGATAAAAGCCAGCAGAAATGGCCTTTCTACCAGAATAACTATTAATGTTGCTACCCATGAATCAAAAAGATGCAATATCCATAAATCACTCTCACTATTAAGGGTATTGCATGTACTCAAATTGCCTAATTTATTCTCTTCACCTGTAGGTATACAAGTGACCATTTTATTTATTCACACCTTTATTATTTCTGACAATCAATATCAGTTACAGTTCTTTTTATTAACCATACAATGTGTATTCAGAAATGTGAGGAAATTCAATTCCCTTTTAAGAGGTTAGCATTTATGGATGTCAGAAGACTCAGCATTCAAATGTGCCCTCATCAATCGTAACAATGCATTGAGGAAATGTTTTCTTCTCACCTATTTCTGTAGGAATCAAAGCAATCCATCTGGTTTGTTAAGAGTCAATCATTCTCCTCAAATGAAAGCAATTATGTAATGGAAGACTGAGACTCTGACTATTAAAAAGAAACAGAAGTGAATATTTTTCAGAAAGTAATTCTGGATCTGAATTTTAAATGAGTTCTTGGTCAAAGTCTTAAACCCTATAATAAAAGCAATAGAAAATACTTGATCCTGACCAAACACAGCAGAACTATACTATAAGTACCATAACTTAATTTAAAAGACAACTTTAGTTCAATGAGCCAATAAAAGATATTTGGCCATTTAAACAGTAAGTAAAAGAGTCAATTTTTCGAACACTATTCTTTATTATTACATATCTAGAAACCAGGAAACATGTTCTAGAAATTAAACTAAGGTATATTTTAATAGTATTGTAATGGACAATATCACAAAGATTACATTGCCTTGGCTAAGTTTTTGGAACAGAAAAAGGTGGCAGCATCAAAATATAAAATATGTATAACATTTTATTGTATACTTTCACAAAAGTCACAGTCAGGTTATTCTATTGGTTGTATTAAAATAGTAAATATAAAATTAAAAGGGACAAGGGAGAGAGTTAACACACTGAGAGAGGTTTTTATCAATAAGCACTTCTTTATCTAGGTGTTAAAGTCTTGTTAATAGTATGCTCCATTGATAGTCATAAACAAAAGGTTTTGGGGTTTAAAATTCACAGATTTTTCTACCATCCAGAATTCCATCAACTATTTATCACTGAATTAACAAGGCAAAGCAGCTTTCTGTTTTCATTTATTTCACAAAAGTTATCCCACTTGGGGTAGTAATGCTCCCCACACAATAGACTACTTAAGAAAATATCCAATGTGAAGCCTGGAAAACTACGAAGGAAGAAACGCAATCAATAGTCTTCCTCAGTTATGGTGCCTATGACTCACAGCAATGGCAGTATGGAAATATATTTATCCCAAAAAGTGCAATAGTGACATTTCTATCTTAGAAGTAACCAACCATGTCTAATTGAAGTTAAGGTCCACTCAAGAGGATGAAGTCATGCATGTTACTATAAAAGCCTAGCAAACTAGCCAAGACTAGTGAGGTCATAGATCTTAAGATAGAACTTACTATAGCCACCTTCTTAAACCAGTATAATTCCTAGCTGTATTCTAAATACCTACCCTTATATCCACAGGTAACTTCCCCCCCCCCCATCAAATAAGCTTCAGACCATTACAAAGCACCACAAATGGTTGAAATGTACTTTTACAACTGATCCTAGGGTACCCGCACCAACGAGCACATCTACAAGATGACTCCTGCACCTTAGAGGACATTGGGGAACATCAAAGGACAGAGTGGAAAAAAGAATTGTAAGAGCCAGAGGACTAAGGATGTGTCCTGTGTGGCTGTTACAGGGAAGCTAAACTCATGAAACCTCAGCAACATGGCTGCCTAAATGAGATCTGAACAGTGACAATACAAAGAGCTATGCTAGCACAGAAAGAAGAAATCTCATGTGGCCATATTCCTAGATAAAGTGCTACAGGCAATTGAAGTCATCTCAGAAAAGAAGAATAAGTCTTCCCCAGAGACGACCCCCCGCCCCTTGTTGGGTTATCGAATACCCAGTATTTCAGCCCTGAAAATAAATACATATAAGCAACACTAATATACTTACATATTTCTGTATGTGTATGTATAACAATAATAATTTTTAAAAGAGGTCGTAAATTTGAGAGAGAGTAAGAGGGTTCATGGCAGATTGGAGGGAAGAAAGGGAAAGGAAAATTGTGTGTGTGTGTGTATGTGTGTGTGTGTGTTGTTGTTGTTTTATTTTGCTGTTTTTCAAGACAGAGTTTCCCAGTGTAGCCCTGGCTGTATTCACTATGTAGTCTAGGCTGGCCTTGAATTTAGAGATTTCTCTGTCTCTGTCTCTAGAGTACTGGAATTAAAGGTGTGTGCCACCACACCTAACTTTATATCTTAATTTTTAAATTACAAATAAAAAATTAGAAGTATGATAGCTTTTTATAACCTGACTTGAAAATACATTATGAAACAACATAGAATTAGAGGCTGGAAAAATAGCTCAGCTAGTAAACTTGATGCATATAAGCATGGGGACCTGAATTTGATCCCTAGAACCTGCATAAAAATATAACATGGTTGAAACCACTCCTAATCCCAGCCAATGGAGGAATAAACAGGCAGATCTCTCAAGCTTGTTGGCCACCTAGTTTGGCCAAATCAGTGAGACCCAGTCCTACTAAAAGACCCTATCTCATGCTGGTACAATAATGGCACAAAAATTATATGAGTAAACAACCACTGTCTGCTTGAATTAAAAACCTACTCCATGATATAGAACTCATCCCTGACACTGCCCAGGTGGCCAGGAATCTAAGACTAGATAAACTATGGACCTAGGGGAAAACCAGGCATTACTGTTCTGCTAAAGGAACACCCCTAATGATAGTCTGCAGTACTCATAGATTCGTACATTGCCTAGCAATCATCAGAGAGGTTTCCTTCTGCCACAGATAACAGAGACAACTAGACAATGTGTGTCTCTAGACACAGCTAGAGAACTGAGATCTCAGTCCTAAATAGAATGTCTCCACGAAACCCCTCCCTCAGGTCTCAGAGAAACCGCAGAAGAGGAAATGGAAAGACTACAAGAGCCAGAGGGACAGAGGACAGAAAGGAAACAGGACCCTTCTCAATACAGCAGGACTGATGCAAATATGAACTCTCAGAGACTATAACAACAAGTATAGGGATTGCAAAGGTCTATGCCAGGTGGGATCCTGGGACTGAGAGGAGAAGTGGATTCAAACCCCATTCCTATCCCAGAAGCCATCTCCAAATGGTAAGTACTTGCAAAGGATGAATTAATTTTCTCCAACGAATATTAGCAGGCTATATAAAACAAACTCAAAAGACATGCCCCATGCCCAATAGAAGGCCAACACAAAATAAATTCTAAAAATGAATATTTTTAGAGGGTTTTTATGTCTCTTACTGCTTTATCTGGGAATTTGGGGATATTTGTTGATTGGTTGGTTGGTTGGTTGGTTGGTTGGCTGGTTGGTTGGTTGGCCTTGCGGATCTTTTGCTTATATACTATGGTTTCTGATTTTGTGTTTTTATGAGATTTTTATGTGTGTGTCTTTAGATCTATATCTACTTCTTGTGCTTTTTCTTTGGCTTTCATTTTTCTACTTTGTCCTGTCCTGGTTTGTTTAGTTTCTAGTTCAAAAAAGAAAAAAAAAAGTTTGGTTTGGTGGATGTGGGGAGAATCCAAAAGGAGTTGGCAAAAGGAGAAACTATAATAAGAATATGTTGGGTGTGTAGAGGAATTTTAATCCAGCAACATGGCTGCTCTGGCAAGGGATCACATCCAAAGACCTTCTAGGTCTGTGTGATCTGGCTGAATTAACACATCATTAATCCCTCTGGCTAGAATACAGACACACCTTCAGTACACACCTTGAATTCCAAACAGTGCAGGTAAGATTAGTTTGTTGGAGAAAGCACCCATGTTTGAAAGTGATCTCTAATTGAGGGACAGACAAAGTGATGAATCTGAGAAAATTTTGACAGAATGAGTCAGAGATAGGATATACCCAACCCTCATGAAAACAGCAGAGGAAAGAGGTGACATATGGAATTGACCTAGTGATGAATGACCAGATAATAAAAATATATGCAATGGAATATTACTTACCCACAAAAATGAAATCCTGTTATTTGCAATATTATGTATGAACCAGAGGATTATGTAAAGTGAAATGACAAGCAGAAAAACAAACACTGTGTGGTCTGACTCAACTGTAAAATATATAAAGTTGATACAAGCAGATGGTGGTTACCAGAGGTGTTTAAGGAGTGAGGGTCTAGGAGTCATTGGTCAAGAATACATGTTCCAGCTGCATATAAGAAATATGTTCAAGAACTCTTTGGTAAAGCATGGTGATGACAGTAAATAATGACATGTTACAGTCCTGGAAAATGCTGAGTATATGTTGCTATCAACATCATAATGGTAACTATAAAGTATCACATTTGTTAATTAGCCAGAGTCAACCATTCTACAACATATGTACACTTTAAAACATTCAGGTGTGTCAGTTTACCTTTCCATTTAAATGAATGAATAATAAACTGGAAGGAAAGAAGAGGTTTATAAAGTGATAAATACTGAAATTTTCTAGAGATGTTAAATGTTGAGGCTAGACATGTGTAATTGTTGACATATAAAGCCATTAAGGATATTTCAAAGTTTGTCTTTCCCTACAACTGCCACTTCAAGCTACCCCATCCTCAGGTTCCCTGCTGACAGTATAATATTAGAGGGCGTGTGATATATGACTTGCAAATGCCAGCAAAATCTGTAAAGGCCATCATACTTCTAAAAGGTACAGTGAGGAGACCTATGCTCATTCTGTTACAACTTCAGTGCATGCTTAACTTCTAAACTAAAACAAAGCCAGCAAAGGCTAGAGAGACACCAAACAAGTACCTTATAACATAGCAGACACTGCCATTAGGTGTGAGCTAATATGTACAGAAAGAACACTGGTGTAGGCACTGAAACAGCAACCCACCACTACGATGCTCTTTCTCACTTCAAAACCCATAGTCACTGTTTCCAATATTTGTTCCAGTGACCCCTGAGAGTCCGTGATACTCTTTCAGAGGACCATCAAGATAAAACTTAGTTTCACAGTTTCATAATAACATTTAATTGTCTTTTAACCTATTTTCTCAACCTCTTATACACACATAACTATTCTACAGTATTGTCACTTTTCAGTTTCAACTTATAAGTATATATATATATATGCACACACACACACACACACACACATATATATATATATATATACATCCATTTACAAGAATCAATTAAAGTTATTTGGAATCATTGATAGTATGAACCATGTAAAGATTTCTAAGAAAGAGTTTGAGAATTGGTGCTCCAAAGCTAAAAGGCAAATGGGGAAAAGAGGGAGGGAAGGGAGCTTATGGGACTTTCGGGGAGGGAGGAAACGGGAAAGGAGAAATGATTTTGAATGTAAATTAAAAAAAACTTAGAAAATAAATTTTAAAAAAAGCTAAAAGGCATATTAACAGAGAAAACTATAAATAAATGTTACTGTTTATTTGAAATATTTTTGCAAATATAACACACATAAAATGATAACAAATTAATCATCATATTTAATTGCTAGGCCCTATGTGTCTAAGAATCAAATATAATGCAAGGGAAGGCAAAAGGCCAAGTTTGCCAACATGAAAGTTCCTACTCACAGGACTGAAGATGCTTATAGTATAAATGTGGTCTCTGTCACTTTAAACTTTTTAAATAAGTATCATATTGACCTAAAGATGTACTGTGCATATGTCTCACAAAAAGAGTCTCATTCCTTTACTGTCATGATCCTTAGACATCTTGAAACTGAACACAAGGATACTTTTCCTGATTGGAAAACAAATTCAATCTTAAGACACAGAACTTGAATATATTCTCAAATATGAGCCTTAAAATCTTTCACATCTCTTCCCAACTGTAATGCAAATTGACAATTACAAGAAAAATAAATTCTAATGAATGAAATTCCCAGGTAAAATTCCTTCATTTAATATTATAAAGGAAATTATACCCTTTTGGTGTTGTTACTACTACAACTTGAAAATTCTCAGAGTATATTTCTCTTGGAAAACTTAATGAAGAAAAATAAATATATAGCTAGTTTTATTTAGGGAAAAAATGGTTTCTAGAATTGTCAAGTACTCCATTCTCCAGGACACTAGCCTCCAAGTTTCAAAACAAATAATGCTGAATTTGATGTCCTGTTCACAAAGGGAAGGGAAGACTAACCACTGAATAAGGTATTTTCACACAGTCAGAGTTCTAAATACATGCATGTACCTGTGGCCCTGGGAAATGAACAGGAGCTTCTCTGTAATTAAAGACTAGCAAGCAAGAACACAAGGACAAATGTACACCATCAGAGTCTGATTGCTCACAACCAAGATATAATTCATTGCTAGATTTGCATATTTTAATATTATAAACATAATTCTCCATTTCTTTACATATATTCACTGTATGTAGACACCAAACTTGCAGTATCTTAAGTGTGGAGTCTTAGCACCTTCTTATAAAGCATAATCCTGTCTGAAGTCCTATAGATTAATAGAGAATATTGGAATGTATGGTATCTTGAAACAGATGTTCCATCAAAGGTAATCATGCTATTTAGATTTGACCTGTATTAAATCAATACCATTAAACTAAGATAATCTGAATAAAAATTTACAACGAGCCATACCTAATTTATAATTTAAGTATAACCTAGCCTTTTCAGATAGCCATAATTTATATTTTACTAAATATTAAAATAATTTCCATTTTCTCCAAAATAATATTTGGTATAAATTGTTTGCAAATGGGAATCTAAGAATGTTTACAAAAAAAAATCTTAACATTCATCATTTCAAGTGTTTTCCCACATCAAAACAGGCAAATGTGGATGTGTGTGGGTGAAATGACTTTGTATGTCCTCTAGATCGGCCCAAAGGGCAGCAGTGGTAATAATGACCATCTGTTCACTCCTGGCAGCAAGCAAACCTCTAATGAAGACAGATGTGGGTCACCCTGGGCACACAGGCAGCAGAGTGCTAATGATCCACCTAGTGGTCACTGCCTACCTCTCCTGACTGATTGATCACCTAAAAGGTTCAGATTGAAAAGCAAAGATGACCATTGTGGGTGCCCATTAGTCTCACCAAGACACGGCTCCCATCTCCCTTACGTGCTTCATCTCTACCACGTCTACAGGTCTTAAATATACTACTACTGTACACTCCATCCGTTCATCTCAAATAACCTGACATCCATTCTGAGAACATAATTCCTCCTACATTTCTTAACTGATTGACTCATGAGTTATGAACTCTATATTATGATATAGCAACATATATTTGTAAAACATAAGAGGTAATATTGTTATCATAAAACTATTTATGGATAGTTACATATAATTTGATAATCAACATAAATCTTTCTAAATGCTACTTTGAAAATATTATTGAGTCTTTCCAGCTTCTTTAAAATTATTTTACTTTGTTAAAAATGTTTACTTATTGAGAACAACTTATGAGATATGTATCTGTTTCTATGAAATACAAAGATTATCATTTTACTTTGGAAAACAGATAAGAATTCAGACTCAGTTACTTTTAAAATAGTTTTTATCATATTATACCTGAGCTGTCAAAAAATAACATTGGAATTGTTCTTAAAAATAACAATCTATGAGACATCAACATATAATCTACAGTAGAAACATGCAACTGTTTTTTTAAATGAACATTACATATATACATAAATTTATGAGAAATACATTCAATGAGTAATAATTTTAATCAAGTTTGAAGGTACAACAATAGTTTATAAACTACATTTTTAAAAATTTTACTTTCCATACAGAGATTTAAGACTACAGCTGTTGCTTCGGTCAATAGGGAAATTTAATCTTAAAATTGGCTTAGTAGAGTAACCAACCAAGACTGAATGTCACTGAAATTATCTCACAACCCATGACAGTCACAATTCATGTGAACACAGAATAAATATATAGAGACAGACAGACAGACAGACAGAGACAGAGAGACTTTTTAGTGTTTTAAAGCTTAGGCCTTTAGCTAGGCCAATCTCTCAGCTACTCTACCCTACTAACCCTGGCATTACATCCGACTACATGGCCTCCAGCTCTACCTCTTTGTTCAGGTTCGGTCTATCGATCCATTCACCCCTGAGTCTGCTGTGTGACTCTCCCACTTCCGATTTATTCTCCTAGAGTCCCTCTCTCAGCCTGGAAGAACCACCTTCAACTCCAGGCCCAGCTATTGGCCATCAGATCTTTACTACAGCCAATCAGATATAGTTCTAGATTGCCTTAGGCCGGTGAGGAAGAACAAATATTTACAAACTAGAAAATCAGTTAATGAGTCATAGAAATGGTGATACCAGAATCCTATCATCATTTATTTAGTTCTCTGCCAGTACAGAATTAACAATTGAATATGCAGAGACAACTTCACACAATGTACCCCGACAACCAATATAATATTTATGCATATGTATAATATATACATATACCTGTGCATACACATGCTACCCCAATAACTATAATTATCCATTCATTGCTTTTTAAAGTTTTATTATTCATATTTATGTTGTGAGTGATCAGCTGGCAATGTTTATATCCACTACATGCATTCTTAATGCGCACAGACCTGAAGAGGATGTCACACCCCCAGAACTGGAGTTACAGATGCCTGTGACCCTCCCTGTGGGGGTGCTGAGAAGCAAACCTGGATCTTCTGTAAGAGCATCAAGCGTTGGGAACCGCTGAGCCACTTCTCCAGTCTTACCCCTTAATTACTTTAATAGCTAGAATTAATAAATCTACTTTTCCGAATAAAATACCTAAATGCAATTTTTAAAGGAAAAAAATAGGACCAGTTAAAGCTTATCACATTTAAAATATATTTCTTGGAATAGCATCGAGATTAATTATGAAATTAAGGATTTTGTTTATATAAAGGATACACGCCTGATGCAGACATCCAAATAATATCAGAACATTACCATGACAAAAAAGCAGGCATAGTTTTTTAAGCAGCAATAATTAATGTCACTGTAATATCTTTATTTTGATATTTTGAGAATTTCATACTTGAATATGCTGTATTTATATCATTTCTACCCATCTCTATTCCTTTCCATCTGTATTATCACCCTGTCTCCAAATCATTACCTCTTCTGTAATTGTTAGTTACATATTTATATAAACATATATACATACACACACAAAAACTACTCACTCTAGTTAGCATAGCCCAAAAGTGCATGTGTTTATGGCTACCACTTAGGAGTGGAAAACCTATTAGAGGGCTTATTCCTAAAGTTTATCCTCCCTCCCTCAAGAGCTAACTGAAGGAACTATTTTCATTGAGAAAAATTTATAAAGGACTAAAATTAACAACTCGTATATGCTCAGATGAATACACGACAAATTGCCACCTCTTCCCATGGAATTTTTAAATATTTATTTTTTTATTTTTTATTTTATTTAATCATTTATTTTATACTCCAGATTTCATCCCCATCCCAGTACACCCTCTGATGTTCCCCATCCCATACCTCCTCCCTACTCCCTGTCCCCATAAGGATATCCCCACCCCTACACCCCTACCCCCACCCCACCAGACCTCTAAACTCCCTGGGGCCTTCAGTCTCTTGAGGGTTAGGTGCATCTTTTCTGATTGAACCCAGACCCGGCTGTCCTCTGCTGTACTTGTGTTGGGGGCCTCATATCAGCTGATGTATGCTGCCTGCTTGGTGGCCCAGTGTCTGAGAGATATTGGAGGTTCAGATTAATTGAGACTGCTGGTCCTCCTACAGGGTCGCCCTCCTCCTCAGATTCTTCCAGATTTTCCCTAATTTAACACAGTGGTCAGCAGCTTCTGCCCATTGGTTGGGTGTAAATATCTGCATCTGACTCTTTCAGCTGCTTGTTGGGTCTTCTGGAGTGCAGTCATGCTTGGTCCCATTTTGTGAGTGCTCCAAAGCCTCAGTTACAGTGTCAGGCCTTGGGACTTCCCCTTGAGCTGGATCCCACTTTGGGCCTGTTGCTGGACCTCCTGTTCCTCAGGCTCTTCTCCATTTTTGTGCCTGCAGTTTCTTCAGACAGGAACAATTATAGGTCAGAGCTTTGACTGTGGGATGGCAACCCCATCCCTCACTTGATGTCTTTCAAGGTTGGTTCAATATATGGAAATTAATTAACATAATCCACTATACAAACAAACTCAAGGAAAAAATCACATGATCATCTCCTTAGATGCAGAAAAAGCATTTGACAAAAGACAACATCTCTTCATGGTAAAAGTATTGACGAGATCAGAAATTCAAGGCCCATACCTAAACATAATAAAAGCAATTTACTGCAAAACAACAGCCAATATCAAACTAAATGGAGGGACATACTTGAAGCAACCCCACTGAAATCAGGGACAAGACAAGGATGCCCACTCTCCCCATATCTATTCAATATCTAGTTCTAGCTAGAGCAATAAGACAACAAAAAGAGATCAAGCAGATACAAATTGGCAAAGAAGAAGTAAAGGTATCGCTATTTGCAGATGATATGATAGTATATATAAGTGACACCAAAAATTCTACCAGAGAACTTCTCCAGCTGATAAACAATTTCAGCAAAGTGGCCAGATATAAAATTAACTCAAATAAATCAGTAGCCTTCCTTTATACAAATGATAAACAGACTGACAAAGAAATTAGGGCAACAACTCCCTTCACAATTAGCCACAAATAATATAAAATATCTTGGGATAACTCTAACCAAACAAATGAACGATCTGTACAACAACAACTTCAAGTCTCTCAAGAAAGAAATGGAAGAAGATCTCAGAAATTGGAGAGATCTCCTATGCTAATAGATTGGCAGAATTAACACAGTAAAAATGTCCATCCTACCAAAGGCAATCTATAGATTCAATGCAATCCCCATCAAAATTCCAACATAATTCTTCAAAGACATGGAAAGAACAATTCTATAATTTATCTGGAAAAGCAAAAAAACCACATAGCAAAAACAATTCTTAGCAATAAAAGAACTGCTTGGGGAATCACCATCCCTGACTTCCAGCTCTACTACAGCCCAATAGTGATTAAAAACTGCATGGTAAGCTTCAGTGACTGGGAAGTTGGGACAGCCAGGTTCTGAAACAGACAGGCATAATATCGCTTGGGTCTCGGGCGGCTTGTGTGTATGCAGCTCCCAAGTGCTGGGCTGATCTGCAGTAACCAGCGCGCCAGCTCTGCTGTGGGACTTCTGCCTGGCAGAGGGACCCCGCACTGGGCGGGAGCCTACCAGCTTTCCTTCCGCGACCTCTGTTCCCGCAGACTGTGCTGAAGAGGCAGGTACCCCAGGCTCTCTCTCCCCAATATAACATCACTTGGGACACGGCCTGTTGGGGCTTCCATCTGCGCCCGAGAACGGGTCAGCGCTGTGGTCGTCTGGGTGCCAGATCGGCAGGCCATCGCGTCTGCAGGGTGAGCGGCGCCACAGAGAGTGCCCTCCGCCATCTTTGCTCCAGTGACTGGGAAGTGGGGACAGCCAGGTTCTGAGACAGACAGGCTTAATATCGCTTGGGTCTCAGGCGGCTTGTGTGTATGCGGCTCCCAAGTGCGGGACTGATCTGCAGTAACCAGCACGCCAGCTCTGCTGTGGGACTTCTGCCTGGCAGAGGGACGCCCCCTCCCCCCCCAGGAGAGATCACACACCCCTGCACAGGGCAGGAGCCTACCAGCCTCCCTTTGGCGACCTCTGCTCCAGGAATCCACTAGGCTGAGCCTTTGGAGGTGCAAGGCCTCCCCAATATAAGATCACTTGGGGCAAGGCACATTAGGGCTCCAAAGTCACTCAGGAGCAGGCAGGCCCCAGAAATCGGTGCCAGGGGAATCCTGGTAATCCAGGGGGGGGCAGAAATAGATTTGCAGGCTCACAGGAGGTCCAACCAACAGCCAGTAGCAGCAGGACCAACTAACACCAGAGGTATCCAGATGGCAAAAGGCAAACGTAGGAATGTTACTAACAGAAATCAAAGTAATGTGGGACCATCCGAACCCAACTCTCCAACAGCAGCAAGTCCTGGATACCCCACCACACCCGAAAGACAAGATCTGGATTTAAAATCACTCCTCATGATCCTATTAGAGGATCACAAGAAGGACACAAATAAATCTCATAAAGAGTTACAGGAGACCATGAATCAACGGTTAGAAGCCCTTACAAAGGAAACACAAAAATCGCTTAGAGAAATGCAGGAGAACATGGATCAAAAGATGGAGGCGCACAAGGAGACAACACAAAAATCGCTTAACGAGATGAATCAACGGGTAGATGCACTCACAAAGGAATCACAAAATTTGCATAAAGAAATGCAGAAGAATATGGGTCAAACAGATGGATGCCCATAAGGAGGCAACACAACAATTGCTTAAAGAAATGAATCAATGGATAGATGCCCTTACAAAGGAAACACGAGAACTGCTTAAAGAAATGCATGAGACGATGGATCAACAGATGGAATCCCATGAGGAGGAAACACAAAAATCGCTCATAGAAATGCAGGAGAACGTGGGTCATCAGGAAGAAATCCTGAAAGAGGTAATGCAAAAATACCTTAAAGAAATACAGGAAAATACAAACAAACAAGTGAAGGATCTCAGCAAATCCATCCAGGAACTAAAAAAGGAAGTAGAAACAACTAAGAAATCACAAAGGGAGACAACTTTGGAGATAGAAAACCTTGGGAAGAAATCAGGAGTCATAGATGCAAACATCAACAATAGAATACAAGAGATGGAAGAAAGAATCTCAGGTGCTGAAGATTCCATAGAAAGCATCGACTCAACAGTCAAAGAAAATGCAAAATGCAAAAAACGTGTAACCCAAAACATCCAGGAAATCCAGGACACAATGAGAAGACCAAACCTAAGGATTATAGGTATAGACGAGAGTGAAGATTTGCAACTTAAAGGGCCAGTAAACATCTTCAACAAAATTATGGAGGAAAACTTCCCTAACCTAAAGAGAGAGATGCCGATGAACGTACAAGAAGCCTACAGAACTCCAAACAGACTGGACCAGAACAGAAATACCTCCCGTCACATAATAATCAAAACACCGAATGTTCTAAACAAAGAAAGAATACTAAAAGCAGTAAGAGAAAAGGGGCAAGTAACATACAAAGGAAGACCTATCCGAATCACATCAGACTTCTCACCAGAGACTATGAAAGCCAGAAGATCCTGGGCAGATCTCATGCAGACACTAAGACAGCACAAATGCCAGCCTAGACTACTATACCCAGCAAAACTCTCAATCACCATAGATGGAGAGACCAAGATATTCCATGATAAAACCAAATTTTCACAATATCTTTCCACAAATCCAGCCCTGCAACGGTTAATAGGTGGAAACCTCCAATACAGGGAGAGAAACAACACCCTGGAAAAAATGAGATAATAACCTTCTTGAATCAAACCCAAAAGTAGATAACCACTCAAACATAAAGATAGCGTCAAGAATGGCAGATGGCAATAATCACTATGCCTTAATCTCTCTTAATATCAATGGTCTCAATTCCCCAATTAAAAGACATAGACTAGCAGACTGGATGCATAAACAGGACCCAGCATTTTGCTGCATGCAGGAAACGCACCTCATTGTCAAAGACAAACACTACCTCAGAGTAAAAGGCTGGAAAACAATTTTACAAGCAAATGGCCCCAAGAAACGAGGTGGAGTAGCCATCCTAATATCAGATAAAATTGATTTTCAACCTAAAGTCATCAAAAAAGACACAGAAGGACACTACATACTGATCAAGGGAAAAATCCACCATCAAGAACTCTCAATTCTGAATATCTATGCTCCAAATGCAAGGGCACCCTCATTCGTAAAAGAAACTTTACTAAAACTCAAAGCACACATCGCACTGCACACAATAATAGTGGGTGACTTCAACACCCCGCTCTCTGAAATGGATCGTTCAGGAAAGCAGAAACTAAACAGGGACACAGTGAATCTAATTGAAGCCTTGGACCAACTGGAACTAACATATATATATAGAACATTTCATCCTAGAGCTAAAGAATACACCTTCTTCTCAGCTCCTCATGGTACCTTCTCCAAAATTGACCATATAATTGGTCACAAATCAGACCTCAACAGATATAAGAAGATAGAAATAATCCCATGCCTCCTATCAGATCACTATGGAATAAGGGTGGTCTTCAATGGCAACAAAAACAAAAGAAAACCCACGTTCACATGGAGGCTGAAGAATGCTCTACTCAATGATAACTTGGTCAAGGTGGAAATAAAGAAAGAAATCAAAGACTTTTTGAAAGTTAATGAAAATGAAGGCACAACATACCCGAATTTATGGGACACAATGAAAGCAGTGCTAAGAGGAAAATTCATAGCCCTGAGTGCCGCCAAAAAGAAACGGGAGACAGCATACACTAACAGCTTAATGGCACACCTGAAAGCCCTAGAACAAAAAGAAGCAAATAAACCAAAGAGGAGTAGAAGGCAGGAAATCATCAAACTCAGGGCAGAAATCAATCAAGTAGAAACAAATAAAACCATACAAAGAATCAACAAAACGAGGAGTTGGTTCTTTGAGAAAATCAACAAGATAGATAAGCCCTTAGCCAGACTAACCAGAGGGCATAGAGATAGTATCCAAATTAATAAAATCAGAAACGAAAAGGGAGAGATAACAACAGAAACTGAGGAAATTCAAAAAATCATCAGATCCTACTACAAAAACCTGTATTCAACACAACTAGAAAATCTTGAGGAAATGGACAATTTCCTTGACAGATACCAAGTACCAAAATTAAATCAGGATCAAATAGACCATCTAAACCGTCCTACAACCCATGAAGAAATAGAAGTTGTCATTGGAAGTCTTCCAACCAAAAAAAGCACAGGTCCAGATGGTTTGAGTGCAGAATTCTATCAGACCTTCAAAGAAGACCTAACACCAATACTCTTCAAACTGTTCCACAAAATAGAAACAGAAGAAACACTACCCAATTCGTTCTATGAAGCCACAATTACACTAATACCAAAAGCACACAAAGATCCGACAAAGAAAGAGAATCTCAGGCCAATCTCTCTTATGAATATCGATGCAAAAATACTCAATAAAATTCTTGCCAACCGAATCCAAGAACACATCAAAACGATCATTCACCACGATCAAGTAGGCTTCATCCCAGGGATGCAGGGATGGTTCAATATAAGGAAATCCACCAATGTAATCCACTACATAAACAATCTCAAAGAAAAAAACCACATGGTCATCTCATTAGATGCTGAGAAAGCATTTGACAAAATTCAGCATCCTTTCATGCTAAAGGTCTTGGAAAAATCAGGAATTCAAGGCCCATATCTAAACATAGTAAAAGCAATTTACAGCAAACCGGTAGCCAGCATCAATCTAAATGGAGAGAAACTTGAAGCAATCCCACTAAAATCAGGGACTAGACAAGGCTGCCCTCTCTCTCCATATCTTTTCAATATAGTACTTGAAGTTCTAGCTAGAGCAATTAGACAACAAAAAGAGGTCAAAGGGATACAAATTGGAAAGGAAGAAGTCAAACTATCACTATTTGCAGACGATATGATAGTATACTTAAGCGACCCAAAGAACTCCACCAGAGAACTCCTACAGCTGATAAACGACTTCAGCAAAGTGGCCGGATATAAAATCAACTCAAGCAAGTCAGAAGCCTTCCTATACTCAAAGGATAAGCAGGCTGAGAAAGAAGTAAGAGAAATAATACCCTTCACAATAGCCACAAACCATATTAAGTATCTTGGCGTGACTCTAACCAAACAAGTGAAAGATCTGTATGACAAGAACTTCAAGTCTCTGAAGAGAGAAATTGAAGAAGACCTCAGAAGATGGAAAAATCTGCCATGCTCATGGATTGGCAGGATTAATATAGTAAAAATGAGCATCTTACCAAAAGTAATACACAGATTCAATGCAATCTCCATCAAAATCCCAATTCAATTCTTCATAGAGTTAGAAAGAGCAATTCAAAAATTCATCTGGAATAACAGAAAACCCAGAATAGCTAAAACTATTCTCAAGAGTAAAAGAACCTCTGGGGGAATCAGTATCCTGGACCTCAAGCTGTACTACAGAGCAATAGTGTTAAAAACCGCATGGTATTGGTACAGTGACAGACATGTAGATCAATGGAACAGAATTGAAGACCCAGAAATGAATCCACACTCCTATGGTCACTTGATCTTTGACAAAGGAGCTAAAACCATCCAGTGGAAAAAAGATAGCCTTTTCAACAAATGGTGCTGGCTCAGCTGGAGGTCAACATGCAGAAGAATGCAAATTGACCCATTCTTATCTCCTTGCACTAAGCTCAATTCTAAGTGGATCAAAGATCTCCACATAAAACCAGACACACTGAAACTAATAGAAGGGAAACTAGGGAAGAACCTTGAACATATGGGCACAGGGGAGAACTTCCTGAACAGAACTCCAATAGCTTATGCTCTAAGATCAAGAATAGACAAATGGGACCTCATTAAATTACAAAGTTTTTGCAAGGCAAAAGACACTGTCAAAAAGACAAAGCGGCAACCAACTAACTGGGAAATGATCTTTACCAACCTTACATCCGACAGAGGGCTAATATCCAATATATACAAAGAACTCAAGAAGTTAAACTCCAGAGAGGCAAGTAACCCTATTAAAAAATGGGGTACAGAGCTAAACAAAGAGTTCTCACCTGAAGAATATCTAACAGCTGAGAAGCACCTAAAGAGATGTTCATCATCCTTAGTCATTAGGGAAATGCAAATCAAAACAACCCTGAGATTCTATCTCACACCAGTCAGGATGGCTAAGATCAAAAACACAGGAGACAGCAGTTGTTGGCGAGGATGTGGAGAAAGAGGAACACTCCTCCACTGCTGGTGGAATTGCAAGCTGGTACAACCACTCTGGAAAGCAGTCTGGCGGTTCCTCAGAAAACTGGGCATGACATTCCCAGAGGATCTGGCTATACCACTCCTGGGCATATACCCAGAGGCTTTACCTGCATGCAATAAGGACACATGCTCCACTATGTTCATAGCAGCCTTATTTATAATAGCCAGAAGCTGGAAAGAACCCAGATGTCCCTCAACGGAGGAATGGATTCAGAAGATGTGGTATATCTACACAATGGAATACTACTCTGCAATTAAAAACAATGAATTCATGAAATTCCTAGGCAAATGGTCAGATCTTGAAAATATCATCCTTAGTGAGGTAACCCAATCACAAAAGAACACACATGGTATGCAGTCACTGATAAGGGGATATTGACCCAGAATCTCGGAATACCCTAGACACAATCCGCATATCAATAGATTTCTAAGAAGATGGAAGGAGAGACCCCTGGTTCTGGAAAGACTGGATGTAGGGGAAAGCCAGGACAGAGTAACGAGAGGGGGTTGAATGGAGAAAAGAGGGAGGGAAGGGGGCTTATGGGACTTTCGGGGAGGGAGGAAACGGGAAAGGGGAAATGATTTGGAATGTAAATTAAAAAAAATAAAATAAAATGTTAAAAAAAAACTGCATGGTATTGATAAAGAGATAGACACATTGATCAATGGAATAGAATTGAAGACCTAGAAATAAAACCACACACTTACAGACACTTGATCTTTGACAAAATAAGCAAAAATATACAATGGAAAAAAAGAGAGCATCTTCAATAAATGGTGCTGGTCTAACTGGCTGTCTGTATGTAGAAAAATGAAAAGAGACCCATATTTGTCACCTTGCAAAAAGCTCAAGTCCAAGTGGATCAAGGACCTCAACATAAAACCAGATACACTGAATTTAATAAAAGAGAAAATGGGAAAGATCTTTGAACTCATTGGCACAGGGGGAAATTTCCTAAACAGAACTACAATGGCTCATGCTCTAAGATCAAGAATTGATAAACGGGACCTCATCAAACTGGAAAGCTTCTGTAAGGCAAAGGACAAAGTCAATAAGACAAATCAGCAACCTACAGATTGGGAAAAAATCTTCACTAACCTCCCATCTGATAGAGGGCTAATATCCAAAATATATAAAGAAGTCAAGAAGCTTACCACCAAAAAACAAAATAAACCAATCAAAACATGGGTTATAGAACTAAACTGAGAATTCACAACAGAGGAATCTGGAATGGCAGCAAAGCACCCAAAGAAATGTTCAAAGCCCTTAGTGATCAGAGAAATGCAAATCAAAACAACCCTGAGATTCCACCTTATACCAATCAGACTGGCTAAGACAAAAACCTCTGGTGGCAGCACATTTTGGAGAAGATGTGGAGAAAGAGGAACACTCCTCCATTACTGGTGGGATTGCAAACTGGTACAATCACTCTGGAAATCAAACTGGAAGTTTGAATTGGAAATAGATCTACCTGAAGACCCAGCAATACCACTCTTGGGAATATACCCAAAAGATGCCCCACCAGGTCACAGGGACACATGTTCCACTATGTTCATAGCAGCCTTATCTGTGATAGCCAGAAGCTGGAAACAATCCAGATGTCCCATGACAGAAGAATGGATTCAGAAAATGTGGTTCATTTACACAATGGAATACTACTCAGATATTAAGAATGAGGACATCCTGAGTTTTGCAGGCATTTGGATGGAACTAGAAAATATCATCCTGAGTGAGGTAACTCAGACCCAAAAGGACATGCATGGTATGTACTCACTAATAAGTAGATATCAGCCAAAAAAAAAAAGTGCCAAACACCCAAGATACAGTCCACAGAACTCAAAAAGGTCAACAAGCAGAAGGGCCCAAGTAATAACACCTCAATCCCACTTGGGAGAGAGAAGAAAGCAATCACAAGAGGGGATCTAGGTGGGAAAGGGGACATGGAGGGGAAGAGGGGAACATGATCTGGTATTGGGTAAGGGAAAAGGACTGAAGCCCTGAGGTCCAGCAGAGAAGAATGATAACAGGCAACCTCGGGATGTAGGAAGTGGGGGGACCCTCCAGAATGTACCAGAGACCTGGGAGGTGAGAGACTCTCCGGACTCAAAGGGAGGGACCTTAGATGAAATGCCCTTCAGTGGGGTGAGGGAACTTAGACATTTATTTCAGTGAGCATGAGAAATAAGATGTTATACCAGTAAAGAACCAAAGTTTTGGCACCACCTAGTGAAATTTTACTCAGATTTTTAAAAAAAAAAATATTTTAATTATTGTAAATTTCATACATGAACTGTACTGTTTTTACATCAATCTCCCCTCCATCTCTTCCCTCCAACTCCTCACATGTGCTCACATTTATGGCCTCTTAATCTTTATTTTTACATACATACATACATACATACATACATACACACATTTATAAATACAACCTGCTATTTCATTTAGTGCTGCTAATATGTACATGTGTTTAGAGATGACTGCTTGGGATGGATCACCTATCAAGGAGCTCATCCCTGGAAGAAACTAGTTCTCCCTCTCTGAGTAGTCGTGAATTGCCTATAACTCTTTGCCTAAGGGGCTTTATGAGACATCCCCTATCTATACTGGCATGTCCATTGGTAATGACATTTCTCAGATCTTGGCTAGGCAACCATATTGTTTAGATTTCGTGGTACACTTTCCCTGTCATATATAGAAGATATAATCATTGAACAGATGCTAAGTTCATAAAAGAAACACCACTAAACCTTAAATCACATATTAGACCTAAGACCAATATCTGACGCTTCAATATCTGACTCTCAAGATCAGACAAGTCATCCAGATAAAAACAAAATAGCCAAATTCTGGGGTTAAATTACACCATAACAGAACATTCCACCCACATATTAAGAATATACTCTCTCTTTAGCAGCCCATGTAACTGTCTCCAAATGTGACTACCTATAAGAACACAAAGCAAGTCGCAACAGATTATCAAAAATTTGAAATAACATACTGCATCCTATCTGACTACCACAGATTAAAGCTGGATATCCACAATGATGGGAAGAGCATAAAGTTTACAAACTCATGGAAGCTGAACATCTCAGTACTGAATAAAATTGAGTCAAGATGAAAAAAGAAGAATCCCAACAGTACAAGCATTAAGACCAACAATAAGCAAATGAGACCTCATGAAACTAAAATGTCTCTGTACAGCAAAGATTACAATTTGCTCATATACAGAGGCAGCCTATAGAACAGGAAACGTCTTTACTAGTTATAAATTTGACAGAGGGTTAGAATGTAATACACAAATAATTTAAAAAATATAAATGTTATGAAAACAAGCAATGCAATTAAAAACTGGGTCACAGATCTAAGCAGAAAGCTCTCAAAAAATATTCAGTATCCTTAACCATCATGAAAATACAAAGGAAGCTACTTTGAGATTTCATCTTACCCCAGTCAGAATGGCTATGATCAAAACCCAAACAACAACAAAAGCTGCTGGAGAACAACGAGGAGACACTCATTCACTGCCAGTGGGAATTCAATCTTGTGCAGCCACTATGAAACAATGTTCCTCAAAAACCTAGAAATAAATTTACCACATGCTCTAGCTATAGTGCTCTTGAACATACATCCTACTACAAAGATACTGTCAATGTTCATTGCTGCTCTGTTTACAGGAAATGTAAACAGCCTAAATGTCTAGCAACAGATGAATGAGTAATAAAATTTGATACACTTACACAATGAAATATTACTCAGTTGTTTAAAAATGAAATTATGATATTTGTAGGTAAGTAAATAGATCAGGAAATCACCATTCCAAGGGAGGTAACCCAGACCTAGAAAGACAGATATCAAATGTTTTCGTGTGTGGATGTTAACTTTAAATCTTTAGATACCTGTGTTTCATTTACAATTCCCACAGAGGTCAGTAAACCAGTAATGGGCCCTGTGGAGAGGTGTAACAACAGGAGAAAAAGAGAGCACAGTGGAATAAAGAGTTAAAGGGGAAATGGAGACAGGAAAAGTATAGTGAGAGGGGATGGGATGGCAGAGTAATGAGGGAATAGGGGAGTAAGAGCTACCACTGAAAACCTGGAAAAGTTACATGAAACAAACTACTACCACAGATACGTTCTAAAATAAAAAACATATACAAATGCTTAAAATTTAAGTGAAATTACCTATGACAGGGTTCCTACTAGATACTATCAGTTAACAAATAAAAAACCCAATGTCAGGAAGAGATTATTCCATTCGAGCTGTTGGCCACTGAGCATCCATAGACTTCAAATATTACAAGTTACTGGTATTTCTTTTGCTTATCCTCCAGAACTTGGCAGTAATACCTATTGATGAAGACATCACATAGTTGCATTATGAACATGGCAAATCATACTGGTGTTGACCTGGAAGCTCTATCCCCTTCGTCTAGCTTTCCTGATAATGGAAGGCAATGTATGCTAGTAGAGGAGAAAAGTGACCATCCTTAGTCTTGCCCAACTGTGAACTCTGTCAGCTACAGTAATGACCTGTTTGGCAAGATATGCTCACTGGTGCAATGGTTGCACAGATGTCTTGGGGGTATCTTAACACTTTCTGTTTGGACTTAAGACCCATTTGACAAGATGAAACCCATACCTGCTTTAGTTATTGAGGCCAAAAACTAGACTTGTTAAAGGCCCTAGGGAAGAACCTACTATGATTACTCTGCAAAATAGACATTGTATTCAACTGACTCCTACTGACTTCTTGTTATAACCATAGACAAATCCAATAGGCTGTATTAAATAACAGTATTTATTACACATTGTACATAGTTCCTTACATATGACCATAGAGTTGAGTAGTTGTGATACATTATGTATCCAAACTAAATACTCTCTGACAATTCACTTTAAAAGTTGGTGACCTTTATTTATTCACCCATTCTTTTTTTCATATAGAATGGACTATTTCTTCTTTTACTTCCTCTTCATGTGTGTGTGTGATGTGCTTACATGTATGTATGAATATTCACATGTGTGGGAGAATGTGTTTATGCAAGAACTCATGTATATGAAGGCCCAAGGGTGATTCTTGCAATCTTCTGTGATTGTTTTTCCATCTTATTCATCTAGGCAAGGTGTCTGAAATCATGCCCACCCAACAGTTACATGGGTTCTGGGGATAAGAACTCTGATCCTCTTGTTTGTACAGCAAGCACTTTAATCACTGAGTCAACTCCTCAGATATCTTTGGATCTTTAGAATATCAATATCTACAGAAGATGGAGTGAAAAGATTATAAGAGCCAGAGGTTGGAGAACATCAGGGCCAAACAGCATCCCCAAGACACGACAGCACCTTCGTGAACTCACAGAAACTATGGTTGCCTGCCTTAAACCGATACAGGATCAAGCTAGTCAGTGGTCTAAAATGGAAGGGAAAAGGGCTTACAAGCCCCTATCCTGACTGAAGAACTATTAATAGTTGATTGTTTCTAAAGGAAGAAGAATCAGTTTCCTTTAAGGTTGTGGTCCCTGATGAGTAAACTACAAGCCAGTGAGTGGCTTCAAAATTGTATTGGGGCAACATAAATCAGACTCAGGGCTTTGTTTTGTTTTGTTTCGTTTTTTAGAGAGAGAGAGAGTACAGGAAGTTGAAAAGGAATGAAAAAGTGGGGATCAGTCTAGAAAGATTCTGAAAGAAGAGTTGGAAGTAGATGTGATCAAAATATACTGTAGGAAATTCCCAACAAATTAAAAATTATATTAAAATATAATATGTAAATCTTCTGCCAACCACTTCCTTGACACAATACAATTTTCAGTGTTACCATTCATTATGTTCTAGAGCTTTCCATGTGCAGCAAATAATAGGGATGTACAATAGGATATTTATGAGATAATATTTTGCCATATATCGTATAATTATTATAAATGAAAGACAATGCAAAAACAAATCAAAACTGGAGATAAGAAAGAACTGTAAGTTAAAACAGTCCTTCTAAATGTGAACTAAAAGTTAAGTCAGAAATACTATTTATTAAAAATGTATGCTCCTATTTGATATAAAATGACATGACAATATGAGGAAATCATGCTTTTATTCAGTAACTGTCACTCAAGTCTTTACCATGTCCTAGGCACTGTGGAAAATACTAAAAACACCACACTGAATAATGCATGATCCCAAATTCAGAAATACAATTGAAGGAAAAATCCACAAATGTTAATATTCAAAAAAAAAAAACCAAAACCCATTCCATTGCTATTATAGTTGCAGTTCATCATGTTGTTATATTTCAAAGGTTTTTTTCAAATCACTGTAGACCACAATGAGCAATGTGATAATACAGGAAATCTTATTTTAACCTAAAATCATCTCATATAAGCTCTTCTCCTTTAAGAAAATGTAACATTATAAAAAGAGGATTTTTAATGCAATAGCAACTTTTCTAAACAGCAAAAGTTTGCCAGTACACATCATGTTGAGGACTAGGTGTGAGGTGAAATGAGAGAATACCAGCCTAACATGAGGGTGCCGTGGATTCTATCTTCAATGCAGTCAGAAAAATAATTTTGACCATAATTTATTTGTATTTCAATGACAAAAATAGTATGTGTTTGTATAAACAAGTTCTGTTGATAAATAAAATCTTTACAGAAAGCAAAATTTATTCACCCTTTTCTGAATATACTTTTACACTATAACAAAATTACTTAATACATCCACTAGAACCTACTAAACAACATGAATACTTTCTGTTCTTAAATAATAATTATTATTTCATTAAAACAAATGCATTATTGTTGTGATGATATATCTTTTCTAACATTATATTATGTCTTGTCTTGGGTAAATGATTCATTGTTGGTTAACATCTAAGTCAAGGGAATCTTAGGGAAGAAAAATAATCTTACTGAAATAGTTGCTAAATCATTTTGAAAACAATTTTCCAAGCAAATGGTTCTAGGAAACAAGCTGGAGTAGCCATTCTAATATTGGATAAAATTGATTTTCACCCAAAAGTCATCAAAAAAAGACACGGAAAGACACTTCATATTCATCAAAGGAAAAATCTACCAAGAAGAGCTCTCAATCTCAACATCTATGCTCCAAATACAAGAGCACCCTCATTTGTAAAAGAAACTTTACTAAAGCTTAAAGCACACATTGCACCTCACACAATAATTGTGGGTGACTTCAACACCTCACTCTCCTCAATGGACAGATCAGGGAAACACAAACTAAACAGAGACACAGTGAAACTAACAGAAGTTTTGGGCCAAATGGATTTAACAGATATCTATAGAACATTTCATCATAAATCAAAAGAATACACCTTCTTCTCAGCACCTCTTGGTACCTTCTCCAAAATTGACCATATAATTGGTTACAAAACAGACCTCAACAGATATAAGAAGATCGAACTAATCCCATGCCTCCTATCAGATCACCATGGAGTAAGGGTGGTCTTCAATAGCAACAAAAACAAGAGAAAGCCCACATACACATGGAAGCGAACAATATTCTACTCAATAATACCTTGGTCAAGGAAGAAATAAGGAAATAAATCAAAGACTTTTTAGAATTTAATGAAAATGAAGGCACAACATACCCAAATTTATGGGACACAATGAAAGCAGTGCTAAGAGAAAAACTCATAGTTCTGAGTGCCTCCAAAAAGAAGCTGGAGAGAGCATACACTAGCAGCTTAACAGCACACCTGAAAGCTTTAGAACAGAAAGAAGCTAATATACCCAAGAGGAGTAGAAGGCAGAAAATCATCAAACTCGGGGCTGAAATCAACCATGTTGAAACAAAAAGAACTATACAGAGAATCAACAAAACCAGGAGCTAGTTCTTTGAGAAAATCAACAAGATAGATAAACCCTTAGCCAGACTAACCAGAGGGCACAGAGACAGTATCCAAATTAACAATATCAGAAATGAAAAGGGAGACATAACAAAAGAAACTGAGGAAATTCAAAAAATCATCAGATCCTACTACAAAAGCCTATACTCAACACAACTAGAAAATCTGGATGAAATGGACAATTTCCAAGACAGACACCAAATACCAAAGTTAAATCAGGATCAGATAGACCATCTAAACAGTCCAATAACCCCTAAAGAAATAGAAACAGTCATTGAAAGTCTCCCAACTAAAATTTTCACATTATAATCTTTACCTCTTAAGTTAAAACATACTATACAGGAAAAATAAGAGTTTTATTTGCCTATGATTTTCAAATGGGAAAAATTTTCAATATATAACTAAAAGTGGAAAGTACATCTAAATGAGTTTTATGTGAATAGAGACACAATTTGGAACAAAAACAGGTAAGAATCTTGCTTTTACAATTCAAAACACACAGAATGTTATGCTTTGTTTATTTTAAAAAAGGAGAAAGAACAAAACTCACAAATGAAAAAACCCTTAAGACATCAAAAAATCTTAAGTAAATTGATATTGCAGGACTTTCAAAAATATCTAGGTCATAACCTTACTAGAGAAAGGGAAATAGAAAAGCAAACACAGGTAAGGGAAGGAGAGGGGCATGGAAGGAATAATAATGCTAGTGCTATTCCTAATTGCTATTCCTAATAGTACTAGTGCTGTTCCATATTACTACTCCTAATAATACTAGTTTTATTCTTAATTATTATTCCTAATAATACTAACATTATTCTTAATTACTATTTCTAAAATGCTAGTATTATTACTCATTACTATTCCTAATAATACTAGTATTATTCTTATTATTATTATTCCTAAAGGAAAACTTAGGTCAATTTAAAGACATTTCAAAAAAAGAACTGTATAACACTTAGCAAAAAAGAAGGAACAGTGAGCTCCTTATGAAAAAGCGTCCAAGCAGAGACAGTGACCACGGTACTGTACAGTGAACATGTACTATAGCTACTTCTAATGCCCATTGAGTGATATACACATGAGGCACAGTAGATATATACAGAAAATTGATGAAATACCCCTTTCAACTTACCTTTTTTTCCTCCTTCAATATGATCTCTTCGTATAGCCGTGGGGCATATGTACAACAATAATGCTGTTGATCTTTCTTGATGTTAATATTTTCATAATGTAGTTTCCTTTGCCTTTCAAAAAATCCAGATAGAATTTGAGAGTTTTCAATTTTAAATACACAAGTATTTTTATAAGCAAAGATAATTTTTATAGCAACAGCTATAAAACATATATATATGTATATATATATATATTAACAGCTATATATTAGGTGGATTTAATAAGATCAACAGGTTGGGTCATTACATTCAGATTCTTATGAAAATGCATTTTATGTTGGTTGTTTTTGTTTTTGTTTTTGTTTTTAAATGGAGTGCCGGGGCTGCCAAGAGAGTTCAGAGGGTTGAACGTACTTGATATCATGCCTGGTGACCTGAGTTAATCCCTAGAACTCACAGGGCAGAAGAAAAGGATCCCCACAAGTTTTCCTCTGACCTCAGCATGGATGTGCACATATATGCACACATAAATACAGACATACACAAAAGGAAGGAAATTAAAACTCAGAGTACTGTTATAAAAATGTCCTAATAATAATTACTCCAAAGGGGAAATGGGCCATGATACTTACAACATGAACTGACGTCATCAAAGGTAATTTAAAAAAAGGTTTTCTGATATTCTATTTATGTATGTCTTTAAAATCCAAAAATCCCTTGGTATTTTAATTTCTGCTTAAAATAGGAAAAATAGGCCTTTCTATTTATAACATAAAGCAGTAAGGCAAAGGGCATAACAATCTCTAAGAATCAAGAGTTAATGTATTTTTATGGGTATTAGACAGTTTAAAGAAAAAATAAAACAGCAGTGAACAGTCCCAAGTGCTAAAGGCAGACAGACTGCCAGGAATCACACCTATTAGCTTTATGATCTAATATAAATCACCCAGTCTCTCTTAGCTTTGTCTTATTCACTTACACTTGGACATATTAATAATTAGTTCTCTGTAACATAATGAAAAGAGCAAAAAACAGATGCAGGCTATTTAGTGTCATTCAGGACCCAATAAACCCACTATAACTTATATCACTAATCATTGCTACACTTGCTGTCTTTCCTATTTATTGAACAGAACTTCAAAGACATTCAACATTAAAAAAACATCTATGCTAACTACACAAAGATTAAAATAACATGGGTAACAGGAAAATAGACTTTAGGTTATTTAATAGTTGCCGCTAATTCCAGTTTTCTGTGCTTTCCCCATTCTGGCTCACTTTCCACTAATTTTATTTGTATAAAATTTTACAAATAAGTTTGTTTTTCATAACTTTAAGTGAGTTTGCAGCCATGAAATAAATGTATATTTATGAGACTGGAATTGTTATGTGATGCTTACGTCCACTTCTACCCAAAGAGAAGATATGAATACATCTCCCCATTCCGAGTGGCCAACCCTCCCTCTGTTACATGTAAGATGTCTCAGAAGAATTCTAACTCACAAACATCCAAAACAGAAGGAACTAACTAGAAAATGTCTGCTGCAGGATGACAAGACAACTCCAAATAAAATACGTATCAATGCAGGCGACCCCGGCAGAGCAGAGAGCAAGAGGAGCTGCACAATGCAGTGCTGCGTCCTGCAGCTCAGCGTGGAAAAGGAGGTGAGCTGGGGATAAGACGAGGTCTTTCAAATGACACAGAGACAGGGACGGTGGAAGGGAATCCACACTGGGAGAAACGATGGGGATGAGAACGGCAAGCAAAACAGGAATGAACAGCGCTCACAGCCCTGCCTGTTCCCCTTGCTGGTGAAGCCGAAGCAAGCAGCGAGCAGAGCGAACCAGCACACTGGAAGAAGGGAGTCTGTGTCCAGGGGCCACGGGGACAGCCCTGGGTAAAACAGAGGAGCCGCAAAACAAAATCAAGCTACTGCTCTGGGAAAGGGACAGACAGCAGCGAGGAAGGGGCGCTGGTAGGAGTCGATGGAGATGGGAAGTGCCGGGTAAGAGTGATTAGAACATACCGTACACGTGTACGAAACTGCCAAATTATGAAATTAATAAACAGCTTTCAGAGCACATGAACACAAAACATTTACTCTTTTAAATGCTAAACAACAAAAGAATTTGCCAAAAGAAGGAAGATGAAGGTCTGAAGAGTCTATAGTGCTTATCCTGCTAGGAAGAAAGGTAAGTACAGACTAACACAATTAAAAATAATAATAAAATACAAAGGTATACTTTCAGATTAGGAGAGTAAAGCAATAAGAACAACAACCTAGGTATAAGTTCTTCAAAAGTAAAAAGGTCAAGCTTTGTTTTCACTCTTACTGAGTTCAGTACTTGCACACAGAAATGACGCACAGTGAGTGAGCTAGTCGGGAGTCTGAGCTTCCAACTTTGCTGACTGGTATCATCAGGTGTGTCTGCCCGGGTGCATAGTAAAGAAGCACTGGAACCTCCCAGAAGGAAGAGAGCTAACGCTGTGAGGAATGAGCCAGCAGGGAAGCTTGTCCACTCAACCAGGAAGAGCAATGCTTCAGGGCGGCTGAAAGCATTTACCGCAAGACCACAGTGGACAGAGAGCTTGTGTTCTCTCTGAACTGAACAGAACTTTCTTCTCTGACTTGCATGGGGTGAGGAGAGGCTCACACACACACAATTAACTAAAGCAACAAGACAGTCAGAGCCAACCATGTGGAACATTAGCGGATGTACCCCTGCCGCTCTCCCCTGGGTCGGAGTTAAGTACCCTCGTGCTGAGTCTAACCACAGCCCCTAATTTATGTTCCTAACTGTTCCTTGTTCTCTGTCATGTGTGCTGTTGAACTAAATCACAAGACGTGAAGCTTCCTACCACCCCCTGGAAAGCTTTAAAAGTCGGGTATTTTCTTTGTTCTAGGGGTTTCTCGGAAGACCCCTCTGGCTACGCTGTACCAGCCCATTCTATGGCCGCCATCTCTTTAACTCTGACTGTAAGCTAGCCCTTCTAATGAAGCTCTTATGGGTTTTAAAGGAAAGCATCACTTTTTCTTGAATGCCCTGTTAACAATGGATTTAACATAATGAACTGTGATCTTCCAAATGCTTTCTTATCTCAGGCCTGATCTTGGCCCAGCCCCTTTCTCCTAACAAAGCTAATTCTGGGTGATAATTATGTGTTAGCTCTTTTTCCAAACCAATGATTACCATTCTTATACCTAAGAATGTCATGGTTGTCTCACTAACTCTGAATGTCTTCTCACATAGTTATCTAGTCAGAAGAATGGAGACACAAGCCAAAGTTAAGATACAAATTCTGACCGACCATCTTGACCGACCATCTTTAAGATACTACAGAATCTTTCATCTATTTTTTTAATTAAGGATAGCACATCTTAGTTATTAGGTACATGGGTTCTGTACTCAAACAGGACTCAGTAAAAGTCTAGTTCTGGCAATTAAAAGGTCTCATGATCTTAAACATGTTGTTTATCTTCTCTGATTCTTGAATTTCACTTATGAGATAGGTAAACAATGGTCATTACAACGAGACTTGTGAAGACTAAGTGAAGTAATACAGATAGAGCAAGAGACAGAAGCTGACTCACAAGAAGCAATAAATTTCATATGGATTATTCCAGAATAGAATACTAGTTGGGGTTTTTCATATTAATTTTCCTTTTTTAACTGGATAGCTTCATCTGAACTACTGCAGTACTGTATCAATGACACCTAGGAAGCCATTTCCTCCCACTCTGTCCCAAAGTTTCACTGTGCAATCCTGGAGGACCTGAGGACCATTATGCAGACCAGACTGCTTTTGAACTTGCAGCAATCCTCCTGCCTCACAAGTGCAGGAAATACAGTGTGTACCACTGTTCCCAGTGGGGTTTGCCCTTACTTACTGGATGATATCATACTGTCCAGGACCAGGACCTGAGTATTTGAGCAATTCTTGTCTTCCTGTAGCATTGCCAAAATTTACACCTTTGTATTTCAAAGTTGCTTTAGGATAATCCTAAGAAGAAAGAAGGAAAGAATAAGAAAAAGGACATGAGGCAAATTGTTAAACATTACATTTGACTGAGGCTTAAATACAAAAATTCTCAGTCAACAGAGTTTCACCAGTAAAATCAGGGAGGACTCTTTAAGCTGGATTCTGCCGTTCCGTCTCCTCCATCAGCCAGGATTCTCAGAGAATCGCCTCCAGTGTTAGTCTATACTGAACCAGTGTAAGCAGTTTCCTCTTGATACTACACTAGGTAATTTAATACCTCTAGGGCAACAAAGAGCAGCCTCACCTAGAAACAGGCTAAATGTATTATTTACAAAAAAATTTTAAAAACTCTATTTAAATGACATTAATTAAACAGACCAAAATAATACAAATAATGCCAACAGATCTTAGGCAATTATTACATATTTAAAAACATATTCATGAAAACTTTTCTAAGAGCAACAAGTGGTTAAAAACAAATTAAATACTGTCCAGTTCATGCTATTGCTAATATATGAAGAAAAGGAAAGGATCATTGCAGGCTCAGGATACCCAAGACCAAGTTCTCAGCACAAAGGAGATTTATTTGTCCTAGAGGGACAGAGGGCAGGGAATAAGAGACAATGACAGGAGATAGAGGGTGAGGGAGAAAGGGAAGGGAACAAAGGAGAGAAGGTAGGGGCATTTGTCCCAAGAGAGGGAGGAACAAAGGACTGGCTCTGGATAGAGAAGGGACAGATGTGGCAGATGGGAAAATGGTGTTTTATAAAGATCCAACGGAAAACCCTGCCCCTGCCTTGGGATGAGGTGTTTAATTCTAATTGGGCATGTTAATTAGGTGAGCTACAGAGAGCTTTGGATAGCTAGACTTCAATATTTTGATAGCTGGAACTTGGTAGTCAGTCCCAGGAGAAGGAAGTGACCAAATAAAGAAACAGACTTTTGTGGCTAGAGCTAGGAATGATATCTAATGATTTTTAGCAACATAGAGGGAATTGGGAGAAGGGCAAAGCCTGTCAGAGCCATATTTGCCATGCCCAAGCTCGCTAGAGTCCCTTCAGACAAGATCACTCTTTTAATTCTAAAGAAATAATTTATGTCAGGAAAAATTCAACCAATGTTTTTCCTCTAACACTGATAAGAATAGATGTCAAGCTTCTGAGCCTTGTCCCCCTGCTACCGCTGCCTGACCTTCTGCTAGGGCAGAATCTTGCCAGCTCTGCTGTGGTGAAGATTACATCTCCTGATACTTCCTAGAGAACCAGCTGCACAACAGGGCATTTGCTCTTTCTGCTGTGGCAGAATCTCCCAAGGTCTGCCACAGGGAAGATACCATCTCCTGATACTTCCTAGAGTACTAGCCACACTTAGGTCATTTGGAGTGCAGAGAGGCCTGGGAGCACAGGAGAGCTGGTCTCCCAGGAGAGCCTACATACCAAGGTGCACAGAGAGAACAGGAATACCAGGAGTACATATATACAGGCTTACAAGACAAATAAGCCAAAATCAGAAACAGCAAGACCAGCTAACACCAGAGAAAACTAGATGGCAAAAGGCAAACGCAAGATCAATACCAACAGAAACCAAGGCAATATGGCATCATCAGAATCCAGTTCTCACACAAGAGCAAATCCTGGATACCCTAACGCACTGGAAAAGCAAGACCTGGATTTAAAATCACATCTCATGATGTTTATAAAAGACTTCAAGAAGGACATAAATAACTCTCTTAAAGAAATACAAGAGAACATGGATCAAAAGGTAGAAGCTCTTAGAGAGGAAACACAAAAATCCCTTAGGGAATTATGGAGAGCATGGATCAACAGGTAGAAGCCCTTAAAGAGGAAACACAAAAATCCCTTAAAGAAACACAGGAGAACATGGGTCAACAGGTAGAAACCCTTAAAGAGGAAACACAAAAATCCCTTAAAGAAACATAGGAGAACATGGGTCAACAAGTAGAAGCCCTTAAAGAGAAAACACAAAAAAATCCCTTAAAGAATTTCAGGAAAACACAAACAATTGAAGGAACTGAATAAAACTATCCAGAATTTAAAAATGAAAGTAGAAACAATAAAGAAATCACAAAGTGAGACATCTCTAGAGATAGAAACCCTTGGAAAGAATGCAGGAGTCATAGATGCAAGCATCAACAACAGAAAACAAGAGATAGAAGAAAGAATCTCAGCTGGGCCTTTAATCCCAGCACTTGGGAGGCAGAGGCAGGAGGATTTCTGAGTTCAAGGCCAGCCTGGTCTACAAAGTGAGTTCCAGGACAGTCAGGGTTACACAGAGAAACCCTGTCTCAAAAAAACAAAAACAAAAAAAAAAAACAAAAAAACAAAAAAAAAAACAAAACAAAAAAAAAAAAAACAAGAAAGAATCTCAGGTGCTGAAGATACCATAGAAGACATTGACTCAACTGTCAAAGAAAATGTGAAATTCAAAAACCTTGTAACCCAAAACATCCAGGTAATCCAGGACACAATGAGAAGACCAAATCCAAGGATCATAGGTATAGAAGAGAGCGAGGATTTACAACTTAAAGGGCCAGTAAATATCTTCAACAAAATTATAGAAAAAAGCTTCCCTAACCTAAAGAAAGAGATGTCCATGAATATACAAGAAGCCTACAGAACTCCAAACAGACTGGACCAGAACAGAAACTCCTCTAGACACATAATAATCAAAACACCAAATGCACTAAACAAAGAAAGAATATTAAAAGCAGTAAAGGAAAAAGGTCAAGTAACATATAAAGGCAGACCTATCAGAATTACACCAGACTTCTCACTAGAAACTATGAAGGGTAGAAGATCCTGGGCAGATGTCATACAGACCCTAAGAGAACATAAATGTCAGCCCAGGCTACTATACCCAGCAAAACTCTCAATTACCATAGATGGAGAAAACAAGATATTCCATGACAGAACCAAATTTACATAATATCTTTCCACAAACCCAGCGCTTCGAAGGATAATAGGTGGAAAATACCAACACAAGTCGGGAAACTACACCCTAGAAAAAGCAATAAAGTAATCTTCTTTCAACAAACCCAAAAGAAGATAACCACACAAACATAATTCCACCTTTAACAATGAAAATATCAGGAAGCAACAATCACTATTCCTTAATATCTCTTAACATCAATGGACTCAATTCCCCAATAAAACGACATAGACTAACAGACTGGACATGTAAACAGGACTCAACATTTTGCTGCATACAAGAAACCCACCTCAGCGACAAAGACACTCATTACCTCAGAATCAAAGGTTGGAAAACAATTTTCCAAGCAAATGGTCCCAAGAAACAAGCTGGAGTGGCCATACTTATATTGGATAAAATTGACTTTCAACCAAAAGTTGTCAAAAAAGATAAGGTGGTACACTTCATACTTATGAAAGGAAAAATGTACATCTAAGCTCCAAACGCAAGGGCACCCACATTAACAAACGAAACCTTACTAAAACTCAAAGCACACATTGCACCCCACACAATTATAGTGGGAGACTTCAACACTCCACTCTCAAAAATGGACAAATCGTGGAAATAGAAACTAAGCAGAGACACAGAGAAACTAACAGAAGTTATGGACCAAATGGACCTAACAGATATTTATAGAATATTCCATCCTCAAGCAAAAGAATATACCTTCTTCGCAGTACCTCATGGTACCTTCTCCAAAATTGACCATATAATTGGTCACAAAACAGGCCTCAACAGATACAGGAATATTGAAATAATTCCATGCACCCTATAAGATCACCATGGCCTACGGCTGGTCTTGAGTTAAAACAAAAACAATGGAAAAAATATATGCACGTGGACTTTGAACAATGCTCTTCTCAATGATAGCTTGGTCAAGGAAGAAATAAAGAAAGAAATTAAAGATTTTTTATAATTTAATGAAAATGAGGAAACATCGTACCAAAACTTATGGGTCACATTAAAGCAGTGCTAAGAGGAAAACTCATAGCTCTAAGTGCCTCCAAAAAGAAATTGGAGAGAGCTTACACTAGCAGCTTGACAACACGCCTGAAAGCTCTAGAACGAAAAGAAGCAAATGTGCCCAAGAGGAGTAAACAGCAAGAAATAATTAAACTCAGGGCCGAAATCAACCAAATAGAAACAAAAAGAACCATACAAAGAATCAACAAAACCAGGAGCTGGTTCTTTAAGAAAATCAACAAGGTAGATAAACCCTTAACCAGACTAACCAGAGGGCACAGAGACACTACCCAAATTAATAAAATCAGAAATGACAAGGGAGACATAACAACAGAAACTGTGGAAATTCAAAGAATAATCAGATCCTACTACAAGAGCTTATACTCAATAAAATTGGAAAATCTGGATGAAATGGACAATTTTCCAGATACTTACCAGGTGCCAATGTTAAAACAGGATCAGATAAACCATCTAAATAGTCCCATAAGTTCTGAGGAAATAGAAGCAGTTGTTAATAGTCTTCCAAAAAAAAAAAAAACAGAACCAGATGGGTTTACCAGGGAATTCTATCAGATCATCAAAGAAGAGCTAATACCAATACTCTTTAAACTATTCCACAAAATAGAAACTCAAGGAACACTACCCAATTCATTCTATAAAGCCACAATAATGCTTATACCTAAACCAAACAAAGACCAAACAAGGAAAGAGAACTTCAGACCAATTTCCCTTATGAACATTGATGCAAAAATTCTCAACAAAATTCTGGCCAACTGAATCCAAGAATGCATCAAAACAATAATTCACCACGATCAAGTAGGCTTCATCCCAGGAATGCAGGGTTGGTTCAACATACGGAAATTCATCAATGTAATCCACTACATTAACAAACTCAATGAAAAAAACCACATGGTCATTTCATTAGATGCTGAAAAAGATTTTGACAAAATTCAGCATCCCTTCATGATAAAAGTCTTGGAGAGATCAGGAATTCAGGGCCCATACCTAAACATGGTGAAAGCCACATACTGTAAACCAGTAGCTAACATCAAACTAAATGGAGAGAAACTTGAAGCAATCCCAGTAAAATCAGGGACCAGACAAGGCTGCCCACTCTCTCCCTATCTATTCAATATAGTACTCGATGTCCTAGTCAGAGCAATTAGACAGCAAAAAGAGGTTAAAGGTATACAAATTGGAAGGGAAGAAGTCAAAGTATCACTATTTGCAGACGATATGATCATATACTTAAGCGACCCCAAAAATTCCACCAGAGACCTCCTAAAACTGATAAACAACTTCAGCAAAGTGACTGAATATAAAATTAACTCAAACAAACCAGTAGCCTTCCTCTATCCAAAGGATAAACAAGCTAAGAAAGAAATTAGGGAAATGACACCCTTTACAATAGTCACAAATATTATTACATACTTTGGTATGACTCTAACCAAGCAAATGAAAGATCTGTATGTCAAGAACTTCAAGCCTCTGAAGAAAGAAATCATAGAAGATCTCAGAAGAAGATGGAAGGATCTCCCATGCTCATGGATTGGAAGGATTAATATAGTAAAAATGGCCATCTTGCCAAAAGCAATCTACAGATTCAATGCAATTCTCATCAAAATTCCGAATCAATTCTTCATAGAGCTAGAGAGAGCAATCTCCAAATTCATTTGGAATAACAAAAAATAGTCCTGGGACACTGAAAACTATTTTCCAAAACAAAATATCTACTGGGGGAATCACCATCCCTGATCTCAAGCTCTACTACAGAGCAATAGTGATAAAAACTGTATGGTATTGGTACGGAGACAGGCAGGAAGATCAATGGAATAGAACTGAAGACCCAGATATGAACCCACACACCTACAGTCACTTGATTTTTGACAAAAGAGCTAAAAACATCCAGTGGAAAAAAGTCAGCATTTTTAACAAATGGTGCTGGATAAACTGGAGGTCAGCATGCAGAAAAATGCAAATCGACCCATTCTTATCTCCTTGTACAAAGCTCAAGTCCAAGTGGATCAAGGACCTCCACATAAAACCAGATACACTGAAGCTTATACTGGAGAAAGTGGGGAAGAACCTTGAACACAAGGGCACAGGGAAAAATTTTCTGAATAGAACACCAAGGGCTTACGCTCTAAGATCAAGAATTGACAAATGGGACCTCATAAAACTGCAAAGCTTCTGTAAGGCAAAGGACACTGTCAATAGGACAAAATGGCAACCAACAGATTGGGAAAAGATCTTTACCAATCCTATATCTGATAGAGGGCTAATATCCAATATATACAAAGAACTCAAGAAGTTAGACTCCAGAGTGTCAAATAACCCTATTAAAAAATGGGGTACAGAGCTAAACAGGGAATTTTCAACTGAGGAAACGTGAATGGCTCTGAAGCACCTAAAGAAATGTTCAGGATCCTTAGTTATTAGGGAAATGCAAATCGAAACAACCCTGAGATTCCACCTCACACCAGTCAGAATGGCTAAGATGAAAATCTCAGGGGCTAGCAGATGCTGGAGAGGATGTGGAGAAAGAAGAACACTTCTCCATAGCTGGTGGGATTGCAAGCTAGTAAAACCACTCTGGAAATCAGTATGGTGGTTCCTCAGAAAATTGGACATAGGATTGGACCTGAGGATCCAGCTATACCACTCCTGGGCATATACCCAGAAGATGCTCCAACATGCAATAAGGACATATGCTCCACTATGTTCATAGCAACCTTATTTATAATAGCCAGAAGCTGGAAAGAACCCAGATGTCCCTCAACGGAGGAATGGATACAAAAATTGTGGTATATATACACAATGGAATACTATTCAGCTATTAAAAATAATGAATTTATAAAATTCTTAGGCAAATGGATGGAACTAGAAAGTATCATCCTGAGTGAAGTAATCAAATCACAAAAGAATACACATGGTATGCACTCACTAATAAGTGAATATTAGCCCAAAAGCTCAAAATAACCGTGTTACAATTCACAGACCACAGGAAGCTCACAAAGAAGGTAGACCAAAATGGGGGTGATTTGGTTCCTCTGAGAAAGGGAACAAAATAATCACAGGAACAACTATGGAGACAAAGAGTGGAGCAGAGACTGAAGGAAAGGCCACCCAGAGACTGTCCTACCTGGGGATTCATCCTATAAACAGTCACCAAACCCCAATACTACTGTGGATGACAAGAAGTATATATCAAAAGGAGCCATTTATGGTTGCCTTTTAGCAGCCAACCATTGGACTGAGCATGGGGTTCACTATAGAGGAGTTGGAGGGCAAGCTGGAGGAGCTGAGGGGAGGGTGGTTGCAGCCCCATGTAAAGAAAGACAATGTTGGCCAACCAGACGCCCCAGGGCTCCCAGGGACTAAGCCATCAGCCAAGGGGTACATGTGTTTCCAGCCAAAAGATTGGCAGAGGAATGCCTTGTCGGGCATCAGTGGAAGGAGAGGTCTTTGGTCCTGTGAAGGCTTATTAGAGGCCCCAGTGTGGGGAAATCGAGTGGGGGGGGGGGTCATGGGAGTGTGTTGGGTGGAGGAGCATATTCTTGGAGGCAGGAGGTGGGAGGATGAGTTGGGGATGATGATCCTTACACTTGTGATCCTCCTGGCTGGCTCACCAACGTTATGATCATAAAAAGAGAAGTTTCTAAGTATGTGGTATACCGCGGTGTGGGGGAAGGGGATGCCCAGCGGGCCCATGCCAAGGCATCCCATTCTCCAAGGGACCAGACACACACAGACATGGTATACAGTAGAGTATATTCAGGGAAGGGGATGAGAGTTAATGGGGTAGTGGAGGCAGAGAAAGGCAGAGAGAGTAGAGGGTAGAGAAGTAGAGGCCGGCCATGAACATGTGGAGAGAGGGGGGAAGGGAGGAGAGCCGAAGAGGGGCAGAGAGAGCAAGAGCAGGAGGAATAAGAGAAAGAGGAGGGGCAAGCATCCCCTTTTATAGTGGGCTAGGCCTACCTGGCTGTTGCCAGGTAACTATGGGGAGGGGCATACCTGGCTGTTGCCAGGTAATGGTGGGGTGGAGTTTAGACAGAACCCTAACAGGGGATTTTCAGGGAGGGGGGAAACTAGGAAGGGGTATAACAATTGAAATGTAAATGAAGAATATATTCAATAAAAAAAAAGAATAGGTGTCAAACTTAAGCATAAACCACAAAAAGTTAAAGCACTGGTTTCATCAGCAACTAATAAAAGAAAATATAATGCAGTAAGCACAGTGGTTTCCCTTCCAAAGATTCTCTTCTGATACATTCCTCTTTATGAAATCATTTAAGAAGGCTGGAGAGATGGCTCAGTGGATGGGTGCAGTTGCTGCTCCTGGGCAGTAGGAAGTGAGTTGGGCTCACTTCCTACAAAGCAGCTCACGACCATCGTAACTTCAGTCCCTGGGGTTCCAATGCCCTCTTCTGGCATCTGTGAGCACTGCACTCATGTAGTGCACATACATACAAGCAGACAAAACACTCAATATTGAAGAACCCAGAGTAATTCCATGCATTGGTCTACCGCCCCCATCTTTCTGCATATCTTCAAGCCCTGTTCTAGTCCAGTGCAGTAAAACCACCTGGCCTGCATGAGCCTCTGCCTTACGATAGCCTTGAGTCTACACCAACATCCCGCTACCCACCACACCCTGGGCTGGAGGACTAACCCTCAACTTATGAATTCCTTCTTTATTATTCCTTGAATATTCCATGGGTTTATGCTTCCAAAGGAGACTTTCAAGGTCATTGTGTCAGCCTGGAGTCTGACTAGAAGCATTTTCCCCTGCAGTGAATAAAGTGCCTTTTGGTATCTTTCTAAGTTCCATGGTCCTTTCCTCATTATTTGTGTGCTCCATGACCGCAACAAATATATAAAATAGTAAATTTTTATTTAAGATATTTATAAATAAATCCTATAGAAAATAAATCACTGAAGATTTTTTTAACAAACCTGTCTTAAGTAAGGTTAAAAGATAAACTCTTGGTTACTTATTGTTAGTTCATTGAAAAAGCTGACTTTGTAGAATATCCAGGGTTTTGTTATATGTATAAGGTGTTTTGCCTGCATGCGTGTCTGTATCCCATGTCTAAGAAGCCAGAAAGAACACTGTATCTTGTAGAGCTAGAACTGGAGTTGGAGATGGTTTTGTGAGCTTCCAGGTGTTTACTGGGAATTAAACGTGGGTCCCCTCGAAGAACAACCAGTGCTCTTAACCACTGATCCACTTCTCCAGTTCCTCAAAATTTTAAACAATCTTAAATTGCTAAAGTGATTACTACATATTAAGTAAAATCACTATAACATATAGTTTAACAACATAAAAGAGTGTATCAAGTGTTAGGTGATCTTCTACTTAAACACAATGTAATGAATTCTCAATTACCATCCCAAACAACATCAGTGCAACAAACAGAAGTGTTAGTACCGTAAAAGCACAATTTCAGTCAAACTCTCATCTATTGTGCTTCACCTAGACTCCAGGAGTTGTATAAAATAGACACAGGCCAGACATTTTAAAGGATTTGTGGAACAGGCACCCACTGCATGTGAAAAAGCCTGCAGCTGAATTCTGTTAACATTTCAGAAAGACAGAAGCTGGACATGAAGGTGTGTCTCTGGTGATGAATAGTTAGTGATTTCCAGTGAGAAAGGCAACATCCAAAGGCTTTGGGGTGCTGTAACAGAATCCAGAAAGAAGCCAGCCACTGCATCTGGACACAAGAGCTGAGTGTGGGAAAACAGAGTTCCCAGCTGTGGTGTGGCAGTTTCCTCTGAGATTAAAACCTTTCATCTTGGAGAAAAATGTGTTAAGTCACAGTATGTTAAAGGAGATAAAACAGCAGGAGGGAACTTGTAAAAACACAGGATGTGAAAGGCAAGAAAACCACAGGCTGGTCTAACATCCCATTCTGATGGAAGCTCATTGAGCTCAGAAGTGAACAATTCAATAGCTTTGGGAAGTCAGTGAAACTGAGCAGACTCACGGGGGTGGGGGTGGGGGGCCTTCCCCAGGTAAGCATCAGAAGAAACACTCTCAAATAAGCTGTGCTCCCTAGAACAGACAGAGATGAGACAAACCACTTAGAAGAAACAGGGTTGTGGAGCTGACTGGAGGTGCTCAGATACTGGTAGAACCACCTGGAAGAGGTTGTCACCAGAGCTGCCTGAGACACTCTCCACCTGGTAAACTGCCTACGGCTGCAAGGCACTCCAGGATCCAGGTGAGCTATCAACCATGTGGAGTTGAGCTTTTGGTGCTGCAACAACTGTCTTTGAACCATTTTTACTCAGCAGTATCGAAAAGATTCAGTTATGTTTAGGGATGTTTCCCATCCAAAGGGGCAAACTACTTGGAAGGTGAATATCAAAACTAACTCTGAGAATCAGTTGATCACAAAAATCTTAAAAATCAAAGCAGCAGCAATGCCAAATACTATTTTCTGTTGACTGGATTTGCATTCTTTGGTGTATTAATGCCTATTGTTTTATTATCAAGATGGAGCTGGCCTGAAAACCTTCTCCCTAAGGACTGAATGTGCTCTGCAAGCAGCCAGTGGAGGAAAGTCCTACGAGCCCTAAAGTCTAAGACAAAACCACAGCAATGAGAGATCCAATGAGAGATATCCAATTTGGAGATATCCAAAGAGAGATATCTTCAACATTGCACTTTTATCTCAGAAGTGACCAACATCCATCTAATGGGCCTTAAGGCCCATTCAATAGGAGAGAATTAATCCATGCCTGGTACAGTACCTAGTCCACTACCCTTGGCTGGAAAAGTCATAGACCTTAGAAGAGGCCTTTGTAGTGCCACTTTCCAAAATCATCATCATCACCATCATCATCATCATCATAACTATATTACAAATGCTTTCCCTTATACCCGAAAGAAAGTATAGTTCTTACCCCTTATCAAAATGTTGTTTTGCAGCAAATAGGGGAGAATACAGAGATCCTCAACTGTACAAGCAGAGAATAAATGATTGTGGGGCATATGGCCCTCCATATACCCCTATAGCTAATGCTCAAGGAAAATCCAGGAAGAGGAGGCAGAAAGATGGTAAGAGTCAGAACCAGAATCCCTGCTACCAAACAGTGCCTTCTAGACCTGACAAAATCTGAACAATACAGCTACCCACACAAGATCTGCATAATGACAAGGAACTGACATGCCACCGTGAACAGGAAAGGTCCCACCTCTAGATGAAGAGCTGCGGGCAATCAAAGTCTGCTGAGAGAGGGGGAACCTGTATTCTCCAGGGACAAGCTCCCTGAGAGATATCCGATCCCAAGTCGTCAGATCTAAATATGCATGAGCAAACGAAATGGATTTAGAAGGGAGGGTGTGCATGTGCATGTGTGTGTGTGTGTGCGTGTGTGTGTGTGTGTGTGTGTGTGTGTGTGTGTGTCAATTACAAAGAACACGTCCTGAATGTGAAAGGAGTGAGTGAAACAGATACAAGAGAAGTTAGAAGAGGGCAGAAAGAATGTGAATACAATACTAGTATATTAAATATTCAAAAACTTAGAATAGAAATGAACATTTTTCTAACACTGACAAAAAACAACATACAAATGTGGTGGTGTGTACTCTAATCCCAGCCCTCAGGAGCCAGGGGTAAGTGAATCTTTATGAGTTAAACACCAGCTAAGACTGCACAGAGAGTTCCAGGTCAGTCAGGACAATATACTGAGAGCCCATCTTAAAATGAAGAAGCATTGATAGAAAAAAAAATCAGTGTTTAGAGTCCCTTCTAATAAAGCATAATACAAAAAAAAAAGGTCTTGGTATTATTCTATCTATCACCCTGGCTAGAACGTTCAGCACAGCAGCAAGTCCTTCGGCAAGGCCTGCAGGGCCTGCCGGAGCAGCAGCTGCAGTCAGTGCAAACAGGGTCATACAGGAAGCACATAAGGGAGCCCCAAAAACTTCAAGAATCATCTGAGAAAGGGACTCCGAAAGAAGGCTTGGGGTCATCTACCAAGAAAGATATAGACAGACAGAACCCCAATGACAGAAGGACAAACAGTATTGTCCACTGTTGTTCATTTTTGTTCCTGCCATTTGATAAAGCTTAGAAAATGTGATGTTATATAAATAAAAGTGATTTGTCCATTTCTTCTGGGATGTTTTTAGTTGTGCATGGTCTCCAGGTGCTCCTCCTCACGGTGGCATTCAGCCTTAGCACCCTGACGGATGAGGACAGCAGTCCTATAAGGCACACATCAAAGGAAGATAGATTGTTATTGCTGTCATTACAAATAGGGCTTCAAATTGATATATGACGATGAAATTCAGCTTCTTATCATGCACCCTCATAGAGGCAGGGGGAGGGGATAGGGTTGGTATAGGGGAAACTGGGAAGGGGAATAATACTTGAATTGTAAATAAATAAAATAATCAATAAAAAATGGGAAAAAAAGAAAGAAAAGTCTATGAATAAAATGTGAAAGAGCTGTCTCCCAGGCTGTGATACTGTGTGTGGGGAGGAGGGGGGTATGTGGGTGTGTGCGGGTGTGTGCGGGTATGTGGGGGGAGGTGTTTGTCCATTCTGTGGGTCTCCTAAGTATATCAAAAAAGAAATTAAGAAAATCTAACATAAAAGGAAATAAGAAAAAGGTATCTAAAGGCTTTAAAATAAATGAGGTCACTTCAATCACTTTCCAAATTCTTCAAAATAACTTACTGGTGGCTGTATTCTCACTAACTAATGTCTACTGCTTAACTAAATATTGGAGCATTTATTTGAAAGTACATTAATCCTAGCCTATTAAGGGAGATGTTACAAGACCCTTTGTGGATAATGGCAAACTCCATACATGTAAGGATAACTTTCACCTAGAGGACATAACTTGATAGTATCTCTCCTTAGCTTCATGCCTTGGTGGTTATTAAAAGGAGTTAATTAAATACAAGCACCCAATACTGTGTGACAGTTGTTCTGATAGCTAGCGTGACTCTTGAAAAACCTAGATTTGGATATGCTGGACATATGATGATCTCTATCCAAGGCAGGGTGGAAGACACACTTTAAAATACATGGGCAGTTCTGATGGTAGAAAAATCAGCATTTCCCACTTATGTATTGTTTTTAATTAAAAGTAAAGCAGAATTTCACAAATGTATAGACATGTCTGAATAATAATCCAACCTTATAGCCATGCTGAATAGCTTATATATTTTGTGTATTATACACAGTAATGTATCTATTATATTTACTCTAGCCTATAGATTTGTGAAAATAAAGCTTTTACATCATATTCTTTAACCTTAAAAAGAACATAAATCATGTGCAGTAGTCCACCTTTAACCCCAGCTCATGAGATGCAAACATAGGCAGGTCTCCCTGAATCTTAAGTCAACCTGATCTACACAGTTAAGTAACACACCAACCAAGGCTATACAGTAACACCCAGTCTAAAATTTTTATGGCTCAACCTCTGAGTAATTCAAAATCATTTATATATGCATAAATACATATGCATATGAATAAATGCACAGATACACACAAATCTGAAGACATTAGTAAAATCATTTTACTGTAAGAGCAATAAGTAGCACTTTATTTAAACCACATGAACTCACAACTACTTGGCTTATTAACTTCTAGAGTACTCGGATAATGTTCAATCTCAAATTTAATTTCATAGGCTTAAAAAACAGAAAACAAAGGATAAATTGATGCACATTTAATTCTCAATCACATGAGATTTGATGTTAAGAATTGTTTCCAATGCCAACTTCAAGGTCACTGTCACTGTGGAAAGTTATTAACAAATAAAATATGACTTAATGGAAGCAAACTCAGCAAGCAGCTGTAACACTTTAAGTGAACACTGTAATAAAATCTGAAAGAGGATTACTAACTGCCATTCTGACTGACAATTAAATGAATGCAGAGGGGGCTGTGTAACTTTTACCCCTCGTCTTTTCATAATTAAATATGGAAATCGAATTGTGAAGAATTAGATATCTCGAGGTACATCAGTCTAAGCACTAATGGGCCGCTCTGCAGTCACTCACGGGTCAGCATCATGATGCCAGTCCCACCCTCCTTGTCAAATCACACTCTAGCTGTTATTAGAAAGGAGAGAGGCAGTATTTGATCTTTCAGAATGTTATTCTAAATAAATTATATTCAGAATTTCTCTGCAGATGAACGTAGCTGAAATATATCATTTGTTGGCTAGTGTTATAAAGCAATTCTATATTTAAACTATATGATATGACTCGCTCATTAGAAACATCCACAAAGATCCGACAAAGAAAGAGAATCTCAGGCCAATCTCTCTTATGAATATCGATGCAAAAATACTCAATAAAATTGCCAACTGAATCCAAGAACACATCAAAATGATCATTCACTACGATCAAGTAGGCTTCATCCCAGGGATGCAGGGATGGTTCAATATAAGGAAATCCATCAATGTAATCCACTATATAAACAATCTCAAAGAAAAAAACCACATGGTCATCTCATTAGATGCTGAGAAAGCATTTGACAAAATTCAGCATCCTTTCATGCTAAAGGTCTTGGAAAGATCAGGAATTCGAGGCCCATATCTAAACATAGTAAAAGCAATTTACAGCAAACCGGTAGCCAGCATCAATCTAAATGGAGAGAAACTTGAAGTAATCCCACTAAAATCAGGGACTAGACAAGGCTGCTCTCTCTCTCCATATCTTTTCAATATAGTACTTGAAGTTCTAGCTAGAGCAATTAGACAACAAAAAGAGGTCAAAGGGATACAAATTGGAAAGGAAGAAGTCAAACTATCACTATTTGCAAACGATATGATAGTATACTTAAGCGACCCAAAGAACTCCACCAGAGAACTCCTACAGCTGATAAACGACTTCAGCAAAGTGGCCAGATATAAAGTCAACTCAAGCAAGTCAGTAGCCTTCCTATACTCTAAGGATAAGCAGGCTGAGAAAGAAGTAAGAGAAATGATACCCTTCACGATAGCCACAAACCATATAAAGTATCTTGGCATGACTCTAACCAAACAAGTGAAAGATCTGTATGTCAAGAACTTCAAGTCTCTGAAGAAAGAAATTGAAGAAGACCTCAGAAGATAGAAAAATCTGCCATGCTCATGGATTGGCAGGATTAATATAGTAAAAATAACCATCTTGCCAAAAGCAATATACAGATTCAATGCAATCCCCATCAAAATCCCAATTCAATTCTTCATAGAGTTAGAAAGAGCAATTCAAAAATTCATCTGGAATAACAGAAAACCCAGAATAGCTAAAACTATTCTCAAGAGTAAAAGAACCTCTGGGGGAATCAGTATCCCGGACCCCAAGCTGTACTACAGAGCAATAGTGTTAAAAACCGCATGGTATTGGTACAGTGACAGGCATGTAGATCAATGGAACAGAATTGAAGACCCAGAAATGAATCCACACTCCTATGGTCACATGATCTTTGACAAAGGAGCTAAAACCATCCAGTGGAAAAAAGATAGCCTTTTCAACAAATGGTGCTGGCTCAACTGGAGGTCAACATGCAGAAGAATGCAAATTGACCCATTCTTATCTCCTTGCACTAAGCTTAATTCCAAGTGGATCAAGGACCTCCACATAAAACCAGACACACTGAAACTAATAGAAAGGAAACTAGGGAAGAACCTTGAACATATGGGCACAGGGGAGAATTTCCTGAACAGCACTCCAATAGCTTATGCTCTAAGATCAAGAATTGACAAATGGGACTTCATTAAATTACAAAGGTTTTGCAAGGCAAAAGACACTGTCAAAAAGACAAAGCAGCAACCAACTAACTGGGAAATGATCTTTACCAACCCTACATCCGACAGAGGGCTAATTTCCAATATATACAAAGAACTCAAGAAGTTAAACTCCAGAGAGGCAAGTAACCCTATTAAAAAATGGGGTACAGAGTTAAACAAAGATTTCTCACCTGAAGAATATCTAATGGCTGAGAAGCACCTAAAGAGATGTTCATCATCCTTAGTCATTAGGGAAATGCAAATCAAAACAACCCTGAGATTCCATCTCACACCAGTCAGAATGGCTAAGATCAAAAACACAGGAGACAGCGGTTGTTGGTGAGGATGTGGAGAAAGAGGAACACTCCTCCACTGCTGGTGGAATTGCAGGCTGGTACAACCACTCTGGAAAGCAGTCTGGCAATTCCTCAGAAAACTGGGCATGACACTCCTGGAGGATCCGGCTATACCACTCCTGGGCATATACCCAGAGGCTTTACCTGCATGCAATAAGGACACATGCTCCACTATGTTCATAGCAGCCTTATTTATAATAGCCAGAAGCTGGGAAGAACCCAGATGTCCCTCAATGGAGGAATGGATTCAGAAGATGTGGTATATCTACACAATGGAATACTACTCTGCAATTAAAAACAATGAATTCACGAAATTCCTAGGCAAATGGTCAGATCTTGAAAATATCATCCTTAGTGAGGTAACCCAATCACAAAAGAACACACATGGTATGCAGCCACTGATAAGGGGATATTAACCCAGAATCTCGGAATACCCTAGACACATTTCGCATATCAATAGATTTCTAAGAAGATGGAAGGAGAGACCCCTGGTCCTGGAAAGACTGGATGTAGGGGAACGCCAGGACAGAGAAGCGAGAGGGGGTTGAACGGGGAAAAGAGGGAGGGAAGGGGGCTTATGGGACTTTCGGGGAGGGAGGAAACAGGAAAGGGGAAATGATTTGGAATGTAAATAAAAAAAACTTAGAAAATAAAATTTAAAAAAAAGAAACATCCATAATAATTACACATCTATCATATTATTACGCTAATGCTTTATTATATTCCCATCTGGACCCTGATTTCAAACATGGTATTATCCCCAAAAGGCAGAAAAGGTGCTGCAAAGAATAATCAGAAATTTGGATATGACTTGATTGAGCATTGCTACAGTATTATTTACACAGCAGGGTCAGAATCTATTTCCTGAAGAAGCAGAAAGAAATGCCACATTCTGCTAACAAGCTTTGTACCCAGTCTCTAACTCAAGATGCAGATTTCACAAACTATCACATTTCAATTGCAGCTGAATATTACAATTCAGTATTCACTGAACATTCCTGAATTTGACAAAGAGGCTCTAATTCATGTGTAAACCTGTGTCCCTATCCTAGGCTGCCTTCGCCCACTCCCTGAGCGGTGTATCGGGGCTTCTTGCTGGCCCAACATGATAGCAGCGGGTAAAATGCACTATAGCATCCAGCATTTGGTCTGCCCAGGAGTTCACACGCTGTGGCAGGAAGGTGGAACTCAGAACAACATCTGGCACCACAAGGTGGAGAATACCCAGCTGATGCATACCACAGCTAGTGGCCCACACAGACCTGCATGGAACTCCAGATTAAGCCAAAACCGTGAGTAGCCCCTGGTACTAGCCCAGAAGCCCCAGGCCTTCCCTCTCTGAAGACAGGAACTCTGTCCTGTCCATTTCCCAACAGTCCAATGGACCATTAACAAAAACGCTGATCCCCACTCCCACATCATGGTGACCTGGATGACACTGGCCACTTAATAGGAGTGAAATTATGCCTGGTACTGCAACTGAGCCAACCACATATGGCTAGGGAAGCCATCCATCTTAGAGGAGATCCTACTACTACCACGTTCCTAAACTAGCATAATTCTTTTTTTTTTTTTTTTTTTGATCTTTTTTTTATTTTATTTTTTAATTTACATTCCAAATCACTTCCCCTTTCCCGTTTCCTCCCTCCCCGAAAGTCCCATAAACCCCCTTCCCTCCCTCTTTTCTCCATTCAACCCCCTCTCGTTACTCTGTCCTGGTGTTCCCCTACATCCAGTCTTTCCAGGACCAGGGGTCTCTCCTACCATCTTTTTAGAAATCTATTTTTTTTTTTTTAATTTAATTTTATTTTATTTTTTTAATTTACATTCCAAATCACTTCCCCTTTCCCGTTTCCTCCCTCCCCGAAAGTCCCATAAGCCCCCTTCCCTCCCTCTTTTCTCCGTTCAACCCCCTCTCATTACTCTGTCCTGGCGTTCCCCTACATCCAGTCTTTCCAGGACCAGGGGTCTCTCCTTCCATCTTTTTAGAAATCTATTGATATGCTGATTGTGTCTAGGGTATTCTGAGATTCTGGGTCAATATCCCCTTATCAGTGACTTCATACCATGTGTGATCTTTTGTGATTGGGTTACCTTAACTCTCATTCTACATACTTATCCTAGCACCCACATGTAACGGTAGATCTCACTGCTCATTTGATAAGCTTCTTTATAGAGCAGAAGAAAATCATTACAGAAAGCCGTAACCGCTCCAAATTGGGGGGGAAAAAAAAAGAAAGACCATGAAATGCCTATCCTCAACTGATGTGTTTACCACAAAAATCAAGCTCAGGGAAGATCACTGAAGAGAGATGGGAGATGGCCCCACCCAGAGAACAAGGAAATCAGGTGTGAGACTGTGCCTTCTAGCTAAGACAGGAAAGATGTACCCACAAAACCTTGACAGCACAGCTTCCTAAATAAGAACTGAACAATTGCAACACCAGTTGACATCCCAGCAGATGATGGAGGAAAATCTCACAGGGCCCCAACCCCAGATGAAGTGGTACAGGCAATCTGTAAAATCCTAATATTTTTTAGACTTATTTATTTTATGTATATGAGTACACCGTGACTGTCTTCAGACACACCAGAAAGGGCATCAGATCCCATTACAGATCCCATATTTCCTTTTTAATTCTTTCCTTGTTTTAACTAAGACATTGAACACTATATTGAATAAATGTGGAGAGAGTGGACATATTTGTCTTATTCCAAAATTGAAAGGAAAGATTCTCAATCTGTCACCATTTAGTATGATGTTAGATATAGGCTTGTCACACATACCCTTTATTTAATCATGTTCCTTTGCCTTTATCTTATGGAGCACTTGGAGAAATATTCTGACCTGGTCTTCTATTAAGAGTTAGCAAGATTCAGTAGGGAACTGATCTAGACCCTGACTTTTCTTTATTGAGAAGCCAGGGAAGTATATTATATTTGTTTTTGTTGATGGTGATGTTTTAAATTTTATTGTCATAGGTCTTCTAGGTTGTCAAAATCCTCTTGATTTAATTTTGATAGCTCATACATCTAGGAATTTACATCTTTTGTATTTTCCAAATTCATATTCTCTCTCTCTCTCTCTCTCTCTCTCTCTCTCTCTCTCTCTCTCTCTCTCTCTCTCTCTCCCCTCCCTCCCTCCCTCTCTCTCTCTCCTTCTCTCCCTCTCCCTCTCTTAAGAATTGTTTGTTTTATGTACACACCAGAAGATGTTTGTGAGTCACCATGTGGTTGCTGAGAATTGAACTCAGGACCTCTGGCAGAACAGTCAGTGCTCTTAACCACTGAGACTGAGCTATCTCTCCAGCCCCTCAAGTTTCCTTTTTACAGAGTTTTCAAAGTACTCTCAAATGATTCTCCTGACTCCATAAGAGACTATAACATTCTTTTCATCTCAAATATTGATTTTTATGTACATGTGTGCATACAAAAGCTAAGTATGTACACCTGTGTGTGTGTCTGTGTTTGGCTGTGTGTGTAAGTCTGTGTGTATGTCTATGTGACTTTGTGTCTGTGTGTGTGTATGCCATGGTGCATGTGGAAAGAAGAGAAAAATATTCAGAAATTGTTTCTTTCCTTCCACCATGTGGGATCCACAGACTAAACTCAATTTACATACGTAGTGTCAAGCACCTATATCTACTAAGCCATTTCACTAGGCCCCAGATGTTTTACTGTAAACAGTCAAAACCATAAATTTTGTTTTTAGATCTGCTTTAGGTATACCCCAAAGCTGTAATTGTATTCTGGTAAGTTGTGTTTCTGCTTTAATTTGACTCTGGAAACTTTTCTCTCTGCCTATTTTCTCAATGATCCACTAGTTATTCAAAAACATACCATGGAAAGCTGCTATAGGTTACCACATTTGTGTGGTCACAGCTTACCTAGAAACAAACTTATCTTCAAAAATTAATTAGTATCTCACTAGTAGCAAGGCAGACATCAGATCCAAGGTCCAGAATGAAGCCTATCTTCAGTCCCTCTTGCCTCCTGCTAGAATAGCACTTCAAGACCTATAGGTAAAACCTTAAATATTCTCTAGATTATGCCTGGCAGTGGAAACCAATGCATTTAGTCCTAGGACTCAGGAGGCAGAGGCAGATGCATCTCTGAGTTCAAGGCCAGCCAGGGCTACATAGAGAAACCCTGTCTTGAAAAAAAATAGTCTCAATATTATTTTTCTTTGTAATGCTTGGGTATCCATTCTAAATCCATTAATACTTTCATTATATCACAGGATTAGGATAAGTAAAGATATTGGGATAATGAGAGCCAGCTTCCTTGTTATGAGGCAGTCCAAATGCAAAAAAAGAAAGGCTAGAAAGGCTATGCTGGGTTTTTAAGGCATATTTAGGTAAATATACCCAAGCTCAAACTCAAAGATTGTGGTAGTAAGCCATAACTATTCATTTCTAACTCTGTTCTGAGATGCCCTAGAGATAATGGTACTATCAAATCTCTATCAGGAGAAAACAGGGTCTTATAAGGAAATGGTGGGGCTGGAGAATTGGCTCAGCAGTTAAGAGCACCAACTGCTCTTCCGAAGGTTCTGAGTTCAATTCCCAGAAACTACATGGTGGCTCATAACCATCTGTCATGGGATCAGACACCTCTTCTGGTGTCTGAAGACAGCTACAATGTACTTACATGCCATAAATAAATGATTCTTTAAAAACAATAAGGAAATAGTAATGCATCCGTGGGTGGGAAATGGCAAGCAAGATGATATGATGTGTCAGAAGGACACAAGTAACAGCTTACAGGAACTCCAAAAAATAAAATCTGGAATAACTTGAGCTTTAAAAATAAGTAATGAAAGTAATATAATATTTTAAGAAAAATGAAATGCATGAATCTGATATAAATACATAGATGAGAATGCAACTACAATGGTCTCTTTTAAAATATTTTTAAAAGCACCAAAAAAACAGGCATCACCGAGACGATGAAGTCAGAAAACCAACATCTGATGAACATAACACTAAAGCATTCAAGTATCATTAGTAGGTGATAAAACCAGCAGCTGAAGAAAGAGCTCTCTATTGAGAGTCTGACAAGAACTAGAACAACTACTTAGTTTTGAAGCACTTCTCCAAATATTCAAGTTTATAGGAAATAAAATTAGAAGGTAGCACCATGACTTTGCTGTCAAAAGCTATCTAGGAAAGGCTAAAGACACACTTGTGACTTCTCTGGAGATGGCCTACCATTTTGCAAGGCCTGGGTCGGGTGAGCTCTAAGAGTTCAAGGTCCTTAGACACTTCATCCCAAGATTGCTTCTTGCTGCTAATACGCCTTTCCTGTCACTGTTACATAGCCTAATGATCCCTGGACATTAGCCCACCCTCCTGGACAGATTTCCTGCAGGTCAGCATGAAAATGGAGTCTCGTGTAATAAAGCTGTGTAGACAAATTGATGATTTCATAATTCTAATAATGATTTTATAAAATTCCTAAATTTATACAAGTAATTACAAGCCTTTTATAAAATAATAGCTAAAATAGGGTCCTGTAAGCCTTCGTGTGTCATAGGCTAATTGCACTAGTAAAAGAAAACAAGCTTGGAACAAATTTACAATCAAGAAGAACATTCCTACTAGGTTAGATGTGAGACCATTATCGAGTAACTAAAGGTCATAAACTGGGAATGGACAATTTATTGTGGGTACAAGGACAAAAAATAAAATATTCACTAGTTTATCTATACAAAAGTTCAAAATAATAAGACACAAAGCAGATGATTTGTCTCTTTACAAAACTGTGCTAACTTGTAACATAAAAATTATTGATTTAAACTTATAATGAACTTATGGGGGATGGTAATAGATCATGAATGTTTAGTCAGATATTAGTCTCAATGGAAAGACATGTAAACAATTCTTTTGTTATTCTTTAAGTCTTGATTTATGACATGAATTATTGCTCTAAACTTACTATGAACTTATTAGAATGTACACATATTTAGAAAATGATGTAATTAATTATCCTGTTGCAATGGTTCTACCTGATAGTTGTATGTGGTAATTTTTTAGAGACAGTATAAATACTGAGAAAGGCAATAAAGGTTGTTGGAGCTTTGCTCCATCCACCATATGTGTGTATGTGATAAACAGACATGTTAATTTCTCTTTATATAATCCATTGTGACCTCCTGCCAAAACAGTAGCATGTGTTATATTTAGATGATAGCTACACTAGTGCCCATCCTCATTACTGTACTGTGTTTGACAATAGTTTTATAAAACAGCAGTTTTATAAGTTACAATAATTTTAAAACTGTTAACACTTCAAAGTATCTAATATCCCCCAAACTCATATATGCAGACATCCACAAACCAGATGTTTTCTTTTTCAATGTAATTTATCCTAAATACAAAGGCATATATAAATGAATAGTGCATTGGGAGCAAAAGTAGTGAAATCCTGAGAAGACTGACTCTTTGTCTATGTTGTCCCTTTGGGCTGTCCTTAAACCTAGTCTTCATTTCTGGCATTTTCCTCACTGTGATTCCTTCTAATTCTGGATCTAATAAAAGTATAAAAATACAGTAGTGACAGAGGACTATGTTGTTCTGCCTTGGAATTGAGTAAAACCATACTTTGTGCATACATTATATGTATTTATAAATAAATCAGATACTTTAACTGGGTGAATGAAACTTTTGACAACTTACTTTGTAAAGCTACAGTCTCCATGAATGAACCTGATAGACTGTTATTTCAGAGAAGCTCCTTTTATTTTTTCACACTAATTTGTAGAAAAATTGATAATTCTCAAGTCAAATTCTTTTATAAATAAAATGATCATGATCTTCCTTAGAAAGCAGGGGAGAGTCTGCATGTTCCATCTCTACACTGTGGCAGAAACTTCTAGTACTTGCCACTGCTCCTTCCTCTTGGATGCAGAGTCAGATTACATCCCCCAGCCTTCTAGATAGCGAAGACTGGCCATGTCTGAGCTCTAGCTTCCAAACCTAAAGTTTTTCATTCATTCCGTCTGTTCTCTTCTTCCAGCTAGATAGCAAGCATACATACATGAGGGAAAATTCTTCAGTATGCAGCCAATGAAAATCAGCGTTCTAATTGTTACTTATAGTTACTGACGCATGCATGACGCATATTCAGCAGTAAGCAGCGTTCTTCCAGCTGCCGTCATCAAATGTGTCATACTTACAAACTGAGGATTGTAGTACGCTGGACCTATTGTGTTGTCACTAGGAGGTGGGGTGCGTCTCATAATAGTGTCATCGTCATTGAGATGATACCCATGTGACTTTCCGGAAGATGGAATTGAAGGAATATAAATGTTTCTGGAAACCGCAGGTGTTCTACGAGTTTTCTTAAAGCATAAAATGTGAGGAAGACATTTTATGTTATTCAAACACAAGAAGAAAGAGAAGAACAAAATATTTTAGTTTATTAAAGGCAATCATTAAATATTGACTCAATGAACACCTAATAGAACCCAAAAAAAAGGTCTTATGAAACTAAGCTGAAGGAGGGCATTCAAATTTTAGCACATCTTGCAGACTAAAATATAGATACTATTAAGGCCACTGTAAGAACTAAGGGTTTACTCTTGATCAGCCATTTATCTTGCTCAGTAGAGCAAAGAATACAGATTAAATAAATAAATAAATAAATAAATAAATAAAACAAGGCATTATTCCTGCAGCAACATCAGACACTATGAGAGTGTGCACTATGCAGAACAATCTTTAGTTCTTTCCTTTAGTCCATTTAGTAACATTTCTGGCCTTCATTCCCTGAAACTCATAACCTGTCTGTATATTACCTGAGACTTGTATACAAGTGCTAACTGCACAGACTAAATAGCAGGAAAATGTCTGCAATAATGCTAAAATTTATGGAAATGTATCAAACTCATTTATAAATATGGCATGTGTTAAATGTAAGTTCAGTAATAAAATACATACCATAATTCTCAAAGAGCTATGGCAAAATTGACAATATTAGGTCAGAAGCATTAATTAGCCTCTTTTTTATTTTACTTATTTATTCATTCATTCATTCATTCATTCATTCATTTATTGGTTTTTCGAAACGGGGTTTCTTTGTGTAGCCCTGGCTGTCCTGGAACTCAATCTGTAGACCAGGCTGGCCTTGAACTCAGAAATCTTCCTGCCTCTGCCTCCCAAGTGCTGGGATTAAAAGTGTGCGCCACCACCACCCCGCGATTAGCCTCTTTTAAAAGGTTTTACTTCTGTAGAAAAATACTTTATAATTTAAATAAAAAGAGAAAATAGTGGCATGTATTAGATAAAATGAATATATACCAAACAAAACACTGACATTTAAAGGATTTAGTTGTGTAGAAAAAGTGTAGGATTACACCTGTCCCAGCATTTTCCAGACAAATAAATGCAATGGTGAATACACACATGACCATATACAGCTGTGCTATTAAAAAGCTGCCTCTGCTAGAAGTATTCTTCTCATTTGATACATAGATTGAGTAGCTCCAGTGGCACTTACCAAAACAGTTAAAAAATTAAAACAATGCATTAGATAGCTGCACTGCTCAGTACTTTCGGAAAGGACACATCGAAGGTTTGTAAAGCCTAGCCGTCCCTTCCTCCAGCTTCCACCCACGTTGCTCTCCCTCAGATCCTCCCTGAGCACACCATGCCAATGCACACTGCGGTGTTGTTACTCAGGGGTGTCCACCACTCCAATGCGTTTGACACCATGTGAGTTCTTCTTTAAGACCAAGGCTGTCGTCTCTCCCATTCCCTCCAATGACTCTCTCATTCTGGGTCCTGGTGAACATGTCGTTACGGATCTAAGATAGTATTTCATCAACTACATTGTCCTACATTTTGCTCCCTGTTAAAACTGTGACTCTTGGGGAAAGGTGATTTTCCTTCTATGTATAAAGAATGTCTAACATTGTGTTAACTGACACATGAGGTCATTCGACATTGTTTGACAATGAGTAAATGAACATTTATTTTGTCCCTACACATGAAATATATCTGATATCTAAATACATGACATAAAACTCAACCTTTTCTTTGTGCTAAAAAAATTCAACTAAGACTTTAATCCTAAAATATAAAATGCTCTTTTGCAGATAACTGTCTAAAATAGGATTAATTAGAGCTATGTGAAATACTTGAGATAAAAAATATAATCAGTCTAAAAAAAAAAAACTGTGTTTTGCCAGGAAGTGACGGCAGAGTAGGCAGATCTCTGTGAGTTAAGTCAGCCTGCTTTATAGAGCAGGACAGAGGGGCTACACAGAGAAGCCCTGTCTCAAAAACCAAAACATCAACAACTATATATACGTATATGTGTGTGTGTGTGTGTGTATATATATATATATAGAGAGAGAGACAGACAGACAGACAGACAGACAGACAGACATAGGTATCCACTCTAGTAAAACAAAACCTAATGTTTGGTCTATAAAACATGACCAAATCCTTATTAAATGATGCTATTTATTTCAAAAGTGTAGGGCTTTGGTGTGAAAATAACTGCACTCCATAACTAGAATGCATATTCCAATCCTACACTTCAAGGTCCATCTCCAAATCCGTCTCCTCCATTAATCCTCTAAGTCTTCTGTAATGCAGCCGTTCTTTAAATCCCTAACGCATCCCAATTCATGATCATTCATCTACCACTTTACAAATTTTCTCTTTAAACAGCAACAACCTCTGGAGGAAACTGTTGCCTTTCTTCCTTCAGGCATCATGTTTTGTTCTGTGTGGTTCTAGAACAAGAACCTCACACAGGCACAGCCAACACCAGGAAGCATGCTGATGTCACTGTGTGTCAACAGGTATTTACACACAATCACTAAAAATCAGTTCATAGATCAGCAGGTTTTTAAATCTTCCTGCTTCCTACTCACTACTTACACTATGGTTATAGAATAATCAAGAAGACAGGAACCCACAGATATACTCAATGGTTAGGGATTTATCTAGCACACACAAGGCCCTGGGTCCAATACCCAGGACCATAAAATAAACAAGAATAAAAATGAAGTATGATGTTTATGTAGTTAAAAACTAAAGTTTATAAAAAGTATTTAATATTCATCTAATCATAAAATAACTACAATATGAATACTAAGAATATACCAAGCTTTATAGCTTTTTAACATTTTTAAAATCAAACACACTGCTTAGGATTTCTTTTTTATTTTATCTAAAAGAACTGTCATTAGAAGCTACTTAAGAAGTGACATATGGAAGATGTTCTTTAGCTTATAGTACCTGTCTGATTGTGATACATAATGTCCCAAGATAAGGCCAATCATAGCTTGCAGGTCCTGGACCATCCGAAATAAGTTTCTTAAATCGCTTCTCTCGGTTTTGCAGACTACGGCCTCCTTTTATTTTATACTAAATTGGAGGTAAAAAATATTTAGTAATTCAAGAAGTACTTCATGATTCCTATTTTATAAATATAAAATATTATCAACAAATAGTTTTGAAATGGTATCTGAGAAAGTTAAGACCTCAGTCCTTCTAAGAAGATACTGAAATAATAATTATAATTAATTATCACTTTTGAGTCTAAGCTCAGACCAAAATTTACCATAGTTTAGAGTATTCTAAGGGAGTACAAAAAAAGGAATCAAAGTCAGGATTTTACAAACCTCCCAAGTAGAGTTAAATAGACTGTTACATGTCACTGGAAAAAAATGGATACTTACGAACTGAATTTTCAGAATATTTTAGTAACAAGTCTGGCCTTCTGTGCTGGCTAGTTTTACCTGAACTTGACAAAAGCTATGGTCACTGAAAAGAGAGAACCTCACCAAAGTAATGGCAGTAGGCAAACCTGCTGGGAATTCTCTTAATTCATGATTGATGTGGGAGGGCCTAGCCCATTCTGGGGAGGGGAACATCTCTGGGCTGGTGATCCTGTCTGTATTCTCTAAGAAAGCAGGATGAGCGAGGAGCAGTCAGTCAGTAAGCTTTGCTCCTCAGTGATCTCAGCATCAGCTCCTGCTTCCTAGTTCCCGTCCTTGCAAGATGAACAGTGATGTGTAAAATATAAGTCAAACAAACCCTTTCTTCCCTCAGTTGCTTTGGGTCATGGTGTTTGATCACAGCAACAGTAATCCTAAGACACATGTTAGTACCAAGATAGTGGGATAATTGTTGTGATAGACATGGTCATGTTGTTTTGGAGAGGATCGTGGAAGGACTTTGGAACTTTATACTACAAAATTCATTGCATGTTCAAAGTTTGGTGAGCTGTTGTGCCTATATTTGGATGGATAGTGCTGAGAGAAATGCAGATGATGGAGGCCTGGCTTGTGAAGTTTTAGCAGGAGGTTTGAGAGTACCTAAAAGAGTCTATTGGGGCTATTTGCCATTTTGAATTAGGAATTTGTGGTTCTTGTCAGCTGCGGCTGAAGAATCAGCTGAGATTAACAAGAGAGTAGTACCACTAAAGTGAACCTATTGCTTTACTATGAGAACTGATGTTGGTTAGCTGGAGCTGGGGAACTGATGGTGATTAAAGAGACCGGCGACACTGAGATGAACTCAGGGTCAACACACAGAAGCTGTGTCCTAGGATGACCAAAGTTGTACCTCTTGCTGGCAGTCAAACTCGGTTATGTGTAAGTCTCCCAAGTGGTACTGGATTTGAAGTCATAGAAGAGTCATGGGAGTAGCTAAGGCTTGACACTCTGAGAGGCCAGAAGAAGCCATTGGTGAAGGTACAGTCCCACTAGGAATTAAAGCCCCAGCATCAAAAGAGTCATGCAGAGAGTTGAGGCTTGGCACCTTGAAGAAATTCCAGGATACAATATTGGTAAAAATGCAGCCCATTTGCAGCAGAAGACTCCAACATTTTGGAGACTTTGAACTCACGGGATGAACACCAAGGACAGCCACAGCCATGGTGTGAAGCTAACATGAGTCTTGGAGACAAACTGTGTAGGTTGTAGAGGGTGGAACTCAAAAAAGTAACTTAGGCCAGTAGCAGGAGTCCAAAATAGTGTGAGTGAATTCCAGAAGTCTGCTGCTGAGATTTACACTGCTGGACTTTGGTTTTGCTTTATTCATATTGTGACTGTGCCCTTGTTCTGCCCTCTTGGAATAAAACTTATTTAGCTGATTCTCATTTCACAGGAGACCACAATTGAGAGACTTTGAACTTTTAAAAAAGGTGGAAGGTTTTGCAAAGGTTTTGGACTTTTAAAGAGAATAATTTTAAAGTGTTTGAATTTGTAAAGACCGCGAAACTTGGGAAATTTACAAAACATCTTATATTGTGATGTCGATATTAATGCATGATCATGGGAGAGAACAAGAAAGGAAAGATTGTGGCTTAACAATGATGTGTTTGTGTGTCAAGTTGACAAGGAGTCAATTGTGCTGCCTAGTTTTATGTTAACTTGACAAAAGCTACAGTCAACTGAGAAGAGGAAAATTCAGTTGAGCAAAGGCCTACTAAGAACTGGCTGTAGGCAACCCTGTGGGCACTTTCTTAATTAGGGATTGATGTGGGAGGGCCCAGCCCATTTTGTGTGTATGTTGGGAGAGGCACACCCCTAGGCAGTGGCAAAACAAGTGACAGGGAGTGGGCCAGGCAACAGTATCCTCCAAGCATCTGCTCCTGGGTCCTGATTCCAGCCCTGATTTCCTTCAATGATGAACAGTGATGTATACATGTAAGCCAAATAAACTCTCTTCTCCCCAAGTTGTTTTGGGTCATAGTGTTTTTTTCCCAGCTATAATAATATACATAATAATCCTACCTAAAATACCTTCTAAACTTGCTCATCATTAGGCATTTTTTACAGTGCACACTAGGCATTTTTTTCTAACTTTATATAGGCTTACTGGATAACTTAGCTTTCTGCTTGAAACCAGAACCAGAAAATTACCAACAGACTAATGGTGAGTTTGTTCCAATAAAATCCTAAAAGTTATAAAAAATACACTCATTTAATGAAAATACTGCAGTGTCTTCAGAATATACATATTTCTGATCATGAATACAGTCCTTTTATTTTGGTCACAGACCTATGAGCTTATATAAAAACAAATGAGACAAAGAAACATTGTGACTTTAAAGTACAGCAAAAAAAAATTCACTCCACTGCTGCCTACATGTCATGACCATTTGTACAATTTTCAGACATCAAAATTCATTCAAGAGTTCCATTCTGTTACTCTTGTGGACCACTGAAACATATAACCATGTTTTTTACCATATGCAGATATAGAATAATGTCTTAGTTAGGGTTTTACTGCTGTAAACAGACACCATGACCAAAGCAACTCTTATAAGGACAACATTGGGCTGGCTTACAGGTTCAGAGATTCAGTCTAGTATCATCAAGGTGGGAGCATGGCAGCACCCAGGGTGGCATGGTTCTGAAGAATCTGAGAGTTTTACATCTTCATCTACAGGACTCTAAGAGAAGATTGACTTCTAGGCAGCTAGGACTAAGGTAAGCCCACACCCACAGGGACACACCTACTCCAACAAGGCCACACATCCTAATAGTGCCATTCCCTGGCCCAACCATAGACAAATAATTGCAAATAATGAAAATCACCCAGGAAATCAACATTAAGTACATTTACATTCTATTATTTGAATTATGAAAATACAGATTTAAAAGAGAAAGTTATAGGGGGAGGGAAATAAAATACAGGAAGTGTCACTTTATTATTTATTATTGAGACAAGAAATATGCAATCTTTGTCTGATTTTTATTGGTATTTTAGCCTAAGATTAGTCTTGAACTTGCAATACTGGGGTTATAAATGTGTGCCACCACATCTGGCTAAGAAAACAGGATTGCCATTAACTCAGCCACTTATAACACTGCAAACACACCTGTGACTGTGATACACTGTAGTGTGCTGGACCTGGAACAGCTTTTCCAGGGTCAGAGGAGACAGCATAAGCACTTGTTCTGGAACTCAAAGAAAGAAATGGTGCACAGCAACCTATAAAAAATAAAAAAAATCACTCCATTGACACATAACGTTAGATCAGAGAGATTTCTGAGAAAATATTCTCAGAACATATATAATCATTTAGTGCCCTCAGAATTAAGACTATATTTATTTTCAGAACTAAGATCTATTCACACAAGTTATAACACTTGTTATATTCTCATGTAAGATGACAATTCTATTAAATGTGAGACCCTATAGGGGTAACCTTACTAAACATCAACAAAAAATATAATTCTTTTCTCTCTCTCTCTCTCTCTCTCTCTCTCTCTCTCTCTCTCTCTCTCTCTCTCTCTCTCTCTCTCTCTCTCTCTGTGTGTGTGTGTGTGTGTGTGTGTGAATTTGTTATACATATGTGTACATATTTGTGTATAGGTGTGGTGACTTGTAGATAAGGGTATGGAAAGCAGAGGTCAACATCAGGTGCCTTCTTCCATGCCTTTCCAGCTTATTCTTTGAGACAGGGCCTCTCACTGATCCTGGAACTTTTCAAAAGGTTATTAGACTAGCTTGCCAGTATATCCCCTACTCCACTCCCTGGCCCTAGCCTACCCCTGCACTGAGATTACAGAACCACACAACTGGGGGTGACTGTAGGTGGCTGCTAGGATACAAACTCAGATGCTGATACCTATATAGCAAGCACCTTAGCCACTGAGCTGCTTCTCTGGCTTTTTTCCTCTTCTAATCATATGTGATAGTCATATTTAACTGATAAAACACTTTATATACCAAAGGCCACCACTTTGTGCTTTTAAATAGCAAATTGTGTGTGTGTTACATATTATGTATGTAAATAAAATTATAGACATTGCTAAAGATGTATTTCAGTGATAGAGCACATACCTAGGATGGAGAGAGAGAGAGAGAGAGAGAGAGAGAGAGAGAGAGAATACTGAGATGGAAAGAATTTAAACCAGATTGACGACAAATTATTGATGTTACTTTGGCACATAACTATTGCTCAGTAAATATTTCTTGATTGCCTAATTCTAAACAAAAGTTTACAAATCCATGATATAAACTTCATTGGAACAAGCAATCACTGTACTAGACAAATCTGTATAGCAAATTTGGGTGGCCTACTAAATTTATTTTAAGAAGGTGTGAAAGGGGGGGCTGAAGAGATGGCTCAGCGGTTAAGAGCACTGGCTGCTCTTCCAGAGGTCCTGAGTTCAATTCCCAGCAACCACATGGTGGCTTACAACCATCTATAATGGGATCTGATGCCCACTTCTGGTGTGTCTGAAGACAGCGACAGTATACTCATATACATAAAGTAAATAAGTAAATATTTAAAAAGGTGTAAAAGGACACCATAATATATCCATTCTTCATATTATTGATGTTAGAATATATAACAAATATGTGTGATTTTAAACTCTGTATATAAAAGAAATGGGCAATGAAGAAGAAATCTAGTATTCATAAAATCTTCATTGGAATTTTCCAAAATTGATCACACAGAATCTTCTGTAACAGAGCTTAAGTACACATGGAGTTATGAATACAAGAAAAAACACAAACTAAAAACCACTGTAATGATAATTTCCACATAGAAAGGTCCTCTTCTGTTTTATTTGTGGCTGTGTACAAATGTTTACATGTTTCTCAGAATTTCCAACTGATCTGGTTTTCCACAAACACTGGATCTCAGGTGTAAAACTAGAGTAATTCCATACAACCAAGATGATTGATGACTTTATCATAATATTCTGCTGTTGGATTACAGTGTGTGAAGGTGTGTCTCTGTATATTCAATTGTTAATTCTGTACTGGAAGAGAGCTAAATACTGGCAGGATCTTGGTATTGTTATTTCTATAGCCCACCATCTGTCTCATATTGTATAAATATTTGTTCTTCCTTACCTGTGTATAGACGGACCAGAGCAGAGCAGAGTTGTAGGACTGGCCACATAATGGGGTGTAATGGCAGGATTAGTGGAGTTAGAGTAACAGGTAGAATGACCTAGTTGAAAGCCCTAAACTTTAAAATACTGAAAAAAAACCCTTCTGTGTTGTTATTTATATCACTGACAGGTATAAGATAGTCTTGCAATACTCTTCACAATCAACAATAAAGAATAATTGGTTTTCTATATTATACATTTTGTTGGTCATTCATAATACTGAATATTTTGTATACTATGTATGTATACTATGTATTCTATAAGCCTGTGTGATAAAGTACAGTAAAAGAGAAAAAAAATCTGGTTTCAAACACACACACACACACACACACACACACACACACACACACACACACAAAACCCCTGATTTCAAATGACATAGAAATTAAACAGACAATTATCATACTACCTATGCTGTCAATGTCTAAGGTACAAAATGAAGAGGGCTCCAGGGAATTCACATTAGTAGAATTTGATATGAGGTATATAAATAAGCTGACATATGAAGTGGCACCTTATAATGATAAATCAAACTGACAGAAAAGAGAAATTAAGAGCATGAGAGAAGAAAAGATTTAAAAGGAATGAGTTCAGTTTGAGATATATTGAGTTTGATGTGCCAACAGCAAATGATAAATCAAACTGGCACAAAGCAATAAAAGTCCATTCTACAAAAGAAGGTGTCCAGTATGTGATGAAAAGACAAGTTATGCAGCCACAATGACAGCCACAAAGCAAAGTGTGTTCTTCACATATAAAACAACAAGGTCATTGAAACAGGCATTCATCTGCAGGGACACCAGTGTACACAGTAATCACATAGACATTAATTATCTAAATGCAACTTCACTCCCTGACAGGTGCATTCCCTATATTCTGACTAGCTAGGACAATAAGATCATTCTTGTCAGCATAAACAGAGGCGCATCTATAGGACCACTGATAATCTCCTTCCACCCTGCTCTGGTGGCAGATAAAACTTCTTCAAAGAAGAATTCTACAAAAGAAAATAATTAGGAGATCTGTTGTCCAGTTTAGTTGACTGATACATATTCCATATAGACAGCCAATGCTGGGTGCTGTTCACTCTGTAAGCACATTTAAAAAGTAATGAAATACTCCTGATGCCATACCAGGATAGACACATATTTTTAAAAGAACATGTTTTTTCATTTTATAAGATGGTAGACTAGGCTACCTGTCCTTAGGGAAATTTTGCTTTGGGAAGATATGCTTACTTCTTGGATTAGTTGTAAAAAAGCAAGACACAGCTCCTTTCCCCCCACCCCACAGTGGAATTTGAATATCCATTCTCTTTCCCACTCATAAAAGCACAGCAGCTCAGTCCTGATCCATTAAGGATGCAAATCTTAGGTAGTTTATTCCTGATCAAATGACCTAAAACCAAGGCTATCAATTAGTACATTAAATAGGAAAACATGGAACTAGAATACTGGAGGTCTGGCTAAGTAAGATAAAGAGGAAAAAGGAGCCTACTAGGTTGAGAATATCCTAATGCTACAAAATCCATTCCTCTTGTGAGACTTGCTGTAACAATTAAGTTATACAAGGTCCCACCATCTCTCCTTCCCACATCAGATTCTTAACATATACCTGATCTTCAACTGAAATGGATGGACACCTCTGCACAGTCCAGTGAATTACCTATTAAAAAGATGCATGAAATAGCATGGTAGCTGCTTTTAAATTATCTCCTCAAGAAATATAGCAGAAAAATGCACAGAAACACCAGTTCCATCAATTATAAACATGTAGCCCTGAATAGCATAGCACACACACACACACACACACACACACACACACACACACACACACACACACACACATCTCCTCAGAGTTCCCAACTTACTTGAAATTTGTAAACTTACTTCAAAGGTGAACAAAGTGTAATCCTTTAAGTTAGTATACAGGGCTGACTACATCCTACATATCACCCTTTATTAACAAAAGTCATACTGTTTTGGAGAAGGTGTGTGTGTGTGTGTGTGTGTGTGTGTGTGTGTGTGTGTGTGTGTGTGTTTAAGAGAGATGACAACTTGTAATCTCAAGTCATCAGGTTTAGCAATAGGAGCCTTTACCTGTTGAGCCATCTCGCCCACCCCATAGGATCTTTTCATGTGGTTCATTAGTTTACACGGTACTACAAGGCATTTTTCACTAAGAACATTGTTTTACTGGGTTAAAAAGTAAGAATAAATATCATGATTCCTGGTCTCAAGAAGTTTACATTTTAGTGGGGCATTCCTCTGTGTGTGTGTGTGTGTTATAGAATCAAACTACTACCAAAAAGTTACCATAAGCCAGAAGGAGGGAAAAGTAAGAATAGTCAGAGAATTTTATTTCAATTGAATATCAAGAATAAATGGAAGAAGCTGGGTGGAGGAGGAACATAGAACATTTGGGAACATGTATTAGCAAGTACAAAAGCACATACATGACAAAGAATAATCTTAAGAATGTTATTAAGTTAGAATGGCTGAGCTTGGGCAGTGGTGGCGCACGCCTTTAATCCCAGCACTTGGGAGGCAGAGGCAGGCGGATTTCTGAGTTCGAGGCCAGCCTGGTCTACAAAGTGAGTTCCAGGACAGCCAGGGCTACACAGAGAAACCCTGCCTCGAAAAAACAAAAAAAAAAGAATGGCTGAGCTGTAGATCAAGTGTAGGAGCATGTACAGGTGTTTGGAAAGATCAGATTAAATGGAACACAAGACCAGGGATGAGAACATAAAGAATTCTACTGCCCTTGACATGTTTAGATTTTTAAATCTGCTGTTACAAAAATATATTTTTGTTTTTCAAATAATGTATGCTTTTATAATGTATGTATAATGTCAAATGATGTATATTTTAATAATGAAAGATAAATTAAGACACTAAGACAGAAACAGCATGCTACTGATTTAATTGAGAAAAATAATTAGGACTTGTATTTAGTTGTGTAGTTATGAACAGAGGGGAAGAATTTCTGAGAGATTGTGAACATATAATCAATAGTCTTAAAGACCAAGAGAAACGGCCAGGCAAAAAAAAGCAAGCTAGAGTTCTAAAGCTTAGACCAGCCACAAAAGGATGTCCATAAAAGTGACTGACAAATGCAGGCTTTAAGTCAGTAGAAAACTTAGGGACATAAACTACTTCTATCTCTATAAAGAATTTCATTTGGGAGCTACTGGATATAAATAGTAATTGAAGTTATAAATATGAATAAGAAAGTGCAATGAGCAAAGCGACAAGAAAAAGATGTAAAGTTCAGTATCTTTTAAGTTTAGCCATGCATGATTAGTAGGAAATTTAAAAAAAAAAAAAGATTCCTTGCTTCAGTACTGAATCATGTGTCAGGTACGAACACCAGGAAAAATGAATCAAACAAAGAAAGTGGTCAGCTGTACCATAATAAAAGGACACAAAAACATCATGGGTAGTAAAAGCATCACGGTGTGCCCATTTCAGATGGTCACAGGTAAACACTAAGATGCTGGGGAATAAATACTTATACCATCTTAGCAGTAGTTGGCATAGATACCAAAAATGCTGAGGAGAGATGCTGAAAAGATGTAAAATTTGAAATCTAAAACACAGAAAGAATTTTACCATGTCCAGAGAAACTTCAGCCATCCATAATGGAGCAGGGATGTAAACAGAGTACTTACTCCCGGAACTTTTGTGGGGGAGGGGTGGTATTTTATATCTACCAAAAATAAAATTCAGGTTTACAAAAGAAACCACTATAATTTGGGTGGTATTAAACTAAATAAATAAATAAACAGAACTTTAAAAGCAGAAGAGTAACTTAGAAATATTTATTAAAAGTTGAACCTAATTCACAAACTGGGGGAAAACATGAGAAATGAGAAAAGCAATTAACTGCAATTAACTACTTAAATTATCAGTCCCTAGGCCACCTCTGAAGACTATAACTTTTCACAGAATATAGAAAGAGGCTCTCAGTAAGTACAAGTCAGGGATGGTCAAATGATTTCACTCTTAGAGGGACAAACGGAGGGGTGGCGGGGCGGGGGGGGGGACGCCTATCTGTAAGTGATAATACAAAATAGAAATGTAAACTATTACACCGTAGTAAATAAATCGGATTAAAGAGTGTGCAGGAGCAAGTACACAGACTTGCATTTCACACGGTCAATAGAGCCAAGGAATCAAAACCCTAGTTGTAGTATTGTCTCTACCTGAGACGTGTTACAATTCTGAAAAGTGGTACTTTTTGACTTTGTGTTTAACTCGTACGGGCAGGCCGAAGGCGGGCCGTCTGTCGCAGGAAGCTGGCCATCAGCATCTTACCTGTGGCCCGCTGCTTAGGAAAAGGTACCTGGTAGGTCCCAGGACCCACGTGCTCCTCGGTGCTGCCGCGGTTGGCCAAGTCGAGCCAGCGGGGAGCACGGTCGTACATAGTGACGAGGGGCGGGGCTCACGGGCCCAAAAAAAAAGAGGGGCGCTCGCAGGAGGCCCGCGTCATCCCTACATGCCTAGCTAGTGTGCGAGCTGCATGCTGACTGGCCCAGTGGCGTCAGCTTTCCCCCGGGTCCTCTGGCACAGAGGTGAAGTGGAGAGGACAGCAGCCAGAGTCGCCGCCTAGCAGCGTTCAACTGAGCACTCACGCGCCACTCCAGAGCCGAGGCTTAGCCGCCTGAGCTTCCGGCTCTGGCTCCGCCCACGCCGCTCCTCCCGGAAGCCTTTCTAGGACGGAGGCGGAAAGGACGCTGGCCTGCAGGTGCATTTCCGGTCCTGGCCCTGGAGCATTTCCGGCCCAGCGCTCAGAGCTCGGAGCGATCTTGGGGAGTCTCGCGGTCTTCTCTGCGCTGGGCAGGGCCGGTGCTGCACCTCAGATTCGCCTCAGCTTACCCGCTTCCTGTCCCAAACTATCTTCGCTGCGCAGAAAAGCCCTAGGAAGGCGTTAGAAGGAGGCGAATTAATGTGACCTTGTTTTGCTCTCCCTATAAATCAGGGTAACTGGAAAATAGGAAAACTTGGGAGCCCGAAACAGGGTTTGAGATCAGCAAGGTCGCCCTTCACTCCTGTCACATAGGCATCCTTTATTCAGAGTCACTTCTGATTCAGACCCGCAGGCAATCAAAATTTCTAAAGGAAACCTGGGAGCACAGAGGGTTAAGAGGAGTGACAAGAAATGGAACATCAGGAAAGGAGACTGCTTGCCTACTGAAGCAAGTCAAGTGCAAGGGCTGAAAACTGGTGTTGGATACTGATAAATGGCAGCATTGTCTACAAAATAAGGTGAAGGCATTGAAAAAGCCCAAACCATCCTCATTGAGCCACTTAATCTTAAGCAACAGGGACTGGAAAGTATCAAAATTCATCTCTATGCTTTTGGTTGTTTTTCCATTGAGACATCTATACCGCTTCTAAAGATTTAAAAGCTTAGTTAGACCAGTGGTTCTTAACCTTCCTAATGGTGCAATACAGTTTTGTAATACAATTCCTCAAGTTGTAGTGGCCACATACCTTAAAAATATTTTCATTGCTACTTTCACTGCTATTTTCATTTTTATAACTAATTTTGCTTCTGTTAAGGATCATAATGTAAGTATTTTGGGAGATACAAATTTGCCAAAGGGGTTGTGACCAACAGGTTGAGAACCGCTGGCTTAGGCAGTCCTTCCATGGCCCTGCCTTACCCACAAAAGAGCTATAATGCCTCAGTTTGTCCCCAATACAAACTTAAACATATTTAAAATCTGCAGTTCTTAGTTTGATACTTAGTTCTGGATTAATTGTACCATCTCTGTTAGAATTCTCTAATAAAAGTGTGTGGTTCCTAAAAATGAGTCTTTTGATGTCTTCTACTAAACAGCTAGCTGAATCATTACTTACTTGAAAAGTACTTATTGGCAAATATATTGTTCTCTTATTCTCCTAAGTTAACCTGGATACAAATAAAACTAAAGTACTTGTCCCTGGATGTTCTCTAATTGGGAAAGTTATGAATAGCCCAAGAAGTGGGCAAGCAAAATGTACAGATGGCAAGAGAGTACCACAGCACTTGGGAATCTTCTTTGTAATGAATTATTAAGCCTTCTTGTTAACTTTAGTGTTTCCTACATTCTTATAAAACTCATAAGTAGCTGGGAAGTGGTAACACATGCCTTTAATTCTAGCACCCAGAAGGCAGAGGCAGGTAGATCTCTGTGAGTTCCGTGTCATCCTGGTCTACCGAGTAAATTCCAGGACAGCTAGGGCTACACAGAGAAACCCTGTCTTGAAAAAGTAAACCTAACAGTTCTCTCAGTGTTATCTTAGTCTTGCTTATCTGGCAAGATCCCATTCAGAAGACCTAGAATGAATGTGCAGTGACCTACTAGGAAGAGTCACAGATAAAAGGAAAGAAAAATTGTGTCATTAAAAGTAATGTTTCCTTTAGCCACCTGTTGGACATTCCTTATACATCATGTACTTTTGATCATAAAAGCCAATATATCAATCCAGACAGTATGTTCATGCCAGAGTATAGCCAGAGTATAACATCCACAGCCTGGATGTTCTACAGCAGTGGTGGGTAGCTTGCCATTTGTCCTGAAATTGAAGAAAATACATAGGTAGTGAGATAAAGAATTTATTGAAATCTACCAACAGAGATGCTAGCAGGGGGACAGTGACCATGCTAACAGAGAGTGTACAGAGGAATGCAGCACAGAGCACAGAGCAACACTGTGTAGCTGAGTGTCCCCTGTCCATCAGCAGTAGTGTCCAGCTGCACCAAAAACATATGACAGTGCTTTTCATTGCACCTGATTAACACAGGGGAAAGGGGCTTTGGAAATCAGACCACATAAGCAGTGATTTCATCGGCTTCCTAGATTGCTTTGTCCTTGCATGACCAGCATGCCAAGGAATTGCTGAATGGTCCTATAGGTGGCAGGTTTTCCCTGAAGATAACCTAGTTGCCCATTGTTCCCATGATATATGAGAACGAGTTACTCTTGTAGAAAGCCCTTACCTAAATGTTCTGATCTCAGCCTGTTTTCTTTGTCACATTGCTCAGAGTCTTGGGGCGGAAAAGGGTCATTTCAGGGACATGGTAGTTAAATGTCCCTCTGAGAGATGATTCACAAGGCCCATGGTTTCTGTAAGCAATGAGTTATATTCATATCCTCCTCTGGCTGATTGCTGTCTTTAATGGCATAAATTACCCCTTCCTTAAGTAGATTTGGGGTTAGATTAGCAATAGAAGTGGTAGTGTGTTATTGGCCTTCTATCAGGCTTAAGTTTTTGTCCATTGAGCCTTACCTAATTTAGGTAAATTCTTCATTGAAACTAACCTAATTTAGATAAATTCTTCATGAGAGGGTGGGAAAGGCACCACCTCAAGCTCATTCACAAACCTGTAATAGGGAAGCTGTGCCTGAAATACCAGCTTGGTGTACAGTGTTCCTTGCCTGGCCTGTCACCTGGATGAACATTCTTTCCTCAAGGACTTCATAGGGGTGAGTAGATGATCAATGGCAGAACTTCCAGACCCTTAATAATTTTGTAATGCTTGATCTCCAAGAATTCTGTGTTCTCGTTAAGTCTTTATTTTTAGCATGGAAATGTGTCTTCACTGTATATTTCCAGCAAAAGAGTTTCTTCCTGTGGTTCAATAACCAGAGTACTATTAGCATTTGAGGACTAGAAAATACTTTTAAATAAGAAAAGTAAATATTTTTAAAAGTCTCTCATTATGATGTTTCTTGAACAGTCCTCATTGAGTGTGCTGCTTAAAAATGTTAATTATAATTATCCATAAGCACAAAAATAGATAATTTGGTCCAGTCTTTTACAGTGCCTAAATCAAAAGTGTTTAATTCTAATTAGCAGCACTCTAGTTGATCATTTCCACAGTATTAGTAAGAATTGTTTGTGCTAAAATTTATCCGACCTTAGAATTTATGCTCCTTCCATTTCTACCTAATAGCTCCTTTCAGAATAAACGTTTTAACAAAGCTTTATGCAAGTGTGGTGTCATGCACCTTTAATCCCAGGCTTCAGGAAACAGAGATGGACCTTTTTGAGTTCCAGGCCAAGCAGGGCTACACAATGAAACCCCTTCTCAATGAAATAAAAAAGAGAGCATCTGCGATGGCTCAGCAATTAAAAGCACTGGCTGCTCTTAAGAATTGTAGGACCTGTACTCCTAGGATTCCTGTTCTCTCTGTGTACTCAGATATGTAGGCACTCCTAGGAGACCAGCTCTCATATCTTCCACCTCTCTTCTTTTCACCCTTTTCCGTCTTTTTCCATTATATCTTATTCTTTCTCACAACTCATGTATATATTGAGATACATGAATATTCAGGTGTTTGTTTAATACCTAGTATAAGTGTCCCACGACCACTTCATATGGATTATGCCAAGACTTAAACCTTAAATTCTTTTTCCTCTCTAAGAAGCCTGATTCTCCCTCTCTCTTGCTTCCTATTTCTATTCTTTTTGTTTGTTTGTTTGTTTGTTTTTTGTTTTTTGTTTTTCGAGACAGGGTTTCTCTGTGTAGTCCTGGCTGTCCTGGAACTCACTCTGTAGAACAGGCTGGCCTCGAACTCAGAAATCCTCCTGCCTCTGCCTCCCAAGTGCTGGGATTAAAGGCGTGCGCCACCACCGCCCGGCACTCCTATTTCTATTCTAAAGAACAAACCTCATCCCATAGATAAGGCTGTGAAACTATTATATGACTTCTCCTCCCACATGCAAACAACTGCCAAGTTCTGTTACTTCCACCTCTGCAATCTTGCTGAAATCCACCTCCTCACCCCATTCTCACTGCTCTGAGACCTGTTGGTTTTTTTCTAATATCTTAAATGGAATGCCTCCCTCCAGACTTTCTGACGAAGCTTATCCCACACAGTGCAGCTAGGTTAACCTTACCAAGTACAGTTTCCTGAATATCTCTCCCCTGCTTGAAAATTTCATGTGGTTTACCTTGAATAAAAGTAGCATTTTGCTGTTTAAACAATCCTATTTACCTTTCTCTTCCTGTATTCCATTATTCCCCACCCATACAAGTTACATATTGGTCACAGACCTCTGCATTTGTTCAAAGATTGGAACTGCCCTCTTGCTACTGTTCATCTATTAATGTGAAGTTCTAGAAAGCATCATTTTCTATTCCCATAGTGCTTAGCTTAGTACACTTTAAAGAGTAAATTTTAATGTTTACCGAATGCCTATATAGAAGCAAAATAAAATAGAGTGGAATAAAACCAAGCAATACTACTTTTGATACCAGTTTAGTATATATTAAATTTGATAAGATAGAGCTAAGACTTTAAAATCTGATAGACCATGAAAATGTTACTAACCATTTTTTCCCAAGAAAAGAATGAACCACAATTATTTCTTTTGTTTTGGTTTGATTTGGTTGGTTGGTTAGTTGATTGGTTTGTTTTTCTTTTTTTCTAGACAGGGTTTTGACATATATATGGCATTTCCAAAGAGAGGAGGATGTGGTCAAAATATTAGACTTAAGAATACAGGATGAAATTACTGAAAGAGACAGGTAACAACTAGCAAAATAAGAAGCAATGTTACAGGATATTTGATTGCACTGTGAACCCCAGTACTATGTTATTTACCAAAGGGAGGGAGGGCTGTTTCTAGTTGTGGTGTGGCTCAACCCTTAGCACATACCTTTTATCCCTCTGACTGGAAAACAGACATGCCCTTAGTACACATCTTTAATTCCAGACAAAGAAGGTAAAGTTAGTTTGTAGAAGGAAGCACCAAGGTTTGAAAGTCATGTCTAATTGAGTGGCAGACAGTGACAAATCAAAGATTTGACAGAATAGAATATGCCTAACTCTGATGAGAAGAGAGGAGAAAGAGAAGCTATTTAAGGAGCAGTAGGGAGGGAGGGAGAGAGACAGAGAGAGAGAGAGAAAGAGAGAGAGAGAGAGAGAGATTGAGATTGAAAGGAGGGGAAGGAGGCAGTTTTATCAGGACAGTTTTCAGAGACAGATTGCAAAGAGAGAACAACCCAAATAGAACAAGCCAACAAATGAAAAGAACCAGAAGATTGGAACAAATTGCTAGAGTTAGCTTGAGGTCAAGCAGAGAAATTCTGGAGAGGCCAAAAGACAAGCCAGATTAAATCAGTCAGCTTGGAAATTGAGTCAGAAGATCTAAGTTGAATCAGTCAGCCAGAGATCAGGAAGAGCAAGAAAGGGTGAACTTATTGAGTGTACTTCTCAGAGGCTGAAATTATTCTAGGCCTAGATAAGATTGCACAGAGGCTAGAAGCTTCCAAGACTAGGCCTGAGTTAGCAGGCAGAGACTATAAGACAACAATTTCATCTGAGGGAATAACATTACTTTTACAAAGCAGATTTGGGGAGTTTTAAGGGCAGCACAATAAATTTTGAAGCTAAAGATGACTCTCCAACTGTATAATGTGTAGATTAACTGAAGGAACAGCTAACTATTGGTGAGACTCAAGTTAGCCTGAAGGAACTGGGAATGAATATGTCAACATGTAGAGTGAGAAATACAAAAATATCAAATTGGTAAAGAAGAAATCATAAACTAAAAAGATAAGTCCAAAATAACTAATATCCTATTATAGGGGTTGATTCCGAGGCTTTAATTGGGAATCTGCATGTGAACACTGAAGATCCTATTTCCCAATTGGTTCTTGGTCGATCAATAAAGATACCATGGCTAATGGCTAGGTGGAAGAGGTGGGACTTCCAGGTTCCTGCAGGCAGGCTAAGAGAAGCAGAAGGGGAAAGGAGATTCACCATGCTTTAGAGGGAGAGAGGGTCACCAGCCATGTGAGATCTCAGGTGAAGTGGCCATTGGCCACTTCCCCGACTAGACCTGGGGTAACAATCAGGTCATTAGAAACATAACTAAGCTAAGGGGAGATTTAGGGTGCTGAGCAAGGAGAAGGTAACCAGACAACTGAGTTGAGGGCAGATTCAGAGGTGTTGAGCTGGGAGTGAAGGTAAGGGCACATTAGTTTAGAAGTATGCAGCCATTGAGCTAAAAGCATATTAAAAATAAACGTGTGTGTGTGTGTGTGTGTGTGTGTGTGTGTGTGTGTGTCTGTCTGTCTGTCTGTCTGTCTGTCTTTCATCCACAAATCTGAAGGAACCTGGGTAGAAGTTAAGCTCAGTCCACCTGGAGCTTAAATCGGGGTATAGAAACTACACACTATATCCAACAAATAGACATTTGAAACACAGAAAAGGTCATGACAAAGAAGTAAAACCAAGATGCACAAGATTTTTGACCTCCACATGATGTTACATATGCATGTGCTCACACACACACACACACACACACACACACACACACATATTAAACAAAATGTAATTTAAAAATGTAATGCTATAGCACAAAATACTATGCAACATACACAAGTACATAAACATAAGTTTTATTTCTGTTCATCCAAAACGTGACAAATGAATAAGAAAAATGCATCTCAATAAAGTGAAGGATTCAGGACAGAACACTGTGTAGGCATTTTGAAGATTTAGCATTCCAGTTAATAATCTTAATTCTCATGAGATACTGTTGAGGGAAAAGATTCAAAAATATGTGATACCATTTTTCAAACTAAGAAGTCTAAAAACATCTATAAATATCAAATATATACATAAGCATGTGGAGAATATGGATGGGTGCATGTTAGGCTATTAGTATAAATTTGCTGAAATGGAGAGGTGATGTGTGCAGGAGAAGAATCTGTGCCACATTTTTACATTATTTGTAAAATAAGAGAAATGTTTACATGTTATTCAATAAAATTTAATGTGTAAAATCTTGCTGGAAGGGACAAAATGGAGAAAGAGAGCCATTGGAGCTGTGAGATGACATCATTATCTTGTTGGAATAAATGTTGTAAAGCAAAGACACAGCCAGATTTAAGTAAGGTGGAGTTCTGTGAGGAGGAGCCAGAGTCAAGTGAGGTGGGGTTCCACGAGGGGCAGTAGTGTTGCACGTGCATACACACGGTCTGCAGTACATGGGAGAAATAGTCACATCCCACCCAATTCATGTGAGACCTGAGTAGAAAACTCAAAGACAAGTGAAGTCAGCACTAATTGGAGACACAGCCACATGTGCCCCAGAAGGAAAGATGTGGCAAGGCAGATGGAGAGGTTTTACTACAAAACTTAGGATCATGGGGGATATCTAAGTTATGAAGAAATTAGTTAAGTGAATTTCTGGAAGTATCTTGGAAAATGCAAATACAATATTTTTCTTACTAACTTTGGCTAAAATCAATATTTGTAGCAAGTCATCTCTTGTGAGAAATAGCAGTTGCTGGCCCTTCTAGTGAAACTGGGCTGGAAATCAAAGCAAATGTGACCACCTCATCATGGCTTCCTAAGGACTGGGTCTTTCTGGGATGCTAGCTCCAATTCAGTTCACTGGGAATTTATCTTTAATAGCCTTCATGTAAGGAAGGCATTACAAATGCACTGGTGTTATATGACATTACCAAATGTAATGAGTTGGTAATGGCGGTAATAGCTGTTTTTAGAAGTGTGAAGGGATGCCATCACATGCTACTTTCCTTCTAAAGAAATAAAGACTAAACAGAGCATCTTTAAAAAGAATTGTGCATATATATATATAAAAATTGGCAAATTTGACACTTACTGAAATTCAGTATATTAAACAGACACTTTGGGTATTGAGTTCAAATCTCATGTGGCTCAACTTACAAATTTTGATCCAAAAATTTAGTCTACTCATGGTATTTTTAAAAACTACTCTCTTGCATAATGGTCCCACAGGAACTTATTAGAGCTTCAGAAGATAGACAATGGTTGGCATTCTATCTCAGTACTGTACTAATTTTACTAAATATAAGAACCTATTTCTTTCTGTTACATATGTACAGCATATTCAATCAGTTTATGATTCTCACTGATTTAATAAGTCATCCAATTATAATCTATTTTTTAAAGTCAAGTTAGAAACTGTTAGGAAGGAAATCTGGCTGAATTTTGAACATGTTGTGCAAGTAAGCCGTTCTCAAAATATATACATACATATATACATACATATATATGTATGTATGATATGGTATTGCTTACATGAGGCATGAATACTACTCAAGTCCATGGGAACAGAAAAATGTAAGGATGGTTGCCAGGGACCAGAAAGGATAAACCTGAGTATTATTTAAGGGTTAAGACATTTTAGTGTGTAAGGAGAAAAATCTTCTGGAGATCACTGTACAAGAATTTGAACATACTGAACATGCTGAACCATATGCTTAAATGTCTGTCATGTAATTAACTTTACTACAAATAGGAATAACTACATTATGTTATATACATGATTTATGAACTCCCACAGTATATGAAGAAAATGTTGATAACATATCTTTTACCTGGGTATAGAAAAATTCAACTGAATTCCAAGAGTAACAGGTGTCTGTTGATTATCTACTATCAAAAACCTTAACAAGTATGCAAAATATTTCATAGATCCATAGACATTAATAGACAGTTGATAGCACAAGTTCTAAAGGCATAAGCAATTCAATGTCGAAAAACTAGTAAAAGGCATAGAATGGCATATGATGATTATTTAAGTGGAAATTAAACCCAAATAGATCTCATAATGAGTTTAAATGGTGTCTATATGACTTGTGCATATAACTGGGTAACTGCACATTTTTTATTTTATAAAGCTAATTATTTTAAAACAATTTAAACTTTTACAAGAAATGTGATGCTCTTACACAGCTGGGTGTTTGTTTGTTTTGGTTTTGTTTCTTAGGTACCCAAATTTACCTAGTTTAGCTTCGACCTACAAGGTTTTTCTTTTTGTTTGTTAGTTTGTTTGGGTTTGGATGGACAGATGGATGTGGATTAAGACAGTCTCTCTTTGTAGATCTGGCTGGCCTGGAACTTACTATACAGACCAGGTTGGCCTGAAACTCAGAGATGCACCTGTCTCTAGAGTACGGTGATTACCGGCATGAGCCATCACACCTGGCTGCCTATGCTTTCTTTTTTTTAAACATGAAAACCAGGTTTTCAAAAGTAATCAAACAAGTCCAAATTTAAACCAACCCAAGCCTATGCAAAGAAACAAAGCTTTATGTCAATTTTAGCTGTTAGAAAAATAAAACAAAAGTTTCCCCTCCTCCTGTTTCTCCTAGTGTAACCAAGTAACAATTTTTATCCTCCTATGAAACACAAACAAAACTGATTCTAGTGGTCTCAGGAAATGGCCTGGTCACAGTAATGAAGTCAAAGACCTCAGCCTCCCAGCTGTCTTCTTTCCTGTCCACCATCAACCACCAAGAATTTTGTTACCTAGTGATCTTCAACCCACCTCACACAATCTTTTTATTACTTTACATGAATACAATCCATAAAATAGGTCATGTTCAATAAAGTACATCTTAGAACTAACTGGATTGTACACACTAATTCCTAGGGACTGGAATATTCTCTTGCAGAAATATCTGATAATTCTATTTTCATTTATGTTCTTGTATTTTTTCTTTCTTTAGTTTTATAAACTTTATCATAAAAATCTCGCAAATGAAGAAAAACATCACCCAACAAAACTAACCATACCCTAAATTTACACTATACACCAGACAAATAAATTTCTAGACTTGCTGTAAACATTTAATATTCTACAAACTAAAACACTCTTTAAAACCCACAAAGATTTTTTTTTAGTAAAGATCACTAGATGGCACAATTTCACCAATTTAGGCCAATAATTTTTTCACTCTCTTATTAAGTTTATATAAAATAACTTAGATTTATGATTCCATCTAAGCAATTGAATTTTATATGACAATTTCTCAAGCTGTCAAGGATACATAATGATCCTATCTCACAAAGAACAACAACAAAAGCTTTCTGAAGCAGTGTGCCCATTCTTGTGGCCTATGTGATTTCCACACTAGCTTACTATAACCAGGCCAAGAAGGTACAGAAGGTGAAGATGCCGTCCACCAACTGCATCTTCAGATACTTGCAAACTCTCAGATCTGGGTGTGGCTTTATGAACAGGGGAGTGTGTGGATTGGGTCTGACGAATGCATTAATCTCACTTAAATGATGCAGAAGAGATTCAATCGAAAACAAAGTCAAGATAACAACTGCACTAGGTCATGCTAAGAAGACCGTATTTCTCTGCTATAAAGAGTTTCCTATCGGAACTAATCAAAGGATTGAGAAATTGAGAATGAACAACAGAGAATATGGTTCTTTTTTCCACAGCCCTTGTGCTTATCAGCTGTCATATTGTTTTTAACACAATTTTTAAAAATGTAAGGGCTGAAGAGATGGTTCAATGGTTAAAAACACTTGCTGTTCTTGCAAAGAACCCAGGTTCCATTCCCAACCCTATATGACAGATCACAGCTGACCATAATTCCATTTGTCCTTCTTCTGACCTCTCTCTGGCACCGGGCATGCACAGGGTATACAGAAAAATATGCAGGCAAGACACTCATAAAAATACAAGTCAAATAGATCTATAAATAAAATACATAAAAATAATGAAGTAAGTTCTAATTGTTTAAAGTTAATGACAATATATTTCAAATACTCCATGTTTGATACACTTATTCTTGAATATAAAAGAGGCAATTCTAAAACCAGATGAATAATTGAAATAAAAAAAAACCCAGACATTTCTTTGTAAGACATAAGAATATACTAAGTGTTACTTTGTATCAAATATACATTTTAATAATATCGACATATCATAAAGACTATAATATAATTATGTGGAGTAGTGATGCCATTGATAAATGCTTAAAACACAGTGTTAGGCATAAGAGCCTAGAAGTCTGAATTATTTTTGCCATACTGCTTAAGATATTTATACCCAAATGTGACCTAAATTTTTTCATACTTAAAAATTAAAAAGAAATAGTGCATAGATAATGGAAAATGATAGAGGTTGACCAGATTTCGTATTCATTTGACCTTTAATTTGTTATAAGTATCATGTTTGTAGGAAAAGTCCCAGATCTGTCCAATGTGTTCACTATCACTTCATTTCTTGAAAGTATTTATAGTTCAAAAAGTTTAACTGCTCTTAGGCTTCATTTTGGCACATAAATCAGTATCAATCAAATAAGGAGGTGGTATACCTCACCTGGACCGAATTCTACCCTGCCTCCAGCTCCTAACATCATCCTTCCTAATGGCTACTGGTGAACACTATCAGCTGGAGCAGTCAACACTGCTAGGTCCTTGCTGATAAGGTTGTTAGAGGCCAAGTCCCAACTTAGATACTCTGGCCTCTTGAAAAGTTCTCTTGTTCTGACGAAAGTCCTTACCTAGCACAAAGGATACCGATTCTGATAGGTCACCTATTAAGAGGGGAATGGGGATAATTACAGTGTGTCATGAGCTAGAATTTTTCAAGCCACACTATACAATAATAAAAAAAAGAATACACCCCAGACTACTAGACAAAGCATAATGGTAGACAGAGGGGAAGAAAGAAAATAGAAAACGCTACAGAAGAACTCTCCAGCAGGGTTAGAGACCACTGAAAGTTGCTGGCTTAGTAGCCATGCTAAGTGGAGAGGTTCCTTATAGCAAGTTGTTCCCAAACCCCTAGGATAGCATACCTATAACAGCTGCATCAAAATTCTCTCTGAACCTGCCGGAATTCTATTAACTCTTACATAAAGACCTGTGATGTAAGAGCAGTTGTAATCCTGCTCTGATCTATCCACCCAACTTGGTAACCAGTTTTCTTGTTAAGATCCTTTACCCCACTCTGTTCCAGTAGTCTGCACTGAGGAGACAGGTACCCAGGTTCTCCCCAATATAACATCGCTTGGGACATGGCCTGTTGGGGCTTCCGACAGCAACCAAGAACAGGACAGCACTGTGGTCGTCTGGGCGCCAGCTCTGCTGTGGGCCATCCCCTCTGCGGGGTGACCTGCGCTGCTGAGAGAGTGCAGAGTGCACTCCGCCATCTTTGCTCCAGTGGCCAGGTAGTTGGGATGGCCAGGCTCAGAGACACACAGGCATAATACCGCTTGGGTCTCAGGCGGCTTGTGTGTACCCTGCTCCCAAGAGCTGGGCAGATCTGCAGTAACCAGCGTGCCAGCTCTGCTGTGGGACTTCTGCCTTGCAGAGGGATGCCCCCTTCCCCCCTCTTGGAGAGATCACACACCCCTGCACAGGGCAGGAGCCTACCAGCCTCCCTTTGGTGACCTCTGCTCTGGGAATCCACTACGCTGAGCCTTTGGATGTGCAGGGACTCCCCAATATAACATCACTTGGGGCAAGGCACATCAGGGCTCCAAAGTCACTCAGGAGCAGGGCAGGCCCCAGAAATCGGTGCCAGGGGAATCCTGGTAATCTAGGGGGGCCAGAAATAGCTTTGCAGGCTCACAGGAGGTCCAACCAACAGCCAGTGACAGCAGGACCAACTAACACCAGAGGTAACCAGATGGCAAAAGGCAAACGTAGGAACATTACTAACAGAAATCAAAGTAATATGGCACCATCCAAACCCAACTCTCCAACAGCAGCAAGTCCTGGATACCCCACCACACCCGAAAGACAAGATCTGGATTTAAAATCACTTCTCATGATGCTATTAGAGGATCACAAGAAGGACACAAATAAATCTAATAAAGAATTACAGGAGACCATGAATCAACGGTTAGAAGCCCTTACAAAGGAAACACAAAAATCACTTAGAGAAATGCAGGAGAACATGGATCAACAGATGGAGGCCCACAAGGAGACAACACAAAAATCGCTTAAAGAAATGAATCAACGGGTAGATGCACTTTCAAAGGAATCACAAAAATTGCATAAAGAAATGCAGAAGAATATGGGTCAACAGACGGATGCACTTAGGGAGGCAACACAAAAAGTGCTTAAAGAAATGAATCAATGGATAGATGCCCTTACAAAGGAAACACGAGAACTGCTTAAAGAAATGCAGGAGACAATGGATCAACAGATGGAATCCCATGAGGAAGAAACACAAAAATCGCTTAGAGAAATGCAGGAGAACTTGGGTCAACAGGCAGAAATCCTGAAAGAGGTAATGCAAAAATACCTTAAAGAAATACAGGAAAATACAAACAAACAAGTGAAGGATCTCAGCAAATCCATCCAGGATCTAAAAAAGAAGTAGAAACAACTAAGAAATCACAAAGGGAGACAACTTTGGAGATAGAAAACCTTGGGAAGAAATCAGAAGTCATAGATGCAAACATCAACAATAGAATACAAGAGATGGAAGAAAGAATCTCAGGTGCCGAAGATACCATAGAAAGCATCAACTCAACAGTCAAAGAAAATGCAAAATGCAAAAACCATGTAACCCAAAACATCCAGGAAATCCAGGACACAATGAGAAGACCAAACCTAAGGATTATAGGTATAGATGAGAGTGAAGATTTGCAACTTAAAGGACCAGTAAACATCTTCAACAAAATTATGGAGAAAACTTCCCTAACCTAAAGAGAGAGATGCCGGTGAATGTACAAGAAGCCTACAGAACTCCAAACAGACTTGACCAGAACAGAAATACCTCCCGTCACATAATAATCAAAACACCAAATGTATTAAACAAAAAAAAAGAATAGTAAAAGCAGTAAGAGAAAAGGGCCAAGTAACATACAAAGGAAGACCTATCCGAATCACATCAGACTTCTCACCAGAGACTATGAAGCCAGAAGATTCTGGGCAGATCTCATGCAGACACTATGAGAGCAAAAATGCCAGCCTAGACTACTATACCCAGCAAAACTCTCAATTACCATAGATGGAGAGACCAAGATATTCCATGATAAAACCAAATTTTCACAATATCTTTCCAAAAACCCAGCCCTGCAAAGGATAATAGGTGGAAACCGCCAATACAGGGAGAGAAACAACACCCTGGAAAAAATGAGATAGTAACCTTCTTGCTTCAAACCCAAAAGTAGATAACCACTCAAACATAAAGATAGCATCAAAAATGGCAGGTGGCAATAATCATTATGCCTTAATCTCTCTAAATATCAATGGTCTCAATTCCCCAATAAAAAGACATAGACTAGCAGACTGGATGCATAAACAGGACCCAGCATTTTGCTGCATGCAGAAAACGTACATCAGTGTCAAAGACAAACACTACCTCAGAGTAAAAGGCTGGAAAACAATTTTACAAGCAAATGGCCTCAAGAAACGAGCTGGAGTAGCCATCCTAATATCAGATAAAATTGATTTTCAACCTAAAGTCATCAAAAAAGACACAGAAGGACACTACATACTGATCAAGGGAAAAATCCACCAAGAAGAACTCTCAATTCTGAATATTTATGCTCCAAATGCAAGGGCACCCTCATTCATAAAAGAAACTTTACTAAAGCTCAAAGCACACATCGCACCTCACACAATAATAGTGGGTGACTTCAACACCCCGCTCTCTGAAATGGATCGTTCAGGAAAGCAGAAACTAAACAGGGACACAGTGAATCTAACTGAAGCCTTGGACCAAATGAAACTAACAGATATATATATAGAACATTTCATCCTAGAGCTAAAGAATACACCTTCTTCTCAGTACCTCATGGTACCTTCTCCAAAATTGACCATATAATTGGTCACAAATCAGACCTCAACAGATATAAGAAGATAGAACTAATCCCATGCCTCCTATCAGATCACTATGGAATAAGGGTGGTCTTCAATGGCAACAAAAACAAAAGAAAACCCACATACACATGGAGGCTGAACAATGCTCTACTCAATGATAACTTGGTCAAGGTGGAAATAAAGAAAGAAATCAAAGACTTTTTGAAAGTTAATGAAAATGAAGGCACAACATACCCTAATTTATGGGACACAATGAAAGCAGCGCTGAGAGGAAAATTCATAGCCCTGAGTGCCTCCAAAAAGAAACGGGAGACAGCATACACTAACAGCTTAATGGCACTCCTGAAAGCCCTGGAACAAAAAGAAGCAAATACACCAAAGAGGAGTAGAAGGCAGGAAATCAAACTCAGGGCTGAAATCAATCAAGTAGAAACAAATAAAACCATACAAAGAATCAACAAAACGAGGAGTTGGTTCTTTGAGAAAATCAACAAGATAGGTAAGCCCTTAGCCAGACTAACCAGAGGGCACAGAGACAGTATCCAAATTAATAAAATCAGAAACGAAAAGGGAGAGATAACAACAGAAACTGAGGAAATTCAAAAAATCATCAGATCCTACTACAAAAACCTGTATTCAACACAACGAGAAAATCTCAAGGAAATGGACAATTTCCTTGACAGAAATCAAATACCAAAATTAAATCAGGATCAATAGACCATCTAAACCGTCCTATAACCCCTGAAGAAATAGAAGTGGTCATTGGAAGTCTTCCAACCAAAAAAAGCACAGGTCCAGATGGTTTGAGTGCAGAATTCTATCAGACCTTGAAAGAAGACCTAACACCAATACTCTTCAAACTGTTCCACAAAATAGAAACTGAAGGAACACTACCCAACTCGTTCTATGAAGCCACAATTACACTAATACCAAAAGCACACAAAGATCCGACAAAGAAAGAGAATCTCAGGCCAATCTCTCTTATGAATATTGATGCAAAAATACTCAATAAAATTCTTGCCAACCGAATCCAAGAACACGTCAAAACGATCACTCACTACGATCAAGTAGGCTTCCTCCCAGGGATGCAGGGATGGTTCAATATAAGGAAATCCATCAATGTAATCCACTATATAAACAATCTCAAAGAAAAAAACCACATGGTCATCTCATTAGATGCTGAGAAAGCATATGACAAAATTCAGCATCCTTTCATGCTAAAGGTCTTGGAAAGATCAGGAATTCGAGGCCCATATCTAAACATAGTAAAAGCAATTTACAGCAAACCGGTAGCCAGCATCAATCTAAATGGAGAGAAACTTGAAGCAATCCCACTAAAATCAGGGACTAGACAAGGCTGCCCTCTCTCTCCATATCTTTTCAATATAGTACTTGAAGTTCTAGCTAGAGCAATTAGACAACAAAAAGAGGTCAAAGGGATACAAATTGGAAAGGAAGAAGTCAAACTATCACTATTTGCAGACAATATGATAGTATATTTAAGCAACCCAAAAAACTCCACCAGAGAACTTCTACAGCTGATAAACAACTTCAGCAAAGTGGCCGGATATAAAATCGACTCAAGCAAGTCAGTAGCCTTCCTATACTCAAAGGATAAGCAGGCTGAGAAAGAAGTAAGAGAAATGATACCCTTCACGATAGCCACAAACCATATAAAGTATCTTGGTGTGACTCTAACCAAACAAGTGAAAGATCTGTATGACAAGAACTTCAAGTCTCTGAAGAAAGAAACTGAAGAAGACCTCACAAGATGGAAAAATCTGCCATGCTCATGGATTGGCAGGATTAATATAGTAAAAATAACCATCTTGCCAAAAGCAATATACAGATTCAGTGCAATCCCCATCAAAATCCCAACTCAATTCTTCATAGAGTTAGAAAGAGCAATTCAAAAATTCATCTGGAATAACAGAAAACCCAGGATAGCTAAAACTATTCTCAAGAGTAAAAGAACCTCTGGGGGAATCAGTATCCCGGACCTCAAGCTTTACTACAGAGCAATAGTGTTAAAAACCGCATGGTATTGGTACAGTGACAGGCATGTAGATCAATGGAACAGAATTGAAGACCCAGAAATGAATCCACACTCCTATGGTCACTTGATCTTTGACAAAGGAGCTAAAAACATCCAGTGGAAAAAAGATAGCCTTTTCAACAAATGGTGCTGGCTCAACTGGAGGTCAACATGCAGAAGAATGCAAATTGACCCATTCTTATCTCCTTGCACTAAGCTCAATTCCAAGTGGATCAAGGACCTCCACATAAAACCAGACACACTGAAACTAATAGAAAGGAAACTAGGGAAGAACCTTGAACATATGGGCACAGGGGAGAATTTCCTGAATAGAACTCCAATAGCTTATGCTCTAAGATCAAGAATTGACAAATGGGACCTCATTAAATTACAAAGTTTTTGCAAGGCAAAAGACACTGTCAAAAAGACAAAGCGGCAACCAACTAACTGGGAAATGATCTTTTCCAACCCTACATCCAACAGAGGGCTAATATCCAATATATACAAAGAACTCAAGAAGTTAAACTCCAGAGAGGCAAGTAACCCTATTAAAAAATGGGGTACAGAGCTAAACAAAGAGTTCTCACCTGAAGAATATCTAATGGCTGAGAAGCACCTAAAGAGATGTTCATCATCCTTAGTCATTAGGGAAATGCAAATCAAAACAACCCTGAGATTCCATCTCACACCAGTCAGAATGGCTAAGATCAAAAACACAGGAGACAGCAGTTGTTGGCGAGGATGTGGAGAAAGAGGAACACTCCTCCACTGCTGGTGGAATTGCAAGCTCGTACAACCACTCTGGAAAGCAGTCTGGCGGTTCCTCAGAAAACTGGGCATGACACTCCCGGAGGATCCGGCTATACCACTCCTGGGCATATACCCAGAGGCTTTACCTGCATGCAATAAGGACACATGCTCCACTATGTTCATAGCAGCCTTATTTATAATAGCCAGAAGCTGGAAAGAACCCAGATGTCCCTCAACGGAGGAATGGATTCAGAAGATGTGGTATATTTACACAATGGAATACTACTCTGCAATTAAAAACAATGAATTCACGGAATTCCTAGGCAAATGGTCAGAACTTGAAAATATCATCCTTAGTGAGGTAACCCAATCACAAAAGAATACACATGGTATGCAGTCACTGAAAAGGGGATATTAACCCAGAATCTCGGAATACCCTAGACACATTTCGCATATCAATAGATTTCTAAGAAGATGGAAGGAGAGACCCCTGGTTCTGGAAAGACTGGATGTAGGGGAACGCCAGGACAGAGAAAAGAGAGGGGGTTGAACGGGGAAAAGAGGGAGGGAAGGGGGCTTATGGGACTTTCGGGGAGGGAGGAAACGGGAAAGGGGAAATGATTTTGAATGTAAATAAAAAAAAACTTAGAAAGTAAAATTAAAAAAAAATAGATCCTTTACCCCCAAAGCAAGGAGAAACAGGGCTCTTCACTCAAAGGCAGGTTCAGCTTTATGGTCTTTTTCAAATTTTTTTTCTCTTGCAAAACAGTGTTTAACCAATATCCTAGACAACATGTACAATGTATTGCGGAGGATAAAAAAGAACATAGAGTACTCTTCAGAAGATGGCATTCTTTAAAGGAAGCATTATAACGTAGGCGCATAATGAGCAGTGTGTCTTACTCCCCAGTGGTTCCATCTCATCCCTGAAGACTAGCTGAGCAAATTACAATAATTCATCCCCCTTGCCAGGGATGACTTGTTCAGCAGAAGGCAACTGCAGCTGTGTTAGGCCTGCCTAAAATAGCCACCACCCCAAAGATGCCCATTCTAATCCCCGAAAGCTATGGATTAGATGGCTGGGATAAGTTAGAAAGCACAGTTAGCCTTAAAGTAGGAGACTAATCCCATCACACAAGGCCTAAAGAGTAAAGGACTCTTTAGCTGAAGCAAGTCACTTGAAAAAGAATTCAAAGCAAGCTGATTGCTGACTAATAGAGGCACCCCCTGGAGCTGCCTTCCATAACTCACAGCTGACAATAAGTAATGAATCAGGGAGATCAGTCTACACAGGGAAGGGGAAAGGAAGGAGGAAGATGAGGGGGTGGGGTGAGGAGGTAGGGAGTGGGGAGTTACCAACACTTGGTTGAAATAGAAATCAGTTCTTCAGTCTACCAGACTGAAGTCCAAGCCAGCCCAGACCGCACTTTGACTTTATGAGGGGAACCTATTTGAAGTCCCTTGTGCTTCTGACCCACAAAACTAGGAGATAATAAATGAATGCTACTATTTTGTGCTACTAGATTTGTGATAATCTATTACGTGCATGGTATTTTTTCTACTTCATTGCTAAAAACAAAATTGCAAATGAAAAGTGAAATAAATCCGTTGTTTATTGCTACTTCCTTTGCTATAGCAAAGCCTTAGAATAAACTTAGTTATCCATCAGCAAGTGATATGTTAAAACAAAAGAGAGAGAAAGAGTGTGTGTGTGTGTGTGTGTGTGTGTGTGTGTGTGTGTGTGTGTAAAACAAAATACCATTCAGCTTTAAGGAAAATGAAATCATAAAATTTACAAGAAAATGGATGGACTTAGGGTGTATTGCATTAAGTGAGGTCATACAATCTCTGAGAAAAAAAATGCATTTTCTCACTCTTATGTGCAATCTAGGTAATAATGTGTGTGTATGTAAACAAATGGTACATGTGGGTACAGTGTGACATGTAGAAAGGAGAACAAGAAAGGCTTAAGTATTAGGAGATGAGGAAGGACAAAATGCAGGAAATGAGGATGAGTTATGATGCTATAAATGTTTTCTACCTCTAACTCTATCATAGATTTCTTTTTATTGTTGGTGGTTGATAAAAGCATAACATGTATTCAATAGTGAATAGAACCCAATGTGGAGTTCCACAGCTTCCATTCCAAATGACTACCCTAACCTCATAGACATTTATTGTTGTATAGACTTTGTATATAATTAATACTCTGCAAGGAGTTTGGGGGAAGTTATATTCCTAAGCATTATGATATTGTATCATAATCTTGGGGAAAAATAAAGAAGAAATAAGAGGGGGAATGAGCCTCAGGATACAATGTCTCTCTGCTCTTTGGATGTTGCTGTGTCTGGACTTAGTGACTAGACCTGACTTGGGTTGGAAAGGATTGTGTCCATAGAACCCCTGAAAGCGGGAGCACCCTTATAACAGAAAATAAACTGCTTTTGGTGATACCGCTTAGGGCACAAATAAACTAGAACCTGAAGTAAATCTGTTATCTGCCTGCCACTAAAAAAGATTACCCTGAAGCCTACCATGTACCCAGGACTATGAAACAAAAGAAATTTAAGGCTTAAACCAGTTTTGAGTCCAGATTCTTATAATTTGATGACAAACATCAATGTTGGACATGAGAACTTACACCTGAAATCACAGTTCTTGGGAATTTTGAACAACAGGATTACTCCAAATTCAAGGCCAGTATGGGATACAGAGGGTTGCAAGCCAACCTGGGCTTACAGTGAAAACCTGGCTCAAGGGAGGGAGGGGGGGGAGAGAGAGAGAGAGAGAGAGAGAGAGAGAGAGAGAGAGAGAGAGAGAGAGAAAGAAGGAGAGGGGAGAGGGAAAGGGAGGGGAAGAGATCAGGTATGTTAGTATGTGCCTGAAATTCAAGTGCTTGGGAGGTAGAGAAAAAAAACCAGGAGTTCAAGGCCATCATAACTATGTAGCAAACATCAACCTGGGTTACATAAGATTGTCTCCCCCTCCCAAAATAAATTAATGAATGAGTCTATTGACCAAAAGCAAGTATAATTATATTACAAACATATGTTAGGTAAAAGAACACTAAATACTAAAAGCAGAAGCTTGAAATGATAACAATGTGAGTATCATTTAGGAGAAAGTACTTACCTAGCAGGCAAAGACCCTGTGTTATATTCCCCAGCACTCCCTTTCCCCCCCCCCAAAAAAATCTGCTTAAAAACATCATGGTTCCTCAAACTGGCCACTTATCATCCATATAACTTAGGGCAAATCCCGCAGTTTCACTGATCTTTTATTCCTGGATTAAAAAAGGGGAAGTGATAATAACCAATATCACTGCTCTATTGTAATGACTGAATCTGATTTTAAAAGAGTGAGGTTAAGTAGCACAGTGAGCATCTAAACTCTAGCAATCAGTCAAATCTCCAATCAGAGGTCACAAATACAAATCAAACATCGAGCAAGAGAGAAAGATCGATACAAAGGGTAAAAGTTAACAAAAAATGTAAAGCTTTAAGAAATATATAGTAAAAGATAAATGTCAAGAATTTTAAATATTGGAGCTAAATAATATAATCTTGTTACATCATCTATTATTGCTAAATTTTCTCCTACTTTCATTGTTACTTAAAATGGTTCAACGCCTAGTAAAGTACATAAATTCATCAAAAAGTTTAAGCATTGAGCTTCACGTATGGTATAAAGCAACTTAAAAAGAAATACGAACATGTTCTAAAGTCATAATACAGTTTGCAACCAAAGCAACTGATAAAACATAGTTCTGTTTGTTATGGTGTCAAAACAAAACAAAACTCAGGCACTAATGTTGAAATGTTGCAAGGTAAGAACTTACTTTAATAGCCGGGCCAAACTTGTAGTCTCCTCTGAAGTAGGAAAGAGAATCAGCCAAGACTAAACGGCGTGGGGGGGGGGTGGCTTTATATGAGTCTACCTCAAGACCAAGGTACAGAGCAAGTGATTACAGAAGCGGAATTTTGGAACATACTATGAAACATTTTATGGTTAGCCAGTTCTCAGCACATACCATGAAGGAAGGGAAACAATTTACAATGTATAAATCACAAGATTATAGGGGAAGAACAAGTAAGAAAAACAAGTTTACCTTTAGCTTGTGACATGATTAGAAAAAAAACACCATAGAGAACAATATAGAAATAAATCAAATTCTAATGCTATGCTTAACTAGGAAATGGAAAGGAAAATGGAATCAGATGACTCTTAATACTATCAAATGCTTATTTAATTTTTAAAGAATGTACTGGTTGTTTTGTGATTTAAAAGATGTCAACTTTAACAGTAGCTAATTATGAAGCAGTTGTTATATTTCAAAAGAACCAATCCTGTTATACACCCACCTACCTATCTCTGCCTTTTTCATTTCTTCTGTTTGGGTGTCTTTGAAACATCTTGCTATGTAACCCAGACTGGTTTGGGCAGTCCTCCTGCCCCTGTGAGGATTACAGGCACAGACCACCCCACTCAACTCTATATTGGTTTTCTAAGGATGCTGTCACCAAATACCATGAACTGGATGTCTTAAGCAGCAGAAATGTTTGGTTTCATAGTTCTAGTTGTCCATAATAAAGATGATAGCAGCATGAGCTCCTTCTGAGGTTTGGGGGAAGGAGCTGCCTTTCTCCTGGCTTCTGGAATGACACCTCCTCCCTGAGTTTCTTCACATTATCTTCCTTCTCTGTGTGTCTCTTTCTAAGTTTTCTCTTCTTATCATTAATTCACTCATAAGGTAGGTACCATCTTTGTGATCTTATTTAGATATTTACCTCTGTCATGACCTCACACCAAACCATCACTGGTTTGTATTGGCAGTGAGGAATTCAACATCCAAACAAATTTGGAGAGAATACAATTCTATCCGTACCACTAAGACACATTCTCTGCCTTTGTGGGAGGTTTCAACTTAAAATGTGAGATAAAAAAAAATATTCTATTTCTTATACTTAATAAACTTTCAGACAAAAGAGTTACTTTTGTAGTAATGATAATATTAGTACGCACTATTCATCTATATTGTATTTTCATGTTTGGTATGGTACCAACTTAATGTTTTTAAAATTGACTTGAATTAAACTATGATTCACTTTTCCATAGGGAATTCATTTTATTTTGTTTTGCTTTTAAAGATTTATTGATTTATTTTCATGTATATGAGTACACTGTAGCTGTACAGATGGTTATGAGCCATCATGTGGTTGCTGGGAATTGAATTCAGGACCTCTGCTCGCTCAGGCCCAAAGATTTATTTATTATTATATCTAAGTACACTGTAGCTGTCTTCAGACACACCAGAAGAAGGGCATCAGATCTCATTACGAATAGTTATGAGCCACCATGTGGTTGCTGGGATTTGAACTCAGGACCTTCGGAAGAGCAGTCAGTGCTCTTAACTCCTGAGCCATCTCTCCAGCCCTAGGGATTTATTTTAATATAAACATTTATAGCTATAGTTGCACATTAAATTTCTCAATATTTAAGAAAATGATTTTCAGTTGGCCACAGAGACAAGTAGTCTCTGGATTAAGATCTAGAACGATCTTAATCTCTCCCTCCTCTCCTCAAAATCCAATCCCCACTAGCTCTATAGCAGAACATCTGCTGCACCCACCACACCCCACCCCTGCAGTTCCAGTATATCACACAGATCTTCCTCTCCAACCTTCCTATCCCACCCCCTCCCCCACCCCAAACAGCAGACACTTCCTGGAAATGCACCAGCCCTGCCAACCTGGGAAACAAGCAGGCTAACTGCAAATCTTTTCCTGCAGCTCCTCCAAATCCAATTTCCCAGTCTCACCCCAACTCTTTGGCAGACTATCAGCTGTGGCTCCACTCCTCTCTGAACCCATCTCCAATGGATCACACTGATCTTCCCCTTCAGCCTTCTCCCTACTTATCCAATTATCCCAGGCCCCAACTCCAGCAGGCACTCTGAGAACTCACCAGCCAATCCTGCTAGAGTTGCAAATAGGCCCTCAAAGCAGGCAAGCTTCAGACCTTTACTCTCCCTCCTCTCCTCCAAATCCAATCCCCATTCTCATCCCCAGTTTTGGAACAGACTACTTGTTCTGGTCTGGGGAGATTAGGGATACAGGCACAATATCTCAACACAATTAAAGCAGTTTGCAGAAAACCCAAGGTCAATATCACCTTAAACGAAAAGAAACTCAAACTAAAAATCAGGAACAAGACAAGGTTTTCCACTCTCCATACCTGTTCAGTACAGTACTTGAAATCTTAACTAGAGCAATTAGACAACTGGAGGAGACCAAGGGGGCACAAATTGGAAAGGAGAAGTCAATGTATCTTTCCTTGAAGATGATATGTTGGTATACATAAAACCAATTCTTAAATGTTAGTTTTGAAAGTAACACACTTTTACTGGTTTATGTCACTCAGGTACAATTTTGAGGTGGGTTTTGGTTTTTGGTTCTGGTTTTTTGTTTGATTTTTGTACTGCTTAGCGTATTGTTCTGCTGCTGCCTCTGTCCTCCATGGGTCACCTCAGTTATGGGTGCTACTCCTGGGATCTCTACTGGTGTTAGGTGAATGACTGGACAATAGGATGGAAGGTGACCATTATCATAAGGACTCGTTGTCAAAAACCTGAAAAACTCAAAAAAAACTTAAAGAAAGATATTGTATGCATTTTGTAATCTGGCTATCAGTTTGATATCTTGCTGTGAAGTATGTTTCTCAATCTGTATTTATCTATCCCATCAATACACATTAATGACAAAATTTTAAAAAATGTTAGTTTTGTTTCATCATATTTTTATCATATTATTTCATTCTACAATCTGTTAAAAGCCTGCTTATTTTCTAGTGATAGTCAGAAAGTGGGAAGATCTGACAGGAAGAAAGGAGGGAAGAAACTGGGAGGAGTAGAGGGGGAAAAACTTTAATTTGGATATGTTTTGTAAGAAAAACTATTTTCAATGAAAGGAAAAAGAAAATAATTTTCCTCCTTTTAAAATATCAATACAGAGCTAAACAAAGAATTTTCACCTGAGGAATATCGAATGGCTGAGAAGCACCTAAAGAAATGTTCAACATCCTTAGTCATCAGGGAAATGCAAATCAAAACAACCCTGAGATTTCACCTTACACCAGTCAGAATGGCTAAGATCAAAAACTCAGGAGTCAGCAGGTGTTAGAGAGGATGTGGAGAAAGAGGAACACTCCTCCACTGCTGGTGGGATTGCAAGCTGGTACAACCACTCTGGAAAGCAGTCTGGCGGTTCCTCAGAAAACTGGGCATGATACTACCAGAGGACCCTGTTATACCACTCCTGGGCATATACCCAGAGGATTCTCCAGCATGTAATAAGGACAAATGTTCCACTATGTTCATAGCAGCCTTATTTATAATAGCCAGAAGCTGGAAAGAACCCAGATGTCCCTCAACAGAGGAATGGATACAGAAAATGTATATTTACACAATGGGATACTACTCAGCTATTAAAAACAATGAATTCATGAAATTCTTAGGCAAATGGATGGAACTAGAAAGTGTCATCCTCAGTGAGGTAACCCAATCACAAAAGAACACACATGGTATGCACTCACTGATGAATGGATATTAGCCCCAGAAGCTCAGAATACCCAAGACATAATTCACATATCAAATGATACCCAAGAAGGAAGAACTAAGTATTGATACTCTGGTCTTTCTTAGAAGGGGGAACAAAATACATACAGAAGGAGATACAGAGACAAAATGTGGAGCAGAGACTGAGGGAAAGACCATCCAGAGACTACCCCACCTAGTGATCCATCCCATATACAGTTACAAAACCCAGACGCTATTATTGATACCCACAAGTACTTGCTGACTGGAGCCAGATATAGCTGTCACCTGGGAGGCTCTGCTAGTACATGACAAATATAGAGGAGGACACTCTCAGCCAGCCATTGAACTGAGCACAGGGTCCCCAATGGGGGAGCTAGAGAAAGGACCCAAGGATCTGAAGGGGTTTACAGCGCCATAGAGGGAACAATGATATGAGCCACCCAGTACTCCCAGAGTTCCCAGGGACAAAAACATCAACCAGATAGTACACATGGTGTTACCCATGGATCCAGATGCATAGGCAGCAGAGGATGGCCTTGTTGGACATTAAAGGGAGGAGAGACCCCTGGTCCTGGAAAGGCTTGATGCAGCAGTGTAGGGGATCAGGACAGGGAAGCAGGAGGGGGTTGATTGGGGAATAGGGGGAGGGGAAATGGCTTATGGGACTTTTGGGGGAAGGGGGAATCATTTGAAATGTAAATAAAGAATACATCTAATAAAAAAAGAATTTCTTGAGAATTAAAAAAGTAAAATTAAATATCAATACTTGGTTGAATTGGAAAAAATTCAAAGATTATATAAATGAAATCTCTGTGATAAAGTGCAGAATTTCTACTTAGTCTTTTATTTCTCCAGTTGAAGGGATGACATGAGATCCATACCCAAGCTCTGTGAAGAGATGGCATGAGCTGAGCCCAGAGTGTTTCTCTGTTCTAACTATCCCTAAACTTAGGCCTGGAAGCTTCTAGCCTCCATACAATCTAATCTTCCAAACTGACTGATTCAATCTGAATTCTCTCAACCTCTGACTGAATTGCTTTGCTTGGCTTCATGTTAATTTTGGCAATATGTTCTAATCTTCTAGCTCCTTCTCATCCTCTGGCTTGTACTGTCTCTGCCTATGTCTAACCAGTAAAACTGTTCCAGTAAAACTGACATACACCATACCACCACCACCACCTTCTTTTTCCCTACGCTGCTCTTAAGTAGCCTCCTTTTCCTGAGCTGTTCTGAGAGTTGGGCATATCCTCTGACACATTCTGTCAAATCTTTCTCTGATTCATCACTTTGTCTGTCCCTCAATTAGACTTTGAAACATGGCTACTTCCCTCTACAAACTAAGGATACCTTCCTTGTTAGGGATTAAAGGTATGTACTAAGGGTGTGTCTATATTCCAGCCAGATTATACTATAATCTAGAGCATGTCTGCATTTCCACTGGATAACATAAACTTAAAAGATCTTTGGATATGATCCCTTGACAGAGCAGGCATATTGCTAGATTAAAATTCTTCTATAGTACACATAGTTGGAAATTTAAAGTTCATTCAACAAAAGCAATGTTTTGGTTTTATACATGAAACCTTAAAATGTTGCCAAATCTTTTGGAACTTGGGAATTTTGTAGGCAGTTCTATAAATCATAATACAAGTAACAGTCCCTGTTGTTGTACAGATTTAGAAGTGACCATCAAGATATGTTAGTGTTAGTGATCACTCAAAATGAGTGAGTAGATGTACTTACAGACAAAAACACATCAAGATTGAAATTTTTCACATGTATCTGTAGGAGCCTGTGAAAGAAAATAATAAAATTAGTTACATATGTGGCCATATGGGATTACAGTAAAAATAACTCAACTAAGAAATATAAGAATGGAATATTGAGAAGTGCTTCTAAAGTGAGTGGAGAGACGAGTAGAAGAGAGATTTTAGAAGGCTCCAGTGTCACTGAAGAATTTAATGCATTGTTTTATCCCAGGAAAGATCATTTCAGTCTGGAGGAGAAGAGGGTAGGACTGGCAGAAGCCAAAATATAGAGGCTTGCACAGTAGGAAGGATACTTCATCTTCTGAGACAGGAGGGAGGAAGTTAGGATAAGTGCAGATGTTTTTTACAAAGGAGATTTGCAAATGTAGGCACAGGGGAATAATACAACAGCAGGGTGCCTAAACTCAAGAGAAGTGATTACAGGGAAGAACAATGCTGAAGAGATTTTTCTAAAACTCAGAATTACAGAATCAGAATAGCTGTGGTGTCCAGGAAATGGCAGATACACAAACCTCAAAAGCAGCTGTAAGTAAAACAGCAATTTATGCGTTGTCAGTGCAGAATGCTCTAGTTCGTGATCTTGTTAATCACACTGATTCAAGGAGAAAGACCACTGCCCCAAATTATCATGACCAAATAAAAGCAAGCTTTGTTCTTTTTCTTTTTCTTTTTCTTTTCCTTTTTTATTTATCTACTCAGGTTGTCTCTCCCTAAGGTAAGGTTCAAGAGATGGACATGGGGAAGATAAGGGTTTTTATAGTTCAAGAGTATGCAGGCAAGTAGGCAGGGTCACAGAAGCAGAATATAAGCATAAAAACTTGGTGACAAAAACTTCAGGTGCAGGGATGGATGGGCATGCTTGAAAGGTGGTCATAACAAAGCAGTCTTAACAAGGTTGTCATAAAAACATGGTCATAACAATGTGATCATAATAACCTTTTGAAACAAAGGCATGGTTGTCATTTCCTGGAACAGACAGTATAAAACCATTTGTACTTAAGGTTATAGGTGGGGCATATCTCATTCGTTAAGAAACAACAATGAATATAATTTGTTTTTACCCTAAGATGACTTTTAAGACTAAAATTAAGGCAGGATGATTTATTAAACCATTTGTACTTAAGGTTATAGGTGGGGCATATCTCAGTTGTTAAGAAACAACAATGAATATAATTTGTTTTTACCCTAAGATGACTTTTAAGACTAAAATTAAGGCAGGATGATGTATTAATCGTACAAAAGTTTAAGTGTTAGGTAAATATGATTACCCCAAAAAAGTTAAACTGTGTTTTTCATGAGATCCATTTGAAGATAAAGTTACATGAATAACAGCATTTCTATCAATTCAGGAGGCTTTCACTATACCCTATTGAATAGATTTACATAGCTAATAACAAAAAGATGATGAAGGTATTGATTGGTCAACCAACCATTTCAGAGAATGGTTCAGACAGACATCATTCCCCTGGATCAAACCCAAGACCTCATTCTGCCTCCTTCAGCCCTTCATCCTTCAGTCTTTTGATATACCTTTCATGTATGTATGTATGTATGTATTGTTTTGCTCTGCTTTAGGGTGAGTGTTGGTGTTGATGGTGATGGTGATGGTGGTAGTGGTAATTCAGGTTTTGTTGTTTTGGTTCAGTTTTGTTTGTGTTTGTTCCTGTTTGTTTGTTTTGAGATGGGGTGTTATGTAACCCAACATGACCTCGAATTCATTATGTGCTCAATGTATACTCAAGGCTGTCCTTGAATGAGACCTGAGACTCTTGCTTCTACCTCCTTAATATATGTTTCTTAGCATGTCAATGCACATATGTAACCAAAGTAAAATGACAAATATAGGGAGGTTTAACTCTGGACAATATTACTTAATATGCAGTAATTTATACACTTTTCCCATTTCTCATATGTGTATGTGAATATAACATACACACATTTCATACATGTATATATGAACATATGATTCTTATATAACCCATCCATTTTGACCATGTGCTCTCTTGGTCCTCATTCTCTTGGTTCTTCTCCCTCTCTTGGTCCCCTCTTTTATCTCTCTCATCTCTTCCTTTCTTGCTCTCTCTGTCTCTTTCCTCTCATGTCCTAGTACAGTCTGTTGATCATGTTCAGTCTACTTCTTTCTCTCCTTGTTCTGGACTCTTCCAGATGCCTCTGTCTGTTCCATCCCTCATGTCTACAATAGAAACCTCCTCAGCCTTACCTAGGACCAGTCACGTCCTCATTTCATTCTCTAAGGATCAATCACTCTACAGTGCTAGAGTTTCAACTGAAGGCCTTCATATGCTGGGAATGTCTTTTAGCACTGAGCTACATCTCCAGTCTAGGGATGCTCTTCATGTTTAGTTTTCACATCTACTTTTTCTTTTTTGACCTGGAACAATACATTATCCCTACATAACACTGATATTTTTAAAGCACAGCAATAGTATTTTGTATTATGTTTCTCATTTTAGACTCATCTGATAGTCTTCATGATCTAGAGGCAGAAATGATGTGTAAAATGTTCTTGTATTATTAGTGTCCCTAGTTGAGTGTGCCTGATATCTAATTGCTTTATTTCTGGTGATAAGCTTTTATCATTCAATGAAAGTACTGTCTGTCAGGTTTCTTCATGGGAAAGTTACCTTGTTCTTTATCAGTAGAATAGTTTTGTCTCCTAGCTGATTAAATCAATGACTGCTAATAGATTTTTAATCTTTTTCATTGCAGAGGGATGTCTCAAATTCTCAATAGTCACAGACTTTCTTGGACTCATGTCTCACCTACTTCTGATATACAGCTGAGCTGAGTTATTCAGGAATGCTGCAGACTAAAACTGGGAATTATGGTGGGGACTAAAGGAAACCAACATTTCAAACCTGAAAGAACCTACTGCTATTATATACTATAGGATAGTAATGAGAAGAAGCTGTGAAAAGCAAACTGTGCCCTACTTTCCATTCCTCTATAATGTGCAAAGTCCTTTTTTTCAGGCTGTGCCTTGCCCTGTAGACTCCATCATACAAGAAATAAGTGACTCCATCTTCAGTGAAAATGCAAAAGGAGGATGACTTTGCACCTTAATGTGCAAGTCACTAACACCATCTGTACTACCCATGAGATGCAGACAAATAAATAACTTATTTGTAAAGGAGAAAAGGATGCTACCATATAGATTTGTCAAAGTAAATTTGGAGCATATTAAAATCATATCAGGAAAACCATGGTGAGAGAACTTATCAAACACAGCAAAGCTGGGACAGCACTCTCACTCAAACCCCCTAAAAAAGAGAACACCCAACAATATAATGGCAGAGGCACCACTGTCTTGTCATATACCTGGTATGCAAGTCAAGGGACAGACAGACTGAGAACTCTCAACTGCCCAAGGGGCTTCAGCTTAGCTTGATGCTTATTGTTGAGGCAACTTATTTAAACTACAGTTGTTCTATCAACCCTTTCATCCATAAGAATCTGTCCTGGCCTTTGCCTTTACAATCAACAGTCCTGAGCCTCACTTTGTCAGCTCTGCTTGACCCTGTGTTGGGGTTGGTCTGGTGCTGCTATGTATTCGATAGCTAAATTCTATACCCCAAGATCTGGTTAGCCCAAGATAAGAGAATTCTCACATACCAGCTTTTGTTGTGCAAATCTTGATTCCCAAGTTAATTGGTCAATAAAAGGCTACAGCCTCTGATTGGGCAGTAGAGAAAGGAAGGTGGGACTTCCTGGGAGGAAGAAAGGAACTCTGGGAAGAAGAAAAGTGATGACCCTTTTGCCAAGAGACTTGACAGGAGATGTTTATGACCATAGGCCTGGTAGGTATAGATAGCCATGTGGTTGGATGCGGCTAGGTATTCATGTTAATTTACATGAGCTAGTTGAGAGTCTGCCCAGCTAAGGCCCAACTTTTGAAAAATTGGAAGGTCTTTGTGTAGTTATTTGGGAAACTAGCTGGTTAAGGAATAACTGCCACCATATTAATTTTCAGCATCAATTAATATATAGAAAATATTATTATATTATTTTACAACCCAGAGTCTTGATTCAGCTCTAACGCTATACTTGACTCTACAGCAATACCTTCAGCTGACCTAATTGTGTTAATGTCCCAAAGATTTTCTTTGCATGGCTATCAGAGTGCTCCTTGCCTCTAAGTTGGGCCTCTTTAAAAGTCTTTGAACTCTATGTGACCTCTTTAACCCTCCATTTTATAACCTACATATATTTGACATGTATTGTATGTTATATGTACTCTGAAAGGTAATATTAGTGCTTACAATTATTTCCCTTGGCTGTCTATAATGGGAAATCAGGAGTCCTTGGCAAACCATTAAGAAGCTTTTGCACTTGTTATTCAATCAGATCTGACACTGGGAAAGACACAAACATGTCAGTCTATGTTTCTAGCACGATGAACGTAGGACACTGGGGTCAAGTGTGGTTTGCTTGATCAACACTGGGTCAAGTGTGCTCTGTTTGATCATTGTGACCCTTCTGCTCTACTAGGTAGTCTACTCTGCTCAGGTGTTTGCAACTGTCATCAATTGAAGTAATCAACTTAATTCCTGCCAAGTGATTTCTTCTCACCCTTGTGCACAGCCTTGCCTCCTGGAATAATGATCCTTGTCCAGGACATGCTCTGTTCTTCAACCTGTTACTTTGCTTATAATCCAAGCACTAGATAGTTAGCAGATAAGTAAGATATTAGCTGGCTTAAAGGTTGTAATGAGTGAACTCTTCCTTCATAATTGCCGTTCTGTAAACTGAAGAAATGAAATTGCAGGACTCTGCCTAGTGGTCAGGTGTTTAGATTCACAATGGCTTCTCTGGCTACTTCCCACTCTGATCCCCGAGAGTGGCCCACTTTATAATAAGCTCTAAAATCTACCATGCATTCTATGTGTTTCCTCTAACTTCTTGACAGAGTTCAGGAGGATCAGAGAGCTGAGGAGAGACCAAATTGAGGTGACAGTAAACTAATGTGACTGCACAGTAGGGACACTGACTTTTCCCTGTGCCTTCAACCAGAGTAGAAGAGACAGACTGAAAAGTGAAGGCCAAGATGACAGGTTCTCGTTCAACATTTAGTTCCTGTTCTGGCTTAGTTGTCCGACAACTTGACACATGCTAAAATCATCTAAGAAGAAGGAACCTCAATTAAGAAAATGCTGCTACAAGATTGGGTTGTAGGCAAGTCTGTAGGGTGTTTTATTAATTATTAATTGATGTAAGAGGGCCCAGTATACTGTGGATGGTGCGATCTATTGGTCGGTGATCCTGGATTCTATAAGGAAATAGGCTGAGCAAGCCTAAAGGAGCAAGTCAGTAAGCAGTATTTCTCTATGACCTCTGCATGAGTTCCTGCCTCCAGGTTCCTGCCCAGTGTGAGTACCTGTCCTGACTTCCTTCAGTGATGTACGTGATAAGGAAGCGAACATCTAATAAACCCCTTCTTTCTCAAGTTGCTTTGGTCATGGTATTTCATAACAGCAATTTAACCCTAATGAAGACGGCTCCTTTTTGGAGCCAGGAGACGAGCCAACACTTTAGTAAAAGCAGCTTCTAAGGACCTACTTCACTTGCAACAATGAGAATCCAAGTCCACGGATTTCTGGAGCTCTGTTTGCAACTAGTATTGGCTATTCTTTCCCATTTGCCTCTATGAACAAGAATTTCTGGAAAGAAGCTGTTCTCTGGCTGTGAGAAAAAAAACAAAAAAAAAAAAAAAAAAAACCTCCTGGAAGGAATTTCTGTGTCTCCAGAGACTGATGGGCCAATTGGAATTTCAGTACTTTGGAAAGATTGAGATTTTGTAGGATCAGAGGCTAAATAGTTTGGCTTGTGATATTTGTAACCTGAACAGCCAATCCTTCCCTCATTTTGCATCTAAACTAACACCTCATGATAATAAATAAAAGCCCCTTAAAATCTGTTAACTTAGCAGAATGTTAGCATCCCCCAGTCCAAGAGCTAAGAATGATTTATGATTTGTTGTTTTTCATGAAATTGCTTCCACATTGGAACATGGAATTGGGGATAACCTAAACCTGGGGTTTTCCTGGGCCTTGGTATCTCAAAATGGCTTCAGAATAAACTATCTCCTATTTTCTACAAGATTTGAGCTGTTGTTTTTATGCTGATACCTCTATGAAATGGGAAACATTGAATATATCTCCAGACTTCTTCAAGCTATATCCAGTCCTCAGCAGTTAGTCACGTAATCCTATGAGATAGAAGTACTAGAAAAATAAAAAGATAAAAACATTTTGGATATTGACAATAGCCATTTCATAAGTACTCAGGAATGCTATAATGTGCATGAATTTTTCTATACTAAACTTTTGACACCCAAATTCAATTCATAGTTTATAATCAAGAAACAATATATTATAAAACAACTCATAGATGAAAAATTAATATTTGCTAAGCTCATAAACTATGATTTGGGACTGTCCTTTGAAGGAACATGTAATTTTTGTATTTGCAGAAAATACAACTAGCTAGGTAGTGGTGGCACTCGCCTTTAATCCCAGCACTTTGGAGTCAAAGGAAGGCAGATCTGAGTTCAAGGCCAGTCTGGTCTAGGAGTGAGTTCTAAGATAGCCAGGGCTACACAGAGAAACCATGTCTCTGAAAGTAGAAAAGCAAAAAAGGAGATAAATATCAAAGTTCATCAGGATTGCTGTAAACGTGGGATTTAAATGTTGTATGACCAAGATAAAAGCCCAAGTCTGGATCAAATTCTAGATGCTTCCAAATGTTACAGGGGAGGCCCACTGTCTGCATCACTTTCATACCGGCGGGTATTTGAAAGCAATGGAAGAAAAGAAATCCCTAAGGTCAAAATGATTTGTAATTTGATTAAAAGAGGTTATGTGTACATCTTTCAAATTTAAATTTGGGTTATAAAAATCTTTGGTCCATGAAAAGAAATTGTTCATCATACCACTTCAGTGATAATGAAATAGCACCTATTACAGCTCCAGAAAATGCCACAGCTTCGAAGAAATAGGCACTTGAGAGAGAGAGAGAGAGAGAGAGAGAGAGAGAGAGAGAGCGCCATTTGCACAGATTTCCAAATGTTATGCAAGTTATCAGGCATACCAACTGCACAAGCGCAGACTCAAGATTTAAAAAACTAAAATAAGCTATGTGTTAAAGTGATAGAATTGTGGGCATTTTAACTTTTTTAAAAGTCCTTTATTGCTGTTATCTTTACTTATGCAATAAATAAACACCAAGAAGAAAAATATTGCAGTAGATTTAATAGCCTTTAAAAAACAAAACATAACAAAACCTTAAGATTAATTCAATTTAAGATAATTTTCTCTATTCCTTAGCTTTTTTTACAGTTTTAATTTTTTTTTTTTTTTTTTACTCTGATGCACAAATCCTTTGGTCGATGTTGAATCAGTAAATTCTGTCTCCCAGACAGGTTTGTGTAAATCAGAACTGAAGGTCAAAGCAATGTTAATGCATTACATTAAAGTAAAATAGGATTGCTTTGCATTTCAATTGGATCTCTTTGGTTTTGCAATGTTTAAATGCTCTTATTGCCAGTATTGGTTATTCTCAGTAGTTTGAATGTTTTTAAGGGCTTGAAATTTAAGCGCTAAAAAACATCTATGAAAGAAAAATCGACTCATAAATTTTAAACAAGGGGCTAAGGGTGTAGTTCATTGTAAAATACAAGCTTCCATGTGCATCAATTTGTGTTTAACCCCCAGCACTATAAAAATAAAATAAAATAAAATAAAATGTTAATAATTAAACAAAAGAATTAACCAAATAATTTCCCATCTTTGTTAGTAATAAAACACATTAAGTCCTAAATAAACAACATTGCTCATTGCTATCAATTTATCAGGTTTTAAAAACCTTAGTTTTAAAGTTTTTTAATAGTTTTTAAATACTTAGTACTAACAAGAGTAAAGAGAAATATCCCCTATTCAAATCCTCATTCTCATAGCCCTGCACACTCCTAATCCATGTCCTCCAGCACAGAAAATCTCACCTTATTTTTCCTGTTTGCCTGAGCTCAGTCATGTATTTCCTAACTCCTATCTCGTCACTAAATTCTGACATATATTTCTGAAATATAATTTTGCCACATTACTGCTTTTATTTTTCAGTCTCTTGGTTTCCAAGGTAGAACAGTTAATATCCGAAGAGAAATAGCTAACTGCATGGTTGCAGCTCAATTTTGTCATGGTTAATACAGACAATACATTCTCAAGACAACCAAGATTTGTTTCCCTGACAGCCACAGGAAGCCAAATTAGAATTACAGTATTGCTTAATAAGCTCAGAATTAGAATAGGAACATTAGTTATACAATTCGTACAGTTAATGGCCTCAGGCTGAGGTTGGGAGCTCCTACCTTCCTGGGCCATTTTTATCAGACTGAACATTCTTGGCCTGACAATGCCTTGATGAATATTAGCAACCTTTCATTTGGGCTTTCCATTTTCTCCACTCCAAATATAACTGACTTTTTCATTTATATAATCTCTCTAAATAAAGTATAATGTGGCTGCTTGGAGTTTTACTTAACTGAACAGCACACTCCAGACCACTAGCCTCATGAGATTGCACACAGGTTAGTCTGACTGGAGTTTAGGGTGCTCAGAAACACTTCAGGTCTACATTTCTACAACACCCCCACGTTTATTTTCACAAAGTCAACAATAAGCAACTAGCCAAGTTTTGCCTATCCACAAATTTGATGCTCTGAGAATAACCTATAACCAAAGGGGACACAGTTCCTGTGATGTTTGTTTGTTTGTTTGGATAGTTAGTTTGGATTTAGAGCTCTCGTTTTGTTTTAAGCCATTTAGAGTAGATTTCTCAGAAGGCCATCTGAATTTTATTACTGTTTTGATCTTGGTGGTCAAAAATATATCACTGGAAGATCCCTTAAAAACTTTTAAGTCGGGTCTGGGAAGATGGCTTAACAGTTAAGAACATTAGTTGTTTTACCTTCTTACCTTTTATTTATAATCCTGTCTAAGCTCGTTCTACTACTGTCCATGAATTTCTTCCTTTAGGTTTGTAAGACAAGGGAACTAAACATCACTGGCTTGGGCGAAGCCCCAATGAATATTGATGGTTGTCCACTTTGGTCTTGGCTCTCATACCTGAGGTAGTATTTGATTGATAAATAACCTATTGATTGCTAAAATGCCATGATCAAGGCAACTTATAGAAGAAAGAGTTTATTTGGGCTTAAGGTTCCTGAGGGCTAAGAGTCTATCTCAGTAGGGAAGTATGGAAGTACACAGTAGGCATAGCTGCAGGAGCAGGAAGCTGAGACCCACATTCTCATCGGTTACCTTAAAAGCATGAAGCAGAGTAAGCAAATTAGGGACAGTACGAATCTTTAACCTCTTGTCTTAGAGTTCCCATTGCTGTGAAGAGACACCATGACCAAAGCAACTCTTAGAAAGAATGATTAACTGGTGCTGGCTTACAGGTTCAGAGATTCAGTCCATAGTCATCAGGGTAGGGAGCATGGCCTCATCCAGGCAGACATGGTGTTACAGGAGTTGCTGAGAGTTCTACATGTTGATCCAAAGGCAACCAGGAAGAGACTGTCTTCCACAGGCAGCCAGGAGGAGGGTCTCTACCCGACTAGGTATGGCTTGAGCATGGGACCTCAAAGCCCACCCCTATAGTGACACACTTCCTCCAACAAGGCCACACCTCCTTATAGTGCCACTTCTCATGGGCCAAGCATGTTCATACCACCAAATCTCTGAAATTCCACCTCCAGTGTCATACTTAACCCCAACATGGCCATTTATCATCATCCTCTCCAAACAATGCTACCAACTAAGCAAGTTTTCAAATACATGAGTATATGGGGGGCATTCTCCTTCAAATCACCACAGATAAGAAACCCACCATTAGTCTCATGGGTCCCACTTTTCCCATATCATTAGGCATCTCCATCCCTCCTATTACTCTTTTTATTAATCTGCCACTATAAAACCCTAGACTCCTTTCTGTTCTTTGAGGTACCTGACATTCCTCATTAACAAATGTTTTACTTATTGCAATTTGCAGAAATAAAATCATCTCAACTGTCCATTACATTTTGTCTTTACCACACCAAATCACACACACAAATTTGGCCAAGTTTTGATGAGGATTATATAGCTAATATATAGTTAACACATGTATTGACTTTGAGCAGTACTCAATATCTATTATGTACTCAATGGTGAAATTATCTGTAATATCTATGATAATCTATACTCTATATTCTAGAATAAGTCAACCAAATAGAGAACAAAGAAAATTATATTCAGTTGTGTCTTGGTTAGAATTTTTTTCCCAAGCCAATGTCATCTGGGAAGAGGGAACTTCAACTGAGAAAAAACCTCTATTATATTAGCCCATAGGCAAGTCTTTGAGGCATTTTTGTGGCTAATTATTAGTGTGGGAGGGCCTAGTTCACTGTGGGTGATATCATTCCTGGAAAGGTGGTCCTGGATTGTATAAGAAAGCAGACTGAGTAAGCCATAGGGAGTAAGGCAGTAACAGCACTCCTCCATAATCTATACTTTAGTTCTTGCCTCTAGGTTCCCACCCTGAATACCTGCCTTGGCTTCCCCTGATGATGGCCTATAACCCACAAGCCAAATAAGTCCTTTCAGCCTCAAGTTACTTTTATTTGTAGTATTTTATCATAGCAATAGAAAAAGAATAATATAGCTTGGAACTCATTAGATTGAAATCTGGGAAAGTACAGATCTAAACAGTCTTGAAAAATATCCGTCCAAATGTGTGGTTTCCTGCACTGAACCAGTACAACACTGACCTGTCACTGTTCCATGACGGATTGGGGAGCAGCTTATGAGACCCACTCCTCCATGGGGAGATATAGACAGTTAATGGTTGCTGGGAGTGGAAGTAGGGTCAGGGGGTGGAGGGTTGGTGGGGGTGTAGAGTTATACTCTTAGGTGGTTTGGCTTCAATAGTAAATTGCTTTTGCATAAGAACAAGTAAATAATGACCTATCATACCCACATAGGTGATCAAAATTAAACACAATGGCTTACAAAAAAAGAAAAACAAAGAAATGTAAAGTAGAAAGGGTCCCTTACTGGGAAAAAGGCAGAAGGGTGGGAGCAAAAGGGAGCAAGAGAGACATGGGGTCAACTATAACCAAGGTTCTTTATATGTGTGTATATAATTAAAAAATGGTGGCTATAGCAGATTAAATTGTAAGAGGAATCAGAAATTACATTAGATATTGTTAAAGAACTACAATTGACATTGTCAAAGGTTAATGTGTCTTATAAAAAAGTGAACAGATGTGGTCTCAGTCTTTGGGCAGCAAGGGAGGTAGTGTTCTGTTGTACATCTAGATCAGTGATTCTCAGTCTGTGGGTTACAAACCCTTTGGGGTTGCATGTTAGATATCATGCATATAAAATATTTACATCAAGACTCATAACAGTAGCAAAATTATAGTTATGAAGTAGCAACAATAAAAATGTTATGATTGAGGGTCTCTATAACATGAGAAACTGAATTAAAGGGTTGCAGCATGTAGTGGTTTGTATATGCTTGTCCCAGGGAGTGTCGCTATTACAAGGTGTGGCCTTGTTGGAGGAAGTGTGTCTCTGTGGGGATGGGCTTGGAGATCTTCCTCCTAGATGCCTGAGCATGCCCAGTCTGTTCATGGCTTCCTTTGGATAAAGATGTAGAACCCTCAACTCCTACTGTACCATGCCTGCCTGGATGCTGCCATGCTTCTGCCTTGATGACAATGGACTGAACCTCTGAACCTGTAAGCCAGCCCCAATTAAATGTTGTCTTTTATAAAACTTACATTAGCCATGGTGTTTGTTCTCAGCAGTAAAACCCTGTCTAAGACAGAAGTTGGTACTGGGAGTGGGGTATGTAGAGATATTCCCTCTAAGGTGATAGATAAGTTGTTGCACCTGGCTCCTTCCACCACCAAGAAAGCACAACATTTAGTGGGTCTATTTGGATTCTGGATACAGTACATTCCTAACGTGGGTGTGTTACTCAGGCCTATTTACCAAGTGACTCAGAAAGCTGCTAGCTTTGCATAGGGCTTGGAACAGGAGAGGACTTTTCAACACAGTAGGCTGCTGTGCAGGCTGCTCTACCACTTGGACCATATGATCCAGCAGACCCAATGGTACTTGAGGTGGCAGTGGCAGATAGAGACACTGTTTGGAGCCTCTGGCAGGGCCCTCTGTAGGTAAATCACAGAAGAGACCTTTGGGATTTTGGAGCAAAGCTCTACCATCATCTGCAGACAACTATTCTCCCTTTGAAAAACAGTTCTTGACCTGCTATTGGGCCTTAGTGGAAACTGAACGTTTGACAATAGGATACCAAGTTACTATGCAACCTGAACTGCCCATCATGAGCTGGATGCTATCAGACCCGCCAAGTCATAAAGTAGGACGTGCACAGCAGCACCCTATTATCAAATGGAAGTGGTATATATGTGATCGGGCCTGAGCAGGTCCTGAAGGCACAAGCAAGTTACATGAAGAAGTTGCTCAGATGTCTATGGTTTCTACTCCTGTTACAATGCCATCTGCTGCCAAGCATGTGCCTATAGCTTCATGGGGTGATCCCTATGATCAACTGACTGAAGAAGAGAAGACGAGGACCTGGTTTACTGATGGCTCTGCACGTTATGCAAGCACTACCCAGAAGTGGACAGCTGCAGCATTACAACCCCTTTCCAGGACAACCCTAAAAGATACAGGTGAAGGAAAATCTTCACAGTGGGCAGAATGTCAGGCAGTACATATGGTATTACAGTTTGTTTGGAAGAAGAAATGGCCAGATGTATGATTTTTCACTGACTCATGGGATGTGGATGATCATGGACTTGGAAAGATCACGATTGGAAAATTGATGAGAAAGACATCTGGGGAAGAAATAGGTGGATCGATCTCTCCAAATGGGCAAAGGATGTGGAGATACTTGTGTCCCATGTAAATGCTCACCAAAAGGTGACTTCAGCTGAGGAGGAGTTCAACAATCAAGTGAATCGGATGACCCGTTCTGTGGACAGTCAGCCTCTTTCTCTAGTCATCCCTATCATTGCTCAATGGGCACATGAACAAAGTGGCCATGGTGGCTGAGACGGAGGTTATGCTTGGGCTCAGCAACACAGACTTCCACTAGCCAAGGCTGACCCTGCTACAGCTGCTTCTAATGCCAGATCTGCCAACAGCAGAGACCTACACTGAGCCCCAGATATGGCACCATTCCTCGAGGTTATCAGCCAGCAACCTGGTGGCAGGTTGACTATATTGGACCACTTCCTCCATGGAAAGGACAATGTTTTGTTCTTACTGGAATAGATACTTATTCTGGTTATGGATTTGCCTTGCCTACATGTAATGCTTCTGCCAAAGCCACCATCCATGGACTTATAAAATGCCTTATCTATTGTCATGGCATTCCACACAGTAACACTTTTGACCAAGGGACTCATTTCACAGCCAGAGAAGTGTGACAGTGGGTCCATGATCATGGAATTCACTGGTCTTACCATGTTCCCCATCATCTTGAAGCAGCTGGTCTAACAAAGATGAAATGGCCTTTTGAAGACACAGTCACAGCGCCACTTAGGTTGAAGTAGCATGGAAGGCTGGGGCAGAGTTCTTCAGAAGGCAGTATATGCTTTGAATCAGCATCTAATATATGGTACAGTTTCTCCCATAGCCAGGATCCATGGGTCTAGGAATCAAGTGGTGGAAAAGGAACTAGTTCCACTCACTATTACTCTTAGTGACCCTCTAGGAAAGTTTTTGCTTCCTGTCCCCACAACTCTAGGTTCTGCTGGCCTAGAAGTTTTGGCTCCAGAGTGGGGAGTGCTCCTACCAGGAGCCACAACAAACATTCCATTGAACTGGAAGCTCAGACTTCCCCCTGGTCATTTTGGGCTTCTAATACCCTTAAGACAACAGGCTAAGAAAGGAATAACAGTGTTAGGAGAGGTGATAGATCCAGATTACCATGGGGAAATTGGATTGCCTCTCCACAATGGAGGTAAGCAGGATTATGTCTGGAGTTCAGGAGATCCCTTAGGGTGTCCCTTAGTATTACCATGTCCAGGGATTAAAGTTAATGGGAAACTACAACAGCCTAATCCAAGCAGGATGACAAAGGGCACAGACCCATCAGGAATGAAGGTATGGGTCAATCCTCCAGGAAAAGAGCCAAGACCTGCTGAGGTGCTTGCCGAAGGTGAAGGAAATACAGAATGGGTAGCAGAGGAAGGTAGCTATAAATACCAGCTAAGGCCATGAAACCAGTTGCAGAAACAAGGATTATAGAGAAATATGATTGCTTCTGTCTTATTTTGTTAAGAATATATTTGTCTTTCTTCCAATTTCTTTAGCATCAATTGGTATTTAAGTTGAGATACTAAAAGAATGTTCCCAAGGGACATTGCCCCATTGTAAATTTACAAATGTGTTTGTGGTTGTTCAAGGAATAGTTATATATATAGTTAACATGATAATGTTAGGCATATTCATGACTTTGTTATTGTTTCATGTGGACATGAGATATTATTTGTGTCAAGTTGACAAGGGGTGAATTGTAGTGGCTATTCCTGGCTGTCAACTTGACTATCTGGAATGAACTACAATCCAGAATTGGAAGGCTCACCTGTGATCCTAATCTAGAGGCTGAGAGATACAAGTTTCTTGGCATGGAGATCTTGAGGCTTAGTGGCTATGAATTCCAGAAGATTAAGACAGGGAGGTCAAGGTCATCTAGGATTAAAGACATGGTGGCACACGCCTTTAATCTGGGCCACACCTTCTGCTAGAGACCTACATAAGGACATTGGAAGAAGGAAGATTTGCTCTCTCTTCTTCATCTGCTTGCCTTGTGGGACTGAGCAACTGCTAGATCCTTGGATTTCCATTCACAGCTACTGCTGACCATTGTTGGGGAGTTGGACTATAGACTGTAAGTCACTGACAAAGTCCCTTACTATATAGAGACGACCCATAAATTCTGTGACTCTAGAGAACCCTGACTAACCCATACCATTAGGAAGGTTGAGGACCACTGATCTAGGCGATCAACAGAGTTCAGTCTGAAGGCAGCTCCATCTGCAGGGTGTGTGTATCTGAGATCTGACCAACAAAGTTCTTCTGACCCCATTTTAAATTGGCCTACCCACTACTACTCCATTATTTCCCTTGATACCTATATTGTCTGTATATCATACACATAATGTTTATAGTATACAATGTATCTATTATTAATGTAATAATTATTTTTAATTGACATTAACTAACTCCAAAACAGAATAGATAATGCAGAGGAATATACTCATCTGTTTGGTTTATTTGTGGTGCTGCAATCTGACCTAAATTATCCACAGGAAGAGAAACATGAGATTAGTGGCACATGGTCAAAGAAGGTAAAAAGATGTGGCCCATTCCTTGGAACTAGATTTCTAGATTCGCAATGCTATTGCACATTGTACTCTTTTTCAGGTTGTGGAGAGCAGCCAACAGCCCTGGCAATAATACCCTGTGATTTTTTTCCCCAGTGGAGGCAGAGGTGTCCATGGGACCTCTTTGGACAATGATGTGACAAGATGCAACCCATTCCTGCCACTGGAAGCTTTCCTGTTCATGGTTGACTTTTCCTGTGGTGCTAAAGACATAATCCCAGTACTCACCCTGGCACAGCAGGCACCTGACTGATGGACCCAGCTCCCCAGCTCTCTAACATAATCTTAACTGTGGTTATTATAGATCTTCCTTTTAAATACCCATTTCCTTTCACCACAGAAGCAAACTATTATTTAAACTGTCTTGGGATATATAGTATGTCACATAGAAATTCAAATCCCATTTATACTATTAATATCTAATCAAAAAAATAGGTTCATTGGAAGGGCTGGTTCTGCAGCCAGGCTAAACGCAAAAGTATTGAAACTAAGGAGAAGCCTGGCAGTGGTGGTATGCTTTTAATCTCTATACTCAGGAACACAGAGCCAGGTGGATCTCTGAATTCTAGGCCAGCCTGGTTTACAGAGCAAGTTCCAGGACAGCCAAGGCTACACAGTGAAACCTTGTCTCAAAAAACCAATAATATTAACATTATCCAGTTTATATGACATAGACTTCTTGTACAGGAAGATGCCAGCTCCCTTTAGCTTAAGCTCGGACTGAATCTTGGCACCTGGAATTTAGAAGAGTAAAAGCTACAGGCTATTGGGTGGGGTGGGGCTGACTGTTCAAACATGCTTTCTTCTTCTTCTTCTTCTTCTTCTTCTTCTTCTTCTTCTTCTTCTTCTTCTTCTTCTTCTTCTTCTTCTTCTTCTAGCAAGACATAGAAATAGATTTGGGACAAATGAATCCTTTGTTCTTGAAATTCTGTTATGTAAATATACAGCAAAATACACAATTAACAAAAGAAAGGGTTTGTTCAATTATATCAAGATGGATAGCATACTTACTTGGTAGAAAGGAATTCTATAACTAAGACTTTCTCCCTGGAGGAAGTGTGTCCCTAGAGCTGCATCCTGATTCCGTTATTCTTCTCAGGAAAATAGTGGAGGGCATTGTTGAAAGAAGATCAGAACCTGGGGCCAGAGGTTGAAGAACTGTTTACATAAGGCAGATTCTAAGCCCTGGGCAGTAACAGTGCAGCTCTGAGCTCCAGATGGTGAACTGTCACACGGAAAGGAGGAAGCAGTCTCCTCTGCCCAGAATCTTTCATCAGCTACCACCCCTGAGGAGTGCTGTCAAAGTGTTAGCAGAACTAGAAGCAGCACTCATTACCCCTGTTCTCCCCGTCTCTCTTCCTCTCTCTCCCTTTCCCTTTCTTTCTCTCCCTCTCTTTCTTCCTTCCTCCTTCTTCCCCTTCCTCTCCCCTACCCCCATCTCTCTTCCTTTTCTCCCTAACCTTCATCTCTCTGTTACCTCTAGTGGTATTATTAGCTTCCTCCTGAAAGCAAGCATAGACAGGACTACTAGCATCAATTCTCCCAGACTTCTAACTCTATTACTCAAAAGCAGGATCTTCTTCCTAGTTCCTTCTGAAGCAAACCTGGTCTGAGGAGGGTCATAGGGCCTATGTTACCTAGAAAAAAGTATCCTCATGGATCTGATCAGAGCCCCAGTCCAGGAGTTGGATGCTTATCTGCAGAAAAGATGGGAGTCAGCTGATGGTCTGACCAAAGTACCTGGCAGCTAAAAACAATAGCACTTGCATTATGTGAAAAGCTGAGTAAGATTTTATCCAACTCTTGGCACATACCACAGCTTCAGAGCCCCATCTGGGCTGCTGCTCTCAGACAAGCTTTTAAGGAAGGGAAGAATCTAACGTGTTAGAACACAAGCACCAAGAAAGGCACACGAATACTTGTGAATGAACATATAGATGAAAATCTGGTTTGGTTCAGTGAGGCATTCTCTCACTATACAGTCCTTGCTGGGCTGTAACTTACCACATAGCCCAGGCTGGCCATGAATTCACCTGCCTCTGCCTCCCAGGTGCTTCACCAAGAGTGTGCACCACCACACCCACTATGATAAACTTTTACTATTTAGTATTTTTGTTTAAAAAATAAAAACAACCGCAATGCTATGTGGATACCAAGTCTCAAGCTGAGCAACAGGCTGGGCTACCGTGGGGGTTTGAGTGAGAAATGCCCCTCACTGGCTCATGTATTTCAACCCTTTGTCTGTAGTTGCTGGTGGAGTTGGTGGAGACTTGCTGGAGGCAGTACCTCCCTGAAGTGGGCTTTAGCAGGTTATCAAGTCTTGATTCTCTTCTGGTTCTCTGGCTGCTTTGTGTTTACACTGGAAATTAAGGTCACTTAGCTACTAGCTCCTACCACCATTTCTGCCATACTACCTATGATAGCCTCCTATCCCTCTGGCAGCATAAACACAAAGAAACCCTTTCTTCCAGAAATTGCTGTCAGTCATAGTGTTTCATCATACCAACTAAATATAACAAAACAAACGACATAGAAAGATCTTACCATAATTTAGTTTCTTTTCAGGAAAATTAACTTGAAAAGCAAGAGAAATCAATAAATGTCATCACCTCAAAACGGGTCATGGTGTTATCAGCTTGCCAGACAGAACATTGAACTAGGAGGCCTCACTTGTAACGCCTGTGCTCATAGCTGGAGACATTGGCTGGGCTGAAATCAGAGCGGTCAGTGAGACCTGTCTTCTAGAATGTGCCCTGTATGTACGTGGACCTTCCAGGAACAGTTTGACAACTGAGCTGTGGAAATAACAGAAGGAATATTGCCAACAGCCTACAAAGAGACAGCTGTGATGGGCTTCAAACGAACAGAGTTTCCTGCCATCTGCCATTGAATTTGGTTGGATATCTTGAACTACTGTGTCATGAATGGTGAGTTCCAGTTACGAAGAGGAATTTTACAGGCCAGTACTATGAGGAGTGTGAAGACGCAAATGAAATAACTCGTGTACATGCATTAATTTTTATTTATTTTTCTTCTTCCCAGGCTGGGAATGAAACCCAGGAACTCACCTGTTGCTAGGGTACACCCCATGACTGAAGTGTACCCCAGCCCTCTGCATTCATTTTTCACTTCCTTATTTGGAGTGTGTGAGCACATGTGTGTGGATGTTCATAAAGGCCAGAGGAGGGTTTGGAATGTCCTACCCTCACCATCCACCTTATTGCCTTATCTCTCACCAAACCTAGAGCTACATGGGTGCAAGAAAGCCTAAGCCATCCTCCTGTTTTCTCCCAGTAATGCTAGGGTAACTGACACCCATGACAGCACCTAGCTTTTTACTTGAGTACTGGTGTCTCAAGCTCAGGTCCTTATGCGTGTGCAGTAAGAGCTTCCTTTTGAGTCTTTTTTTTTTCCTAAGTTTTTTTATTTACATTCCAAATTATTTCCCCTTTCCCGTTTCCTCCCTCCCCGAAAGTCCCATAAGCCCCCTCCCCTCCCTCTTTTCCCCATTCAACCCCCTCTCACTTCTCTGTCCTGGCATTCCCCTACATCCAGTCTTTCCAGGACCAGGGGTCTCTCCTTCCATCTTCTTGGAAATCTATTGATATGTGAATTGTGTCTAGGGTATTCCGAGATTCTGGGTTAATATCCCCTTATCAGTGACTGCATACCATGTGTGTTCTTTTGTGATTGGGTTACCTCACTAAGGATGATATTTTCAAGTTCTGACCATTTGCCTAGGAATTTTGTGAATTCATTGTTTTTAATTGCAGAGTAGTATTCAATCTTGTAAATATACATCTTCTGAATCCATTCCTCCGTTGAGGGACATCTGGGTTCTTTCCAGCTTCTGGCTATTATAAATAAGGCTGCTATGAACATAGTGGAGCATGTGTCCTTATTGCATGCAGAGGAAGCCTCTGGGTATATGCCCAGGAGTGGTATAGCTGGATCCTCCAGGAGTGTCATGTCCAGTTTTCTGAGGAACCGCCAGACTACTTTCCAGAGTGGTTGTACCAGCTTGCAATTCCACCAGCAGTGGAGGAGTGTTCCTCTTTCTCCACATCCTCGCCAACAACTGCTGTCTCCTGTGTTTTTGATCTTAGCCATTCTGACTGGTGTGAGATGGAATCTCAGGGTTGTTTTGATTTGCATTTCCCTAATGACTAAGGATGATGAACATCTCTTTAGGTGCTTCTCAGCCATTAGATATTCTTCAGGTGAGAACTCTTTGTTTAGCTCTGTACCCCATTTTTTAATAGGGTTACTTGGCTCTCTGGAGTTTAACTTCTTGAGTTCTTTGTATATATTGGATATTAGCCCTCTGTCGGATGTAGGGTTGGTAAAGATCATTTCCCAGTTTGTTGGTTGCTGCTTTGTCCTTTTGACAGTGTCCTTTCTTATCTCCTTGCACTAAGCTCAATTCCAAGTGGATCAAGGACCTCCACATAAAACCAGACACACTGAAACTAATAGAAAGGAAACTAGGGAAGAACCTTGAACATATGGGCACAGGGGAGAATTTCCTGAACAGAACTCCAGTAGCTTGTGCTCTAAGATCGAGAATTGACAAATGGGACCTCATAAAATTACAAAGTTTGTCTAAGGCAAGGATACTGTCAAAAGGACAAAGAGGCAACCTTTTGAGTCTTTAATGAGCACATATCTTTGGTAGAAAATTATCCTTAAGAACACAAGCTGGAGTGAATTCCTGGATCTACATAGTTGCTCTCTCATTAGCAAACCAGAAAAACGATGTAAGTGGTGACATATTTCGTGTGTCACTCACATTTATACTTTTTTTTCTTTTGTTGCCTATAAGATGTTTCTGAATACAAAGAAGAAAAAGGAAAGTGGGTAGAGAGGAATGCCCTTAGTGATTTAGTATCAATTTTGTGCAAATCACCTTCTACAGAACTCCCAGAAGAACCCATACCACAAGATTCCACACCCATATAATGGGTGAGATTATGCTAACTGTCACCTCAAGATGCTCATAGAGGTTTTCTAGGACAGAGAATGTCTTAGAAAACCTGACTCGGTACATAGGTCTTCATTCATGTTATATTGTTTGTAGCTGTCCAGCAGCCATGGAGAACTGGGTTACCTGAAAGGGGGGCTGGACATGAAGAAGGACAGGCAGGCAAGAGAAGGATGAAGCCAAGACAAAGGGTTCTGATCAAGGCTTAAAATTTAATTTTCAGTTCTGCCTTTATATAGGGAAAACCCACAGACCCATCCTTTGTTTTAGCTGGCTTATGTTGCAAAGCAAGCTCCCAGGCAGCCTGTTCCTGTAGGAAATTGCAAGTCCACCTAGGTTGGCTAGGTCTGTGGAAGACCAACTGTGGCAAATACTTAAGGTCTATTTAGTCTGCTCAAGACTGGGGAAAGGCACAGTTGTATTTTTTTTTTATACTGATAGGGATTGTACACAGAACCTTGAACATGCTAGGCAAGTGTTTGACAACTGAGTTACCTCTATAACCTTTTGTGTTAATTAAAGTTCTACTCCTCCTGAACATGATTCTCCAAAAACACTGTCCTAGTTTTACTTCTAATTTCTATGCTCAAACACCCTAATAAAAGCAACTTAGGGGAGAAAGGTTCATTTTAGTTCATGGTTCCAGGTTACAGTCCATCACTGTGCAGAAATCAAGGTAACAGGAACCCGAATCAGCTAGTCACATTCAGAGTCAGCAGAGAGAATAAATTCATGCTTACAACCACTTAACTCACTTTCTCTGTTCCTGTAGTCTAGGACCCAAATGCATGGAGTGGTGCTACCCACAGAGCCCAAGGGGAAGATGGTGTGGTTCTTCCCATCTCAGTTAAAGCAATCAAGACAATTTCCCACAGATATGCCCATAGGCCAACCTAACCTAGTTAATTCCTCATGGAGACCCCCTTCCTGGCGATTCTCCATTGTTTGAATTTGCTGACTCCTCCTCCTCCTCCTCCTCCTCCTCCTCCTCCTCCTCCTCCTCCTCCTCCTTCTTCTTCTTCTTCTTCTTCTTCTTCTTCTTCTTCTTCTTCTTCTCTTTCTTCCTCTTCCTCTTCTTTCCAAGGCACCTCTTCCAGGTACTTCTGAACCATTCTCATTATTGGCAAACTCATCATCAAGTTGTCTCTGGTAGGACCATTCCTCTACCAAAAGTGTTGGTGTCAGTGTATCCACAGTATAGAACAACCCACTGTTCTGAACCCTTGCACGTTAATATTTATTGTTAATTTGTTGGATTTTTATTGAGATAGGGTCTTATTCTGGCTAGCTTTGAATTCACAGCTGTCCTCCTGCCTCAGCCTCCCAAGTGCTGGGTTTATAGTCATGAGCCACCACACCCAACAAGCTCTTTTTATACCTGAATCAGAACCTCAGACTTTCAGCTGCCATGACGTTTTGGTTGGAAGTGTTTGTCAACAAAATTGCTTCAGACAGAGGCCTGGCCTATGATTATGAATTTCCTTTGAGCATATCTTGCATTGGATTGGGAATCGATTTAGAGAGACATTTTTATCCAAGAGATATATTTCAAAATCCCCTTAGTCTTATATCCATGGTCTTTGTATCACTATATTTTCTGCAGTTCTTGATAACCAGATCAGATTAATCGCAGAGCAAATCTACCAAAACCATGAGCCCAAATAAGTCTGTTTTCTCTAGGAGCTGGTTACCTAAGATAATTATAATATTAACAGAAAGCATTTAAACATGCCACTTAATGGTCAAAGTTATGTATGTTCAGTGTGCCTTTTTACTGTTAGTGCTCTGAATATGAAAATGCTTTCAAGTTAGCTTCTCTTTTACTGGATACACATGAATGTATGATTTTAGATGATACAAATAGACTAAAGGCCATTCTGTTCTTAGCAAGTTAAATGTGTTTGGACACATTTGCTAAAAATCCTTTCTATATAAGCTAGATTTTCTGCTGGGATACATGAGATTCCTCTGTTCCTTTCTTCTATCAAGATCATTCCTGCCTAGATAGTGCTCCTCTTGCATACAAGCATGGCAGGCATGGGAGGTAGTGAATAGCTTTGTTAGTCAAATCTTCTGAGGGCTACTTTGACCTTTGGTAGACAATTACTGTCCAGAAAATAAAAAGTAGATACATGTGTCACATTCCCTAGGAAGAAGGAAAAGAGTGTAATATTTCAATTTCTATGTGTATACTTGATTTTAAAAAATCCTCATAATTCCATATTTACTTTTGATTACTCTGGTTTCATAGGATGGATGATAAACTATGTGTTTTCCTCTATCTATGCATCTCTTTTTAAATAGTTTTGTACCATCATTAAAAAAAAGATAGGGGCTGGTGAGCTGGCTCAGTGGTTAAGAACACTGACTGCTCTTCTGAAGGTCCTGAGTTCAAGTCCCAGCAACCACATGGTGGCTTACAACCATTTGTAATGAGATCTGACTCCCTCTTCTGGAGTGTCTGAAGACAGCTACAGTGTACTTACATATAATAAATAAATAAATCTTTTAAAAAAAAAGATAAAATGTTTGACTCTGCAACAGTAGTATAATTACAGTCATTAAAGTTGCTTACCAAAGATTACTAATTATCATTCCAGAATAATAACAATTGTATATTATTATTAACTATGTGTCAAATTTACTTTTCACAGATCCAGTGTGCTTACTTCTGAAGTCTTGGTTCTCAAGACTTTTTTTTTTTCATGTTGCATAGTCATCCACACAAAGTTATTTTTATGTTTTTTTGTTGGTTTGTTTTTTGAGACAGGGTTTCTATGTAGTCCTGGCTGTCCTGGAACTCACTTTGTAGACCAGGCTGGCCTTGAACTCAGAGATCGTCCTGCCTCTGTCTCCAAAGTGCTGGGATTAAAGGTGAGCACCACCACTGCCCGGTAAAAAGTTATTTTTAAAAAGAAGAAAAACACTGGAGAAAGTGCTGGTCGTTACCTCACAACAGTGATAAACACTCATTTCTATGAATGGTCAGTAAGTTTATAAGATCCAACACCCTTTGTTTTGAAGTACAAGAGATATTTTGAATTAAGGCACTTTACTGTTATCTTAAAATGAAACTCAGTCCTGGCATGAACATAAATATATAGTTTCACCCCAAAGGCAATAAATAAAACTCTCTCTCTCAGGTGGTGGTGGCAGTGGTGCACACCTTTAATCCCAGCACTCGGGAAGCAGAGGCAGGTGGATTTCTGAGTTCGAGGCCAGCCTGGTCTACAGAGTGAGTTCCAGGACAGCCAGGGCTACATAGAGAAACCCTGTCTTGAAAAACCAAAAAAAAAAAAAAAAACTCTCTCTCATTGTCTCTCTCTCTGTCTCTCTGTCTCTCTCTTTCTGTGTGTGTGTGTGTGTGTGTGTGTAGTAAAACTTTCTGAATGTATGAGCACAACTAACAAGAACTCATATCAAGTCAGAAGGTGCTTGCATATGCTTACACAGAATTAAAAAAACAAAAGGAAATATTTAGTGTCAGGAACCGACAAGCTAATGTCAGGTAATTTTCCTGAGTGTACTGGCTGGTTTTGTGTGTCAACTTGACACAGGCTGAGTTATTACAGAGAATGGAGCTTCAGTTGAGGAAATGCCTCTATGAGATTCAGCTATAAGGCATTTTCTCAATTAGTGATCAAGGGGGGAGGGCCCCCTTGTGGGTGGTACCATCTCTGGGCTGGTAGTTTTGGGTTCTATAAGAAAGCATGCTGAGCAAGCCAGGTGTAGCAAGAGAGTAACAACCCTCCATGGCCTCTGCATCAGCTCTTGCTTCCTGACCTGCTTGAGTTCCAGTCCTGACTTCCTTTGGTGATGAACAGCTGTGTATAAGTGTAAACTGAATAATCCCTTTTCTCCCCAACTTGTTTCTTGGTCATGATGTTTTGTGCAGGAATAGAAACCCTGACTAAGACACTGAGATAAATTTGCCTTGGATTAATAATACAAGAAAGATTTGCTCCCTTAGGCAAGGTCCAGGAGAAATTTGTTTTAGGAAAGATTCCTGCTATTTCCTGTTGTTATTATTAAGCACATATAATAATCACTAGATATCAGCCAACGCTTTTGAGCAGATCTCTGCAGAACTACAAAGATTCACTGTCTTGTAGTAATGCTACATAACAAGTACATGAGTTCTTAATTCTTAATGATAATCCTATATGAATTCCTAAATTCATAGTAATTTTAAAGCTCTTTTAATAACACTGCAATTTAGTCATTTCTGATAGTCAAAATTGCAATGAGAATTCTGCCAGTCTTTAGTGTTCTGGAGTTAACTGCTTCTGATAGGAAGCAGGCATCTACAACTCAGAGCACATTCCAAGAGGTTGTAAAGCCATTAATCAAAGAGCATAAAAAGGGAACTAACAATTTATCATAGGTGCTAGGACAGAAGATAAAATATTGACTGGGTTTATCTATATAAAACTTCACTAATAACTTAGTTATGGTTTTTAACACTCCATGAACCTGTGGAGCTGTGACAGGTGATAGACGTTTAGCCAGACAAATATTCCTAGTGGCTATGCATGTAAACATTCTCTGTCGAAAACTTCTATTTCGACTTATGATTTGAATTTATGTGCAAACTTGTGATGAACTTTTTACCATGTGATCATGTATTCTGAAAGACATATAAGGCTGAAGACAAAGAGAAGGATCATTCTGCTGCTCCCCTTTTTCTTAGAGAGCTTTCATAGGAAACTTTCTACAACTTAGAAATAAACCCAAATTCACTTTTCAAAGTGTCCCTTTTTCTTTCCTGCACAGGGTGAAATTAGAGTAGTGTAACTTCTATGGAGATAGAATGAAGGCAACATTACTTAATTTGTTGTTTTAGGATGAGGTGCTAAGTGCCAGAGACTGTAGTTTCTTGCCTTAGAGGACCACAGAAGACAAGTTAGCTACAGTAGCAAAGTAACTTAAATTTAGATAAGTAAACTTTTTATTATTATACAGCAACCCTAAATATATCGTAAGAAAAGTCTTATCCAAATATCTTGTAAGACAAAGTTTTCACCCCAAGCTCTTCCCCCTCTGCTGCCTCAAGAGGAATCAAGAATAAGAAAGACTTGTCAGGGCTGGCCCGAGGTAATGTAGCTGAATATTTTTAATACTTTTCTACTTGGTTGACATTTGAAATCACTATGAAAAGAACAACACAATGCAAACTGATCAAAATTATAGTAGCAACTTAAATGTCATGAATGGTGTTGAATGTCATTGGCATGATTTTCCACGATGAGAAATTACTCTTGGTACCTTTTAAAAGGAAAATTATACAGTTTTCCAAAAATATGCCCAGTATTTGCATTCCTGAAAAAATTCCAAACATATTAAAAACCCATGGAAGTATGTCTGAGTATAATGTATGTAAAAGGGTGTCAATTTCTAGACTCAGAAAATCACAGACAGTCCTCTTGACTAGTGAGTATACAAGGAACTATCTAAAAGCATTGCAAGTTGTTGAGTGTAAAGCTGGAAAGTACTAGGTTGACCCTGCCCTCTTTGAATGTCATATAACACTGTGGTCACATCTCAGACATTCGTCAAGACTGAGCAAGTCAGATCTATGAATCATACAGCCTACTCCACCACAGAGCACTCACACTTGGAGAGACTAGAGCATGAGACCACCCGTCAGAGGGCAGGCTGTCCTGATGTGGCCTTGTGCTGTGTTCCTGGTATTCATTTTCCTAGGAACAGGCCCTGGTGCCAAATGGAGAGGGCAGAGTGGATCTTAGAATGGGTTAAAAAAATTGCTTTTAGAGCCAGGAGAGCTTAGGGGCCTGGGCTTCAGGAGGGCAACAGGTTATCAAAGAGAAGCAAATGGCCTCTGAAACACAGTGGCAGACAAGCTGGACAGAGAACAAAGTCTGCCACAATAGAGCAAGTCAGATCATGAAGAGAAGCTCTGTGGGTGATCCCCATGAAAGGACTTGAGCTGACTCACCCTTCTTGTTTTCTGTGGTGATACCAAAATCTAGTGCCAAGTATCACGGCTTAATCTTAGTGGTTATTTTGGGGAGTGGTGGAAGAGGAAACGTGCTGAAGAGCTGAAGATGTGCAATGTTTCAGATTAGAAGCCTCACACTCGTCATGAGCAGACCTTTGAACCCTACGCTGATACTTCAAACCTCAATATTTTAATTTTCATTTTGCAACTATTGAAGCCACAAACTTTTAGGATCAAAGAATGATGTCTTTTCATTGGCTCCTTTACTTAGAACTCATGAAGATCCCTTTTAAGCATATGTTCCACAGGCAGCACGTCCTTCTAGAACTAGAGTTAACAATTGGGAGATTTAAAACGTTGCCCCTTGAACCTCTATCAATTAGGTCTTTGATAATGAGAAGTGGGAGCAAGAAGGGCAAAGTCACATTTAAAGGCATCCAGTAGCTTCTGACTTTGTCCCCAGACCTTAAACAGCTTTTGGGGGGGGAGGTTAAATTATAGAATTAAAACTTTAAATGTGGTCTGGGACGGAGGCTTTGTCATCAAAATGCTTACGGCATAAGCAATGAAGGTTGAAATTCAATCCCAAAACCCACACAAAAAAGCTGGGCTGGATGGCATACACATGTAATCCCAGAACTGGGGAAGCAGAGCTAAGAGGATGCCTGGAGTTCTGTCGAAAGTCAGACAATTCAGTGAGTGGGAAAATAAGATAGTGAAAAACCCAGTTATATGCACAAGTCATATGGACACCATTTATACTCATTATGAGACCTATTTGGGTTTAATTTCCACTTAAATCATCATCATATGCCATTCTATGCCTTTTATTAGTTTTTTGACACTGAATTACTTATGCCTTTAGAACTTGTGCCAACAACTGTCTATTAATGTCTACAAATCTATGAAATATTTTGCATACTTGTTAAGGTTTTTGATAGTAGATAATCAACAGACACCTGTTACTCTTGGAATTCAGTTGAATTTTTCTATACCCAGGTAAAAAGATATGCTATCAACATTTTCTTCATATTACACCTGTGGGAGTTCATAAATCATGTATATAGCATAATGTAGTTATTTCTATTTGTAGTAAAGTTAATTACATGACAAACATTTAAGCATATGGTTCAGCATGGGCAGTATGTTAAAAAAAACTGAGGAGGTCACCTGACATTGACCTCTGACCTCCACAAACACATGACACCTGGGTACATACATATGCACACATGTGCATCACCCCGTGTACACACAGGAACTCATACATTCACTTATACACACACACACACATACACAGAGACACACACACCCAACCAAATAAACTCTTGAATTAAATATGAAAAAAGATAAAAGTCTATTTCTTTTGCTAAGAAAGATGTTCAAAATATAGGAGACTTTGAATAGAAATAAAACTTAGAAATCAAAACAAGATATGTCAATTTTCATCACTAAGTTGGTGAGAATTTACAACAATAAAAGTTAGAAATGACAATTTTTCTGTAGTAGATTCTTATTGAAAGCAGACAGAAACATACATAGTGTGTTGCGCATAAACTATATAATTTCTACAAACTTTCTAGGCTCAATGAGCCTCTCTGTTATTGACTAGAACCCACCCAAAATCTAATTTTGGGGTGGTCCAATGCAGAGCTTTGATTCTGGGCCTGAGTGATAGCTGAGCTGATCAGCCCATCTGTTCATCCTTATCCATACCACCAGGGTGAACTTTCCAGTTCTTTTCTGGCTAGGCCACTCGATGCCATCATCAGCAAGAAACAAGGTTAGCTCTCTTACTCTCAAGCCCTCAGGGGCCAACTTACCCACAACCACACTTCCAGACCCAGGTCCACTATGCTGCCAAGTCAAGGTGTGTGGCCCACTCTCCCATTTACTACAGCCAGCAAGAGGCTGGGCCAGCTTACTGGTTATTAAGCTCTCGGGCAGCAAGGGACCAGAGGGCAGAGGGCCTCTCTCTCCTACCCTCAGGCTACCTTACAACAGAAGGTAAGGGATGGCTGACCCATTCCCCTACTACCAGGGTCAGTTCTACTGTGCAACTTAGATGAGGTCCAGGGCCTGATCTCCCATTCTCATGATACCTGGGGGGCAGCTCTTCCAACTGACCCAGGTGGTGAGAGGTAAGGGGGAAAGGCATCCCTCCCTTTTCCCCAGGCTACCTCACAACAGAAGAGTGGCAGGGCCAGCTCTCCCATACTTTCGTCCTTGGGATTGGCTCACCCACACCCCTACCACTACGGCCAGCTCCAGTGTGCTTCCTGGTGAAGGCTCAGTTATGTACCCTAAATATTCATGGGGTTCCCAGCAGCTGTCCCAACCAGGGACATCTCCAAGTTCTCTAGGTCTCTTGTGGTAATTTTAACTGTGGACACTGACAGTGATCCCTGCACAGGTCAAACATGGCCCTCAGCAGCAACTCAGGCTGGGACCAACCTCACCATGGCCGCAAGTGGCAGGGTCGGTCACTCACAACAGGCAACTTCTCTCCACCCTTGAGTCTCCAGTTCCATCTCTCTTCATAATGCTCAATCTGCTCCACTTCTCTTTCCCATTTGACCACCACATACATTGTGGTGTCTGTGACTGCAGGCTGGCCACATGACTGGCAGGCTCCTGGGTGACATCTTCCATTGCTGCCTGCCTGTGCCACATGCTGGAGGCAGGTCTGTGGGTAGCCTGGCAATCTTCAGGTCTCTGTTTTCCTCCTCCCATGCTGGGCAACCTGGATTGGATTTGATTTTTATTAGTCCTAGAAATAAGTCAGCTTTGACCACCAAGCCAGTCATCAAGCTAGAATGAACAAAGGACTGCCCTGAGCTCTGCCCCTGGCTGATACAAGAACAGCACCATCACCAACAAGGTGTCTCTTTGCCCAATGCCAGGGAGTGGTTTTTACCAGCTTTTAGAACCTTCTCAGCAGCGTCTGTCTCAGTGGACCTTTGCCAATTCCCCCTTATTTTCATACTACCTGGGCACCTTCCCTGTTTTCTCCATTGCCCCCATTACTTAATATATAATGCCACTTGATGAATTGATATTATACTTATTTATTAGTGCTGATGTAGTGTGCTTGAACATGCTCGTGCATCCACATGAAAGTCAGAGAACAACTTTCGAGAGTTGGTTCTCTCCTTCCACCGTGAGTCCTGGGCAGCAAGGGCTTTCACTCCCTGAGTCAGCTCATCAACCCATCAGGATTTTCTGTAACACAATTCTCCCTTTGCAAGCAAGTTCTATGACAGCAAAAGTATCTGTTTTGACCACTGCCCATCGACGGGTTGTGACAAGAAAACCTGGTTAGAGGCAGAGAGCCTCTGCATTATTTCATATGAGCATCAGTGTTATCTCTGCTTATTTTCAGAAGTGGCTGTTTTAGCACCAAACACTGTATCTTCATAAAGTTTCGAGCTGAAGGAAGGGCAAAAGGAGGAGGCAGTGTTCCTGCATATGTGCTGTCAGGGCAGTAAATCTTTCCCAGATGCCTTCAGTAGACTTCTAAGGTCCACTGGCCAGAATGGTACCAAGCTGTCACTTTCAGATAAAGTGTATTTAGCATACATACTAATTAGGATGTATCCCAGGGGCTAGACAGAATGCCATTTAAACAAAATTGGAAATACGTTAAAGAATTAGGGACCAGAAGGAAAGCCAACTCTGCTTACATGAGAGAAATATAGTTAAATATTTATTATAAAATTATGATATATAAATATACACATAAAATATATAATGCTATCTTTGATTAACCAGCATCATAAGTTCTCTCTCAGTGCTGAATGAATAGACAAAATTTCCAGGTGATCGTAATTCAATGAAAGTTGCATTTACTACATGTAACAGAAGCATAAATAAAATTGATTATCAAAATGTTACTTTGCAAAAAAGAATTTGCAAAGTAGGCAGTTGAGGATGGGATGGACAGAATGTCTCCATGATGTCGCTAGGGATTCAGGCATCATTATACTAGACTGCATAATGTTTCTTCCTTTGTTCCACAAAATGGTTGTGTTACTCCTAACATATCCTCCTCTTCCTGAAGAAAAAGCCTTATCTAGTATCCTATGTTAACAATTTGTGTGTGTGTGTGTGTGTGCGCATTCAAGTATGTGTGTACATGCAAGTATGTACAAAGGCCACAGCATATGTCAAGATCAGAAGACAACTTAGAGGAATTCATTCTTTCTACCGTGTCCCAGGAATTGAACTTGGGTCTTCAGGCTTGGCGGCAGGTGCCTTTACCTGCTGAGCCATCTCACCCTCCCCATTTTGGGGGTTTAGTTTGAAATGTATAACATTTTGGTTCTGTTATCAAGAAATGCAGGAAAAAAGTAGTAGATAACTGGCAGTGTGTGGTCTTAAGCCTAGCAAAGTTGTTATCCTTCACTACCATTGGATGGGGAGACTGACTTTTGTGTGTTCTTGAATTGTTTTAACTTTTTTCAACGTGTGTTCTCTAATGTGAAATGAGCATAATAAAGTTGTTTCTATTTTTCAACAAGAAATAGAAAATCTGCCGGGCGGTGGTGGCGCACGCCTTTAATCCCAGCATTTGGGAGGCAGAGGCAGGAAGATTTCTGAGTTCGAGGCCAGCCTGGTCTACAGAGTGAGTTCCAGGGCCACACAGAGAAACCCTGTCTCAAAAAACCAAAAAAAAAAAAAAAAAAAAAAAAAGAAAGAAATAGAAAATCTAAAGATTCGCCTTTATAGGTTTCACCAAAATATCTTTGACATTAAAATGTCAGTTTTAAATGATTCTGTCAAAATATCATAACTAAACACAGAACATCGGATTTAAATTCGTCGAGTTTCCATTAACTTAGATATACATTAAGGACATTTTACTTAACTTCCAAGTTTACTCATAAGGAGATAAAACTCAAGCAACACAAGATACATAAATTAGCACAACGCTCACAAAACACTAGGGATTTTTTTTCTTGTTTACATGGGATATTTATTTTTATTTTGTTTTGCTTTTAATTTCTTCGACAGAGTCTCATGTAGCCAAGGCTATCCCTGAAGTCCCTGTATAGTTAAGGATGATCATAAACTTCTGAACCTCCTGCCTCCACTTATTAAGTGCTGGGATTACAGGTATGCACCGCAACGCCCCATTTACAGAGCGTTGCTGACTGAATCCCAGGGGTTTGCTCATGCAAGGTTCTACCAAAGGAGCTACATCCCACCCTAAAGACAGGTTCTATTGTAGCACACAGACACACAGTACAAGTGAGATGATCCTTTTAATTATCTCTCCAAGAATTACTGGTTTCACTGGGCTCTCTTCCACATTCACTCATCTTTACTGAGCATTTATTTACTATGTGATAAAAACACCGAAAGTGTTACCTCAGAATAACCAGTGAGATATGTAATATTATTATCTACATTTTACAGATAATATATATTCTTAACTATATAGGGTTTTCAGGGGTAGCCTTTGCTACAGAAAAAAAAGGCTGAGGAAATGACTCAAGGTTTTATAGGAAGGGTGGAGCAGAGCTCAAATCAAGATCCAGGCAGTTTGATGTACAGTTTTCATCTTTAGCTAATCCACAGATACAAAATTCCTCTATTTAGAAATTATAGAAACATCATAAGCCAGGTTAAAATTGATTTATATGCAAAACTGCTTTAACTATTTTAATTTGCAAGTCTAGCAAAAATAGTTGTAAAATAAGCCAAATGCCTTTTGAAACACACCCAGACATTCAAACATTATCTGAGCAGATTTTCCAAATGACAGTGTCCTGTATTAATTTCTGAAAATTCTACTCTAAATTCTTCTCAGGGTCTATTTGTTCATACTTTTTTACAAAAATACTTAAACTGTAGATTCTCAAGTGAATTCATGTACTGATTACAATTTTGCTAAGTCAGCCTAGAAAACTAACAACCTTCTGAAAAAGAATCAAACAGCTGTGCTGCAAAGATAGATTTGTTGGTAAAGTGCTTACTGCACATTATGTGATTCTGAAAGCAGAGCACCCCAGCACCCATGTCAAATATCTAAACATGCAGATGTGTGCTGTAATCCAGATGTGAGGATCCTTGATGCTCGCTGGTTAGCCAGTCTAAACAACAACCAGCCCCAGGTCTGATGAGAGACTCTGTCTCAAAAATTAAGGAAGAGAGTATTTAAAGAAGACTTTTGACATTTACTTCTAGTCTACATACACACACATACATACACACCCTCACATGCATACAATCACATATGCACACACACTCACACATACACACACATATACTTACACATTCATATACTCATGCACAAACATACGTACACACACACTAACTTACACACACTCATTCACACATGCTCATGCATACACACACACACACACAAATCAACCAATATCTAGCAGAAAAACAATATGAATAGATTTATAGATGTTGTACTGGCATAGTACTAGTATCTGCTACTTATAAGACTCCAATGAAATGTTATTTTTAAAAAGTAACCAAAATTATATAAGCAATTTATAAGTTTGTAGTTTATGTAATTCATAATATAATTTATATAATATAGTGTTATATTTATGGGCAAATTATACTTGAGGAAGATTAAGCAATTTTATAACAAGTAATTCTGTAAATTATGGAGTCAGTACAGACGTATACAGCTGAGTGAAGGACTGTATGAGAGAAACCAGGTTAGTGTGGATAGAGAGCAGAGTACAGTGTTTAAACAAATCACTTTTACAAAGTAAGGCATTGGCTGAACTGGTAAGAGCAGAAAGCGCGACTACAGAAAGAGTTGACGATTCTGCACAGTTCTGCATTCTTCAGTGCCTTTATTTTATTTTAAAGACTTATTTATTTTACGTATATGAGTACACTGTACAGATGGTTGTGAGCCATCATGTGGTTGCTGGGAATTGAACTCAGGACCTCTGCTCACTCCACCCCAAAGATTTATTTATTATTATATGTTAATACACTGTAGCTGTCTTCAGACACACCAGAAGAGGGCATCAGATCTCATTAAAGATGGTTGTGAGCCACCATGTGGTTGCTGGGATTTGAACTCAGGACCTTCGGAAGAGCTGTCAGTGCTCTTGCTCTTAACCACTGAGCCATCTCTCCAGCCCCTTCAGTGCCTTTAAAGATAAAATTTGAGGCAATGAAGTGCTAAGTTGTTAGAGGCAATGCAGGTGATGTGTGGAGGATCTCATCCCTCACAATTGCAGTCTGAACTTTGTCCAAGGTCAATGCAAGGACGTTGGGAGGGATGCTGTACAATTTACATCAGCAAAGTAATATCATCTGGTATTCCACTTCCGCCGTTCTGCTGGAAGACTTGATTTAAAGTATGAAGTATCTTCTTTGCTTGTAATAGCACACGCTACATTAAAATCTGTTTGACAGTAGAGTAGCCGTGCCACTTTTGTTCGGATACAGTTTGTATGGTCCAGACTATTCAACACTTACCTTTAGCTTCTCATCTCCTTATTCTTAAAATCTCTCTTTTCAAGGCTGAAGATGCAGCTGACTTGCTTGTAATGTATGAGGCCTGGGTTTAGTCCAGAGTTCTACAAACAAACAGATAAATCAATCTCCCTTCGCAACATACTGTTGAAGACTTTCCCTTTCCCTAACAATGTTAGTCTTGAGTTGGAATACTTTTTCATTTTTATTAATGTAATTTCCTGTCACTGTTGTTTTTAACCCACCTGTGTTATATTCTTTTTTCTTCTACTTCTTTGTATTAGTTAAGCAACGTTTACTCACTCTTTTTCTCCTTTCCAACATTCAATTATTAGTTATTCATTTTAAAATGTTATTTAAGTTATGGATTTCTGCACAGTAATTTCATAACTATGTAGCAATTGTCTTTTTTTATTAACTTTTTCAACACTTGAAATTGAAGTTCAGGTTTTGTACATGCTAGGCAAGTACTCTACCATGAAATATATTCCCAGATTATTGACATTTTAGACAGAACAACTCTTCATTAGGATTAAGAAAGGGTGATCAATATGTACTATAGGATTCTCGGCAGCATATGTGGCTCCTGCTTATTAGACATCACTAGCATCCTCTGAAGTCATGGTAAGCAAAAATTGTCTTGGTTTATTGCCACATATGTCCTTGGGTACAAAATCCTCCTTCTTGAGAACTCTGCTCAAAATCCAGGCTGTCCAATATACTAACTAGTAGCCATTTGTGAGGATGTTGTCTATTGTAAATGGAGATGATACAGTAAGGGGTAAACTAGAGGTCAGATTTTAAAGACTAGTTAAAAAAACAAACATGAACAGAGGCCATTAAATCTGTTGAGTAATTCTCTCTTCTTTATGCACTATTGCTGTCAAATATCTTCATTCTCTATTATATAAATACAACAAGACTGCTGATATTAGATATTATTTAAACAGCCAATATTCCCCCACACATGACCCACTCTGTTATTCTTTCCTGCCAGAAAGCTGGGTGTCCGAGCACCCAGCTCAAAGCATCTCTATAACTAGAGAGCATGCCCCAGTGCTAACTCACTGAATAGCCAATAGAACACTAACTCAAGTTCCCTTTTCTGTGTCATTTGATGTAGCTACATGAATTTTTACTTATAAACACTATTACAGATTAGATCTAATGTGCCCACTAAAGGCTTGGTATAAGAGATGTGTCACTATTAGGAGCTGGTGGAACATTAAAGGAGGAAATTGAGTTATTTGGGACTTAGCTCAAAATCCTGGCACCTCCTGTGCATCTGCTTCCACAAACTCCACACTACTTACTATTGCCTTGACTTAGGCCTCAGAGCCACAGCCAAACATGACTCAAAATGAGCCTTTCTTCTTAAAAGCATTTATCTTGGGGCTGGAGAGATGGCTCAGGAGTTAAGAGCACTGACTGCTCTTCGGAAGGTCCTGAGTTCAAATCCCAGCAACCACATGGTGGCTCACAATCATCCATAATGAGATCTGATGCCCTCTTCTGTGTCTGAAGACAGCTACAGTGTACTTACATATAATAAATAAATAAATCTTTTTTTAAAAAAAAGCATTTATTTTGGGTATTTTGACACAGGAGCAGAAAGAAGGCTAATATAGATGCTCTTATGTAACTGGAGCCCAAAATAATGGAACAACAATAAAACTAACAATCACTACCAAAAACAAAACAAAAAGCCCTCCCCTTTTGCCATTCCAACTCTATCCTATTCTCTCTTAACCATTAATTAATGTTGCCTGATTTTGCTCTCCATTTAACATGGTTCATAAAATATATATTTTATGCCTAGTTTCTTTTATACAGCATTATGTCTATGAGATTCACTGATTTTGTTGCATACAGCATCAAATTCTTGAATAATATTCCATTGTATGAATACACCACCTTTGGTTTCTCCATTATTAGGTTGATATAGATTTGGGTTGTTTCTGGATGTTTGCAATAATAGACCTGCTATGAACGTTGTTAAATAAATATATATATATAGTATAATTTTATTATACATAGTATATATAATAAAAATAGGAATATATAATAAAATAGTAATATTATTAATAAGCTGTCTGAATGACATAGTAAACCCATTAAAAGAAACTAACAGTTTTGAAAGTAGTTGTACCAATGAACACTCTCATAGTCAATATATGAGAGTTCCAGTTTCACCATGTCATTGCTAACACACAGCTATTGTCAACCTTTTTATTCTTAACCAGTCTGATAAACTTACCTTTTGATAAACATGCTATATGATGCATATTAAAGTCATTGTACCAGTGTCAATGTTAATGCAATCACTCTGAAACTTTGTTAATATCTATTTAACTTCACTGTGTAACCTAAGAATTTCATTATTTTGACTTGGTTTTCATTTATCTTTTATTTATTCTTTCACAATTTTATACAGGGATATAGTGTATCTTAACTCTATCTACCCCAAACTCTGTCCACCACAGCCCCCACATACAACCCACACACCTCCTAACACATCTCCTATCACCTTCATGCCTTAGTTATGTGGTTGTTAGGTTGTTTGATCAGTTGTTTGGTTGTTTGATTGGTTGGTTGGCTAGCTGGTTGGTTGTTTGTTTGGTTGGTTGGTTGGTTTTTATCTGTGTCTCTTCTTTCACTTCTAAATAGTGTCTTTTGGTGGGTATAAATTCTTAATTTAAAGGTAGGAACTGAGACATCTTAGGTAGACGAGAATGGCCTTGAATTTGCTTTGTAGCTAAGAATCACCTTGCTTTCAGCTCATAAGTACTGGTATTACAGATGTATGCTACCATACCTAACTCTAAACTCCACATTTTCATTATTTTTCAGTGCTATTATGGTTATGATATCTTGTTTAAAAAGCAGTTGTATGCCACAAGACCATGGAGATAATTTATTATTACACTCCCAGAGAGTTTATCATTTACACTCCATATTTATGCCTATGACTTATCTTAGTGTAATCTTTAGGGCTGCCTTTTCTAGCTCAGAATTCTAAGCCATTGACTTTCACTTGTCTGAAGAAGCTATTCTATTCTATTCTATTCTATTCTATTCTATTCTATTCTATTCTAGTTTGTTACTCTGAAAACTCTCTTCTTACTTTAGTCAATTCATTTTGCCTACATATATATTTTACAACATAGAAAATTTGAAGATAAGATATCTGCTGTGGCATGTCAAGACTCAGCTGAAGGTGGCAAACCCACACTATACATTATTCAGATCTTGGAAATGTGTATTAGTCAAGCAACTGTAATGTGCAGGGTTATGCTATTCAGAAACAGCTATACCAGGGATTTCCACTGGATGATGGCTGTCATTCTTATTTTCCTTCAGCGTTCTCTCTATTCTTCTTGCTCTAGTTCTCTTCTCTCTGAAAATAAAGTGTTGATCTTGTAACTTTAACAAACGATCATAGTCTTAGTGGCTTAAAACAACACAAAAGTGGAGTCTTCACATTCTCCAAGTCAAAATTTCAAAAGGTGTCCTGCGGGGTGGGGGCGGGGCTATGACTTAAAGAATGGGCAAAGTGTTCTCACCTGAAGAATATCTAATGGTTGAGAAGCACCTAAAGAGATGTTCATCATCCTTAGTCATTAGGGAAATGCAAATCAAAACAACCCTGAGATTCCATCTCACACCAGTCAGGATGGCTAAGATCAAAAACACAGGAGACAGCAGTTGTTGGCGAGGATGTGGAGAAAGAGGAACACTCCTCCACTGCTGGTGGAATTGCAAGCTGGTACAACCACTCTGGAAAGTAGTCTGGCGGTTCCTCAGAAAACTGGGCATGACACTCCCGGAGGATCCGGCTATACCACTCCTGGGCATATACCCAGAGGCTTTACCTGCATGTAATAAGGACACATGCTCCACTATGTTCATAGCAGCCTTATTTATAATAGCCAGAAGCTGGAAAGAACCCAGATGTCCCTCAACGGAGGAATGGATTCAGAAGATGTGGTATATTTACACAATGGAATACTACTCTGCAATTAAAAACAATGAATTCACGAAATTCCTAGGCAAATGGTCAGATCTTGAAAATATCATCCTTAGTGAGGTAACCCAATCACAAAAGAACACACATGGTATGCAGTCACTGATAAGGGGATATTGACCCAGAATCTCGGAATACCCTAGACACAATCCGCATATCAATAGATTTCTAAGAAGATGGAAGGAGAGACCCCTGGTCCTGGAAAGACTGGATGTAGGGGAACGCCAGGACAGAGTAACGAGAGGGGGTTGAATGGAGAAAAGAGGGAGGGAAGAGGGCTTATGGGACTTTCGGGGAGGGAGGAAACGGGAAAGGGGAAATTATTTGGAATGTAAATTAAAAAAAATAAAATAAAATAAAATAAAATAAAAAAAGAATGGGCAAAGCAAACGACTTCTAGCCAGTTCACGGGAGACTCCTTCCCTACTCTGAGGACTGAATGCAGATCATGATCCTAATGCTGCTTCCGTAGTTTTGCTGCCCTTTGTTCATTCCAATATCTGCCTTCCTTTTAAAAGGGGGCTGATTATATCATGACTGCCAAGAGAAGTATCCACACAATCCAAGATATTCTGATCATATCGAGATCCACACAAAACACGTTTTAAAAGAGCTCTTGAGTTAACATGCCCATCCCTAAGCCCATCCCTAAGGCAAACAGAATATGTGCCTGAGCTGGGAATGAAATGTTAGAGCAATGGCCCGTAATTTCAATAAGTATTCGGAGAGGGATGCTATCTAAATGAAGAGTTGTTAGCCACAAGCAGAGCGCTCTGCTCAGAGCCCAAATGTACTGGCAAGCCAAGGCTTGTTCTTTTCCATCTTGTTACAAGATTCTGGTCCCTGATCACCTGAGACTAGGGGTCAAGATTTCTTTGATGTACCTTAAAGACCCACAGATAAAAGGCAGGGAAACTTCTACAGAATGACGTCAGAGGTGCCAGCACTCTGTGCTACCCTAACAATACAACAGGTTACCTGTACACATATATGTTGTGTTCTTCCCTTTTGAGTTTTCCTGCAGTACTTTGTATATAATTTATAGTGTAATTTGAATTTTTGTAGGCTGGACTTTAGTCTGCTTTGTGTGGCAATTTTATTTTTATTTAATTACAACTCTGAATCAAACCCCACTTCTTTTTTTGTCAATTAAATTTTAAAAAAGGAATTTTCAACAACAACCAAAAAGCTGTTTTTCAACTTCTAGACATAGTTGGAGGCTTGTGGAGCCAGAAACAGATGGGAAATCATTCCACAGAGTCTTAAGGAAGGTGATGCCAGCTCCCTTCTCTGCCCAGGTTATGCCTGTGCCAGGACCTTGACCTTGAAACCAGTAAGAAAGTGTACACGGTGTGGCTGCTACATCCTGGAGAAGCTGCAGTTCTACGTTTCGTGCCAGTACATTTGGGCTCTGAGCAGAGCGCTCTGCTTGTGGCTAACAACTCTTCATTTAGATAGCATCCCTCTCCGAATACTTATTGAAATTACGGGCCATTGCTCTAACATTTCATTCCCAGCTCAGGCACATATTCTGTTTGCCTTAGGGATGGGCTTAGGGATGGGCATGTTAACTCAAGAGCTCTTTTAAAACGTGTTTTGTGTGGATCTCGATATGATCAGAATATCTTGGATTGTGTGGATACTTCTCTTGGCAGTCATGATATAATCAGCCCCCTTTTAAAAGGAAGGCAGATATTGGAATGAACAAAGGGCAGCAAAACTACGGAAGCAGCATTAGGATCATGATCTGCATTCAGTCCTCAGAGTAGGGAAGGAGTCTCCCGTGAACTGGCTAGAAGTCGTTTGCTTTGCCCATTCTTTTTTTATTTTATTTTATTTTATTTTATTTTTTTTAATTTACATTCCAAATAATTTCCCCTTTCCCGTTTCCTCCCTCCCCGAAAGTCCCATAAGCCCTCTTCCCTCCCTCTTTTCTCCATTCAACCCCCTCTCGTTACTCTGTCCTGGCGTTCCCCTACATCCAGTCTTTCCAGGACCAGGGGTCTCTCCTTCCATCTTCTTAGAAATCTATTGATATGCGGATTGTGTCTAGGGTATTCCGAGATTCTGGGTCAATATCCCCTTATCAGTGACTGCATACCATGTGTGTTCTTTTGTGATTGGGTTACCTCACTAAGGATGATATTTTCAAGATCTGACCATTTGCCTAGGAATTTCGTGAATTCATTGTTTTTAATTGCAGAGTAGTATTCCATTGTGTAAATATACCACATCTTCTGAATCCATTCCTCCGTTGAGGGACATCTGGGTTCTTTCCAGCTTCTGGCTATTATAAATAAGGCTGCTATGAACATAGTGGAGCATGTGTCCTTATTACATGCAGGTAAAGCCTCTGGGTATATGCCCAGGAGTGGTATAGCCGGATCCTCCGGGAGTGTCATGCCCAGTTTTCTGAGGAACCGCCAGACTGCTTTCCAGAGTGGTTGTACCAGCTTGCAATTCCACCAGCAGTGGAGGAGTGTTCCTCTTTCTCCACATCCTCGCCAACAACTGCTGTCTCCTGTGTTTTTGATCTTAGCCATCCTGACTGGTGTGAGATGGAATCTCAGGGTTGTTTTGATTTGCATTTCCCTAATGACTAATGCTATGGACTCTGATTTATATTTACAGGGACTATGAACCATTCCTCAGATATGATTGGGAGCTTAAATGCAGGCTTATGGCTGACCAGGCTGGACTTCTTTAAAGATTCAGCTTTGGCCAATATGATCATTAATCTTGACTGTAAACTTGATAGGGTTTAGAATCACCTACTAGGCATATCTCCAGATGTGCTTATGAAGAGACTTGCGATGGTATTTACAGAGAGGTTTAACTAAGGAGAGAAAAACTACACTGAACGTAGATGACACCATCCTATAGGTTCGTGTATAAAATTGGGTAACAAAGAGAAACGGAGACGAAAGGCAGTCTTACCGTTCCTAATGCTGCAATGGAACACGATAGCCAAAAGCAAGTTGACAAAACCTAGCCAGGACAAGAGACCCATCGACTATGTGACACAAACATATTACTGTTACTCCACAAGCCTTCCTTTCTTGTTTATCCCCCAAAATGACACATTAACATCAACATCAAAATAAAAAACATTTTACAAACTTAAAAAGTCCCACAGTCTACAAACTCAAACACTTTAGAATTCAATCATTTTAAAATGTAGAGTCTCTTTTTAAACCTAAAATCTCTTTAAAAAGTCAAAGTCTCTCAGTTATGGGCTCCTATAAAATAAGAAAAATAAATTAAATACATCCTTACTGCAAGAGGGAAGAAGCAGGGCACAATCACAGTCTGAACGAACCAAAACCAAATCCCCAACAGTGTAAATAACTCAATGTCCAATATCTGGGATTAACTCACCATCCTCTGGGCTCTGCCATAGGGCTTGGATCACGCTCCAGCTCTGCCCTCTGCAGCACACACAGCTCATGTTCTAAGCTTCAGATGACTCTACTCTACTGCTGTTGCTGTTCTTGGTGGCCATCCCATGGTACTGGCATCTGCAAAATGCTAGCGTCTTCTGCTGCAACTGGAATGCATTTTCACCAATAGACTCTCATAGGCTCTCTTCATGTAAGGAGCCTCAACTTCTCTGCATAATCTCTTCAGTCCTGGGCCTTCAACTGCCACGGAGGCAACACCTTCACCAATGGCCTCTCCTGGCCTCTCACAGTGCCAAGCCTCAGCTGTTCTCCATGACCCCTTCATTCCTTCTAAAACAGTACCACCTAGGTGACTCTTACACTCCCAAGTTCAGCTGCCAGCAGGAGGTACACCCTTGGCTGCCTCTGGAGCACAATTTCTGTCTGCCGACTCTTTGGAAACACATCTCAGAAGATTTCACCTCAACAATGCTGGTCTCTTTCTAATCACCACTAATCTCATAGCCTCATCTAACCAATATATTTCCATTATGCAAAGGTTTCACTTCAATAGTGCTAGTTTCTTTTGTTAATTACAGATGACTCTTGAGCCCCACCTAACCAGAACCACAGATTCCCTCTGAAACTCCACAAGCCAGTCCTCCATCGTCTGCACTGTTCTCAACATTCTAATCCTCCAAGTTCCTACAGAACATCCTTCTGAGCGCTCAACACTCAATGGGTTTTCTAACCCAAAGTTCCAAAGTTCTTCCACATCCTCTCCAAACCATGGTCAGATCTCTCAGCAATACCCCACTGTAACCTGTCTTACAGTTTCTCTTGCTGCAGCAAAACATTATGACCAAAAGCACACTGGAATGGGAAGGGTTTAATCGGCTTACACTTGCACATCGTAGTTCATCTTCGAATGAAGCCAGGACAGGAACTCAAACAGGACAGGAACCTGGAGGCAGGAGCTGATGCAGAGACCATGGAGTGGGGCTGCTTACTGGCTTGCTCCCCCATGACTTGCTCAGCCTGCTTTCCAATAGAACCCAGGACACCAGTCCAGGGATTGCACCACCTACAATGAGCTGGACCCTCTCCCATTGATCACTAATTAAGAAAATGTCTTACAGCTGATCTTACGGAGGCATTTTTCCCAGTTGAGGTTCCCTCCTCTCTAATGACTCCAGCTTGGGTCAAGTTGACATGACACTAGCCAGTGCAGGCAGTTTAGGAGAAGCATTAATCTCTGTTTCCTGACTGAAGACTCGATTTAGTCAGCTCCCTTCCATTTCCACTTCTACAACTTACCCACCACTGTGAACTCTATCCCTCAAGCTGTGAGCCAAAATAAACCTCTTGCTATCAGCTGTTGAGTTATAGCACTGTGACAACCAACTAATATGGCCCACTGGGAAGTTCTGCAGATCCTTGCTTCTATTTCTTGGAGGAAAGCCTGCCCTGAATCAGTCTGGGGCAAAAATATCTTACTTCTGAATTAAATAGTATCCTCCTCTGAGTATATGTCCACTTGGAACTTCAGAATGTGTTCTTATTTGGAACTTCTAGATGTAACAAATACATCTAGAAGAGAGAGAGAGAGAGAGAGAGAGAGAGAGAGAGAGAGAGAGAGAGAGAGAGAGAGAGGGAGCCAGCTTTCTGGCAGCATCCTTTTGCAAATAGCATGTGTCTCTTCCAAGCTTTGGGATTTTCTTTGAAACTATGAGAACTTGTACTCAAATCACTCGAAAGCAGCAACTGTGAGGGTTAGCAGTAGGTAAATGAGGGTCTGCAAGGCTTTCTGCTCTCCCACAAAGTGATTCTATGGCATGCAAGAGACTGAACACATAGACAATGGCCAGACTCTATAAAGACTCTGACCTCTAACCTGCTGTGACCAGCCTATGAGACCAACCCATTGTCTAGAGAAAGTCATTCTTCTATTTGAAAATTATATGGGTAGAAAGTCAAATAAATTCTACTATATTTACCAAATGAACCAGGAAGCTAAAACAGTTCTTACAACACTCACAGTAAATGAACAGAGCTCAAGAAATAATCACCAATGTAGGACCAGCCGGAGAAAGCCAAAAATACATACCTGATTGATCCCATATGACAGTCCTCACTCATTAGTAGGCTGCCTAGAGTTTTCTTAGCCCCATAGCCTCCACTCAGAGCATAGGCCTTCCTTTTTTCTAACCATAATGTTTTCCTGCTCCAGTAACTCTTCTAAACACAAGTGATGATTCTTTACCAAAAAACTAATGGCAACATCTGACTCCTTGGCTGTGCCAACATCCTGCTAACAGCCCTTATTTCATTTCCTGTATTAGTCTTCATTTACTTCCATACACAGCATACTGTTTCTCTGGACTTCCAATATAATTAATCTCCAGCAGCCTGCAGCTGAACTTCGCTCATCAATGTTCCTGCTATTGGCATTTCCCCTTGGATAGATATTGGTCTATCTCTGTTTAGCTTCTTCTCTTTGCCTGATACATTGGATCATCCCTAGTACACTGTCAGCATCTAAATACTGGCTCTTCTGTTGAAGGAACCCAGTGGAGACAGATCATATTGAAGGAAACCCAGTCTTAAGAAAAGAAATATTCACTTTGAACATTTCAGAGGTATTTAAAACTACAATTCCAAATGCTTTAATCATTGCTTTCTTCCTCTCAAAGTGCCAAAACACCTATTTTTTAAAGAATTATTTATTTATTTTATGTATATGATACACTACACTGTAGCTGTCCACAGACACACCAGAAGAGGGCATTGGATTCCATTACAGATGGTTGTGAGCCACCATGTGGTTACTGGGAATTGAACTCAGGACCTCTGGAAGAGCAGTCAGTGCTCTTAACCACTGAGCCATCTCTCCAGCTCCACCTATTTCTTTTTTATTGTGAGACTATTATCATGGCCTATCATTTCATTAATATAGTTACAGCATATTATTTATTTCTTCAAGAAAGTAGCAAGAAAATGGTGGTTTGGATGAGAAATTGCCCCCACAGTCTCATGTATTTAAACACATGCTGCTGGTGGTACTGTTTGGGGGAGGTTATGGAGGTTTATAGGACTTAGAACCTTCTTGAAGGAAGTATGTCACTACAGTATGGACTCTCCCTCTTGAACAAGAAGGCAAAATAAATTCTTTGTTTTATAAGTTGCTTTTGGTCATGATATCTTATCATAGCAACAGTAAAGTAACTGATGCACACTTACAGTCATCCATTTTGCTTCTCACAGAGCTAGGAGTTGAATGTATATTGCACTGAAAATACTGAAATTTGACGAGGCATCTAAAGGAGTGTTATTCAGTAATATCCCACTGCACTGACTGCGGTTTACAAGAAAAGCTAATTACTTTTTACACAGCAGGTGAAAACCTCATGCCTCGAGTGTGTGAATGATTTTCATTTGAGTAAATTAAGAGCATTGACTCATCTTTGTTGCAAAGTTATTTATTTACTTGTAATCAGGGAATATTCGCAACACTTGGGAAACCTATAAGTATATAAATATATAAATAAATAAATGAATAAATAAATAAACAAACAAACTAGAGCATATTTTCCCTGTAGGCTCTTACTTGAAAATTCAATTAAGATTTATTGATAAAAGACTGCTTCAGCTAAAGTATATTACCCTAATTTAGGAATCAATAAGTATTTCTCTGAGTTTTATGCACTATAAATTATTTAACATGTCTATCTGATGTCCAAGTGTGCTGGTAAATGGGAAGCCTGAAGCAACGTGTGGGCTAGAAAGTCATTTGGGTATAGTGAAAGAGATGGCATTTGTATTGTAATCATAACAGAGCTCATGAGCACTTTTAGCAGCCTACATACTACCTTTGGATTTATGTAGTGTTCCTTCTGTCTGCAATCTTCAACACCTGGCTCATCCACCCACACAACAAGAGAAATTTTAGAAGCTTTAGACAATTACTTACACACATTCCTTTTGATTCCCATCTCCTTTTGATTTTTTTTGTATGTATGCAGTGTATGTATGTATGCAGTGTATTCACATATTTATGTATGTCCATGTGCATGTGAACATAGAGACCTGAGGGTGGCATCAGATAGCTTCCTCAATCACTTTCCACCTTTTTTTTTTAGATCACTAAATCCAAAGCTCATCGATCAGTGACGACGCTGACTAGGCTTACAAGCACTCACCTTAGTGCCCAGCTTTTTATGTGGGTGCTGGGGATTTGAACTCAGGACTTTATAACTGTGTGGCAAGCACTTGACTCATTGAGTCATCTCCCCAGACTCCTTTGTTTTTTACATGTGTAACAGAGTTCCCAGTGAGGCTGAATGTAAACACTAGTGACATGTGAGTAGTACCTCTTATTTAAGTGCCTGTCGCTGGTCTCCTTGGAGATCTTTGTTTTGCTCTTGGTTGTGTAAGATGCTCTTGGGATAAGTCTCACATCTTCGTGGTTGCCCAAGGTCTTCCTGGTATACAACGCTTGCCTCCAGGGTATAAGGAGGGGAATTTTTCATGCTAATGAAGGAGCCACTTGAGAAAAAACCTGACTCAGGAGCTGAGCAACTTCTCATTGAGATTTAGCATAGTCAACAGATTTCTAAGTTTGGGGTGATTTTGTTCTCACTAAAAGCCTGGCAGCAAACACTTGAGAGAGGATGGATTTATGTCAGCTAACAAAATAAATCTGAGATGGCACAGTCCAAAACGATGGGGACAGCGTGGAGCAAGTGTTGTGGTAATTTCTTATCCTAAAAACCTCGTATAAAAACACACAACTCAGTTATTATATTTATAAGCCACATGCCTAGATTGGGCAGATCTATCACCAGACTAATCTATTCCCCTGCTATGAGACCCTTGCTCCGTGTAGCTTCTCCAGGACACATGGTTCTGCTCCATCTTCCTTCCACCTCTTCCTCTCTTGTCTCTTACCCTTCCCTCACTCTCTAAAACCTCCAGACCCGCCTTTCCCTTCCACTGCCCAACCACAGGCTCTAGCCTTTATTTGATCTGTTAAAATGGGGAGATGGTTCACATGAAATCACCTAAGTACCTGATCCACTCCTCCTAGGGGCAGCTCCTCTTGAGGAAGCAGAATTAACATCAGAATACAAACAGCACCAGGGCAACCCACAACAAGAAAGAGTTGAGTCTGCTGGACACATGGGATCTGTAGTCCAGAAACAAAGAGCAGACAGGAAGTAGAGCCTGCCTATATAACCGTAAGACCCACCCATAGTAACCCACTTCCTCCACGGAAGCATCACCTCAAGAAGCCTCTATAACCTTCCAAAACAGCATCACTAGTGTTTACGCACAGGACCCTACCAGGGGGCATTCCACATTCAAACTGTATCACTACAAATTTTGAAGTAGAAATCTCCTTTATGAGGTTTGAGCTTATGAACTAGGCAATTCAAAACTTCTGGCTATCTAGAATAACCAGGTGCTAGTTTAGTCATTACTACTAAGCAAGCCACTGGATGAGAGGAAAAGTCAAGGTATGCATAAGAATAAACCTGAAGCCTGACTATAATGTATCTACAAGACCGAAAGACACATAAGTATGCCAAGAGTAAGTAGATGGTCTTCATGTCAGCCCTAACTTCCTCGTTTAGGCTAGATGCATTCCTCTAATCCCTTTGTGCCTGATACCCAGACAAAGTGGCAAGTCACCAGATAAAAATGTGTTAGGAAATAAAATGAGAGAAGGATCCTATTTTCAAAATAAGATTCTGTGGCCAATATAGGAATAAACAAGAGGGGAAAAGAATTTAGAAATGGCTTGAGAAATGTTGGAAGGTTTATTTTTTTTTTAAACGAAAGAAAATGCTTTGCTCTGCCCTCTTACAGGAGGGTGCAACCAGAACAAAATTCTCTGACAGTTTAATAAGTTAATTCAATGCCATATGCAATAAAATTCCAAAGAGTTTAGTCCTATCTTTTTGAAGATGAAAATAATGCCATAGTTTGACAGACAACAAACAAACCCACACCTAGCCAACGTAATTTATAAAAGCACATGGAGAGAACTAGAAAACGTCTATAAACCAAAGTTCAAAATAAATCCACACATAGAGAACCAGTGCATGATGTATAGAACTTCATATTATTTAATAAATGGAGGAGTCAGTAAGGTAGTTTGACTAATTGGACTAGCATATTAGAACAAGACCAGAATAAATTCTATATTTATAAATATTTAGTTACATAAAAAGAGAAAGAAAGAAAGAAAGAAAGAAAGAAAGAAAGAAAGAAAGAAAGAAAGAAAGAGAAGGGAAGAGAAAGAGAGGGAGAGAGGGAGAGAGGGAGGGAGGAAGGAAGGAAGGAAGAAATTATGACTTGTCTTTCTTATTTTATTTTCCTTAGAGTAGAAGGCTTTTTTTCTGCTTAGCTTTTTGTGTGATGAGATACTGTCTTACCGCATAGCACAGTCTGCCACAAACTCATAACTTGCTGCCTCTGACTCTTCGACTCCCTGCAATTACAGACACATGTCACCATGCCCTGCTGAGCACAAGAATTTTTTTCAGAATGACTTGAAACCCAGATGTCATTCAGAAACACATTCCACTGCACTGAGATCCCAAAAGACCACTACAAATTTATAAGTAAAGACAGCTCACTGAAAGAAAACAAAATATTTAAAATAAATCAGTAAACTTTTAATTCCTTCAACATGTGAAACTGGAATCAATTAGAGAAGAACAAACAAGACAAAAATGACACAGACTAACCTGCCTATTTTAAATGCATTTACTAAGAACTAGTTGATGTTCAAAGGGAACAGTCTCCAATCCTAACAGTCTATGATCACTAGCAAGCAGAACTTCTACCTGACTGACGAGTACCTGAATAGTCTTTTTTGCTGCTCGTGCCCGATGCTCAGTGACAAGTCTCTTCCAATTATTTTAAGTAGCATCTCTGCAAATAGGTGAAGACAACAATCTATAAAAAATATGCATCAGAGTTTATCAACCTCTGCCATTCTGACATTGTGGAGCAGACGATTCTTTGTGCAGTGACTTTCCAGTGCAGCATAGAATACATAGTAACATCCCTGGCTCATAGCCACTGGATACTAGTAGAAGCAACTTTTAAGCCCCAGTTGTAACAGTTCTAGACCAGGGGCTCTCAACCCCAGGGATCACATGACCTCCCTCATAGGGGTTATCTGAGACCATCAGGAAATATAGATATTTACATTCTGATTCATAACAGAAGCAAAATTAGTTATGATTGGCACCACAATATAAGGTATTAAAGGGTCACAGCATGACGGGCAGTGGTGGCACATGCCTTTAATCCCAGCACTTGGGAGGCAGAGGCAGGCAGATTTCTGAGTTTGAGGCCAGCCTGGTCTACAGAGTGAGTTCCAGGACAGCCAGGGCTACACAGAGAAACCCTGTCTCGAAAAAACCAAAAAAAAAAACAAAAACAAAAAAAAGAGTCACAGCATTAGGAAGGTTGAGAACCACTGTTCTAGACACTGTCAATTGCTGCCCTGCTGCTGACAAGTGATGTATTTATAACATTCTGGGCAGGGTGTTATAAAGAAAAATAAAGCTGGGTGAGAAGGGAGGGCAGCGTGGAAGCAAAGAACTGAATGTGTGAGTCCCTGCTGACATACAGCCAGAGAGAATTCCAGGCTGAAGAAGAAACAGCAAGGGCAGAGACCCTAGAATGAGGGCTTAAGGTGCACCAGTGGATGCCCGCAGAAAGGCAAGAAACAAAGAGGAATTTACAAATAGGGTCAGAGAGTTAACCAGGGGCCACACACACATACACACACACACACACACACACACACACTTCTGAATATTTATATTGGGTAAAACAAAAGTCCCCAGGGGGAGTTTTGGAGCAGATGAATAGGACCTAGCTTATGCTAAGAGGGGAAAAAAATGAATAAAAAATAGCCAAAGATCTTATGAAAAAATAATCAACTTCAATTTAATTAATTCAGAGGACTTTTAAAAATTGATGTAGCACTTTTTCCACTTGGGACATTAAGAGAGATTAGAAAGCTGAAATATCAGAGCTTCTTTAGGGAAACAAATGCCCTGTTCTGCTTTCTGTAGAAGTCAGAGAGCATCCGCTTGCAGGACAATTTGTCAATACCTATTAAAATTTAAAAATTGATGCAGTAATTGCATTAGCAAGAAACTTAATGTGCAATTCTGCTTGCACATGTGTGCAAAAACATATCATAAAACTGACTATAGCATTACAAAGTAGCAAAACTAGCATTTTGTTCAGTGGCCAATCTTGGACTGATTGTAAAAACCGTAACAAGACAATTAATAGAAATTGTACAGTAGTAACAAATTTAAGGCAAATCTGTGTAAGCTGATACATCATGATCTCCAAAAAGTATTAGGATTTAAGAAAGACTATGTCCAAAACAGATTATAGTATAAAGCCACTGTTATTTTACACACATGTGCTTGCTCTAAAACTACTCATTTTCTTCATGGTTCCAAAAAAGTACTCTGTCCCCTATAATTTTCTTTTTTTTCTTTTTTTATGATTTATTTATTATTATATGTAAGTACACTGTAACTGTCTTCAGACACACCAGAAGATGGCATCTGTTCTCATTACAGATGGGTGTAAGCCACCATGTGGTTGCTGGGAATTGAACTCAGGACCTTCGGAAGAACATTCAGTGCTCTTAACCACTGAGCCATCTCTCCAGCCCCCCACCCCCACCCCATTTTTTTTTTTTTTTTTTTTTTTTTTTTTGGTTTTTCGAAACAGGGTTTCTCTGTGTAGCCCTGGCTGTCCTGGAACTCTGGAACTCACTCTGTAGACCAGGCTGGCCTCAAACTCAGAAATCCTCCTGCCTCTGCCTCCCAAGTGCTGGGATTAAAGGCGTGCGCCACCACTGCCCGGCAAAGATGTATTTATTTTATTTTTATTAGTACACTTGGCTGTCTTCAGACACACCAGAAGAGGGCATCGGATCCCATTACAGATGATTGTGAGCCACTATGATGGTTGCTGGGATTTGAACTCAGGACCTCTGGAAGAGCAGTCAGTGCTCTTAACCGCTGAGCCATCTCTCCAGCCCTTATAATTTTCATTGAGCATAAGAAAAGTATGTTTTCTAACAAGTGTATGGAAGCTTAATTTTTTATCTATGTTCATTTTTCCAGACGCACATTGGATAACTCTGCTTTTTAATTTTTTAATTTTATGTATATATGTAAATACCTGTAGGTATATATGTGCACCACATACATGCATACCTGGTTTCGAAGGAAGACAGAAAAGATGTCAGACTGACTGGAATCAGGATTACAGTGGTCCTGAGTCCTGGGTGCTGTAGACAGAATCCAGCTCCTTTGCAACATTATCAAGTGCTATAACCACTGATCCTTCTCTCCAGGCCTAAGAACTCTGCTTTTTAAAGCCATTATAAATTACTTTTGTTTTAGTATAATTTTCTAATTAAACACAATAGCTTTTCAAATAAAGTGTCAATGTTTCTATATAACTAGAAGAGTGCTAGAAGGCTGTATAAGAAGCCATCAGCAATGGTTGTCTCTATACAGTGTAAGAAGTGATATTTAATGAGCAGTTCCTGAATCAGTTGCTTTAAGCTACTGTCTCACGGGCTTGTCTCCTAGGATGACCTGTAGCAAATCCTAACGGGTTTGGCTCTCCTGGTTACTATTGTTATTTCTTTAAGGATTTCCTTGCATGCACTCTGGCTTCTCCTCCTCCAAGAGCATGAGGTTCTCAGGTTCTAACCTGTGGTCCATTTATCCGCCTAGCCTCCTGCTAACATTTAGGGCAAATGTCAGTGTAAGAAGGAGAATTCATCAGAGCTAAAGGACTAGGGTTCCTGCTGTGAGATAGAGTCTTCTAGACATGGCAGGGGTGCCAAACCCATGAAATGTCAACAGAAGTTTGCCTAAGCAAAACCTGCATAATGACCACATTAGAAGGCATGTCAACACGGATGGGAGAAATTTCACAAGGGCCCACCAATGTCTGAAGAGCGACAGGGTCTTGGCTAATGACAGCTGAAGAAGAGAGAATTTGTTCTCTACAGGGATGAGACCAGTGAGAGGTTACCCTATCCCAAGTAGTCAGTTCTAAAACCACACACATACAAGCAACTCAGGAGGTCATGTGTGAAGAGGGGAGGGTGGAAGTGGGGTAAATACAGTTTAGTCAGGTATGAAGTTCTCAAGAAAAAATAATAAAGAAGATTCTCAATAAAAGCAAGGCATATGGGCAATTGTTTCTAATTGCAGTGCTGGGGAGACAGAGATGGGCACATCCATGAGGCTTTGGGACAGCCAGACCAACTTACTCAGCAAGTCAAAACCCAAGGTGGACGGCACCTGAAAATTGACACCTACGGCTGTTCTTTGGTCTCTACACACACACACACACACACACACACACACACACACACACACACGCACACACACATGAACATTCACACCTGACATATATTTTTAAAAGATGTTTAATAATTGCATTGTTACTCCTTGCTCCCATCGCTCATCACAGACACCAGCGGACCTGCCATCTTTCGGACCATGGCCAGCCATCAAGTCAGAGGGCGTGCAGCACGGCCTGATGGGAGGGATCATCAAGCGCTTCAAGCAGAGGTTCCGCCTGGTGGCCATGAAGTTCCTTCGGGCTTCTGAAGAACATCTGAAGCAGCGCTACGTTGACTGGAAAGACCATCCTTTCTTCCCGGGGCTGGTGAAGTACAAGAACTCAGGACCCATGAGGACCATGGTCTGAGAAGAGCTCAATCTGGTGAAAACAGGCCAAGTGATGCTGGGAGAGACCAAATCCAGCTGATTCTAAACCAGGCACTATTCGTGGGGATTTTTGCATTCAAGTTAGCAGAAACATCCTTCATGGCAATCATTCAGTGGGGAGTGCTGAGAAGGAGATCAGTCTACGGTTTAAGCCTAAAGAACTGATTGATTACAAATCTTGTACCCATGACTGGTATATGAGCAGAGGTGGATAAAACCAGAGTTCTTTTTGGCACTACTGATGGGTTCCCAGACACAGCTCTTCATCCCACTGAGTGGTTGGATCATCTTTTCTAAAACAATAGACTTTGGAATTGGGGCAAAAATAAAAAATTAAATAAAAATAAAATAAAAAAATAACTGCATTGTATCCTATTTATAAATAAAGAATAAAAATGACTAGCAGTTTTTATGCTACAGAGTTTTATTGTGTTATTATAAGGTTATCACAGGTTTCCTACAGCTTCAGGCTTTGTGAACAGATGTGTGCTTAGCTTACAAGATTTATTCACTCAATAATTAATTAGGTAAGTAATACTGCATAAAGTAAGTTATATTTTGTTACCAGTCTTCAGAGGACCCATTTCTATACAGCCTAGGTCAGAGAATATGAGAATATTATTTTAGATCAAGATGAGCTAGCCCATCTACAGTTTGGGGGTTAGGAAAGGTGTTTTGTTTTTGTTGAGACAGGGTGTCACCATGTAACCCTAGTTGTCTTGGAACTCACTATATAGACAATGTTGCCCTAAAATTACAGAGCTCTACTTCCATCTGTCCCCCAGATGATGGAATTAAAGGCATGTTCTGTAACATCTGTCTATAGTTTCTAAAGACCTTACAGTTCAGTGTTCCTCAGCCTTCCTAATGCTATGACCCTTTAATACAGTTCCTCATGTGATGGCCACCAACCGTAAAATTATTTCGTGGCTACTTTATAACTCTAATTTTGCTACTGTTATGGATTATGTAAATATTTTTGGAGATAGGTTACCAACAGGGTTGCTACCCACAGGTTGGGAGCCACTGTTGTAGTTGGTTTCTCCTCACTGTTCTTAAATATTGCTTTCCCGACCATGACTCCCACCTCTGCCCGTGTATTTGTCTCTACCATGAGAGACTAATCTGTGCTGTTAACATTAGGGTGTATTCAGAAGGAATAATACACGGTCTAAGGTATGCCTGTCAGGTTTTTCTGATGTCCAAACTCATTTCATGCTTTTTCTAACCTTTATTTTCTGATTTTTATTTCTAACATCTATTTCAGAGCAATTTTCTAGCTAAAATATTTTCTGATTTGTTGACATCTTCCGGGTGAATAACTGTCAGATTCCCATTTGGCCTTTCTACTTCTTCAGCTGTAAGCAGATAAACACTACAGAGGAAAAAACAGATGTTCACAATCAGCCTAATAACATATGATTTTGGGGTGTGTGTGTGTGTGTGTGTGTGTGTGTGTGTGTGTGTTCTTATGCTGCCAATGTCAGTAGAGGAATTGAAATGCAAGTTTCTACATGTGAATATCTGCTACCAGTTATTCTTCCAGTAACTGTATCCAATAGTATCAAAATGATTATTCAGGCCCCCTACTCTTTAAAAACTGATGTGATCCTACTGGATGTTTTGAAAGGCTAATTTGGTAAAATCTTGTTTTCCATTTTACTTAAGGAATTCAATAAATATTACCATACAAAACATATTCTTCAGATGGTTAAACCAAACCCTTCCTGGCAGAAACAATTGTTGTTGTGAACATGGTTGTTGTAGTGAATACAGTTGTTGTTGTGAACACGGTTGTGGCCTGAAGAGCAGTGGCCATGGAGTTAAGACCCTTCCTTGCTGCACCTAGCAGCCATCCATATCCTTTAAGCAAACCTTAGTGATTCTCACCTCATATCTATTACTTCCTTCCATTGCAAAGTCTTAGCTCTGCTTTGCTGAGTGGAAGTCTCCTTCAATCTCTCCTGTGCTTAAAACACACTAATTGTATTAGCTTCTTTTTTCATTGCTACTACAGAATAACTGGGCAGGGTAGGGAGAATGGGCACAACTTAAGAAAAGTTTATTCTGGCTCACACTTAAGGGTAAAGTCCACCGTGGCGAGGAGTGCACGGCCACAGGAATGTGACACAGCCAGACACATTGCTGCCACATAGCAATTGCACCCACAGTGTCTTAGTCAGGGTTTCTATTCCTGCACAAACAGCGTGACCAAGAAGCAAGTTGGGGAGGAAAGGGTTTATTCAGCTGACACTTCCACATTGCTGTTCATCACCAAAGGAAATCAGGACTGGAAATCAGGCAGGTCAGGAAGCAGGAGCTGATGCAGAGGCCATGGAGGAATTTTCCTTACTGGCTTGCTTCCCCTGGCTTGCTCAGCTTGGTTTCTTATAGAACCCAAGACTACCAGCCCAGAGATGGCACCACCCACAATGGGCCCTCCTCACCTTAATCACTAATTAAAAACATGCCTTACAGCTGGATCTCATGGAGACATTTCCTCAAGGGAGGCTCCTTCCTCTGTGATAACTCCAGCATGTGTCAAGTTGACACACAGAACCAGCCAGTACATCAGGAAGCAGACAGCAACACATGCTGGTATTCAGCTCATTTCCCCTTTCTAGTTACCCGCCCCAACGAACACTATGGTTCCATTAACATTTAGAGTAGGGGCTCCCTCCTCAAGTCCCCCTCTTCCAGATACATCTGGAGGTTTCTTTCCTAAGAGATCATAGATCCTGTCACCTTGGCAATCATTACAAACCATCATATTAACAAATAGGAACCAATAAGTGTATAGCTAGGGTACTGTTCAGAGAAACCTCTCAACCTCTTTAACATGTTAATCCCCTAATTGAGTAAGGTTGTAAGTTTGGAGTTTTTTATATATTTAGTTATACGAATGACATCTCTTGGTAGTTCACATATGATAAAGCAATATTAATTGTATAAACATGAGGTAGTTGCAAGAAAACTCCAAATTAGTATTAAAATAGCCTCAGAAGGACAACTACTACTGTCGCTTTTTGTGTGAAGACCTATTTTTCCCTGCTAGGAGAAGGAAAACATGCAAATTGTGCATTGCATCATAAAACTATTGGGAAGTGGTAATAATGCTGTCATCTTTCTGAAACCTTGAAAATCCATGATTATATGAAAATTATGCTTTTCAGTATTCTAAAATAAATGGGTTCTGGAAGTTAAAGACATGTATTTCCAAAATACACAGGAAGGTCCTTAAAATCTGATTTTAATTCATTACATTGTGATCAAATCTAATAACTGGTAATTACTGATAAATATGTAATTCATCATGGGTTGTATCATATTATCTGCTCCAACCAAATACAGTTGTGCACATTTGTATGTTTCTTTTCAAATAAGGCAGGCTCTTCAAAGCCACAAATGAATAAATCATTCAGAGCCAGACCTTTATCTCTGTACTTTGAACGTGTTCTCCTTCTAGAACTTCCTTTGAAGTAATGACAGGATGAAAAACTGAAAAGGGAAATGGCAGAGGGAAATCAGAAATTTGCTGTTGCTAGTTAACATTATTGGGAAGTCAGTCTGCCAGCTTCAAAGAAGGATGAAGGAAATTGGAGAGGAAAGGATCGGAGAGAAAAAGTAACAGCTTTGAATGGAAGATCAAGCAACTTAATTTAATTGCACAAATTAGAAGCCAATGAAGCCGAGCTGCAGACTAACATCAAAATCATTAGTGCTGCAAAGATGACTCAAAGTCTGCCACAAATAAATAGTAGTCAAGAAAGAAAGAAGAAACTGAATGACCTAAGAATCTGGTCAGAGTAGCCATAGGCATTAATGAATGCCTGGAGAAAAAGATAGCTGTTCCACACGCGGAAGGTAGCACTCAAAAAACACTTCAAATTTCAGTGTTTCTTGAAGATGCAGGCAGCTTAGAGACCTATTGGCACAGATGAAAAAAATGAAAAGCAAAAGAAAATCCCAAACTATATGTGTGTGACCAGGGAGCTGTGGGACAGAGAGGAGCAGGCCCGGAGCAAGAGTTGGGTCGAGGCTGTCCAAACCTGGGAAATCTCGTCCTGAGATCAGTTAGAGTAGGATCACTCCCCCCTGCCCTGGGTCTTCATGTTCTGTACCCTGTAGCCCTGTGCTCCCTGCCCTGCACCCACCCTTGTCTCATCAGAGGATATCATGCAGCCAGTAGCCAGGCTAAACTTCCTTTCCCCTTATAAGGTCATGTCCTGCAGCACTTGGATTTCTTCCTCATGCAAATAAGGCATCCCCAGTATCCTGGCTCTGTCAATGATGTACACACACCCCATATTCCCTACTGGAGCCCCCAAAGGTTTAAATAGCCTTTGTTTCTCTTAACAAAGAGAACTGCTCTCAGGTGTGTGTGTGTTCTTAACCCTCACACTCACAGCTGATCAAGATCCTGCCTGCACCCACCCGTCCTGGACAAGCTTCTCTCCCTCTAGTCCAGCCTGGTGCTACCCCAGGGGGACAAGCAGACATGGCCTGTAACAATGGCTTTATTAATGTACCAACTGTCTTAGTCAGGGTTTCTATTCCTGCACAAACATCATGACCAAGAAGCAAGTTGGGGAGGAAAGGGTTTATTCAGCTGACACTTCCACATTGCTGTTCATCACCAAAGGAAGTCAGGACTGGAACTCAAGCAGGTCAGGAATCAGGAGCTGATGCACAGGCCATGGAGGGATGTTTCTTACTGGCTTGTTTCCCCTGGCTTGCTCAGCTTGCTCTCTTATAGAACCCAAGACTACCAGCCCAGGGATGGCACCACCCACAATGGGCTCTCCCACCCTTGATCAGTATTTGAGAAAATGCCTTACAGCTGGATCTCATGGAGGCATTTTCTCAAGAGAGGCTCCTTTCTCTGTGATAACTCCAGCTTGTGTCAAGTTGACGTACAAAACCAACCAGTACAAATGACCCTTTGTCAACTTGACACACAAACACATCATTATTAAGTCTCAACCCTTACTTTCTTATTCATCCCCAAGATCTAAATAGCTTTAAAAGTCTCACTGTCTTTACTAATTCTTACATATTAAAATTTCTATCCCTTTAAAATATCTAATCACTTTTAAAATTCAAAGTCTTTTTATAACTCAAAGTCTCTTAATTGTGGGCTCCACTAAAAATACTTTCTTCCTTCAAGAGGGAAAAATATCAGGACATAGTAACAATCAAACTCTAACCATTCAATGTCTAGGATCCACTCATGATCTTCTGGGCTCCTCCAAAGGCTTGGGTCACTTCTAGCTCTGCCCTTTGTAGCACACACCTTATCTTCTAGGCTCCAGCTGCCTGTCCTCCACTGCTGCTGCTGTTCTTGGTGGTCATTCATGGTACTGGCATCTAAAAACACTGTAACTAGGCTTCGCCAATAGCCTCTCATAGGTTCTCTTCATGGTTCCAAGCTTCAACTCCTTTGCATAATCCTTTCAGTCCTGGGCGGTCAACTACAACTAAGGCTGCACCTTCACCAATGGCCCTCTGTGGCCTCTTACAGTGCCAAGCCTCAGCTGCTCTTCATGACCCCTTCATGGCTTCAAAACCAGTACCACCAGTTACACATTAACCAAGTCCAGTCACAGCACAAGGTACATCCTTGGCTATCTTTAGAACACAGTCTCTGTGCTCTCAGAAAACACTTCCCAGAAGATGTCACCTCAATGATGCTTGTCTCTTCTTAATCACCACTAATTTCTTAGCTCCAGGTAACCAGCATCAATAGTCCCAGTAACACACAGGTTTTACTTTAGTAGTTCTGGTATTTTGCTAATCGCAGCTGATTCTTCAGTCCCAGCTAACCAAAACCACAGAATCTTCATAATCAAAATAGCAACAGCCCTGATAAGAGTCTTTTTTTGTTTTGTTTTGTTTTTTTTGAGACAGGGCCTGATAAGAGTCTTTAATCTTCCCTCTGAAATTTCATAAGCCAGACCTCCATCTTCTGCACTGGTCTCAACATTATCTTCCAAGCTCCTACAGAACATCCCATAGAGCTCTTAACATCCTAATGGCTCTTCTAGCTCAAAGTTCCAAAGTCCTTCCACAGTCCTCCCCAAAACATGGTCAGTTTGTCACAGGAATACCCAACTATGCTGATACTAATTTGTCTTAGTCAGGGTATCTATTCCTGCACAAAACGGCATGACCAAGAAGCAAGTTGGGGAGGGAAATGTTTATTCAGCTTACACTTCCACGTTGCTGTCCATCACCAAAGGAAGTCAGGACTAGAACTGAAGCAAGTCAGGAAGCAGGAGCTGATGCAGAGGCCATGGAGAGATGTTACTTACTGACTTGTTTCCCCTGGCTTGCTCAGTTTGCTTTCTTATAGAACCCAAGACTACCAGTCCAGGGATGGCACCACCCACAAGGGGCCCTCCCCCCTTGATCACTAATTAAGAAAATGCCTTATAGCTGGATCTCATGGAGGCATTTTCTCAAGGGAGGCTTCTTTCTCTGTGATAACTCCAGCTTGTGTCATGTTGACACACAAAACCACCCAGTATACCAACAAAAGCTATTTTTGTGTAGTGACTTTAAAACAAAAAAAAAGAAAAAAAAAAGAAAGGAAAATCATAGCCAAGATAAAGTAGAGGATAAGAATTATCTACTCTACTACAAAAGTTTCCTAGGGTCACTGTAACAAATTCCCATAAACTTTGATGTCTTAAAACACCAGAAATTTATCTTTCCACTGTTTGGAAGGTTAAAGTCTGAAATCAAGCTGTCAGCATGGCCTGCCCTCCCTGGTGGTTCCAAGGAAAAAATCACTGCCAACCCTTCTCAGCTTCTGAAAACTCTGAGCAATCCACAGCCTTCCCTACCCCTCCCCCGCCCCGAGCATCACTCTGATCCTCACCCCACCACCACACATCCTTTGTGTGTCCAGTCATCTTTTAAATGACATATTTAAAAATCTGTCATTAGATTTAGGGCTCAACTTGTCCATCTGGTCTCCTCTCAAGATCGTGTCTGAACACATCGACAACCACTCACCTCTAGGTGAAGTTAGAGTCAGAAGTCTGGGTGGACATGAGTATTGGGCAAGCACCACTCAAACTGCTTCCTATACCCATGGGAACAACTCTACCATTTCACAGCTAGGCTTCTATGTCTCCTAAGGAGAATGCTACAGTTTTACAGTTTCTGGGTTTTGCAAAGATGCAGAAGGAATCTATCTTGGTTCTGAGGCTCAAACAGGAAAATAACAGCCTTAGTGCTGCAGTAAGGATGTAAAATTACAAACAGAGTGCTTGGCTTGAACAAAATGACATAGGGCATGGAAGAAAGGTCAAGGATTCCAATTTCTTCTGCACCTAGCTCTTCGGCACAAACCTTCCCTTGAGTAATGATTTTTGCCATGCATTCTTCTGACATAGTTTTCCTTATTTGTGATAGACAAAGTCTTGCTTTTCTTATTTAAAAAATATCAGTTAAAATACAATTATATCTCTCCCCATCCCTCAAACTTTTCCCATGTCCTCACTCTCTCATTCTGAAATTAATAGCCTCTTTTAAAATTATTATTGTAACATATAGAAAAACGCATAAATATATAGACACAGTCTGCTGAGTCTATTTAATGTTGCTTGTGTGTATGTGATTTCAGGGTTGACCGCTTTGTATTGGTCAACCAATTAGAGAGCTCATCCCTGAGAGAGGCCAGTTCTCTCTTAGTAGTCATTAGTTGGTTTTTGTGTAGGCATGGGACCCTATGAAATTCCCCCCTTACCATTGGCATGTCTACTGATACAATCACTGTTCAGGTCCTGTTTGGGCAGCCATACTGTTGAGGCATCATGGGTAAGCCTTCCCTGTCATTTCTAGAAGACACAATCTCACATCAGATGTCCTGGTCCTCTGGCCCATACAGTCTTTCTTCTCTTCTTCCATGGTTTTCTTTGAGCCTTAGGTGCAGTAGTTATAGATGTATTGGTCGGGGCTGAGTCCGCATGATCTGTCAATCTCTGCATTATGAACTGTTGTGGCTTTCTGAAAAGACCTCCATTGGCTAGAAAAAGAAGCTTCTTTGATGGGGGGGTGAGTTATACTTATCTGTGGGTATAAGGGGAAGTTTTAGAATGTAACTAGAAATTATGGTGGTTTAGGAAAGTGATGGCGACAGGTTCTGTTCTTAGATCCATAACTTCACTAACACTGGGTAGTCGGCTAAGTTTCACACCACACGTTTTTTCCCTCCTATTGAGTGAGTCTTAAGTCCAATCAGACAGTTGTTGGTTATTACAAAGATATGAGTACCACTGTTGCTCTGTTAGGGGCATCTGGCCATGCTGGTCATTGTGACAGTTCACAGACAGTTCTCAGAACTGGGTGAGACCATTGCTTGTTTCCCTGTCTTGGCTGTTTGCTTACCACTCTCTGGGACTGAAGGCTAGGCTGAAGGAAGGAGGCTTTCAGATTGTTTCCAGCTCAGATCTTTCTGTGTCCTCATCACTAGGGATTTACATTCAACCTCTGAAAGGCAACCAAGGACAAAAGCGAGAGCCGACATTGTTTTAGAAGTCACTTGGACTACTCTGACCACCCACTCAAATGAAGGTTTCTCAGACCAGATACTAGAGTTTTTGTTTGGTATCCTATGACTCTTCTGAGGAGTATTGTCAACTCACGTGGCATACTTCATTTATGTATAAACATTTGTTGTATTTAATTTTATGTAAATACAAAACAACATGATTCCTTGAAACTTTATGAGATACCCTTGGTATTATTCATCATGAAAAAAAATGTATGACAGAAGTTAGGCTGTAATTCCACAGACATGTTATCTCTTTTCATAAAACAAAAGCCTTTTTTCCTAACTGATGTTTAAAATGTGCAAATAGTTATCTCTACCTTTCCTTTGTTCATTCTAGTTGAGCATATATAAGCATAACTAGAATATTTTCTCTGAAGCATTCTAATTGCTTATTAATGTAGGATAGAGTCTAGAGGACCATTACGATTTTAGTTTATAATTCTTTTTGAAGTTTGCATAAAATGGTGGGTTTTTAAAAAATTCATCACAATTTCTCCATGACTTGTATTCTTTCTTCTTAAATAAAAGGGGAGTCGTTACAGAAAGGGATTTTAGAACTATCTTCTTAGTCTTTACAGCTTTCCCACTGTCCTGTAGTGTGTGCACGTGCACACACACACACACCACCACCACCACCACCACCAACAGCAACAACAAAACCCAATTACTTCACTGTAAAAAACCGAGTAAGCTTTTTCAAAGTAAGATCCTATTTGCTCTACTGTCTCAGTTAAACAGGAGAGGAGGACACAGAATACCAGTGCTAATGGTATCGGCATGAGTATAACTCTGGCCCTGCCACTCATGTGTCAAAGAAGGTAGGAGCAAACAAAGGCTTGCAAAGTGCATCAAATGATGCTCACCACGGTGTGGGTGTTTACATACTGCTATTATGATATTTGCATATTACTCTTACAGATAAGGTGCCAGAAGAAGGTGTCACCGGGAAGTGACATTTCAGCTAAATCTGAAAGGATAAGAAAAACTTGGCCAAGCACAGGGTAAGTTGGCAGAGAATGTTCTAGACAAATAGACTGCTGTGTTAATGAATGCTCTATGCTGTGCTCAGAACATGGCAAAAGTTGTATTGCACCAAAGAGCAGGGTCTGTGAAGGTAGAATATAAGAAAAAAGAGGGTACGAGGGCTAAGCAGATTGAGTTGAGGTTTTAGTGTAATTTATTCGTGTGGTAGGGATAGTATTTTACAAATACTAATCCACTGCAGCATCTCTGTGAAAGCATTTTTGCTTACATTCCCTCACTTCCAAAGTCAAACCATAAGACCTATCAACTCAGGATGGTGGAAATGCTACAAATAAAGTGACTTCGGTGAGCTTTGAATCTCAAAGCAGGTTTTTTTTTAAACCTCTTTTGGAAAACACAATTTGAGACAGTCATGCTTTGTAAGAAATATAAAAGGGTGTGCTGGATTCTTTGACCTCTCCCCTTAATACTTCAAAAGATTACCCTATATAGTTTGTGTGTGAAAGAGCTCATTTAAGCATGGAGCTTCAACTAAAAGAGTTTATACCTTTTTCATCTCTGTGGGCTACAGCAGAAAGGAAAGAGGCAGGAGGCATGAGGAGGGCCATGCCCAGAGCACATCTTCTCTCCCCACCTACTCAAGCTCTGATGCAGTAGAAGAACTGGAGGGGTGGGGGAGTAGGAACACTTGGAAAAAGAGGCCAAGGACATTTCCTGAGAAACAGTGGCAAGGATGCCACAGGCCTAGAAGAACCTCACTCTTGACTTCACTGCAAATAGAACATGGTACGAGATCAATACAAATGCCACCAAGAACTATTGATGTAAGACTAGTTGGCATGAGATCAATACAAACATTGCAAAGAACTAGTGATGTACAACTAGTTTTCACTTTGTAGGAAAATAGCGGAAAAGATGAATAACAGAAAGGTAGTCCACATCTCAGTGTTCTGGAAGATCCTACCAATTGCGTCAAACACATCAAAATCGGTAAAAATTAGGAAATCTCAGAAGTTCCTGAGTGCTTTGGAGAAAAAACTGGCTAAGGAGGCCACTAAACCAGCGAAGTCTAGGTCACAGAGAGAGCACGATATGGGAGGACTCTAAGGTCTAAAGCTAAGACTTGAGCAGTCAGGGTCACCACATAACCACCAAAACTGTGTTTTCGATGGTCACCAGTATGGGAGAATAACCACAAAGGATTAGCCAATCAGCTGAGACACTGATGTGAAGCTAGAGAGATGAACAAGACCAGCAGAGATTTCGGAAGGGACCTTGTCATCGAGCCCAATGTGGTAACCAGTCAGTGCATGAAGACAGGAAGAAGGCTCTGAAGTGGAACGGAGAGGAGCATATGGAGAACACAGTGGCAAGAGTTGACGACAAGGTGGACAGAGAGGCCAGAAGACATCGCACCCTGTAGGCCACGGTGACAAGTTTTATGTTTTATTCTGACTACAGTTAGGAATCAATAAAGAGGTGGACACGGAGGGATACCATGACCTTATTTACCCAAGAGAAGGACAGTTTTGGGTGTGAAGTGAAAGGTGGCCTGGAAGGAACAGAATGGAAAACAGAGAGACAATGTAAGAAATGAAAAAAGGACATTTATAATAAAATAGTATACAGTCTAGTATATCAGTGCTTGAGTTATAATTATGCCTGGAACACATACTTGGGAATATGTACACATCACTAGGTATAAATGCAGGTATTTATTTTCTCTAAAATTTTATTATATATGATGCAGTTAGTCTTTCTAATTAACAGTTAGAAAACTCAGTATCTATATGAACTTCTGATTTTTTTCCCTCATCCAAACCACATGCTCTCCCTTCATTGAGTAGAACAAATATAATTCAGGGTAAAGTAGAAATAAAAGGTTTAACATCTGATTATAGTTTAAAACACCTCAGAGCTAAAGGATCAGAGTTTATAGGGCTTCCAAGCATCCTTCAGATACATGTAGCTCTGTTAAGAAATTCTAAGTGCTGACCACTCAGTATCAGATAACTAACTGGGGGCTCTTCGCTGAGGAATACTATTTCTCCCACTCTCAGAATTCCTTACTCGCCTGAAGTTCAGTGGTCTTCTCTGACATCATATGCATACAAGTAACATGATACAGACTGAGCAGGTTTTATTTTTATACTTATGAATACATATGTGCATACACACACATCTCAATAATTCAAAAAAAAGTGAGATTTGAGAGAGATGGAGGAGGTGACTGGAAGGGGTTGGAGGGACAAAGGGAGGAAATGATGTAATTATATTTTAATTTCAAAAAATCTTTAATTAAAAAAAGAAGAAATGTAAAATCTAAGGAATTAAGATATCTTGAGTTTTTAAGTAACTAGAGGTTGTACCTTAGAGAGAGATTACAGTTTCCATCTGTCCCGCACTGTAGCTCCATCTGTATGACAACTGGATACCTGTTTGTCTGGGTAGAACCCAGAATTTATTGGGCCTCTCAAGAATAATTCATTTATTCTGATTGATGTCTAACTAGAAAGCTGCAAAGTTATGGGCTAAAATACTCTAAGTGTTTTAAAAGTAATATACTGCATTCATGATTAAATAGATAAACATGTCATCTTTCTCTCTTTTAGTTATAATAGTTATATTTAGGAGCCTTCTTGATAAGATAGATGTGTTTTTAAAAATATACATTATCTTAGTGTTACCAAAATGATGACTAGACAGGATTGGATTACTTTAATGATTGGGAACAGAAAAGGGGTCACAATAATGGATTCAGATCCTAGCATGTATCTTCAAACCCAATATAGGCAATGAGATCTCATTGTGAGGTTTTATTCCATTTCTCAGATATGGGCACCTAGAAAACAAGGCTGATGCAATTCTCAGAAAAATCCACCAGGGACAACAACATCTCCAAAACAAACAAAGCAAATGAATTGAGCCCAAGAACTTAAACCCAGTGTTAACTCTAAAACCAATGCTGGGCCATAACAGCAAAATGATCTCACAATATCCATGTTAAATCACTCTGTTTGGTCTCTGTAGTGATTACAAGAATGTAAAATATATCCTTTATCTGAAATTTGAGAGCAATAGTTATTTATCTCTCTTGGTTTAACAAAGTAGTATTGTTTTTTCTGTTTCCATTTGGGTCAATAAGGTAATAAAAAAGAAAGAGTCTGCAAAAAGTATATTGGAAAACCTCCTACTTTGGCTGTTCCCACCTAAAACTGTTAATGCAAGATTAATGTTCACGATAAATCCCTCAGGATTTGAGAAGATGTTTATGGGTTTGAATAGTAATGTTCTCCTGAGAAACAGTCCCATTTTTGCTCCTGTTTTTTAAAAGAGCAAAAATTGTGTACAAGGTAAAGAAAATTTAATTAAAAAGCTTTCACTAAATTGTATTTTCTAACATTCACCAAACCATCACGACTGGTTAACATGGAAAGGGGCTTTAATTTGAAGTAGCTTTCTAGAAGCATAAGGAGTTCTCAGTCTAATTTTGATCTCTAGTTTAAAATGTTAATATATGATAATGAATCCACTTTCTGAATGACTAACAGTAAGTAATCACTCTGGTATTTGTCCCTTTGAAGGCATCTGATAAAAATTTTGTTCTGTGAGTTTGGCAAGATCTAGAAATCTTGGGAGACTTTCTGTATTTACAATTTGTATGAATAATTTAGTACATATATACTGTCTTCTTTCATGGATAAGGAGAGCAACTGCACAGAATACTAAGGAAATGTGGAAGACTTACTGGAAGGAACATGGAGAACTTTATAAGTCATTTACTAGGAAACCTATACAAAACTGACTTCTGAAGTACAAAAGATGTAGTGCTAAAAATAAAAGGAAAACATAGGTGGTGTCTGTTCATTTCTCCCTGACCTGGAGCTTTACTTGAGATCTGATTAGATTGGCTCCCCAGGGAGCCCCTGGGGTCCTCCTCGTTCTAACGTGTGCTACCAGACTGTTTTATACATGGGTGCGGAAGAATCTGAATTCTGATATTTCTGTGTATCCTGTACCAGCTAGCCATCTGTTCAGACCCTACAACCTGTTTCTTTTACTTCCATATTGGTATATGTTTTCAATCATTCCTTCCCTCCCTCTCTCCTTTCTTAGTCATTAAAATAATTAATATATATTCAGATCAACTCTTTTCAGCATACACAAATGAAAGGAGATCTATATACTGGTTGTCTTGCTGTCTAATGTATTTCACTAAACACAATGACCCTCCAGCCTCATTCATTTTGCTACAAAGCGTGAGTTATCATTCTTTTCTATAGGTGAATAATATTTCACTGTGTATATATGTCCTGCTTTCTTTCATTTTATTTCTATATTTCTATTCATTTATTACTGAGTATCTAGGCTTATTCTGTATGTAATGGTGGATCATAGGCTGCTGAAGTACTTGGTGAATCTTCACAAAGACTACCAGAAATATGGCAGTCATACATTCAAGCATCTATGTTATATTATTAATTCTATCTAAATATTTATAATGACATGTCCCCCTCCAACTTAAAACATTAAGACTTGTTCTAATAGATAAAATTTCTATATTCTTTGATCCCCCAAGGTCCTAATCTTATAAATATTTTTAGTCACATATAATATGGGAATTAAGGATTTGTCTTAGTTTGAGTTACTATTGTTATGGTGAAACACCATAACCAAAAGTAAATTGGAGAAGAAAGGCTTTATTTGGCTTATGTTCCATACCCGTAGAATGAAAGAAGTTAGGACAGAAAGTCAAAACGGGGCAGGGATCTGGTGGCAGGGCTGATGCAGAAGTCATGGAACAGAACTTCTTCCTGACTTGCTCTCCATGGATTGCTCAACTGCTTTCTTACAGAGCCCAGGACCACCTGCCCAGAGTTGGTCCCATCTACAATGAGGTCGGTTCTTCTACATCAATCACTAACGAAGAAAATGCTCTACAGGCTTGCTTACAGCCCTATAGAGGCATTTTCTGAATTCTCCTCTCTGATGACTCTAGCCTGTGTCAAGTTGACATAAAATTGGCCAGCACAGAACTTAAATAGGAGGACGAGCCCTGATCTCATGAACCTGTAATGAAAAGAATATCCTGGATTAGCTAGGTGAGTGCAGCCTACAATGGGTGCTCGTAAACGGAAGAGGGAGTCAAAAGAATAAGAACCTGACGATGCTCTGTTGCTGGTTTTGTTGATGGAGGAGGAAGTTACTAGAAATGAAATCCAGGAAGCTTCTAAAGTTGGAAAAGGCAAGGAATTTCCCAATAGACTCTCCAGAAGAAGGAACCACTATTACCCACATCCTAATTTTAAGCCAGTGTCTTAGGGTTTCACTGCTGTGAGCAGACACCATGATCAAGGCAACTCTTATAAGGACAAGAATTAATTGGGACTGGCTTACAGGTTCAGAGGTTCAGTCATCATCATCAAGGCAGGAAGATAGCAGCATCCAGGCAGGCATGGTGCAGGCAGAGCTGAGAGTTCGACATTTTCATCTGAAGGCTGCTAGCAGAATACTGGCTTCTAGGCAGCTAGGATGAGGGTATTAAAGTCCACACCCACAGTGACACACCTACTCCAACAGACCATACCTCCTAACAGTGCCAGTCCTTGGGTCAAGCATATGACAGAGCATGACACCTAGGATATCTATTTTGGACTTCTGATCCTCAGAAACACTTCAGATAACAACATAAGCAACAGAAAAATAACCAAGACATGAGGCAACTACATTAGATTACAACATGGATACAAGTGTTGTGGCAGAAAACCCTAAGGCCTGGACAATCTTGTACATATTTTGCAAGTAATTACAAGCTGAGAGGTTAAGAGTGTGGTGGTCCTATCATGTTCAGAGGACATCAATCACATGCCACCCCTCCTCCAGCTTATACATTCTTTCCTTCCCCTCTTACAAGATGTTTTCTCAACCTTGAAAGTATCCCTTTAGGGATGAGCTTTCAACAATCACTTACTGTTTGCACTTTGACCAGTTAGGAATCTCCAGAGTAATTGCTGCCTGCCACAGAGAGAAGCTTCTTTGACCAAAGCAGACAGGCATATTAATGCATGGGCATTAAACAGAAACCTTGTACAGCAAAACAACAGCTTTCCCAGCAACGCCTCTGACTGCCACAGCCATAGGAATTTTGGGGGGTGGGGTGTAGGGTTACAGTATAAGACATGAATTCCTTCCTATGGAGCAGACCTCAAATCCCAACAGAAAGTGGTTGGCTGTCCCTACAACAGTCATGCCATTATTGCACATGTGAACACAGCTCACCTAGCAGATCAAGAGCATAGTATACAGAGCCCACACTTACAGTTGTTGAGGACAATTCCCCAGCACTGTGCATAGAATCTTCCAGGAGTATGAAACCATGCTAGCATAAGTGTTAGTCTTGGTTCCTGCTTGATACCTCTACGTCCTGCAACCATAGCACCTGTATGGCATTATTTTTTACACAAATATATGCTTTTCTTTCTACATGAAGGTTAGACAGACTAACTTTTCATCCCAGGAAAATCATAGTCTAAGCAGATTCTTTTTAAATGTGCTTTCTCATCTAACCTTTCTGGTGCAGGAAGAATGTTAATATTAGATTTGAAAAGAGGTTTGAGACATTTGTAGTCAAAACGACACTGAAAGTGTTGACTTTCATATCCCCATGCAGTACCAAAAATGGATAAGCAGTAGATAAAACATGAAGAGAGGAAGCCAAAAAGATCTAGTCAGACTAAAATCTAAGATAAATATCCATAGATAAAAAGCTAAAGTTCCACAAGTTCCCATGGACTTAAAATACAAAAATAAATGGTTGGAATTTAGCGTCTGAAGGTTGATAAGGACAGAAAATATACTGGAAACATGGAGAGCTAAAACCGTGCTTGCTGTTCAAAGATGGTTCAAATAAGAACTCAACTCTTATTTTTTTTAAAAAAATGAAAATTTAAAAAAGAATTTTATATCTGCTAACTCTGGCCATAATTTTTTTTAAAGGAAAGAGGCTTTTAATTTTCTTATTCAATGATGTGCCACAATTCCAAAACACAGGGAATCAGTGTGTAAAATCACTGACCAAATTCAGGCTATTTGTCTTGGCATGCTGTCCATATGTCTGCTTGTATTTTCATACCAGCATCTTATATTCACATTCAGTTTGATAAGACACACCGTTTTGTTTATATTTACAGTACTTTGGCTTCATGTGAAGTTTCAGGCTTAGGCAGAGAGAAACATCATTATAGATCCCTGCCCAGAAGTAAGCAAGCCACCAACAATATTGCCAAGTCAGCATGCAGCAAGGATCCCAAATTAATGCAATTAAAAACTTCTTGTTTGTTCTTGAAGCCAAGAAGTCTGGGCAGAGATAACCAGGAGACTGACATATACGCAAGGGTGAGCACAGACAGGAAAATGTCAGCACAACACAGAAACACGGGGCAGCACAGATGCCAGGATCCTGGGGGATTCCCCTTGAGGGATTCCACTCGGATGAAGGCAGATATGGAACTAAGCAGCAGAATTTTAGAAATCAGAGCAAATCGGTGAGTTTACTAAGTAGAGATAAGAAAATGGTACAAATTTTAGATTTATGCACAGGATTGGGGTGGGGAGAGGAAAAGACACTGAGACACTTGTGCTCTGTAAAAGCTGATTTTTTTTTTGAAAAAAGAGAATACCATTCACTTATTAATTTACCTGTAATATGAGTGCTTTGAAATGCTACCTTCTGGATATGGCGCAGCTGTTATAATCCTGAACACAGCCATCATGGCTGCCTACAGAAGACCTGCACACAAAAACAAACATGCACTTAGGTGAGAAACTATTGAGGAAAGGAGACAGGGAAATGGAAAGGAGATGAGAGAGGGTAGTGAGGGGTAGTAAATGTGATCTTGATGGTGTGCGTGCATGAAAAAAAATCTCACCATGCCAGCTAGTTTTGTATCAACTTGGAGCAAGCTAGAGTTATCTGAAAGGAGGGAACCTCATTTAAGAAAAAAAAAATGCCTTTAGAAGATCTGTCTGTAGGACATTTTCTTAATTAGTAATGGATGAGGGGTCAATCACTAATTAATCATGACCAATCACTAATTTATTGATTATGGGTAGTGACTCCCTTGGCTGGTGACCCTGAGTTTTATAAGAAAACTAGTTGAGCAAACCACAAGGAGAAAGCCAGTAAGCAGCCCTCTTCCAAGGCTTCTGCATTAGATTCTGCCATTTTGAGTTCCTGTCCTGACTTCCATCAACAATAGACTATGATGTGGAAGTGTAAGACAATTAAACCTATTCCTCCCGGTAGAAAGAAGCTCAAATGTACTGTGTGGAAGCATCAACAGTCAATAAAATCTGGTGGCCAATGATCTGAGGCAGAATTAGAAGGCGGGACATCAGAAGTGAGAGATAGGAATTCTGGGAAAGAGTCAGGTGCAGGAAGATTCACCACTCAGACTCTGAAGAGATGGATATAGGCAACTGAGGAGTTATCTAATCATGTGGTTCACATAGAATAAATGGTTCTTCTATTAGTTAGAGCTAGTCAGGGAACAAGACCAAGTTTATAGCCTAGGAATGTGTTCATACACAAACAGACTCTGAGTTGTTATTTGAAACACGGGTAGAGAAGACCACAGTTACGCCACCCCAACTTGCTTTTGGTTCATGGTGTTTCATCACAGCAATACTAACCTACCTAACACACCCATCATTGTGGGAATAGCAAAGTGTAGTCACACAAACCTGAATGGTATAGTCCACCACTCATCCATGCTAGGTCACTTGCTACCAGGCTACCAACCTGTACAATGTGTTATTGTGCTAAAAAATATAGTAATGTATAACACAAATATGCTATGTAAACATATGCAATATTTATATATCTAAACATATCTGCACACAACTGTTGAAGGAAAATATGATATGAAGAGTTTTTTATTATTTATTTATTTATTTATATTGGTTATTTTATTTATTTAAATTTCAAATATTGTTCCCCTTCCTGGTTTCCCCTCTACAAACCCCCCATCCCATCCCTTCTCCCTCTGCCTCTATGAGAGTGCTCCCCCACACACCCACCCATTCCTGCCTCACTGCCCTAGCATTCCCCTACTCTAGGGCATTAAGCCTCCACAGGACCAAGGGCCTCCCCTCCCATTGGTGCCAGATAAGGCCATCCTCTGCTACACATGCAGCGGGAGCCATGGGTTCCTCTATGTGTACTCTTTGGTTGGTGGTTTAGTCCTTGGGAGCTCAGGGGTGGGGTTGGGAGGATCCGGTTAGATGTTGTTCTTCCTATGGGGTTGCAATCTCCTTCAACTCCTTCGGTCCTTCCCCTAACTCTTCCATTGGAGTCCCATGTTCAGCCTGATGGTTGGCTGCGAGTATTTACATCTGTATTGGTCAGGCTCTGGCAGAGCCTCTAAGGGGACAGCTGTACCAGGCTCCTGTCAGCAAGCACTTCTTGGCATCAGCAATAGTGTCTGGATTTGGTGTCTGCAGATGGGATGGATCCCCAGGTGGGGCAGTCTCTGGATGGCCTTTCTTTTAGCCTCTGCTCCACTCTTTGTCCCTGCATTTCCTTTAGATAGGAACAATTCTGGGTTAAAATTTTTGAGATGAGTGGGTGTCCCCATCCCTCAACTGGGGGCTGTGCCTGTGCCCTGGAGATGGTCTCTACAGGTCCTATCTCCCCTTTGTTGGCTATTTCAGCTAATGTCATCCCTGTTGGGTCCTGGGAACCTCTTGCTTCCCTGGCATCTGGGACTTTCTAGTGGCCACCCCCAGTTCCCCATCCCCCACTGCTACACACCTCAGTTCAATCTCCTGATCTTTTGTGGTTCTTCTCTCCCTGTCTCCTCCAACACCTGATACTGCTGCCCCCTTTTCCCTCCCTCTTCTCTCTCCCTTCCAGGTCCCTCCCTCCCTCCTTCCTTCTATCTGGAAGGAGTTTTTTTGTTTTGTTTTATTTTGTTTTTTTTTTTAAGTAAATTCATCATGGGGATCCAGAACCTGAAACACACTGCTCATCTTTTTACCAAAAGAAAACCAGGAGGCAGGGACTGGCAACGGGAAATGTGTTCATGTACAGTTTGGTCAGAACCAAAGAGAGGGAAGTTCTTAGTTTCTCTCTGCCTTTCTTATAGAAAAGATGGGACCAAAGCCAAAGACTGAGCTGAGCTGTGAGACAGGGAAGTCTCCTGGGAGATTAGTTCCCTCTCCTCTGGGGTCAGGGCTTCCTCTCATTCTCATTCTCTCCCCAGCATGGGATGCCTTGGGAAAACCATCCTGCAGAGTCCATGTTTTCAGGGTCCCTGTCCTCTGGGGCACATCCATGTCCATGAGTGGAACTTGCAGGACTAGAAGCCCCTGTGGGAGAGTCAGTGACTAATGGCGAGTGACCAGCAAGGCCGAGGATGCCTCTGAACATCACTATAGACCACGGGAGTGCTGTGCCCTTGACCCTCGGAATTGATGTTAAAAAAAAAATTGTAGGGCTGGAGAGATGGCTCAGCGGTTAAGAGCACTGACTGCTCTTCCAGAGGTCCTGAGTTCAATCCCCAGCAACCACATGGTGGTTCGCAACCATCTGTAATGAGATATGATGCCCTCTTCTGATGTGTCTGAAGACAGCTACAGTGTACTCATATAAATAAAATAAATAAATCTTTAAAAAAATGTCCTTAGCAATACATTAAATGTAACTTACTCTAAAACTTCTAATCCATTCATTCTTTTGTACATAATAATTGCATAACTACAAAAATATTTCTCCTCTTCTTTTATATAATTAAGACACATATTTTAGTTATCCTTTAGCTAAATTTTTAAAATTTGTATTTACTTGTTTATTTATCTCTCAAACAGTGCCTCTCCTCCTGGTGCATCCCCCTCACACAGTCTCCCACCCATATCCCCACACCTTCGCCTCTGAGAGGGTGCCCCCCATGCCCCCCTTCCCTGGGGTATCAAGTCTCTGCAGGATTAGGTGCATCCTTTCCCACTGAGGCCAGACAAAGCAGCCCTCTGCTACATATGTGCTACATATGTGGGACCATGGTCCAGTCTGTATGTGCTCTTTGATTGGTGACTCGGGGTTCAGATTAGTTGACATTGTTGGTCTTTCTCTGGGAGTTCCCTTCAGGGCCTTCAATTCTTCCCCCCAGCTCTTCCATAATGGTCCCCAGCCTCCATCCAATGATTGACTGTGGGTGTCTGCAACTGTTCCAGTCAGCTGCTGGGGAGAGCCTCTCAGAGGACAGTTATGCTAAAGTTAAAAATTAAGACACAGCATACCCCTTAGCCTAAGCCCTCATAGGATCAGGGTCATCAGCATCACTGTCTTCCACCTCCAAGCCGCATCCCACAGGAAGTTCTCTGGGCAAGCACATGCATGGAGTTGTTTCCCAGGGCAACAGCATCTTCTGGACCCTTCTTGAAGGACCAGCCTGAGCTCTTCCCAAGCATAAGTCTCTCTAAGAGTGGTTTGCTTGCTGTGTTCTCCTTCGCACGATGGGTTTGCTTGTGAGTAGATTGTGCTCCACAGAAACACAAAAGCCTGTTAATACAGGCTTTTGCTTGCTTCAGTCAATGTTTCCAGACTCTTGAGGACTTGGTTAGGGGTCTGGAGAAGTTTATTCTGAATTCTTTCTGTAAATTTCCCAAAAAGTTTGTCTTCTCTTTATGGTTATTTTTATCCTGACTTTTCATCAGCTATACGTTCACCAGGCAAGAATGTCAACACCATTGTATTCTCATGGGACCACCATTGTACACATGATGTGATCCATTGCTGACCAAATACTAGTTAGTATATGACACATGGCTATGCAATATATATTCATAGAGATTGAGATATATCACTTCAGAGATATATGAACATTCTATAAGCTACAGTTCTTTAAATAGATCAAGGAATATTTCTGCCCTACAGAATTTCAGGGCAGGCAAATTTATTTGTTCCATGAGGTTATCCAAAAATGGTTGTTTTGGTACCTCTCCAGCCAGTCAGGACCGGAAGAATTCCAGCGCAAGCATATTTTAAGAGGTTACATCATTTCGACTTAACGCAATTGTCCCAGATTTAGTGAGGCCTCACTGCATGGGAAGCTGAGAAATGTGACTAATCCATTGGCTGCATGCTTGGGCAGAATGAACTGGAGGTATTGTAAGGTTCTGGGACCCCACTGGCTACCTCCATGTTGCTAAAATGTTTTCCTTTGGGGAGAGATGTAAATATCTACCCTTCCTCCCAAGGTCTCTGTGACAAACTGAGGTACAATTTCACCAAAATTCACTGCATCAAAGTCCATGTGAGGGGAACCAGTGAGTTTATCAGGCTTATGTACAGAATGAGTGATGGGCTGGATGGTGAGTGACCTTAAATTAGCCACTCTGGAAGGCCTTCTTCCTGCAGAGAGAGTAACATTCTGGTGGTTGTGTTGGTGGTACCCACTTCCTCTCATTCTTTCCCATCTATATGCTCTAGCTCCTCCCAGAGACCCTGAGGCCATGGACAATTAGGGTAAATTGCATATTATTGGATGGGAAGGGTGGCTGGATACCCAAGTGAGGCTCCCATGACATTCCCCATCCTCCCCTTTCAAGAGAGAATGTCAATAGTCAACAAGCCCAGCTGTGAAGATCTTTGGCCAGCAGGCTCGCATGGACTCCTGAAGATGGTGGCAGTGTGGCCCACAGGATAATCCAGTACCACACTCTGCCACAAAAGTAAAAGGGTAAGTGAATAATAATATGCAAAAAGACTTAAGTAAATAAATTGAAAAAATGTTTACAGGATTGGTGGCTATAGTTGCCACATAGTACATTTCTCTTCTAGATTCACTGTTTATCAAACATATTGTAACGACTCAACAAATCAGCCATCATACTTTCCAAATAATGGCCTATACTTACTTAAAACATTATAATACCAACACTTATTTAATTCTAGCTCCTGAATGAGCTTAATGAGCTCTGGAAGTTTGCCTTTGCAGTGAACTGAAAGAGTTGAACCGGCACCGGCCAGTCTGTCCTTGGCTTTATGTCCTTTTTGAGATTCAGTTGTTTAAAAAGTCTGAATGCAAGAGGAGATGGCTGCTTAGATTTCCATCAACCCAACACAAGCTAGGACCATCTGGGAAAAGGGCACTGCAATTGAGCAAACACCTCCATTAGATTTGGCTATAGGCAAGTCTGTTGAGCATTTCATTGATTGATGACTAATGTCATACGGTCCAGCTTAGTGTGGGCTATTCCAACCCTGGGGAGGTGGTCCTAGGTTATAGAAAAGGGTAGACTGAGTAAACCGTGAGGATCGAGCCATTGTACATGTGATGTGATATTGCTGACCAAATACTAGTATACGATTCATGGCTATGCAATATAAATTCATAGAGATATATCATTTCAGAGATATATGAACATTCTATAAGCTATGCTTCTGTATATAGATCAAGAAATATTTCTGTCTCCACAGCATTGCAGGGGCATGATCCTGGGTTATAGAAAGAGGCAGAGGAATGAGCCAGGAAGCAACTTTCCTCCACAGCCATTGTTTCAGTTCCTGGCTCCAGGTCCCTGCCTTGAGTTCCTGCCTTGATTTTTCCCGACGACGGATTACAAACTGAGTGAAAATAAACCCTTTCTCTCCAAGTTGCTTTTGGTCATCCTATTTTATTTCAGCAACAGAAACAAAAACTGAAACCAGGAGCTCAGAAAATATATCCAGTCATGTGACTTATTGATAGAAAGAAAAAAAAAACCCTTAAACACATGCATCATTTTCTCTGCCTGGATACAATTCATAAAGGTTGAATAAAAAGCAAGATTTATATAGTTTGGTCATCCGCTCTGTTTTAGGCAAGAAATCAATAAGCTAGGGAAAAATTACATCTGCTTCTTTCTCTTCCTCTATTGTAATCAGTAAAAATAAAAGCTTTCCAAGCATCGATGAATTTTAATCATGAAAGTACTTATTTACATAAGTAAATTTAGGAGAAGTACATGGCTCAGGTAGAAGATGGATTTTAAGACACCAACAGAAGCTGTGTTAAGTGCTGTTATGCAAGAAATAGTCGCAAAATATTAAAATCTGCGTAAACAAACACGTTCTGCATATCCTATGTTTGTGTGTTTTAAATGAACAGTAAGGCTACTCTGTTGTCTATATTATCTACGGTTCTATTGATTTCCCAGTTTTTTTTTTTGTAGGGATATGCGTTTTCTACTTCAACGACAAATTCCACATACATCATTACAATTCTATGATCCTGGCCTATTCTGTGGTGAAGCTCTGCCCTAATATGCAAGAGGTTCTGGATCCAGTCTCCAGAACTGGGCACAGGGAGGGGTTACTAGGCTCACTTTGGTTCGGTCCTTGCCGTCACTAAAATATAAACCAAAATGTATGTGAGAAAAAGACAGAGAGTGAGAGAGTGAGAGAGAGAAAGAGACAGAGAGTGAGATAGAAGGAATTCTAAGCTCAGTAAAAGTCCATTTTTAAAGAAATGATGACAATGTTAATTCATCTATAATGCTTTCATCTGGTCTGGATAATTACTGTGATAGCTTAAATATAGTAGATGAGTTGATGTCAGAGCTATGAAACATGTTCTTAGCTAAGCAATTGTACTGCTTAGAATAGAGCTGCTCAAACTGTCTTCTGGAGACTAATCCACAAACTGTGAGTGGTCTGTGGTTGAGGAAACACTTTCCACAATACGACAAAAACCTTCCATGTGCCGAATCTAAAAACACCTTTTTATTCTTTTTCCTAGTACTTCATGCTTATTACATATGTCTAAAATTACTTGAAATTTTTAAAACCTGGTTCTCCCCCATAACCAATGAAGTCCAGAAGTCATGAATGTCAACTCTTACAACGAGAGTGATTTATTTAATGTGACTAGAAAGATGACGGTATTCATTTAGCATTTAATATTTTGAGAAGCTTTTAATTCTAGTGGAACAAGGATCATTATTCCCATGTTCTGGATAAGAGAGTAAGCCAAGCGAAGCCATACAACTAGATGGCCGAGGGGTAAATAGAGCAACAATCTTCTAAGGCTACACTGTGTCCTTGCCACAGCTTCCTGCATAGGAGTGAAATATTCCTTGGCCTGCTACAGAAATTGAAACCACGATTGTATCGCTCATCTTTGAGATGAAGTTATTCATGCTCTTCAATTCAATTGAAGCTGAATGTTCCTGGGGATACAGAGAAACAAGAGAATCATTCAGACATGACCTTCATCTTTTTTTTTTTAAAGATTTATTTATTATCATATGTAAGTACACTGTAGCTGTTTTCAGACACACCAGAAGGGGGCATCAGATCTCATTACAGATGGTTGTGAGCCACCATATGGTTGCTGGGATTTTGAACTCATGACCTTCGGAAGAGCAGTCGGTGCTCTTATCAGCTGAGCCATCTCTCCAGCTCCCGACCTTCATCTTTTAAGCTAGAGTCTTCAATCTCAACTAGCCTTAGACTATCGCTTTTATTGTCTCCACAGGCTGGGAATGGGGTAGTAGAATGGTATTATTTTTCCGCTATGTTATTTAAAAGTAAAAGAGGAGATGGAAGGCAGTTACTAAGTCCTAATTCGGAAAGTAGGCTCTAGTCAGTGCTGCTCAATAAGTTATTAGAGGTAGGTGACTATTTAAATTTATTTTAATTTACATTTTTAGTTCAATTATTTCTTGCATCTTTGTGTGTGGAGGGGTATGAGTGCCACAGCACAGTACATGTGGAAATCTAAATTTCACCACTATGTGGATGCCTGGAATTGAACCCGGGTCAACAGGCTTGATAGCAAGTATACCTATTGATCTACTTCTTCTGTCCTTAGGGTAGAGTTCAACTTAGCCTTGAACTCATGACCCTCCTGACTCCATCTCTTCAGTACCTTCTACCAGCACGGGCAGAAACAACTAGCTCAATTTAAATTAAAAATTTAATTTTTCACTTTCATTGGTCATCAGCCAAATTCTCAATTGCCACAACAGCTAGTGTTTATCATATTAGGCAGCACAATTATGAAACATTTCTACCACTGTAGGAAATTTAGTGGATAGGACTATTATAGTTTGCTTTTGTTTTTCTTCATCTCCAGAAAGACTCTTAACTTTGAAGATTTAAGAGTAAAATAAAAAATTTAAATTAGGAATATTCTCTACAAAAAAATCTAGATATGTATATTGAATGATTATCTTGAAGACAAAATAATTTCATACATAACATCTGGTCCATTGAGGAATCAGAGAGGAACTTATCTTTAATGTGATGGAGGTAGATTGAATAGGCACTGTAAGAAAGGTTGAAGTATAAGTTTGACAGAAATTGAGCATGAAGGTAAAATTTATAAATAATGAATTTTATCTTTGTAATTTTAAAGAGGAAAGAAAAGTGGGTAAAGAGAACTAATGAAAAGATTAAAAAAAAATTTTTTTAAAAGTCAGCCTTCATCACTCTGAGGGCTTAGAGCAAAGCCAGCATAGCAAATCAGAACATTATTCTCAGGAACACAGGCAGGGAGGGCACTGCTGGAATTGTGGCAAGCTTGCCTTACCATCTTATAATAGAAATTAGAAATTCAGAATAGAAAGTATAAAATTATAGGACAGAATGAGTCTTTTATAGCAAGCAAATCAACCATGACTTAACGTCCGGGAAGTGCAATGTGTTTTAAAAGCATCTCTCAAGACATATGGCTTGCATCTTAAGCCCCGTCTCCCAGCCAGCTGCCATGCTCAAATCCCACTGAGCATTTCAGGCAAAAGCTCTCTTGACTGTGTGCTGGTTGGTTTCTCACTCTGATAAAATACATTTAAGCTGCCCCGAAGCCTCAAGGACTCTTTCCAGCCTCTTATCATGAAGCCACATCAACGGTGGGCCCTCACCTCTTCTTCATAGCCTTCCAAAACAGACAATGCCTAAAAACCCATCCAGCCGCCATCCCCTGATCACAGTGACAGGGAGAAAGGCACAAACGAGGTACCAAGGGGATAGAAAGCCAAAGAGAGCTGGAGAACATGGCTCCAATCCAGTGTGCCATTTATATACCTAACCTCTTGCAGGCTCCTTTCCTTCCAGGGCAGAAGAGGAGAGAAGAAAGTGATTTGGGTTTTTTTTTTTGGTCATTAGGAAAGCCAGACAAAATACATTCATCTCTGGAGTCAAGTGTGATAACCGTAGATGATCTATATTTTTAGAAGACTTTGTGAGCGGCTTATCTGAATCTTGCCAGCAGGAAGGAGTCTGTTGGAAATCTAAAGATAGGTGGCAAGCTGGCAGATGTGATTCCAAGTGTTCACGAGACTCTGCAGGAAGCAGAGAGTTGGGAATAGAGGGGAAAGAGTGCAGGCTCCAGGGACAGGCAGGCAAGGAATCCTTTGGAACTACCCGGGTATCACACAAGCTCTACTGAGGGATGCCCGTCATTTAATCAGATACATTACATGATCTGCAACTCATCTAAGGATAAAGATATCTAGCTTGTTGGAAAACAGAGAAAACAAAGATGAATAAACAGAACTTCAAGAAAATTCCAAGTTACCAGTATTGGGATCTGAAGAAAGATGACCAAAGTCTCAAGTGACCAACTCTTATTAAAATAATAGTTTTACATATCCATTGACAATTTGCTACAAGGATGAGAAGGGAAAGTTAGAGTCATGTTGGCTGCAGCCTAGCATTTACGGACAATTGACTCCCTAATGTCTGAGCACTGAACCTGTTCATAGCTATCTAGTCTAACACATGTATGTGGGGGGCATGAGGCTGTGGGAGAGCAAGTGCTCCTATTTCTTTTTTGTTTTTTGTTTTTCTGAAATTGGTTGTGCTGGCTACTCTTATGTCAACTTGTCACAAGCTTCTGAGAGATGGAAGCCTCCACTGAGAAAATGTCCCCATACAATCTGTCATTTTCTGAATCAGTGATTGATGTGGGAAGGTCCAGCCAATGTGGGTGGTACTGTTTCTGGGCTGGTGGTCCTAGGTTCTAAAAAAGCAGGCTGAACAAATCATGGAGAGCAAGCCAGTAAGCAGCATCCCTCTATAGCCTCTGCATCAGTTCCTGCCTCTGGGTTCCCTGTTTGAGTTCTTGTCCTGACTTCCTTTGATGATGGACAGCACAGCAATATGGAATGTAATGCAAATAGACCCTTTCCTCCCCACGTTGCTTCGGTCTTGGCATGTCATCACAGCAACAGAAACTCTAACTAGGACATTGGTGTTACTAAGAACCATGTTTACTATCCATTGCATATCAGTCCCATATATATTAACCTCCAAGAAGATGAAGGGACAACATTACAAACACAGAGACAATGCTGTAGACAACAAAATGAAGAGAAATCCTTCATGAAACATTCCAGTTCCAGATTTAGCATTAGGCCCTTTAGAACACAGAAAAAAAAAACCAACTGATTCAGCTTTTTGCTTTGGACAGTTTTCTATAACAAATAACCTAGAAAAATTTATCTTCAAGGGGGAAAGATCTTTTTTAAAGGTCACAACTTGAAATGTTCCAGTTCATGATTGCTCTTTTGCTGTAGGTCCATGGTGGATCCAGTACATCACAGTAAACTGTATGTGATGGAAGAAGCTTGTTCATGGCATGATGGATGAGAGCAAAAGTAGAGGGAAAAGAAAGAGCCATGATTCCCAAATCTCCTTATTGAGGGTACAGCCTCAGTGAAATAACTTCCTTCCATTAAACTTCATCTCCAAAAGGTTTTACACCTCTCTATGGTGCCAAAGGCTGGGGCAAAGCCTTAATGTGGTAGTTTGAATGCTTGACCATAGGGAGTGGCAGGCACTATTAGGAAGTGTGGTCTTCTTTCAGGAGGTGTGGCTTTTTTAGAGGAAGTATGTCAATGCATAGGTGGGCTTTGAGGCCTCCTATGCTCAGGCTTTGCAGACTGCAGAAGAGATATACCTCCTGTCTGCCTTAGGATCAAGATCTAGAACTCTAGACTCCTCCAGCATCTTGTCTGCCTGCGTGCTGCCATGTTTCCTGACATGGTGACTATGATGTCTTTTCACAGCAATAGAAATCCCATCTAGGACACCTTCAAAACATGGTGTCTTTAAGAGACTTTAAGAGCCCAGCTACATTTCATAGACAAAGACAAACCAAGGCAACCTTAGTCTTTTGGTCTTACATTTGTGGCCTTGGGTTTTGGAGCATAGGAATTTGAGGATTGGGGGCAATTTTAAACCTTCTGCTCTGAAGCATGCTATTTCCTTTTTCCCCTTTCTCTCTCTCTCTCTCTCTCTCTCTCTCTCTCTCTCTCTCTCTCTCTCTCTCTCTCTCTCTCTCTCTCTCTCTCTCGTCTTTTTGGCATGGGTTGGTAGGAGCTCTCTGTGTAGGGGCTAGAAAACATGCTTGGGGCTGTATCATGCTAGGCAAGTACTCTACCAACTGAATAACATCCTTAGCCCAAGAATGCTTCTTCTTAAAGATATAAGGAGAGAAAACATAGGGCACTAATGGTTCAGGCTAGATTTAAGCCAAATAAGGAAAGGGCACCTGACCACATCTTTCAAAATTCTCATAGTAGGTATTTGCTGAATGTTTTGGCAGTTTGGCTTTTGACATCTTTTTTGGATTTGGGTGTTCTATCCTCTGAATCATGATGGGAAACACAATGTTCCTTTCCAATCTAGAGCTGTATACTCTTTGGTCAGTCTTTCTCTATACTATAAGCCAGCCCCCTCCCTCTCTTCCCTCCCTCCCACCCACCCTCCCTCTCTCCCTCCCTCCCTCTCTTCTTCCCTCCCTCCCTCCCTCTCTTCTTCCCTCCCTCCCTCCCTTCCTCTCTCCCTCCCTCCCTCTCTTCCTCCCTCCCTCTCTCCCTCAATGCCTTCTTCCTTCTCTCCTTCTATCTACCACTTGTGTATATCTATCTTGCCCTCTCTTTGATTTTTGAGAAGGGGTCTTTCTGTGTAGCACTGACTGTCCTGGAACTCTGTAGACCAAACTCTGCCTTGAACTCACAGAGATCTGCATGATTCCGCCTCCTGAGTACTGACATTAAAGATGGCTATCTGTGTCTCTGTTTGATTCTCTTGTTCTTCTAGAGACTCTGATATCCCATATCCTTATGGTATTCATTTGGTGTTATGCTTAGCAGAGCCAACTTCTATTGTTTGTAACCAAGAATCTCAATCTACCAGGAAAGTAGCTCATACAACATGTCTGCCCTATTAAAAAACAAATGCTCTTCTCTAGAGCTCAGTTACTGGTGATCACATCATATAGTACAGAGGGTAAAGAATAAAGAAGTGTGTCTATGTATACTGAAACCTCTGCCTTTCTGAGGTCACCTGCTAAATCTAACTGCCCAGTTCTCTGGAGTAACCTTTCTGCTGTATTTGAGGCTTTGCACTACTTTCTTGGCGATGGCCAGTTTTAATTTTCATTTTGAGTGAACTGAGAAATGTCTGGGGATAAGTAAAGCACACCCAGGAATGTATCTGTTATGCCATTTCCAAAGACAGTTGGACTATGGGAATTGTGCCCTAGCAAGTGGTTTGGCTTGAGGGTTTCATTAGGTGGTAACTGCCTTAGCGTTTCTATTCCTGCACAAACATCATGACCAAGAAGCAAGTTGGGGAGGAAAGGGTTTATTCAGCTTACACTTCCACATTGCTGTTAATCACCAAAGGAAGTCAGGACTGGAATTCAAGCAGGTCAGGAAGCAGGAGCTGATGCAGAGGCCATGGAGGGATGTTCCTTACTGGCTTACTTCCCCTGGTTTGCTCAGCCTGCTCTCTTATAGAACGCAAGACTACCAGCCCAGGGATGGCACCACCCACAAGGGGCCCTTCCCCCCTTGACAACTAATTGAGAAAATGCCTTACAGCTGGATCTCATGGAGGCATTTCCTAACCTGAAACTCCTTTCTCTGTGATAACTCCAGCCTGTGTCAAGTTGACACACAAAACCAGCCACTACAGTGACATAACTGAGAAATAGTGAAACATGGGAAGTAGGTCTGCATTGGAGGAAGTAGGACTTGGGGAGAGTGTTATATCTTCTCTGGACCATTCCTATGTGTTCCCTTTCTCTACTTTCTATCTTTTGTGATGGTAACTGCTCGACTTCCCAGCTGCCATGAAGAACTGAAACCAGGAGCAAAATACATCCTTTCTCCTGTAAGTTGTTCCCTCCGGTATTATGGTCTCAGTAATGGAGAGACTTCCTTCCATGAAGATCTCTACTCTCATTTGACATCTAGGAGGTTAGCAACTGAACAAAATTACTGTTGTATTCCCAGAGCATCTCATGTTACGTGTGTAACTCAATAAGATTTCAGTGAACAAATGAATGAGTGCATAGTACATGTTTATCAGGCAAGGAAAAACGCACACAGGAAACATTGGTCAGAAAAAAAAATCATTGTAATCCATTTTATGCAGCCTGATTTAATTATAGTGATTAATAATATGCAAGCAAATTATATTGGTTAAGCCATGTATTTTTTCTTTTCTTTTTCTTTTTTTTTATTATTATTACTTTTATATTCTATATTCTTTATTTACATTCCAAAGATTTCCCCTTTCCTGGTTCCCCCCTCCCCAAAAGTCCCATAAGCCCTCTTCCCTCCCCCTGTTCCCCATTTGCCTAAGAATTTCGTGAATTCATTGTTTTTAATTGCTGAGTAGTATTCCATTGTGTAAATATACATGGAAAATATCTCTGATAAAATTGAAGAAATATATAGAAAAACATGTTAAGATTGACTATTTCATGGAAAAATTATACAGATAAAATGGTAGGCATAAAAATATTCCTAAGTTGATTGAAAGTGGAATTATAAACATTTTCTGATAGAATTGAAAATCTACAAGGAAAATATTTCTGATAAAACTCAAGAAATATATAGAAAAACATGTTAAAACTGACTATTTCATGAAAAATTATACAGATAAGATGGTAGGCATAAAAATATTCCTAAATTGATTGAAAGTAGAAGTAAAATCATTTTCTGATAAAATTGAAGATTTACATGGAAAATATCTGTATTAGTTAGGGTTTTACTGCTGTGAACAGACACCACGACCAATGCAAGTTTTATAAAAGACAACATTTAATTGAGGCTGACTTACAGGTTCAGAGGTTCAGTCCATTGTCATCAAGGCAGAAAAATGGCAGTATCCAGGCAGGCATGGTGCAGACGAGCTGAGGGTTCTACATCTTTATCCAAAGGAAGCCAGGAAGAGACCAGCATCCTCAGGCATCCAGGAGGAAGATCTCTAAGCCCAACCCCACAGTAACACACTTCCTTCAACAAGGCCACACCTTCTAATAGTGCCACTCCCTGGGACAAACATATACAAACCACCACAATATCTCTGATAAAATTGAAGAAATTTATACAGATAAATTGGTAGGAATTAAATATTCCTAAGTTGATTGAAAGTAGAATTACAAACATTTTCTGATAAAATTGAAGATTTACATGGAAAATAATTCTGATAAAATTGAAAAAAATATATGGAAAAACATTAAAATTGAAGATTATCATGGAAAATTATACAGATAAAATGGTAGGCATAAAAATATTTCTAAGTTGATTGAAAGTGAAATTGTGAACATTTTCTGATAAAACTGAAGATTTACATGGAAAATATCTCTGATAAAATTGAAGAAATATATGAAAAATGCTTTAAGATTGAGTATTTCATGGAAAAATTATACAGATAAAATGGTAGGCATAAAAATATTCCTAAGTTTTTTGAAAGTGGAATTATAAACACTTTCTGATAAAATTGAAGATCTACAAGGAAAATATTCCTGAAAAAATTCAAGAAGTATATAGAAAAACATGTTAAAACTGACTATTACATAGAAAATTATACAGATAAAATGGAAGGAGTAAAAATGTTCCTAAGTTGATTGAAAGTAAAATTATAGACATTGTCTGATAAAACTGAAGATCCACATGGAAAATACTTCTGACAAAATTGAAGAAAAATACAGAAAAACGATAAAATTGAAGATTATCATGGACAATTATACCGACAAAATGGTAGGCACAAAAACATTCCTAAATTGATTGAAAGTGGAACTACAAACACCACCCCTCCCCCGACGAAACAGAAGATCGACATGAAAAACACCTCCGACAAAATCGGAGAAATACACATAAAAAATGTTAAAGTTAAAGATTATCATGGAAAATAGTCAAAATGGTAGACACAAAAAACATTACTGAATTGAAAGAGGAGTCACGAACATTTTCTGATAAAATCGAAGATCCACAGGAAAAACATCTCTGTTAGACTATGTTTTTTGTTGCAGAATTGAGTCTATTGACATTATAAGAAATTAAGGAATAGTGATTGTTGCTTCCTGTTATTTTTGATGTTCTTTTTACGTTTGTGTGGTTACTTTCTTTTGGGTTTGTTGAAGAAAGATTACTTTCTTGCTTTTTCTAGGGTGTAGTTTCCCTCCTCATGTTGGCATTTTCCATCTATTATCCTTTGTAGGATTGGATTTGTGGAAAGATATTGTGTAAATTTGGTTTTATCGTGGAATATCTTGGTTTCTCCATCTATGGTAATTGAGAATTTGGCTGGGTATAGCAGTTTGGGCTAGCATTTGTGTTCTCTTAGGGTCTGTATGAGATCTGCCCAGGATCTTCTGGCTTTCATCGTCTCAGGTGAGAAGTCTGGTGTTATTCTGATCGGCCTGCCTTTATAGGTTACTTGACCTTTTTCCCTTACTGCTTTTAATATTCTTTCTTTGTTTAGTGCATTTGGTGTTTTGATTATTATGTGCCGGGAAGACTTTCTGGTCTGGTCCAGTCTGTTTGGAGTTCTGTAGGCTAATTGTATGTTCATGGACATCTTTCTTTAGATTAGGGAAGTTTTCTTCTATAATTTTGTTGAAGATATTTACTGACCCTTTAAGTTGTAAATCCTCTCTCTCTTCTATACCTATAATCCTTAGGTTTTGTGTTCTCATTGTGTCCTGGATTTCCTGGATGTTTTGGCTCAGGAGCTTTTTGCATTTTGCATTTTCTTTAACTGTTGAGTCAATGTTTTCTATGGTATCTTCAGCCCCTGAGATTCTTTCTTCTATCTCTTGTATTCTGTTGTTGATGCTTGTATCTATGACTCCTGAATTCTTTCCAAGATTTTCTATCTCCAGAGATGTCTCACTTTGTGCTTTCTTTATTGTTTCTACTTCCATTTTTAGATCCTGGATGGTTTTGTTCAGTTCCTTCATTTGTTTGTTTGTGTTCTCCTGTAATTCTTTCAGGGATTTTTGTGGTTCCTCTTTAAGGGCCTTTACCATTTGACCCATGTTCTCCTGTACTTCTTTAAAGGAGTTATTTATGTCCTTCTTAATGTCCTCTAACAGCATTGTGAGAAGAGACTTTAAATCCAACTCTTGCTTTTCCAGTGTGCTGGAGCATCCGGGACTTGCTGTGGTGGGAGAACTGGGCTCTGATGTTGCCAAGTAGCCTTGGTTTCTGTTGGTAGGGTTCTTTTGCTTGCCTTTCGCCATCTGGTTATCTCTGGTGTTAGTTGGTCTTGTTGTCTCTGGCTGGAGCTTGCCCCTCCTATGGGCCTGTAAACCTGTGTCTGTACTCCTGGGAGACCAACTCTCTTCTGTCAGGGTCTGTGCACAGAAGGCTGTGGAGCTGTCTGGTTCCCTGCTGTAAATGGCAGCTGGAAGGGAAGACTCCTGTCCCAGCTGCTCCACTGATAGTATGCCCTGTGCGATCCTAGCTGTACCCCTCCAGAGAGAAGGTGGAGATCTCACCTCTGCACTCAGAAGTGAAATCGCTGCTGGGAGACCATTCTCTCCTGGTGGGCTAAGCACAGAAGGCTGTGGAGCTGCCTGGTTCCCTGCTGCAAATGGCGTCTGGAAGGGAAGACTCCTGTCTCCACTGTTCCCGAGCCATGTATTTTAACTTACAACTTAAACAGATCATCAGTGACCTTGGTCTGTGTGGTGGTTTGAATAGGCATGCTCCCCAAAGATTCATCTGTTCAAATACTTGGCCCCTAGAGAATGGCATTATTAGGAGGTGTGGCCTTGTTGGAGTAGGTGTGGCCTTGTTAGAGGAAGTGAGTCACTGTGTGGTTGGGCTTTGAGGTTACCTATGCTCAAGCTCTGTCCAGGGTGGATTACAGTCTCCTAGCTGCCTCTGGATCAAGATGTAGAACTCTCAGCTCCTCCAGTCCTGTGCCTGCATGCTGCCATTCTTCCTGCCATGATGATAATGGACTGAACCTCTGAAACTGCAAGTCAGCCCCAATGAAGTGTTCTCCTTTATAAAAGTTGCCTTAGTCATGGTGTCTCTTTACAGCAATAAAATCCTAACTAAGACTGTCTATTACCATGTTAATTAATCTATTAAAAATCAAGACTACAAAGGAAAACAAGAGGGCTGCAATTCATTTGGCTGCCAGAGCCTAAGGAACTTCAAAAGTCCTGTGGCTACATAGCTACCTATACAGATCTTTGCCTCAAAAACTTAAAAATAAAAAGTTTAACAATTCCATCATTCTTTCTTTGGAGTTCAAAGGTCACGGGGTTGATCTTTATCTCATAGAAAGCAAAATCTAAAATTACAAAAGTAGTTTTTACCTAGACAAACATGCCCAAGCCCTGTGAATTTATAGTTAAATAATACTTGTATCAGCTCAGCATTTAAAAGCACTGACTGTTCTTCCAAAGAACTGGTGTTCAATTAACAGGACCCACACGACTGCTCATGACTGCCTGTGACTCTAATTCTAGGGGAATCCAATCCCCCTTTTGGCCTCCTCAGGTATTGCCTGCACATAGTGCATAGACATATGTGCAGGGAAACATTCCTACATGTAAAACAAGACAAAAAAAAAACCCTTAAAAAATAATCATATCAAGATCAAACTTGTCCCAACATAAGCAGATATGGATCTCATGGGCATCAATTTATCAGAAATGGATGCTGAAGAACTTTAGTCTGTGAACTAAAAACAGCTCATCATCTGTTCTTACTACAATTTTATTGAATAAAACTGTGTCCATCCATTTAGGTATTGCCCATGCCTGACTGTTTTGGCAATGTTGCTATGACTTAAGTAGGTGTGGAGCATAGCTCACAGTAGACCTAAAATAGTTACTACCTGTTCTTTTGCAGGAGAAGGTTGTTGATGCTCTCTGTCAAGAAGACATAGAGAAAACAGAGCAGTCTGACTTCTGGGGGAAGACTCCCAGCACCCTGAATGTTTTGCCCCTTATCAACTATAGAACAAAAACTTCTTGGTCCTTCTGCCTTCCCAGCAACATCGCTGCACCAAGGACTTGTGGCTCTGTGCTGTTCATACACGTTCATCCCATGTCACGTCATGATTCCATACGCACTTGTAACTCAGCCAGTTCCTCTCCCCTAAGTCTCAGTGCTCTCATTTTCTGAAAACAATAGTCTTCTTTTTATTGGCAGCCCTCCTTCTCACAATTATGAACCATTTCTCTGCTCCTTTCCTCCCCAAAATCTTAAGTACAGTGGAACATGTCAAAGTTCTTTCCATACATCTTCTTCCAGCTCCTCCACTTGGTTGGGTCTCGTTTATTTGCTTCCATGGCTTTCGTACCAGTAATTCTCTCTCACTTGACCCCACCTTTAAGGCCTCCCTCACAGTGGTATTTTCTAAGGCCATACATCTTCACATGGCTGTCCAAGGGTTCTGCTCATACTTGTCTGATTTGATGTCTAAATCATTATCTCTGCCCAGAAAAAAAAAATCACAAAATACACACAACACTACACGACTATTCATTGTTCATATTCCTAACTTTGTTGTATCATACTCCCACAGGTTGCTAAAACCAGAAACAAGGGGATCTCTCACCATCTACCTCCCAACAAACTTGAAATTGTAAATGTTCTCCAGCTTGAAATATATTAGAAATTGTCTCCTATGCGCCATTTATGACCTTCTTTTATTTCCTTACCATCGAATGCCTCTAAAATGTGTTCTTGTCCTAGTTGGCTCTTTCTCTACGTTATTTCTCCCACTCTTTCCAGGGTTATGTTTCTGTAATATAAATCTGATCCTTTATTCAATCTCTTCAGAAATCTCCAAGATTTTCCAGTGCCCTACAAAGCAAAAATTATTTGGAGTGGCATTAGAGGATAATTATGTTCACAACTACTCTTTCAAATTTATTTCCAAGTAAATCCCTCCATGAAACTTATGCCAAGCTGGATCTTTCTCACCTGACACACCAAGTAGGATGGTCAGCACAAATACATTTGAAGGACAACAGCTAGTTACAGTTTGGTTGACATACTGTGTGTGTGTGTGTGTGTGTGTGTGTGTGTGTGTTGAAAAATTTTTGGGAAGAAACTCATGAAAGCTACTTTCACTTTGAAAAAGAAACCTGAACAACACTATTAGAAAGGTTTCTGAGAATATTCTGAGCCCTAATCAGAAGGAATAACACAATTTCAAGAGACAAATTTTATGGGAAGAACTGCATTTTAGCCCTTTTTTTTCTGATTATATATTTAGTATATCTATATTTCTAAGCAATGCTTTCATAGCTGAAATTATTTAAGGACTAAAGCTCAATAACTTGAGTAGAATGTGTGCATGAAATAAATTCAATAACTTAGATTTCTTTTAACTGAGATGTGTTTGTCTCCATCTTTACATTGTCAGTTCCCTGGGAAGCATTAATCATACTGTACAGGAACTGATCTCTGTGCAATTGATTTGGATTCTACCTTGTTTTATTCTGTATTTCTCCTGTGATTGCCATTTTAAATGCTACCACTCTGCTCTAGCCTCCCAATCCTTTGTCATACAATCAGTGGAACAGATGAGTTGGCCCCTTTCCACTGTCCTTATCTCTACATAATCCTATCACAGTCTGCAGCATAGCACTTGCTCAGAAGAGCTCCCTGAGCCTATTCATTCAGTCCCTGATCATAAGTCTAAAGCTATTAAGATTCTTTAGAAAACAGTTGTTCCATTAGACATTGCTCCTGGTACCAAACAGCTGATGCTGGATATGGCCCTTTCTCCCATTAAATAGAATTAGATATGAGATCCTCTTAATGAGGCTGCTAATATTCTGTCTTTAAAGCTCTCTCTTCCACTGCAGTCAATTAGCCATGCAATTGATGTTTGAAAGGAAATCATGTCAGGCATTGTCCTAACAGTGCCAGTCAACAGGAAAGACAAAATCTTCATTTCATTGCTGTCGTATTGTAGGCCAGGAAGGAAGCAAACAAATACACAAAATAAAATATCAAACAATAAGGCAATGAAGAAAATGAAGCAGGGTGATATGGTGACTATTTTAGATTGATTTGTGCTCATTATTGGAGAGAAGCAACTACATTCTTTTCTGAGATGCTTGATCTGTGCCCTGAATGATGAGAGGGCTATAAAAATATCTGAGGAAAAAAAAATCCCTAGGAAGAGCCCTTTCAGTGGCTCTAAAGCAGCAACAAGCCTGGAATGTTAAGGAATCAGAAAGGTGGTTCATAGCGGAGGTATTTCAAAAAAGGCACAGATATAAGCGTGGGATAAATTACTTGGAGTCTTATAAGCAGGGTACAGAGTTTAGAGTTTCTTCTATGTAAGGTGGGAAATATTTTTGAGATTTGAAGAATTACAGTAACAGGCTTAATTTACATTTTATAGTGATCACTTGGTGTGTCAGAATCAGATTGTGGCTGGCGTCGGTAATGGGAGAGAAAATGAGGGAGAACAGCTAAGATGCTCTTGAAGTCTTGGAGTGAGAAGACGAGGTGGCTTGTAAAAAGTTAGCCTCATGGTAGATGTGGATGTTGTGAAAATAGTTTGAATGGTGATAGACTGGAGGTGGAGAGAGAGAACAAATAATGAAAGAGAAGAACCAACCACTTCCAGGTCATTGTCTGCACAAAGTGACATCATTAAAACCTAGAAGAAGAGCAGGCTGGGAGGGGGGAAACAAACAGACTGTGTGTTTGGACCATGTATGCTTTGAATGTTTGATATCTAGAGAAAATAGTATTATAGGCAGCAAATAGACACACTTGGAGCTATGTTTGGATCCAGGATGCCTTATGGCCTTGAAACAAAGTGAGCATATTCAAAGGATATTTATAGAGAAAAGAGAAAAGGGAGAGGGAAGGAAGGTCTCCAGTATCAGAGGTCAACACAGAAGGGACCTGGGGTCTGAGGAAGGAAGAGCACTTCTCTATTGAGCTCCAACATCTATATCCATTGCCAGTTTTATTCTCACTTTAGACCAGCCAGCAAAATCTTTCCAGCGTTCCTGTTGGCAGAAATTCTAGAATTTGACTGGGAGCCACTGGTCCAATGTGCTTGTTTATTCCAGGAACACAAATGCTTCTGACAACTTCCTTCATTTAAACAATGCTGCCTGTGCCACAAACCACCCACCCATCACTTCTGAACTCAGCACACTGTTATCTGACTTTGGAATCTAGATGTTCAGGCTTTTCCCCCTCCCACAAATCCTGTTGTGCCATTTCGTTAGGGAGAGTATATGTGTTTTCTTTTTTGTTTCTAGCATTTCGAACCTGATTAAATTCTATCCCAGTAATCTGAAGTGCTTTATTAAGTTGGGTGTTTGGATAGAAAGCTGGGTGCTTGACTTACTGGCACTCAAAAAACACAATAAATCTTGATTAGTGCATGAAGCTCATTTGTCTCACTTTAGAATGTACCCAGGCACAGTCCTGGGGAAACCAAGTACATAAGTGGTTCAAAATGGTTTTGTTTTGTTTTGCTTTTCACCTGGAGTCTTATCAACAAGATGTGAGTGTGTGTGTGTGTGTGTGTGTGTGTGTGTGTGTGTGTGTGTTTGAAGATTGCCCTTTTATTTGCTGGAAATTTCATACATACATACATACACACATGCATACACACATGTTATTCTTCCTCTGGGGTTGCAAACCCCTTTCAGTTCTACAGTCCTTGCCCTAACTTCTCCATTGCGGTCCCCACGCTTAGTCCAATGGTTGGCTTTGTACATCCGCATCTGTATATAAGATGAGTTTTGATAAAATCCACTCCCCAGTCCCTCCCCTCCAATTCTTTCCCTCTCCCTACCACCATTCTGTCCTCATTCCCAAGTTCATATGTTCTTTGTTGTAATTGTTTCTTAAGACGTCTAATTTCACTCTATGTACATGTACATACATGTGGGGCATGGGTATGTGCATGAAGGGCATGAGTCCCTCTATGTACATGTATGTCCATGAAGGGCATGAGTCTCCCCCATGTACATGTATGTCCATAAAGGGCATGAGTCCCTCTATGTACATGTATGGCCATGAGAGGCATGGGTAGCCTCTCAAGAACAACGTCCCTTAAGAAAACTGATTCTCAGGGCGGTGGTGGCGCACGCCTTTAATCCCAGCACTTGGGAGGCAGAGGCAGGAGGATTTCTGAGTTCGAGGCCAGCCTGGTCTACAAAGTGAGTTCCAGGACAGCCAGGGCTATCCAGAGGAACCCTGCCTCGAAAAACCAAAAAAAAAAAAAAAAGAAAAGAAAAGAAAAAGAAAACTGATTCTCTCCCACCTCGCCAGCAGCCATCAATTGCCAACAGCTCTTCAGCAAAGGGAAGAATGTCATGAACTTGTCCCCCACAAATGCTGAGATTTTGGCTTGATCTTGTACATGCCTTATGCATGAAGTCATAGCCACTGTGAGCACTGTCGTTTCTGACAAATACTGTCTCACTGTAGATGTCCACTAATTTAGCCCCTACAATGTTTTTGCCCTCTAGTCCACAAGAACCCCTGAGCCTTGCAGAGAGAAGGTGTAGTATAGATGTCCCATTTAATTCTGATCACTCCACAGTCCCTCATTTTCTGCATGATGACCAGTGTGAATCTCTGGATTAACTGCTATCTACTGTGCAAAGAAGCCTCCTTGAGGAGGATTGAGATATTTACTAATCTATGGGCATAAGGATAAGAATGTAGTGGGCAGTGAATTACCATGTTCATGTAGCCAAATAATAGTTTTAGGTTCTCACTTACAGATTATAACCTAGCCATCATGAGTATTAGATCCGATTTCAGACGTCTTGTGAAGTAGGCTTTACATTTAATCCGAAAAGTACTTGGTTACTCCGATAACATTCATGCCACTATTGTACAAATGGGTATATCTTGCCAGGCAGTCATGATTGTAGCTTACAGGACTCACAGTTAGGTAATCCTGTTGATTTTTCTCCCTACATGCATTGCACCTTCCAGCACTATGAAAGCTAGTCAGTAGAGATGAAACTTTTTGGGTTAATACCAGCATGATTTCTCCATCTCCTATGACTTAAGTATATGATATCTTCAGCAATAGTGTCTTAAAATTAAGTTTTCACAGATGACCAAAAGCAATAGAAATGCCCTATAATGTTGGTGGAAGTCTATGGAACCCCACTGACCAATAATTTGAGAAAAGGTAACCCCTACTTAACACTGCCCTTTTTATTAGGTGGCCTATGGTGTTTGGGGAAGGCACTGTCCCCTATTATATATATATTTAAATGACATTGTCATTTAAATGTCTTTTATATGTGTTCATGTACATATTTTAGGAAGCCTAAAGGAAGAGTATGGCATTTTCAAAGGTCTGTAATGTTAGTTGTCCCTCTCCAGACCCAAAGCTCTACCCGACTCCCCTAGCACCATCCCATTTGACACTTTCTGTTCAATCATTCCTCTTTGTCCATTCACACCACCTGTATTCAGTCCCCTTTCTCTTGAGATATCCTCCCATGCTCCCTTACTAGTTTCCTGCCCTTTATGGGTTTTCTAATTTAAACACACATATCTAAAGATTCAAAACTGGCACCCACACATGAAAGAGAACATGCCGCATTTGTCTTTCTGGGTCTAGGTTATCTTGCTCAGAATGATTATTTCCAGTTACATCTATTTGCCTAAAAATTTTGTAATTTCATTTTTATTTATATAACTTACATTATTCTTATCATCCATTGTATAAATGCACCACATTTTTATTATCTGTTAGTCTGTTGATAGGCGTCTAGGCTATCTCTATTTTCTGTCTATTGTGAAGAGATCAGCAGTGAACATGAGTGAGCAGGTACCTCTGTAGAGAAGACAGAGTCCTTTGAGAAGATGTCCTGGAATGGACCAGCTGGATCATATGGCAGAACTAGGGCTAGCTTTTGAAGATGCTCCACACTGATTTCCAAAGTAGCTGCATCAGTTTGGAGTCCCACAAGGAATGAGTAAGTGTTCCTCTTTCCCTGCATCCAGACCAACATTTTCTATCTCTCTTTTATTCTTGGCCATTCTGTCTAGAGCAAGATGAAATATCAAAGTAGTTTTAATTTGTATGTCCCCGAAGGCTAGGGATAGTTCCAAAAGATATTTCTCAGCCATTTGTGTTTCTTCCTTTGAGAACTTTCTGTTCAGTTCTGTGCTTCAATGTTTAATTGGATTGTTTTCTTGGTATTTAGTTTTTTAAGTTCTTTGTGTATTCCAGACACCAGCCCTCTGTCACATGTATAGCTGCAAAGATATTTTCCTATTCTGTAGGCTGTCACTTCCCTCAAATAATAACATCGTTTTCTGTATAGACACCTTTTAGCTTCATGGAATCCTAATTGTTATTTGTTCCTCTTAGCATTTGTTCTACCACAGTGTGTTAGGTAAGTCCTTTCCTGTACCAGAGTTGGACCACATTCTGTACTTTCTCCTATATCAGATTCAGAGTATCTGCCTTGTTTGTTTGTTTGTGGCAAGATTTCTCTCTGAACCTGAAGCACTTAGGTCCAGCTGAACTGACTGGCTCATGAACTCCCAAGATCTGCTTGTCTTTGGCCCAAGTTCCCAAAACTGGGGTCATTAATTGATATGACCATGCCAGGCTGATTTGCTGGTGTTGGTGATTCAAGCAGGGCCTCTTACTTCGTAGCAGCCACAGTTACCAACTGAGATGTCTTCCCAGAGCCCAACACTAAGAATTTCTATTCTCTCTCATTTGGTAGTTAATAATTTTGTGTGAGAAAAATACATTGCTGATATAAACCTCTTCACACTGCCCCCCCACACACACTTAATTCTTGCAACTTGGTGTAAAGTCCTTGTTAAAACCATTGCTTCTAGTTCATATCAACTAATCATATTCTATTGTGGCTCTTTGGTATGAATGCCCCTCCTCTCTAACTGTCACCAGAAGGATAGTCACCTTGTGCCTAGAGCTACTACCATCATTGGTGCAATGCATACACACGTCTTCCTCATTCTCCTCAAAGTATGGAGTTTACAAAACAGAGTATCTAAAATTAACAATGGGAACCAGAGGAAAAATATATACTTTACATTGATTTTTTTTTACATCTATGAGAATGAACTTATGCTTCACTAAGGCTACTAAATATATGAAAGGCCCTGCTTTCCTCACTTACTCTGGAACTGAGTATATAAAATAGCCCCAGGAGAGCTTGGCAGAAATACCTTTCTAAATCTATCGCCTCTGTGCATTATACAGTGCCGTATGTGCTGCAGGGTGCTGCCAATGAGGCAAATGTTTAAAATAAGATGTATTCAGATAATAGCAGAGGCTTTGTAGAAAGACATAGACTGACCGAGAAAGTCACACAGTAACCAGCTTGCTGACATCCTATAGAAAGGATACCCAAACTCAAGGTAGAGTAATACCCATATTTCCTGAGAGCTGACATATTCCCAGTATCCTGACATTTCCTACGAATGCCATATTTTTAAAACAATAATATTCTCAATTGGTTCCTTTAGGTAAGGGTAACACTTTTAACAAAGATGGAGAAAACAATTGTTCTTCAGGATACTTATGCTACAAAAACAGTATTTTAAAAATAAGAATGTTCCCTCATTATGTAATTTTGTTGTGGAAACAACCTAAATATAAAAATCTTTTAATATCTACATAATGAAAGTCTTAGAATTGTATCTTTAAAACTTAAAAAAAAAAATCCTCTAATTGAGTACTTTCACTGGATTTAGAATCCAGTTCCTTAAAATTTTTCTTAAACAGCAATTTCTGATAAGTTGCAAGAATTGGTATCAGGATTAATACATGCATGTTTACTTGTTGGATTTCAACATTTGCATTGTTGGTTGATGAGTTTCCACCATGAGGATGGGACTGAGAAGTGATTGTTATGATCTAGTAATGGTGCCTTCTTCCATCTTGACATACTTGTTCAGTGAGATTGCACTTTCAACTAAAGCATTCCTCAAGAACAACATGGCCATGTATTGAGCTTTAAATCAGATCTCTGACCCACTATAACTCAAAGTATTTAAACCAAGATTTGTTTTCAATTGATGAGGCATTTTTAATTAAACTATTCTTCCTAGACAGGTCAAAGGTTATTAATTATGCCATTGACAAAAATAATTTCTATTTTTCCATTTGTTTTACAAAGCACATTTTTTACAGCAAACAATGACTGAACACACAATTAAGATTATAACTATCAAACTTGGAGAGTGTCCAAAATGTTTTCATTAAGAATACATGGTTGGAATGGGATTTGGCGATCACTGTTTTAATAGAGTGAGTCTCCCATCCCTGTGGTCCCTTTTTCATCCACTATATCTGCTCTTCTATTTTCAGACTCCTCCACAGCCTTCTAAACTGGCTGACTCTCCACCCCCACCACAGTCTTTCCACTCTACCCTCAGACACTCAGTCACAAAGAAACACAGACTTCCATTTGTCAATAACATCCTTATATATGTTCCACAGGTCCCCTTCCCATTATCTTTGTGAATTCTGCTCCTCGAATGTGTTCTGATCCTTGAATCACTTTATAAGGAGAAAGGGGTACAAATGCCCTGTGCCAACTCTAGATCAAGATTTCAAGAAGGCCTAGTAGCTCCTTTACTACTCCTAGTACTCCTTTACTACTCCTAGTACTCCTTTACTACTCCTAGTACTCCTTTACTACTCCTAGTACTCCTTTACTACTCCTAGTACTCCTTTACCTAGTAGCTCCTTTACTTATGAGAATGCTAAAGCATCAGGTAAACTGCTCTGGTACACTGCTAGTAAGAGTAAAAAACAAACAAACAAAAAACCCTATATAATGTGGGGAGGGAGAGGCCACGAGGAGGAAGAGAGCGAAAGCTAAGGCCACCAGATAGCAAATGACTCCTTTCCCCGCCCAATCACATCTCCATATAATTTCAGCTGCATCTGAATATTGTAGATACAAAGCCATTCAGTCAGACAGTCAGCCCACAATATTTTGGGAAATAATAGTTGTTTGTTATGATATCTTAAACTGCAATAGGTTAGACTCCTCTCATGTATACTCAGTCTTCTGGGACTCTATCTTGAGTATCAAGTAACTTTCCACTGAAGGGCATTTTATCCCGTACTCCATCGGGTGACATGTGCTTAGTACCACACAACCCACAGGACTGATGGAGAGAGCAGCTGTTCCTTCCCCTCGAGTCCCATCGTCTCCTTGCCCAGACCTCTGATCTCTTGAAGTTCATGCCATCTGGGCCTCTAAATCCTGTTGCTGCCATCTGCCAATTTCTTGGCCGTTCTTCTTAACTCACAGATAACCTAACTCCGGCCACGCAGTCGGCCCCTAATTTCCTCACCATGTTCTGTGGTCGCAGCAATCACATGGATGACAGCTTGTGTAAGCTCCCTCTCGGTTTCCTCGTTGTTTAACCGTTTGTCCACTCATCATCGGCCACCTCTCCCTCTGTCATCATGCTTTGGGATTTATAAACCAAGCCACTTCTGCAGTAGGGATGTTAAATTTTGATGTTCTCTGTTTACATGTGCTATAATCTGTCTGCAACTATTCTTGAGCACACCAGGCTCTTGAATAAGCAAAGAATGTCACTGAAGATGATGACATAGTCAGGCTAAAACAGCTCATGTTTCGATTCTTACAAACCTTGGAGGGACAGTCAACACTGCCCAGTCATCGCGCTTTTGACTTTAGGTCTCAACTTCATATTTTTTGCCTCCACTGTTTCATGTGCTCCTCCTCTTACTCTCCTCTTCCTTCCCTCTCTCTTACCCACACTAATGGCACTCCCTGCACTTTGAGATGAAGTTGTTATTATATCTTCCCACCATTAGATCCACCAACCCATCTTCGCTCCTGGAACAAGATTCATACTAGCTGCTTTTTCCTTGGGCCAGTGCCCCTTGACAGTTCTTAGTCACAGTCCCCCTTGCCTCTCCACAAGTTCTTTACCTGCCATTAGTATATCCTCTTAAACCAGTGTATCATCCACTTCACTGTAAAAGCAAGCTGTCAATCATTTCCATACCCCTCCCCCATGTCATTCCTCTGCTCACTTCCAAAGTAAAACTTTTCTTGTGTGTATAGAAACAATCCTTGGAAGCCTTCTTCAGATTCTAAACCTGACTTCCCTTCTTATTAATCACAGACACTATTCTTGCTGAATCACCTACAGTCTTTTTATGTTGCCAAGTCTAAAGTGTAATGATTCTGTTCTCATCTTATTTTTCCCCCACAACATTATATCTCACCACTCCCTTAAATGAGAAATCTTATGCTTTGTCTGAATTCCGCCTTGACTTTCTCCTAAATCCAGTTCATCAAGAGAACCCATCCTTTCTCGCTGTAGATACCTACATCTCTCACTTTTCTTTTCACGACTGGTACACTTGCAGTATATCTCACCCAAAGGGAGGCAGAACCTTCTAAACACCATCTTCCCATCCAGTGTCTCCGGAACAGACTGTTCTTTCAAACCATAAATCTGTTTCCATCACTCCACCAATGGAAACAGTTCATTGCTTGCAGTTATAATTAAATACAAAGGGTTTCATGACATATACGATCCATCTCATGCGAGTATTAGATTAATATACATCTCCCTCACTGTGCACTTGTTAGAAAGGAAAGAATACTCTATAGGAATAAAAAAAATCACAGAACTATTTTTAGCTTCCTTCAGCAACTGTGTCCCCTCTTTTTATCCCTTAGGGCTCCCATCTTACTCTAAAAGGGACAGAGAGAATTCCCATTGGTAAGTAGGGAACTGAGGCAGCACACAGGGCTCCCAGATGTCTTAAATTCTCTCAAAGGGCTTCTCCTCAGGCAAAGCTGCCCTGAAGTGGTGTGGGTGAGTCTGCAGTTCAGCTCTGCCTAGGTAAACAGAGGAGATAGACCCTTCCAGGCTGATGGCAGTGAAAGGCGTATCAGGAAGACTCTTCAGCCATAGCTTTTCAACCAGCAGGATCGATGCTATTCTGATTTCCATTCGCTGTCTCCCAAGTCCCATCTTTCTCATTGGCTATTTATTGGTACACACCAACATCCTAACCTCTATGTTATTTAAGTTTGTATTACCTCTGAATTTGTCACTCTCTTATGTTTCCTAGGTCTCACTTACTCTGGCCCTCTCCCACTTCCCCGAACAGATAAGTTTCCTGATGTATCCACAGCTGAACATACAGCTCAACAATACCTGAAACAGTCTTCCACAGGTTCCTCTCATAACCGACCCTTGATCTGCATGCCTGAGGTGGAGTATCCTGATCTGAAAGTGGCCTTCTCCCTCTCAGAGTGACAGTGCTTTCTGGGTACTGTTTTGGTCTCATTGTCAGCATCCCTTACAGTACCGATATTTTGAATGTGATGCCCATTTGCTTATTGTTCATCATTTCAATGACCGAAATGAGGAAATAGAACCTGGCTCACTAGTGTGTATCCATAAAATTTAAATCATAAGCCATAATGAATCATTACATGGAACTAGCTTGCTGGCTTGATGATTACAAAGTATTTGCTTCCATTGATTTCCATGTGAAACTTTTTCATTCCCATAATTGTTTTGTTCTCTCCAAGAAACTCTGGTGGTCCTGAAACTTGGAATGTAGAACAGCCTAGTCTGAACTCACAAAAGTCCTCCTGCCTCTGCTTCCTGAATATCAGACAAGACAGAGCTTTTAAACCCATAAAACTGACTTTCAAAACTGCAAATGCTCTAGAAAGATGTCCATTTTAAGAATCCTTACTCATGGAAGTTCATTGAAATGTAAAGTCTTTTGTTGGCCCAACTGCAGTGTGTGATGACTTTTTATTTCCAAGTTTCTTTATTGCAAACTTACCTTAAAAAGAATACTTAAGCCGGGCAGTGGTGGCACATGCCTTTAATGCCAGAACTTGGGAGGCAGAGGCAGGTGGATTTCTGAGTTTGATACCAGCCTGGCCTACAGAGTGAGTTCCAGGACAGCCAGGGATACACAGAGAAACCCTGTCTCAAAACACCAAAACCAAACAAACAAACAAAAAGAATTCTTTTTTTTTTTTTTGGTTTTTTTTTTTTTTTTTTTTTTTTTTTTTTTGGTTTTTCGAGACAGGGTTTCTCTGTGTATCCCTGGCTGTCCTGGAACTCACTTTGTAGACCAGGCTGGCCTTGAACTCAGAAATCCTCCTGCCTCTGCCTCCCAAGTGCTGGGATTAAAGGCGTGCGCCACCCCCGCCCGACAAAAAGAATTCTTAATTGAGTTGGGACTGTAATTCTGTGGTCAAGCACTTGCCTGGCATGCATAAAACTTTGATCTTCAGCACCTTAGCAACAAGAATTGTACCATTTCGATGATGTTTATTGATAGTATAGGCACATAAAATTCTTTCCAGTAGTGGGGATAGAGTGAGCACTTTGCTACTGAGTTGAATTCCCAACCCCACATAGACCTTTATAATAGAACTTTTATAAAAGAAAGAAAGAACATCATAAATAATTTATGGTGAATTTGAAAAGATAAAAATGTGTATCAATGAAATGGCTAAAGGACACCTATAAAATGAGATGTATTTTCTATCCTGTCAGAGAACTTTATTTTTATCAAATATGTCACTTCGATATCTCTATACCTATAGGTTCTTAATTCTCAAAAATGTAATGAAACAAAAATCATTTTAACATTAGCTGCTGAGATGGGTAGAATCCTCTCACCTCTTGTCTTATGTTCAAATTAGGCTGTCCCTGCTCTAAGTTACTCAATATTGTGAAAAACAGTGGGTTTTCAGGCTGTGCCTTGCCCTGAGAGACTGCACTTACAAGGGGCATTTGAGTCCGTTTTGAGACAAATACAGAGACAGGATGATGAAGGGGACATAAATAGCACCTCAGTCTGCACCACTGAGGAGGCACAGACTGATAAGGAACCTAGTCCTAAAAGAAAAGTACCACCCTATACATTTATCAAAATAGACAGAGACCATATTAGCACCTGGGTCTATATTTTAACCAAAACCAAACCAAACCAAAGCAGCAGCAAAAACAATAACAACAACCCACCAAAATCATATCTGGAAAATCAAACCCAAGAACTTGTTCAACACACATCAGCAAGGATGTGTAGCACCTTTACCAGAAGGTGCCACTAGTTTTTATATACAGCCCAGGCACATCTACGCATGGGCAGCACCGCCCACAGTAGGCTGGATCTTCCTGTATCCATTAGCAAGTGAGAAAATGCTTCAGAGACTGGCCTTGGGCCACTCTGATGGGTCAGTTCTTAAATTGTGATTTTCTCTTCCCAGGTGCCTCTAGAAGCTAACCAAGGCACCGTCCATCCTCTGACCACAAGAACTAGTGCTTCCTCGTGCCTCTGTGGACCCCACAGTCCCAACTTCTCTTCTGTGACTCAACTGAACACATATAACCCTACAGCTCTCACTTATACTTTTGACCCTGATCTCTGTCTCTGTCTCTGTCTCTCTCTGTCTCTCTCTCTCTCTCTGTCTCTGTCTCTCTCTCTCTCTGTCTCTCTCTCTCTCTCTCTCTCTGTCTCTCTCTCTCTCTCTTTTGGTTTTTCGAGACAGGGTTTCTCTATGTAGCCCTGGCTGTCCTGGAACTCACTCTGTAGACCAGGCTGGCCTCAAATTCAGAGTCTGCCTGCCTTTGCCTCCCAAATGCTGGGATTAAAGGCATATGCCACCACTGCCCAGCCTCTCTGTACTCTCTTAATTCTGCTTCAGACTTTGGTAGCCATTCTCTAACCTTCGTGTGCACGTGCACACACAAATAATTGGGATCTAAGTTCCTATTATTAATTAAAATTGGAATTAAATAACTTATATTACCAACAGCCAGCTATCAAGGGAAATCAGAACTACTTGACAAATTGCAGCTAATGAAACTGATGTAACTTGCAAATTTACTGCTACTCAATAAACTCTGATGTTTTGAAAAAAATAAGATGTCTGTCTATATTTTGGACATAACATCACAGCATGCTTACAACAGTCCCTAAGATGCCTATATCCTAATGCTTGGAACCTGTAGCTACAACACCTTATAAAAGGAATTCTTTGAAGATGTGTTTACATTAAGGATCATAAGATGGGAAGGTCACCCTGGATTGTCAGAGTAGATCTAATACAACCACAGAGGCTGTCTTAGTTAGGGTTTTACTGCTATGAGCAGACACCATGACCAAGGCAAATCCTATAAAGATTAACATTTAATTGGGCCTGGCTTACAGATTCAGAGGTTCAGTCCATTATGATCAAGGTGGGAACATGGCAGCCTCCAAGCAGGCATGGTGCAGGTGGAGCTGAGAGTTCGACATCTTCATCTGAAGGCTGCTAGTGGAAGACTGACTTCCACATAGCTAGGTCTTAAGCTCATGTCCACAATGACACAACTACTCCAACAAGGCCATACCTCTTAATAGTGCCACTCCCCAGGCCAAACATATACAAACCACCACAGAGGCTTTGTAAGGGAAAGAAGGAACAAGGCTAAAGAGAGCAAGGGGGTGTGAAAACAGAAGAGGGCTTGAGTGGCCAGAAATCAGATACAACCAATGCCAGTAGCCTCTAGAAGCTGCAAGACAAGAGATCACAGATTCTCTCCTTAAATCTCCCAAAGGAATAAAGCACTGTCTGACTTTAGAGATTACCCCAGGAAGATTCATTTTAGACATCGTACTTCCACATCTGTAAGATAATAAATCTGTGTCATTTGAAGCCATTAAATGTGGGGTCATTTGTTACAGCAGTGTTAGAAAGCTACTACAGAGGCATTAAGCAAATTGTATATAGTCCATAGTACTTCAAATGTGTGTAGCCCTTGAGGGTCATCATTATGGGAGTCAATTATCAGTGAACTGTAAGTAAATAGACATTGCTGGCTAATGAGGCTTTTTTGGTTCAGAAGGTTGAAGGAGCCAGTGTTTATTACGGAATCTTCATAGGTACTATAAATTACTTGATAAAGCCTGGATAAGATTAAATTAGAATATAGCTGTAAAATGCCAAGTTTATACAATTAGTTTTACACATAAATAACTGTAAGAGCAACATATACTCATTTAAACTACTTCTCAGTTATGCTTTAGGTCAAGCCAGGTTAGAAAGAATGGGGAGTTTGGAGATTTGAAGAAGTGTTTTTAGTGAGTCTGCATGCACACGTGTGGGGGCAGGGCGGAGAGAGGAGATGAGTTTAAGTGGTGAAGCTAAGTGTCTCTACCAGATCAAGATCCACGGGACTGAGATCCCTATATTTAAATGACAGTTCCTGGCTTTTTTCCCACTTAGCCATAAATTACCTTTCTTTCTACCTTTTGTCCATCTCTTCTCTTTCTTTCCTGTTCTCCTCCCCCATCTCCACCTGACAAGCCCTCCTCATCACATTATTTTAAATGACTATTACTTAAGGCTGGTGAGATGTTTCAGAGGGTAAAGATGCTTGCTGCCAAGACTCATGCTTGAGTTCAGCCCCAGGAACCAACATGGTAGAGAGACTCCAACTCCAACTCCAAAAGGCTGTCCTCAGACTTCTAGGCATACACCGTAGCATGCTTGTGCACAGGTATGCATACACACAGACATGGACACAGGCCAGCAATTAAACCCATAAATGAAAAATATTTTGTTTAAAAAGACCTTTTCAACCTCTAATCAATCACCAAATAATTCTTAATACTTTCAAAGACTGTCCATTATTCTTTAACATCACTGCTTTTTAGTTCTGCACACAAATAAACTTTTTTTATATATAAATCGTTTATTTTTTCATAAAGCCTTACCTTGTAGCATGCAGTTCTACTGTGTGTAAGCTCGTTCTGTTCTGAACCACTTGGTGAGCTATGGCGGCTTTTAAGCAGTGGCTGCGAACGATGCCCCGTAACTTCTAAACTAGCTGACATTGGCATTTTCTTTCCTCTTTTTCCATTTCTAATTTCTTTGTTATTTCTTAGTAAGTGCCATGCTACATGTTTTACAGCTTGAGACTTGAGAAGTCTTGAGACTTTTTAAAAAAAATTTTTTTTTAATTCTTTGAGAACTAAATGCAATGTATTGTGACCAATACATTTTGAATATTCATTCCTCACCACCCGACTCCTCCCAGATCCACTCCACCTCTGTACTAATTTTGTGGGTTTTTGTTTTGTTTTGTTAGGTGAAGCCCAGTACTCTTGAGTATGGGCCTACACTACAGTCCATACAACAAAGGATGCATTAAAGAAAACTGACTCTGCTTTTTCCAGCAGCTTTCTTGTGCCAATAGCTCTCCAGGCAGTAGTGGGGGCTCCATGCCCAGCTCCCTGCCTCTGCTGGGATTTGTCTGCTTTGAGATTGTGCTTGTGGTCACAGTCACTGTGAGTTTATATGAGTTCAGAAAACACTGTTCCTTGAAGTCATTCACCCCCTCTGGCTTTTACAATCTTTCTGTCCTGTCTCCCTCAAAGATTCTTCAGTCGTTTTTCTTTTATCTTTCTTTTTTTAAGTGATTTTAAAATATTTTATTTAAGAACATTGCAATGTTCATCTATATTCTGACACACATACATATACATATATATGTATATATATAATATATAACTAAGGGGATATCACATTATTAAAACCTTTCTTTTTTCATTTTATGAATCTTATATATATATTTTAAACTTATTTATTTTTACATGGATATTTTTTAGGATGTCCCTACCTGCCCACCCCACCTGACCTCTAAACTCCCTGGGCCTCCAGTCTCTTGAGGGTTAGGGGCATCATCTCTAAATGAACACAAACCTGGTAATCCTCTACTGTGTGTGTGTTGGGGACTTCATATCAGCTGGTGTATGCTTCCTGTTTGGTGGTCCAGTGTCTGAGAGATCTCAGGGTTCCAGATTAATTGAGACTGCTGGTCTTCCGACAGGATTGCCCTTCTCCTCAGCTTCTTTCAGTCTTCCCTAATTCAACAACAGGGGTCCCCAGCTTCTGTTCATTGGTTGAGTGCAAATATCTGCATCTGACTCTTTCAGCTGTTTGTTGGGTCTTCCGGAGTGCGGTCAAGCTAGATATCTTTTTGTGAGTGCTCTATAGCCTCTATAATAGTATCAGGCCTTGGGACCTCCCCTTGAACTTTGGGCCTGTAGCTAGACATTTTTTTCTCAGGCTCCTCTCCATTTCCATCCCTGGAATTCTTTCAGACAGGAACAATTATAGGTCAGACCCCCTTTCCCTCATTTGATGCCCTGACTTCCTGCTGGACGTGGGCTCTGTAAATTCCCTCTCCCTACTGTCGGGTGTGGTGGCTCTTCAGTCTTGAGGGGAGTAGTCTCACCCAGAATATTTTAAATTCCCCAACAATCTCCCAACTTCCTGTTTGGATTTCCTTCTTAGCCATTTTCTTCTTGAAACAACTTAAGTATAATTTTTACAACATTTTCAAACTTAAAAACTCTCTGGGATCGTGATGTACAACTTTAATCCCAGAGTTTGGGAGGCAGAGGCAGGTGAATCTCTGTGAGTTCAAGATCAGCTTGTTCTACAGAGTTCCTTCCTTTCAGAACAGCCTGAGATACACAGGAAAACCTTGTCTTAAAAAAACAAACAAATGAAAAACCCAACCAAACAACAACCACAGCAAATCCTCTCTGATAGCGGCTCTCTGCTGCGTTCAGGTTAATGTCTATCCTCTACCTTAGCTACCAAGGCTCTACAAGATTGGCATCCTCTTGTCTACTATTGTCTCATGGACTCTCCTACATTTTTGTTTGCTTCTTCACTGAAGCCACAGAAACATCTTGCTGGTCCTTGTGTCTAAGCCTGTGCTCTACAGCCTTCGGCCTAGTTTACAGTACCCCTTCCAGGATTTCCCTGGTAGAGTTAAATATTCCATCCATTAAGAGTTCTTCCACAGTACCCTATTGTAGTGGTCATAGCACTGTGTTTATAACTATTTGTCTCCATTTGGACCAAGGTATTGCTGTGTTCACCCTGTATACTAATTCCTAAACAGGAACACACATTCTCAGTACAACTTAGATTACTTGTCTTTTTCCTCACTAGTTTTAACCACATTATTGCATATTTCTGAAACTTTCAGTGCTTCCTTATTTTCAATTTTATCAAGTTAAAATCTCTTCTGTCCAGTTTTCTTCAGTCCTCCGAAGTTTGTCTCTCAAACTGAATTTCATTTCTGAAATTTTATTTCTCGCAAGCTACTCTTATAATGTCTGATCAATGTGATATGTGTTGTGGGTCACGATGCATCCTTCTGTAAGGATGAAATTATTTTTCCCCCATCATTTCCCTTCCTTTAAATACCTTCTTATGAAGTCACCGTTGGCTTCTTTTCTTTCTGTTTTGCATTCACAGACTTAGGAGATTTTTGAACCAGAAGAGACTTTTAAAATAGACTGGTCTTACTCTCGCTTGGCAAAACACATACCTACAGTTGTTTGAGCCTGTGATTCTCGAATTGTCATCTTGATGGGTTTTAGAATCACCTTGGAAACAAACCTCTTGTCCTGCTAGGAGAGTTTCTAGATTAACTGAGATGGGAAGACCTGACCCTAGTTGTGAGTAGCACGTCCCATGGCCTGGGGACCTGGACTGAGAAAAGAAAAGTCCTCCAGCACCAGCATCTATCACAATGCTTCCAACTGCAGAAGCAAATCCCTAGCTGCCGCAGCTCCTGCTGCCATGCCTTCAAAGCCACGACAGACTGTATCTTCTTAAACTCTAAGCTAAAACAAAACCCCCTTATCTCCCCTACGTTGCTGTTGTCCGATAGCTGACCACACAGACGAGAAAAGTAACAGACACGTCAACACTGAGCTTACAAGAGATGCTCACTTAACCGGGTGAACTTCTTAAGTCTTACATCAGGTCTCACAATGTAGGCCCATATATTTGTTGTTGTTGTTTTGAAATCTATACACATTAGTTTGAACTGACAGAATATGAAAAAAGAAAATTTAGCTTCCACAGGACTTAGAAAATTGTGAATTCTCAATTACACAGTATAGGGAACAATGAACAGCATCTGAAATAAGGTTAAAACATTCCAGTGGTTCAATCTGGATGAGCCTAATCTCCCTGATGAGGACTTTTAAGAAGAAATGGTTTGGGTAGAAAATTTCCCTGTGAAATCATTCGTTTGACTGTGGTAAAGTTCAGTTGATTCCTCCAGTGATCCTTCAAATAATATTCCAAGCATCGTGGGGAAGAGGCAATTGGCTCCCTCCAATTGCCGTAAAGACTTCCTCTCTCTTCTCTTCTGTCCTCTTTGCAGGGCCTCTCTTAGCATGTTTCCTTTAAGGGATTTTAATCACCTTCTCATAGGAATCACTTAGTGAAGTTTTGTCTTTCTCACAGATATTTTCCTCAGTGCCTTTCCTCTCAAATAAAAAACATTTCTCAAGTCACCTCAATTTCCAAAAGAACTTGTTATCCAAAGGAACAGGATATGGACACATTCCATGGAGGAGTTCATAAACCTCTAAGTTGTGCATTACAAACCCCCTCTTCACTTTCTAATCTTGCCACTGCCTATCTTGCAGTAGGGGGGATCGAACTGACTTCTGGGAGGGCCTCTTAACTTAAGGAACATCTTCCTCATTCTTGTTTATCATCATGACCAGTATTTGTAAGCAATTGTTCAGTCTTTCACCTTGTTTGAGAGCAGGGACATCTAGGAACACAAAAAGTGAACATAGCACAATACTCAAGCCAGTAGAGAACTTATTGCTAAAAACAGACTAATACAGAATATATTTAATTATTGGATAACTGGAGAAGTTTAGGCCTGGTTCTTCTTCTTATCCCCGGGCTCCCAGAAATAAGACTCAGACTCAAAATATATTTACAAATGCCTTGGCCAGAGAGCTATGCTTATCTCTTATTAGATCATAACTTAAATTATCCCATTTATTTCATTCTACATTCTGCCATGTGGCTGTGCTCAGGTACCCTGTGTCCATCTTGTCCCATCTTCCTGGGTGAATCTCCCAGGCTTGGCTCTATCCCAGAATTCTTTCTTCCTCCTGGATGTCCCACCTTCTATTCTATCCTTTCCTATTGGCTTAGGCTTTTAAATTGACAGGTGATGCATCCATATAATACACAAGATATTCTCTCTACCAATAATTGTTCTCACTAAGAGGTACCAAGTTTATTTCTTTATTTTTAAAATGTCTTTTATTCTTAGAAGGGTGTTTATGGTTGGGTGTTTTGCTGCAGAGTATTTCTGTGTACCACGTGAATGTATGGTGCCTATGGAGGCCAGAAGAGACAGTAGATTACCAAGAGTTACAGATGGTGACTGACGCACCACCATAAGGATGTCGGGAACGGGAATCATGTCCTCTGCAAGAGTAGCCAGTGTTCTTAACACCATTCTTGCTCTCTTTTAGGATAAAATCATTGTGGGTGGGGGGTGGGGGGGAGGGACAGAAAGACTTTTATTTATACAGTAACTTCCACTAAACATTTATGCTGTCAGCTCTGTTCTCAGTACTGGTGATCTGATGGCAAAAAGGAAAGGCAACAATTACTCTTTCAAGATTGATGCTTAAATGTGATCGCTGAAGAGCAAAACACATGCCATTCTAGTGATACTATTAAAGAGAAATAATGTATAGAGGTGAGGATATAAAGTGGATGTACAGAGTCTAGAGGAAATGGTATGGAAGGACTCATACAGAGAACTTTTAACTCAGTTCTCAGCCCTCCTAATGCTGCCACCCATTAATACAGTGCCTCATGCTGTGGTGACCCCCTAACCATACAATTATTTTGTTGCTACTTTATAATTTTACTAGTTATGAATCATAAATATCTGTGTTTTCTGATGATCTTAGACGACACCTGTGAAAGGGTCATTTGACCCCTCCCCCAAGAGGTCATGACCCATAGGTTGAGAACCACTGTTTTAGACAGAAGTATTTTTAAGTCATTATATTCCTATAAAAGGTGAAGAAAGGATTGTGTGTGGTGGCACATCTCTTGATTCCCATCATTTGAGAGGCCACAGGAGAACTGGTAGTTTGTGAGGTCACTTGGGCTACACAGAGAGTAGGCCAGCCAGGCCTATTTAGCAAGAACATACCTCAAAAACAAAAAACCCAAGAGGCATTACATCATTCCTTAAATGAGCCACTTCTAGGTGTAGTCCAATAGAGTCTCACTGTAGTCACCTGCCAGCTTATTGGAATCCAACATAAGCGCCATGACTGACCTGCACTGGGCCTTTAATTGGTAAGAAAGTTGAAGGGGCGGCTTGTGGAAGCAGCAGGAGCATACACCATGCTTAAACTAATGCCGGGGGGGGGGGAGGGCAAAACCCCAGCTGCTTTTCTAATTTCAACTCATACATGCAAATGAAAGCTAGACGTTAGCCTGAAATTATTGTGACACAGAATCAGCAAAGGAAGTAACAGGAAGCCTAAAGCAACTTGAAGTAGAGACTGTAGAAGACATTTGTGAGAATTAAGGCAAGAGAGATCAAACATGTGAAGTAAGAGAAAGGCCTAGCAAGGCCTTTTGCAAACACTTGGGGAGAAAAGAATCGGAACATAGCACATGTATGTTTGTAAGACTCGGGGTCTTACGGGCTGAACTGTGCCCAGCCCTCATGCTGAAATCCCTAACACATCGGAATGTGACCTTGTTTAGAAATCAGGTCATTGCAGACACAAGAGTCAAGACAGGGAGTGGCCTTCCCGATCTTCATGACCAGTGTCCTCATAAATAAGGGAAAACACATAGGGAGAATATTTGAAAGCTGGAGTCATACTGACACAAACCAAAGAAATGACTGGAAGTTAAGAGGTGCCCTCAGAAGGTACGTGGTCCTGCCCTGGTTTGTCTTTTGCCCTAAAAGACTGATCTTGAGGCAAACAGGAAGAGTATTTTCCTCTAAGAACGAGGTACTTCACGTCTGTATCGGTCTATGTTTGAGTTGCTGTAAATAGATCACACCTGTCTTTAATTATGTTGCATTTTTATTTCAGAAAAGCACATAAGATCCCAGTACCTAACACATCTAGAGGCTCTTGTGATCTGTGCCTGTAATATCAGAGATGGGTCTGTGAGAGTCACAGATGAAAACAGCCTTATCTGACAGCAAGAGCTGCAAGAGAGTCCCGGGCTTCAGCTATCTTCCTCCTACAGATCGCCATGGGCCGGGGATAAAGTCTAGGTCCTAATGAACCACACAGGGGTCAAGACGTGTGCAGGTCTCCTACTGCCTCCTCTTGGTGCAGAGAGCCCTGTAGGGGACCCCGAGCCCCGCGAGCATGTGGAGCATCTCGGTCATGGTCCCCGGGCGGCTCATCCTCCACCGAGTCACCCCGGCCCGTAGGTGGATTTGCAGTGTTTATGATCTCGGCACGTCTTTCTTCCCTGGCACAAGCCGGAGCGCGGCGGACACAGCCTGGAGGGTCCGGCCCGACGGCTGCCGTGCTAAAGGCAAGCGCTCGCCCAGGGTGACCTTGCGGCCGCTGTCCGCTGGTCGGGCTTTCCCGCCAGCCCCACAGGACAGCCTGATGCGCCCTGGGGACAAGCCCGCGGACATCTGCGTCCTGCCGCTCCACCGTCCCGCACGTGCTCGCCCGGGGCGTGCGCCACCAAGCACGCTCAGGGCTGAGACTTCCTCCTGGGAGGCTCTGTCCCAGCAGCCTGGCGACTTCAACCCCGCCTCCGCCCCTCGGGTGACAGCCACCAAGCTGCACCACTGGGGTCTGTCTGCAGATGCACGGCCCCCGGAGGGGCTGAGCCTCGCCGGCCGTGGGCAGGAGGCCGAGCTGGCCGCACTGAGCATGCTCGGCGGGGAGGGCGGGGCGCCGGGCCGCGCGTCGGGAGGGCGCTCCTCAGGACCGCTCGGCGCCCGGCCGCCCGCACGTTCGCTCGCTCGCTCCTCGGCTCGCCCGCTCGCAGCCGCGCCCGCCGCAGGCTCCGCCCCGCCCCGCCCCGCCCCCCGCCGCTCGTCCCCGCCCCGCTCCGCCCCGCCCCGCCCCCCGTCGCTCGTCCCCGCCGCGGCCGCGCCGCCCGCAGCCGCAGCCGCTGCTCCTCCCCGGCGGCCGCCCCCCGCGGGTCCCTCCCTGGCTGCGGGAGACGCGGAGGTAGAGGGAGGACGCCGCCGAGCCGCGCCGCCCGCGCCCGATCCCTTCGCCTCGCCTTGCCGGTCCTCACGCTGTGGGAGGAACATGGGTGAGTCCTGCCCGCCGCCGTCATCGCCTGACATTATTTTTTTTTTTCCCCCTCAGCGTGCTGCAGGGTGGCAAAGCATTTCTCCTGTAAAGTTGCCGGGGTCCCCGGGTCCTCGAGGTGCCGGGCGGCGGCCCCTCCCCGAGGAACGCGGGCGCACGCGGGCAACCGGGCCGGCGGGGTCGCGCGCGGGGTGGGGTCGGCGGCGGGCTCCGCGCTCGCCTCCCCTCCTCCACGCTTCCTGCCTGCGGGCGCCGGGCCGCGCGGGGCGTCCCCGGGGCTGGGAGGCCGCCGCGCTGCAGGCTCGGTCCCACGGCGAGCCCGACCACTTGGCGGAACTTCCTTCCCGTGGGCGCGATCGCTCCCTCCCCAGCCGGCCGACGGGGAGAGCAGAGCCCGCAAGTAGTTTGGGAGGGCGAATGCCGGCCGAGAGCCGGAGCAGCCAGCCAGCCTCCAAGGTGGAGGTGACGGCTCGCCCGCCACCGTGGGCACCGCGAGGCTGGAGGGAGCCGCCGCTTGCTTTTGAATTAGTGTTGGGAGACTACGGCGTGTACAGTTCCGGTCCTCAAGCGGTTTTCTCGATTTCTACTGTAGCTGGAAACTGTACCCTGTAACACATCGTTAAGGAATTTACGTGCTGGTTGTTCTGCCCCAGCTGCCCCTGCTTAAATCTGCATAATCTGATTCTAGTTCCTTTGGATTTATCGTTAATCCTAAAAGAATGGATATTTCAATGCAAATGTTTTGTAAAACTGTTTATATCTGAACGTGAAATTCTCCTCAGATATTGCTTACCTGTGCATAATTACAGAAGCACCGGATACTTTCTCTTCTGTTAATTAAGAGCGAAAAGTTTCCTTTGATAGTAACAATTTGGATCATCTGTCCAGTACACGTTCCCCAGTTTGCTTCTGTTCCGTAATTTGCATCTATCGTAATTTCCCCTTTTAAAAACTGGCTTCTTCGGCGTCCCTCCACTCGGACTTTGTCCACTCCTTCTGTGCAAGTTATTTACGATTGTGGTTCTTTCATCTGTCAGTACAGTGCTCAACCCTTAGAGTTAGGTCGTGGCAATACAGGAACCTCAAGGAAGTATCTGAATCCTAGAAATGATGTGGTAGTGGTTCCCAGAAGACCAAATGCTCTTAGCTTTGAGTCAGATCTTTGTCATTTAGTAGGAAGAGGACCGTTGGGGGAGAAGGAGGTGGTTTTAATGAAACAAAATAGAACAAAACACCTATACCCCTGAATTTTATTTTCACTTGTTTGTCTTCCAAGTGAGTACTACTGAAAATTGGAACATTTCTATAAAAAACGGTATCCCATTTGTACATCCCTTTCTCTAGGAAAAGAATTTTTAACGAGTACTAATCCAGATTACAGATTAAAATTTGCGCGTTTGAAGGATTTTAGTTACATTTGCAGGTTTGGTGTAGAAACAAGTCTCAGCTTTTTAAAGGTGAAATTTAGTTAAAACTCATTTTAACTAAACGTTCAAAATGTTGAATCAGTATTTTTTTCAGTGGGGGAGATATCCAAGGTTTCTTGTAGCAAGTTAGGGAATAAAAAGACCCAAGCAGATTAAATTACTTAATAATCTTGCAAAACTTGAATGCTGATGGGTGATTTAAAAGGAGAAAAAAAAAGTCAAATACAAACTCATTTTATTTTGAAGCTTCTCAGAAACTCTTGTTTATGGTTCCTTCTGTTAGCACTTGGGGTATCCTGTTAGAAGTTTTGTTTTGTTTTAAATAGCACTCACCTAATATCTGATGGAGTTATTTGTATATTTAGTTGTTTTGGGCATTTAACTTTATGTTCAAGAAGATGACATTTATGTCTTAAGTTTTGTGTCTTTTGTAGGAGTTTTCACATAGTAGGTGTTTAGTAAAATTTGGCCAAGTTATTTTTTACTCTGGCATGTACTTCCATCTCTTGAACTTGAAAATGTAGGCCCTGAACAAATACATGGATGGGTAGACAGGGAAGTATAGAAAATGTCTTGCTCTAAGGCCTTTCATTAAAAACTGATTACATTGTTGCAAGGTATGGGTTTTGAAGGCAACCTTAGGTATATGGTTTCCTTCTATAATGCTATTTGCAGTGATTAAGATGTTTTGTATGATCAGGAGGTATGTAAAATAATAAAAATTGAAACCTTGGAAGATAATTCTATATCTGAACCACAGAAGTTATGACAACTCCTAAGATAGACTAATTAACGGGGGGGGGGATTATTTTTAACTGTCTTTTAAAGAAATAATAAGGTGCATTTGATTTATTTTAGGTAGTCTGTTTCGTTTTTGTTGCCTTGGATATCGAACCCTAGAGCCTTGTGCATGCTTGAGTCCCAGCTGGAACTCTTTAAAGGGTATTTTTATGATAATGACTTTTCTCCGTAAGAAAATGAAGGGTAACCTCACAGATCCCAGCTATTACTTTACATGTATATATTATTGTAATCCAATATTGATCAAAAATCCATCCTAGGGAGTGTACGATGGGGAGGCAAGAATGAGTGAGACAGACACACTTCAGGTTTCCTACAATCTTCAGCACTATATGAGCCACAAATAACTATACTAGAAATAAGTGTGTGAGTCGAAGGTGTGAAGGCCCACATCTGTATTCTCACCACAATGGAGGAAAGGCTGAGGCAGGAGGATCGAGAGGACTGATGAGTTTGAAGCCAGCCTGGGCCGCCTGGCTGGATTAAAAAGAAAAATTATCCTGTCTCAAATAGCAGCATAAAATCTTTATTCAATATGAAGAAATCTGCAAATGATACAAAGTATCTTTGCATACATTACAAAGATGTTGGGGATATAGAAGTTTTAGAGAAATGTTATATGAACCTAAGGTTAGTTAGGCTTCTAAATGGTAGAAATGAAGACTGTCCACTGGAAAGAGGGGGATGGTGTAAGTTGAAAGTAGGGAAGGTTAGAGACATTTCTAGAAAAGTTTATAAAAGGCCTTGTTTAGCTAGAGAAAAATGTAGAAACATTGGGAGACAGAAATGAAAAAGTATTAGCAGTCACCAAATAGTGGTAGGTCTGAAAGCCCGGCTGAAGTCTGTACTTGTTGAGGGAGTCAACCATTAAATGTATTCATGGAGCAGAATGTTGCTGTTCTCTGACCTGACGATAATGGTAATTTCACAGTAGTGCCTCACATTTCTTTAACATTCCCTTCTCTTATGTCTGTGTCGTAGGATAGTATAGTATAGTTTTTTTAAAAAAAATTATTTTTTGTGGTATCTGTTATTGGAGATTTTGGTTTGATGTAAGTTTTAGAGAGAGCAAAATCATCTAAACCAAAGTCCGTTTTGATTATAAATTTCTGATAATGAAACTCAGGTTTGAAATGTACCCAGTAACCCAGATGGCTCATATTCATTCTGTCTGTGTATGTTTTTCTTTAGTTTTCAGATGGCAATGTGTCCTTCATAAAGCAACTTAAGTGTTTGAGTCAGTTTGTTAGCTTTACTAGGGCTGAGATAGGGACTGCATTCAGATTGTGCAGGAATAGAATTTGTATGTTATTTATACAGGATTGTTACTTGAAGAATTCCTGGAATTAAACCAGGAATGAGGATGGTGATGAAGGGGATAGTTATAAAGTGGGCTACAAGCTGTGACCAGCTGTATTTGTGAAGTTCAGAGTCCCTCTAGTGATTTTTGTTTGTTTATTTGTTTGTTTTACCCCTCTTTTCTTTCCAGAATAACTTTAGATACCTGTTGTATAGACAGACAGACAGGCACAGACACACCCCAAAACAAACAAAACTAAAACAAAAAAAACTTAACTACAACTTTGTATCTACCAGATTATTAGACAACATTCAATGAAAAATCAATTGAAACTCATTTGAGTTCAAAGTTAAACTAAATATATAATTAATTGAGATTTAATTTTAGTGACTATCAGTTTGCTAATATGATTATATTGTATATTCACCTTATGGAAATAATAATTTCATGGACACAAAAAATATAGTAAAAAAGTGATGCTTTGCATAATATAAATACCCATTTTAATATGTCTTATCTAAATGCCTATCATTTAATTTTTAGTAATGGTTTTAATAACTGTCTCAGATTTTCTAAAAATTAATGTACACATGTCTCATGGGCCAGTAGTCTTCAGAACACCACTGAGGTAGTAGTTACCCACTGTGGATGCTAGTTATCATGCTATACTTTATAGAACTTAAAATTTAATGTTATTAGCGGTTAATAGGGTGACACTCCCTATTTTACTGATTGAAAGAAATAGTTTATCCAAGAGGATAAAACATTCTAAAAATCTTGCTCTTTTAAAGTAGTCATTTTCAAATTTAAGCTTGCTTAAGATTCATCTGGAGAGCTTGTCAAAAGAAAATGACTGGCTGGAGAGATGGCTCAGCGATTAAGAGCACTGGGCTGCTCTTCCAGAGGTCCTGAGTTCAATTCCCAGCAACTACATGATGGTTCACAACCATCTGTAATGAGGATCCAATGCCCTCTTCTGTTGTGTCTGAAGACAGCGACAGTGTACCCACATACATGAAATAAATAAATAAATCTTAAAAACAAAACAAAAAACCCACCTTTTTTAAAAGAGAGAGAGAGAGAGAGAGAGAGAGAGAGAGAAAGAGAAAGAGAGCCGGGCGGTGGTGGCGCACGCCTTTAATCCCAGCACTTGGGAGGCAGAGGCAGGAGGATTTCTGAATTCGAGGCCAGCCTGGTCTGCAAAAGTGAGTTCCAGGACAGCCAGGGCTACACAGAGAAACCCTGTCTCGAAAAACAAAAAAAAAAAAAAGAGAAAGAAAATAAATGACTGGGGTATCTCACAGTTCTGATTGGGTAGGTTTGCATTGTTAAGACAGTCTCAGGTAAGGGAGTATTGGGAATAACACCTCCACACAGCAGAGGTCGGCAGGCTTTTTCTGTAAAGGGCTAGATGGTAAATATTTTAGACTTTGAGGCCGGGAGACAAAGTCAAGACTATTAAACAGAAGAAAGAAAGGTATGATGAATGAAAACAACTGCAATCCTTTGGTTGAATTCAAAACATGGTGACATTGATTGGACAGTTTGTGTGGTCCAAGTTGTTTTAAGCATCACATGACACTTAATTACGGTTCTAAGTCACCGAATTATCAGAATTGATGTAGATAGTCACTGGTTAATGCAGAGCTCAAATGAAATTTTATGACTTTCGTCTTTGAAGTTTTTTTCATAGGGATTTCCAGCTACATATAATTTTTCTTGTCTTGGATATATTGAGGGTTAAAACCAGAGTTCTGTGTTTCTCTGTTCTTAATGAGCCTAGCTCTTGTATAGGAGGCATTTAGAGAGTTCTTCTGTGTTCTTGATAGTTCCCAGTCGGCATTCAGATGAACTACTTTCAATTGAAAACTCAGCTTTTAGTGAGCTTGTGAAAGACTGCAACTGTAGTTTTTAGCTTGAAAAATCTATGTTGTAGTAAATATTATTTGGGGGTTTCTACCCTACCTTAGGTCATTTAGTTCCCAAATAAAAGACATAAAACATAAGACATAAAAAATGACATAAAACAACAACAACAAAACCCAGACATAAAACATATGACGTAAACAATGTATAATGGGCCTTAAAAGCGCTAGAGCAGGGTGGGTATCAGCCCTGTGCTACCTTGTCTACTTCCCTGTCAGGAACCCCAGATATAACTTGCCATGTTCCATCTTGGCCACTCCTGCTCCAGCTGACTGCCCCTCATTGCTGTGTTCTCACTATCTGTCCACCTCACGGCTGCCTCTTCTCTCTGCTGTCTTCATGGTCTCTGCCTCTGACCCCAAGACCCTGGAACCGAAGCCTCGCCTACCTCTCTTCTGCCCAGCTACAGTCTCTGGTTAGCTTTATTGACTGATCAGGGATCACTTGGGAGGCAAGGGTACATAGCATCACTTGGTGTACATCCCTGGGGGCAGGCAGACCTTGGGGACCAGTATTTAGCCTTCCAATACACAGCAACGGATGAAACCTCAACAAATATACCTGTTAAGTGTTCTATGTTCATGGAGATCTTGTTAACAGATGACGACACAGGGATTGCACAAGATAGGTCAGGTGATACTTCTGGTTTTTCCAGATGATATTATTGTACTATAAATTTCTTGTATGAGCTTTACATTGAGATGAGATGCATTAGGAACATCAAAGATTTAGGGAAATCTAATTTTCAAACACATGAGCTTGGGCGGGGGGCTCAGTTGTTTTCTTTCTTCCTTTGCTGTTTGTAGTGAGCATTTTTCTTTTTAAAATTCAGAACCTCTCCTGTGTCCTGATTTTTTTTTTTTTTATCTTTTTAGAATCAACTATAACCCTACAAATGCTGACCCACTGGGCTCCCATGTGGTGAGGCAAGTTGAGAGTTTTCAGTTTCTACTCTGATAGGGTTAGACAGACCCAACCGTGGGTTGCTTAAATCTGTGAGTGCAAGTCAAGTTCTTTATGGTGCACAGTCAGAGGATACACTTAAGGATTAAATGCTTTTCTTCCGAAAAACCTGCTAATGAAGAACAGTAAGCTTCAAACATTGTGTGTTTGGAAAACATAGTTTCTAAGCTGGTTAAATCAGCCTCTTTGTGCTCCTCAGATATGTTTGATTCCACTTCAGGTTATACAAGATTATATTTTCTTAACTTCGAAAATTATCTTTCTAATCGTTATTCTATGGAAAAGCTTTACAGAACTAAATTCTTAAACAGTTTGGAATTGACTTCTAGAAGACAAAACAAGCAAACAAACAAAACCCTACAAGTGAAAACAGGTGACTAAGGAGCCAGGGAAAATCTTGCCTATTATTGTTCATTGTCTGTCCCTAGACTGTCTTACAGGCCCCTCCCCCACCCCCCAACCTCCCCACCCCCCCACACACACACTCTGAGGTTTCAAGTTCTCAATCTTGTCAAGCAAGCACCTCGCTGCCGCTGTAGCTGTATCCTGTTGTTCTTTTCTTGGGAATCACAAAGGAACATCTAATCACCCCAGATGGACATCCAGGATAGACCATAGTATGATTTAACCAACTCCAACTTGGTGAGACCAGTGAGTTTGTAGGGCTTTCATATTGGGGGCTTACATTCAGGTTGGGGAGCATGTATGACCTCCCCCACCCCCAAAGAGCTACATCCCTGCCAAGTCCAACCCTTGTAGGATGGCCGCAACATGGAAGCTATACCACAGAGCCCTGCTTTCAGTAAAACTTCTAGTTCCTGTATATTCTCTGCATCTCCCAAGATCACTTGCAGTTGGGGGCTGGATGGTGAATCTCACGTGAAGGTCCTCTGTTTCTGGCTTCATCCACTCCCTGGGGAGTCCCAATGACTTTAGTACCATAGTTAGTACCATAGAGCTGGCTACCACTGTATCATTCTGCTCTAGTTACCATAGCTACCAGGGGCAAAGCCCAAGATGGAATGCTGTTATGTCTAGGGACAAAGCTGCCATATGGCACCTCCCCAGGCCCTAAAGGGCTGTTCTTAAATAAGCTTGAGATTTTGCTGTGTTGCAGTTCAGTATAATCAACTCACTATGGCTAAGTGATTTTTTTTCTTGCCTGCAAAAGAAGCGTGCCATTTATAAACTTACTTGGTTTGCGTCTTTGCGTCTTTATTTTCTTGAAGGAATTCTGCTGTGACGAGATATTCTGTTATCTGTTTCATCATTTCGATGATCGCTGTCCTGTGAGTTAAGACTGTGATGAATGCCAGGAGTATACTGTATTTTTCTATTATAGCTACAGTGCTGTTAGTGTATGAGACAGTGGTTTGCCAACCACTCAGTGACACATAATCTACATAACACTTTACATTTCTTAAAAAGCAAGATACTTGCAGTTAATTGGTCCTTAACTTACAAATGTAATTATATTGCTTTGCTGAAACTAACTCTGTTGTAAGTAGAAAATACAGTAAGTTAGTATTTCTAGTCTAACTTATCTACAATAAACCATAGTAATCTAGTAAACTATAAACTATCTCTTGTTTAGTTTTAGATCCATGGTTCTGAGAATAAATATTGTACTAAGGTTCGTGGGTATGGGAACAGAGCAAAATTCATTTCTCCCCAGCACATATTTCTTTTGTAACATCCTCATTTAAAAATATATATATAAATTGGGGTCTGTCTACAAACTTGATTTGACATGCTGGTCAAAAACAAAATGTTGACTTCTTAAATAGTCCAAAAGTGTGGTTCCGTTGGGCCTGCATCCCTGCATGACAAAACTGATGAGTCCTGAATGGAAAATCCTTCATTAAGCTGGGCACATATGTGTGTCCTGAAAGTCTAGTGTCAGGGATTCATTAAAGGAATTGAATTAGTGTAAAACTATGAACTTTCCAACCTAACTTGTGTCTTGCAGAGTTGACTCTATTCAGAGTTTACTCAGGAAGGTATCTGAAGTCATATTATGTGGTATTTCTATTGTTTCTAAATTACAAAAGATTTAATCTCATTAAAATGGGGTACAGTTTAACTTACCACATTATGAAAATGAATAAGTTTAAAATTAAGAAGCTGTGAACATTAAATCGTACAGCTAGTCAATAACCTGCGATAGTTATAAGACACAGTTAAACTGAATTTTCAATGGACCAGAATGAAGTAGGAAGTAAGAGAAAGAGTAGATTTATTCTCAGCTTCTCCCTAAACCGTAGTGTAGAGGTTAAAGAGGAAGCTCAGTGGTTAAGAACACTTGCTGCTCTTGGAGAAGACTCAGTTTAGTTCCCAGCACCCACGTGGTGACTCACAGCAATCAGTAACTGCAGGTATAGGGGATCCAATGATATTTTCTACTTCTGTGACCACTATGCATGCACATGGTACATATATGTTCATGTAGGCAGAACATACACATAAAATAAATCTTGAAATAGGAAGTGACATCTTGAGTATAGCCTTTGACAAGCTACTTGAATTCTTTTATACGTATTTTATGTCTGACCTAAAAACTACTGCCACTATTGAATAGAAAAGCTATGACCCATTATAATACAGGACCTCCAAGCCCTAGTGCCTAATGAGAACTGTGTTAGGTCAGACCGAGTGCTGCTACAGTCTTCCTTTACTGTTGACTTTAGAGATTAATTTTATTTTCTAGGGAAAATAATGGGATCATCAGAGTGCTATTATGTGTAATATAATCTAATAGGGCTATTAAATATTTTATTGTCCCTTAGAAGGCATTCACTAACATGTAAGGCAACATAAAATTGTTACCTATACAAGAACTACAAAACAATAATATGGTTATATTACTTCTATTTTTAAGTTATAGAAAAGACTTATAAAATTATATAAAATCTCAAATAACTACTGAGGCTTTTTTTTTTTCATTTGTCATTTGTGCTGGGATTTTTTTTTTTAATAGTACAAAGCAAACAGGATTCATGGCACTTTTACAAACTGTTGTTTTGAAAGCTGTGAGATATGTATACTGTCTTAGATATTCTGAAAGTAAGAACTTTGTCAGGTTGAAAAAGGTACTCTCTGTAAGTCTTGAAAGCATTCCCATATCAAGATTCACTAAGTATTTGGTACTGATCATTATGAGCAAAGCAAAGTGAATGTGAACCTTACAGGAATGGGAATGCCAACTGACTTTCATAAAATTGAAAACTAGGTTTGGCTTAAAAATATAATTAGGACAAATGTCGAGTTTCATGTGAACTGATTAATTTCCTTTTACCTGCAAAGATTTGTTTTTGGAAAGGTTACAGTGTTAGACTGCAAGAGGGAATCACACCAGTCCATTAAGATGCCCTTCTGGCTTTTACACGGTTTGTCCAGGCGCTGTCATCAAGTCGGAAGGAAGCAAGACAAGATGAGCAGGGTAGCTGTTACTAGAAAGCTACTAAACAAGTGGAGCCGACAGTCACCTCTCACTTTTGGAGAGGCTTAAAGTCTAACTGTAGATAAGAATAATGCAAAGGAGAAATGGATAATAGAAAGAGAGAAGGTCCTGAGTCCTCGAAGGAAACACAGACTCGAGGATGAAGACGGTGACAGATCGCAGTTCAGTACCCAGCGCTGTTTCTACTCATTGTCAAGATCTGGGCTTCTTCCCTCAAATTGATTTCCAGCTAGAGTATATCATCCCTTTTGGTACTGTGGCAGAGACCGTCCGTCCCCTGCCTTAGTCCACTATTTGTTTTGTTTTGAAATACACATTCAGGCGCGTAGACAGTTGCTACCTAGTACAGCTGGTTAATTTGGTTGGAAATTTTCCTTCTCTGGGAGCATCCACTTACAAAAAGCAACAAACAGAAATCTCTGGTTTTGTGCACAACTCTGATCTGCACAGAATGAGTTTATCTGCTCAAAGTGTTAACTGGCCGGACAGAGGAAAGGCCAGAACTTTGATTCATCCTCTGGTTGGTACATATTCTAGGCTGACTATTCAGCTTCTGATTTCAACTCAGTTGACGGTGACTTCACAGAGAGTTTCAGGCGGTACATAAGATAACACCCAGGTGGATGTCAACGTCCATTATAGAATCATGTTTGTAAACCTTGATCTTATACTCCGAAGTTAAACCAACAAAGACTCATGCTTTTTGTACTTACATAATCATGCAGTAGACATTGTTAGGATAGCAGATTATATTCTTCAGAGATAGCCATAATTACTTGTTCTGCAAAATTGTTTATAGCTTGCCATCCCCTCTGGGAGTTAGGAGCTACTTCTATTGGATCTGAATACACCTGTGATTTGTTGTTAACCAGTAGAGTGCAGAATTCGTAGAAGTGGTATTGTGGGACTTTCTTGTCCCTGTGATAAAAAGGTGAAAACTGCCCATTGCTTCTGTCCGGAAGCCTGAGAAGTCTGAGCACTTCTAGGCTGCCCTGTGGGAGGAAATGAAGCCTTGTGGAGAAGCGCTAGTGTCAGGACCTAGGCAAACAGTTGCAGTGTTCAGACTCTTCCTGACCAATCATTAGTCCCCTAGTGAACAAACCAGTGCATGGCTGAGACCATGCTCCAAATCCAGCTTTGGGGCACTTCAGAGTCACCCCCGGTGACGCTACATAGAAGGTCTGAACCTTGTGGAGAAGATAAGCAATCCACAATGTGCACATGTGTATTCCTAATTCATAGAATCTATGTGCACTGTACAGTGGCTTTTGTTTCACATCAGTAAGTATGGTGTGATTTATTGAACCATGATACTTGGAGCATTTCCTCAGAAACAGGCTGATACTAAAATTCACCAGAGAAGTAGAGAAGTGCTTCCTGTGTTGCTCTGTAGCCGCACATGCAGAGAACTTGACAGGGCATTTTTCTCATAAGCCTTGGTAACTGGATGGCAGAGTATTATTTAATTCAGTAGTAACACCAGCTTCCAAAAAAGTGATAGGAAGTTACCAGGGGATGAGTAGTAGTCATTCTTAACATGTGAGTTGCTTATGTCTTGAAGTCTTGTATGTGTACTGCATACATGAGCAGAGAGTAGGTCTAGGAGATTGCATGAGAAGTGCTAGCACTAGTTGCTTCTGGAATAAACTGGAATATGCAAATGCAATGCTCACCAAAATAAAAATAATTTTTGTATTGTGAAAAGGGGAGAGCTGGGTTGTACTCATCTTTCTGTCTTTAGCACTGAGTACAGTGTTTAGTGATTTGTGGGCATCTAGTTCATATTGGAAGATACACAAGTTTGGTGTTATCTTAATTTATTGATCGCCTGCATGTCCTTTCTCACACAGCTCTTCAGTTCTCATCTCAAGGAGGCTATTTATAGAATTGTATCTGTCCATGTCCAATCAGGATAAAAACCAAGTATTTGTTAGAGGATGGATGGATGGATGGATGGATATTGTAGCAGGAAACATAGCTTATTGCTCAGAACTTTTTTTATATGTATTTTATTTAATTTTTAATGTATAGGGTGTTTGTCTGCATGTATGTCTTCACCACTTGGATATCTGGTGCCCATGTAGGTCAAGGGTGTCAGATCCCTGGAACTGGAGGAGCAGATGGTTGTTAACTACCATGTGGTTGCTGGGAATTGAACCAAGACCCACTGGAAGCGCCGTCAGTGCTCCAACCACTAAGCGGTTTTGCCAGCCCCTGCTCAGATCTTTTCAATGCTGCTCTTCAATCCCAAACCTCAGTTGGGTGGTGTGAGTAAGAACCTAGGACTGTCTGCACATGGAAGAGTGCACTGCGGAAGAGAAATCCCAAACTTAGGACTCCAAAACCTATGTAGGATCCCAGACAATAAATTTACATATATACCCTATGTGTTACATAAATCTCTTGAGAAGAAGAAACCATCTCTTGTGAATTGCCTTAAAAGAGTTAAAAACAAATCTCCAGAAAGAAGAAAGTGTTATACAGTTATGGAATATCTCCTGAGAGGGAGACTTACTTTTCTTATTTTTATCATACCTTAATTTTTTTGCTCAGATAATTATAATGGTACAGAAATGCCAAGAAGTCTAGGGGAAATTATCTCTTGCACAGAGTAAATTTTTTTAGGTAGGGGTGTGTATGTGTGTGTGTGTGTGTGTGTGTGTGTGTGTGTGTGTGTGTGTGTATAGTAGTGCATATGTATGTGTACATGTGCTTATAGTAGTCACTGGACAACCCCTGGCACCATGTTCAAAAACATTGCACATGCGCTTTGGGACAGGGTCTCCCTTCTTTCTGGAGCTCACCAGTTAGGCCAGAGCCACTGGCTAGCAATCCTGAGACCGTTTTGGGTCTGCCTCTCAGCTCTAGGATTAGAAGGACAAACAGCCTAACATTTGTACGTTGAAGCCGAGGACTGAACTCATGTTCTCAGATCATGAGGTGTAGCTCATTGGCAGCTGAAGTGTTTTCCCAGCTCAGCATCCAGTAAATCAGACAGTATTTACTGTTAAATCGTTGAGCAGCGATAGACCCAAGAAAGGGTATCTTTCTTCTAATCTTTCTGGTTGAGGGATCAGACTCAGAGCCCTACACACACACACACACACACACACACACACACACACACACACACACACGCTAACACTGTCATCGGCCTTCTGAGATACAGTTCGTTTGGGTTTGTCCAGAGCAAAGCTGGACACCTGGCCTGTAAGAACAACTCTGAGGAAACAGGCAGTGCTGGGGTGAGTGCCCAGAGACCTGCAGGAGGAAGTGAGGAACTTGGAGCTGGAGAAGCCGAACCCAAAGCACTTCTGTGTACAACAGAGACAGAGACTCTGGCATATGTACTTAAAGGGGTGCAGGGCACTGTAGAAGACTCTTCCACACTGAGCTGTAGGTGAGCTGTGGACTCTACCTTGCAGAACTGCATGAGTTACAGAAGGAGGAGGAACAGGGAAGGGGCAGGGGAAGGAGGAGGAGGAGGAGGAGGTGGTGGTGGTGGTCGTAAAGGCCACAGATGCAGGCCTTTAATACTGGCTGTGAGGTGAACTTGCATAGGAAATGCAAATGAGTTAGTTGACGCCTGATGTAATCTGTTGAGATTTTATTCTTTTGTTTTCAACATGTGATGTATTAGTGTTTTAATCAGTCACGCCTTCTGTTTTCATGCAGACTTAACGATTTGTCTGAAGCTATTCTGTGGTTTTCCTCTGCTGTCAGACATATTCTAGAATATGGGGCAGAACTTGGAGGTAGGATAGCGGTTATACCTGGACCTTAAGTGCTGGAATCAACAATGCATCTTAAGCATGCACTTGATGCTGCTGAAGGAGTTGGTGCTCGTAGCCTCAGCATTAAGTCTAAACCTTTGTGCTAACTTGAGGGGCTAAGCGGAATGTGAGAGTAAAGAAAAAAATGGAGCCTTCCTTGAATGGGGCACAGTGTCCCAGTAGTTCTGGAAGAATCCCTGTGAAAAGCATGCTGGTACTTGGAGGTTGTAGGTGGCCTTACAGGCATCCTAGGTGTAAGGAACTGTAACAGGGTGGATATGGTTCAAGTGGTTACTTTATTTTTGTGTTTATACAGTTCTATATTCTGAAAGCTAGCTTAACAGTTTATAGTTTGGAAGTATATCTCTTCTGTCTTGTATCCTAGAACTTCTCCCCTGTGTAGAGGTCATTTCAGCAATTCACAGAAACTTGGAAATGGCAGGTTACATCCCAGTAACATAGCTCCAGTATGCTTCATGGCTTTCTTTTAAAAATTTTAACATGCTCTCAAACTTCATTCATTTATCTGCATTGATTTTTCTTCAGTGCCTGTACTGGCTGGTTTTGTGTCTACTTGACACAAGCTGGAGTTATCACAGAGAAAGGAGTTTCAGGTGAGGAAATACCTCCATGAGATCCAGCTGTGGGGAGAAAATTCTCAATTAGTGATCAAGAGGGGAGGGCCCCTTGTGGGTGGTGCCATCTCTGGACTGGTAGTCTTGGGTTCTATAAGAAAGCAAGCTGAGCAAGGCAGGAGAAGCAAGCCAATAAGTAACATCCCTCCATGGCCTCTGCATCAGCTCCTACTTCCTGACCTGCCTGAGTTCCAGTCCTGACTTCTTTTGGTGATTAACAGCAATGTGGAAGTGTAAGCTGAATAATTCCTTTCTTGCCCAACCTGCTTCTTGGTCATGATGTTTGTGCAGGAATAGAAACCCTGACTAAGTGCTTTATAATACCTTGGGTCTTCGCCACTATTTGATATAGAAGTATAGTAAATATTTTCATTTATAAGCCTGTGGAGAAGATATTAGTCCAATATTTTTCTTGTTCAGTTCTTAAAACATTAAGCCTGGATCTTTCTGTGACTTGCTCGGTGATTAAATACAAAAGACAGTTACGAATTTGTAATTTGTATCGTGCTGGATGCTAAAGCCGTATTTGACAGCTGTAAAACAGGAAATGGTTCTTGAACTCTTTTGATGTATGTGAAATAAAATTTAACTGCCCTGCTCTTAGGAATTAAAGTTTAGTATTGAAATCCTGAGGATCAGTGACAGTCTTGGCCCTCAACTTAGACCCTACTGTAGTAAGACAGCAGTATTTCTCCTTCAGCTGAAATCGACTCTTCCTTTCTGGATGAATGAGGCCTGGGTTGTAGCTCAGTGATGGAGCATTTAGAGTAGCTCGACCTCAAAGCCCTCAGCACGACAAAGAAAGGGAGGGACATTGCTCAGGATGCTTTTTGTAAGAAGATTGCTAAGAACCGTTTGTACCAGCTTTCCGAAATAACCAGAGAAGCAACTCCACAGTGACGGAAATCATTACTTTTTTCACAAGAAAGGTATTTCTTAGTTAAGGCAATTTGCATCATAATTTGTAGGAACATGTAAGTAAAGGTGGTGGGAAAAGTAATGTTAGGTTGTCAGGATCTATTACTATAACTTTTATTTTTTTCAAACCTTATTTTTAATGATGGCTCTTAAACACTTTAACCTCCCTTTTAGCCCACCACCCACCAGAGGTAGTGGAAAAGAAAGGATAAGGAAGTGGACCTGTTTAGAAAGGTTCTTTGGAGCAACTCCCATCTGTGTTTGGAAATCGTCAGTTCAGTTCACAGGTTAGCAGGCAGTGGCATCTCGATCCACTTGCCAACACTTCACAGATATATCAGCAGTCTAGTTCAGTAGAGTCGGCAACAGTGGTGACATGACCTAGCAGAGACAGCCAGACCTCAGCCTCTGCTCGAAGTCAGCAGGAGGAACTAACAGGGACACCAGGAGAAATTCTCAGCTGTGCCTTTCAGGAAAGCGAAGATCAGTGAAGAAGCGAGACCCACAAGTGTTGCACAGCTGTCTGTACCAGCAAGCCGAGCTCTGTCTCCATCACTCTGCAGTCCTGTTTGTACCCTCCAGACATCATGTGTCCTCCATGTGCCTTGCCTCAGCCCGTGCATCCAGTCAGCCCGAGTCTGAGGAGTCCTGGCAAATGGGCCTCAACTACACTGTAAGGCGGACCAATCCATGCCTACCGTTAGCAAAGAATCCTTCATCATGTGTCCTTTCATGTGCTTGCTTTAACACAACATCCTCTCTCTTGAGTTTGCTTCAGCAAAACATTCCTGCACGAGTCCACCTTAGCCTTTCACACCTGTGTCCACTTTAACGAAATGTCTCTTCACAGGTTCGCCCCAGCAAAGCACCATCCAACCGACTTCCGAAGAACCCTTACGTTTCCTTCAGATCACATTTCACTTGGGAGAGTCATGTGAAAATGTTCAAATGGCCCATCTAATAAAAATATATTAATAGAGTTTTATATACACAAAAGTATAAAACTATGGAAATGAAAAAAAATGGAAGATTAGAACTCTATGAATTTCTACAAAAATAGTTTTCTGAATCCGTTTATGTAGAAAGTTACATTTCGGAGTTCAGTCACTTGGCATGATGTTCAAACTTAGAAGTTGACTAACTCACCTGAAGTCTTAATTTGTATAGAATCATAGCCTTGAAGTGAAGGGGATAATTGGTAGGAGATAGCAATTACAGTTACTTTCAGAGTGAGGAGCTGTACCCTGGAGAGAAATTACGGATGCGCTAGTTTCTGACTGTCCTCATATACTTGACAGAGAGCAGCTTGAGAAGACCGTGTATTTGGCCCCAGTGTGAGAGCTCGGCCATCATTGCTTGACATCGAGAGCTCGGGATAGCAGGATGGGGTGAATGAGTGTGAATGCTCAGCTTCCCCCACGCCCCCCCACCCCTTAGCGTTATTTTTTAAGACAGGGTTTCTCCATAGCTCTGACTGGCCTGGAACTCAAAGCTCATAGCTGCTGGCTTCCTCTCTTTCAATTGGGCCTAGACTCCAGCTCTTAGGTTAGCGCTACTCTCGTTCATACTGAGTCTTATTTAAACCTTTCTAGAACAAACTAGACAAATCCTTGGGTCCAGATGATTTTAAATTCTTCCAAGTTGACAATCAAGATTAACCATTAAAGTGGATAAGTGGTGAACGGCCACAGGGTTTTGGTGTTATTGGCTGTCTGTAGACCATATCGGGCGCAAAAGCATGCACATGAATAGGTATACATGTACTACAGCAAAAATGAACCAAAAATTTAGACTATAATTTATGAAGTTTAATTTGGAGTTTTCATTAAATGAAACATTGTGAATATCCCTACTTCTTTAATTGTCCTCGAAGTACTGCACATGCACTTTGAATAGTAATTTTTGTTAAGGTATGTCTTTCCCATGTCATGTGTATGTATGTGTGCTAATGAAGCATGTTTAGGATGTATTTATTTTCCTGTTAGAGCATGGAATGTCTGTGGGACTGTCATAAGAACTAAAATGGCTTACTCATTACCCTCTAATATTCAAGGTCCTTCTGTGACTCAGTAATAGTGAATTATTACATTTTAAATACTATTTTTAATTTCATAGTTGTGTGTGTGTGTGTGTGTTTGAACTAGCTGACATTTTGACAGTAAGCATCTGTATAGAAAAACAATGATTTTCTACTAACGTTTCCAGCTTGCAGTTGTAGAAGTTCCCACTTTGCAGTTTGCTTCCTCACCTCTCCCATCCTCAGACTCTTGGAGGACTCTTGGAGGATTGCGGTGGCGTTAGGAGCATGTACTGGCTAGTTTTCTGTCAACTCGACACAAGCTAGAGTCATCAGAGAAGGAGGAATCTCAGTTGAGAAAATGCCTTGACAAGATCAGGCTATAGGCAGGCCTGTAGGGTGTTTTGTTAAGTAGCGATTGGTGTCTTAGCGCCCAGCTCACTGTGGGTAGTGTCGTGCTGGGCTGGTGTCCTGGCTTCTACAAGGCAGCAGGCTGAGCAAGCCACGAGGAGCAAGCCAGTGAGCAGCACCCTCCATGGCCTCCGCATCAGCTCCTGCCTCCAGGTTCCTGTACTGTTTGAGTTCCTGTCCTGACTTCCTTTGATGAGGAACTACCTTGTTTTTAAATATCATGTGGCTTTTTAAAAGAAGCTACTCAATTTTGCCCAACCCCCAACTCTGTACATCTCAGTGGATGTCTATACCATTAGAATGGCCATTCTGAAGAGTAAAATTTGACTCAGGATTATTACTTTATCAAGTATGTGCTTTTTCTCATTGGATGAATCATGCTCAGCCTTATATGAAAGAGATATTTTGGGGGAAAATATTTTGCTATTAACACTTTTTTCAAGTTGGGGTATAACTCAGTGTTAGATCATTTACTTAGTATATATAAGGCCTTGGGTTTGATTTCTACAAAACAAAAATTTTAAAGAATACTTCATTTTACTGAAGGGGATTTTCCATTTTCTTTCTTATTTATAGTACCTTTTCAGCAGAAGGAGGTTGAGAGCTTTTTGCTGAACAAGTTCATCATGTATATTATCAAATATGGAATTGGGGTTTACACCAACAATAATTTGTATGGTAAGGATTTGCACCTGAGATTTCTTACCATAAGAAATAAGCTGGGTGGTTGTGGAGTCACCTTAATCCCAGCACACAGGAGGACAGAGGCAGACGGATCTCTGAGTTCATGGCCAGCCTGGTCTGCAGAGTTCCAAGACAGCCCAGGCTGTTACACAAAGAAATCCTGTCTTGAAAAGCAGAAGAAAAAAACAAACAAAAAGACCACAAAAGAAGCTGAAGTGTACATGTCCTCTCCTCTAGCTTGGTAACTAGCTGTTGAACCGGACTTACTATTGTTAAGGCTGGAGTCTTGAACTCCTAGGCTCACACAGTCCTCTAGTCTTAGCCTTCCAGTTAGCCGGGCCTACAGTGCATAGCACTGTTCCTGGCTCTTCTCAGTATATTAACCTCATCAGTTATTCCTGTCCAGGGAGCGAAGGGGATGAAGGTAGCTGCCAGGTAAGGAAGCTGGAGGTGTCACCATGATAGATAATGCACCATTAGGAAGCTCGAGGCCAGTAGGAAAAAAAGTGTTGGTCTAATCATTTTATTTTCCAATAATGTGCTTGTAAAATTGAGAGATAACTCACATGTACTTGGATGTACAGTTTTAAAATTACTATTAGGTGAGTTTTGACAAATGTGTTCATGTACTCGCTACTTAAATCATGATGTGAAACATTTTAACACTCTTTTATAAATGGATTCACAATAAGATTTCTTTAAGTATTGACCTTAATTTATTTAAAGTGCTCAAATCTAGCTTAGCCTCAGGTACTTCTGGAACAGTGGATCTTAACCTTCCCGGTGCTGCGGCCCTTTAATACAGTTCCTCATGTGGTGACCCCAACCGGTTATAAAATTGTTTCTTTGCTACTTCATAACTGACTTTGCTACTGTTATCAGTTGTGATGTAAATATCTGATATGGAGAATATCTGATAGAGCACTGGGGTCAAGACCCTAGGTTGAACGGACTAGTGCTCTGGATAAGGAGTTTAGTGAGTTTTTCCTAAAATGTCTTCACATTACTATAGGGTAATAGCTATTTCTATAGAGAGACTGAGTTTTTTTTAATTAATTAGGATTGTTTGTTTGTTTGACAGAACCTCTCTCTGTAGTCCAGGCTGTCCTGGAACTCTCCATATAGACCAGGCTGGCCTAGAACTCAGAGATCCATCTCCCTCTACTTCCCAAGTTGTAGGATTAAAGGCGTGCACTACTACACCTGGCCTTAATTTACTTTATGTCTTCAAATGCTTAAATTATGTCAGAATTGGTGGTGCGTACCTATAACCAGCATTTGATTGGCTGAGGCAGGAGGGTTGAATTCTGTACCTACAGGTGATATATAGTGTGACATATCTCAACAAAGCAAACCAAGATGCTGGAGAGGATGACTCAGTGTTCAAGGGTGCTTACTGCTCTTGCAGAGGACCCGAGTTCAGTTCCCAGCACCTAGATCTAGTGACTCCCACCACCTGTCACTCCAGTTGCAAGAGATCTGACTCCCTGTGCTGGCCTCCAGCAGCATCCCAAACATGCATGCACACACCAGCATATAATTAAAAGTAAAATAAACATTTAAAAGCTCCAAATTCTTAAATTTACCTTGTTGCTCTCTTCTGGTTTAAAAACGTAAGGTACTACATTATATTTCTGATAATATAGACTATCTAACAAGTATATACTAGCATCATTTACCTTTCCTTTTCTGCTGGTACACTGTAACTTTTCAGTATGTGAGACAAAAGTCAGTAACTAGATAGCTTTCTGGAAGCTATGTGAGTTTGTGTTAACAGTTGAGAAGGCTGTGAGATGGGGCATTTTTTAAAAAGGACCCTGTAGGGAGAAGATGTAAGCCTGGGCAGGAGTGGCCTCTGGGGTGATGATGGGCAGGGATGACCTCTGAGGTGATGATGGCAGGGATGGCCTCTGAGGTGATGATGGTGGGCAGGGATGGCTCTGAGGTGATGGGCAGGGATGACCTCTGAGGTGATGATGGCAGGGATGGCCTCTGAGATGATGGGCAGGGATGACCTCTGAGATGATGGGCAGGGATGACCTCTGAGGTGATGTTGATGGGCAGGGATGGCCTCTGAGGTGATGATGGCAGGGATGGCCTCTGAGGTGATGATGGGCAGGGATGACCTCTGAGGTGATGATGGCAGGGATGGCCTCTGAGGTGATGATGATGGGCAGGGATGGCCTCTGAGGTGATGATGGCAGGGATGACCTCTAAGGTGATGATGGGCAGGGATGGCCTCTGAGGTGATGATGGCAGGGATGGCCTCTGAGGTGATGATGGGCACGGATGGTCTCTGGGGTCATGATGACATGCACGATGGAACTTGATGAGGGGGATGTCAAGCAAGTCAGTGAACATGAAATGAAGGGAAGTCGTCAAGAGGACATAGGTGCCCATAGCAGGTGTCTGTGGAGTTGGGTAGCCAGGGATCTGTACAGATCAGGTTGGTAGAATACATTTAGAGAGAAAGCTGTGTATTTAGTTTTGGATTACTTAGTTTGTTCCGATTGTAAAATATGTAGCAGACTAGATTGAAGGCAGGAACATTAATATTTGTAGTCACGACCAGTTAAATCATCAAATTAGTGTTTACTGAGTGACTCTTACAGTGTACCGCAAGGCTTTGTTTTGCAATTTGAGCAATTTCTTTAAAACCGTTTTTCCTGGGTAGGCACAGTGGTCCATACCTTTACTTTACTTAGTGAGACTCCAAACAAAAGAAAACAAAAGCCCTGTTTTTGCTCAGTGTAGAGATGTTATATTCAGAGACTTACTTTCAAAGTATTATTAGTACAATCTAATGCAAAAACCTTTAAGTACTGCTTAGTGTTGTGGAGCAGTAGGACACATGGGTCAAAGGAAATCTGGGCGTTCACCAGAGCAGCAGTTCTCAGCCTCTGGGTCTCAACCCTTTAGGGGTCACATATCAGATATTTAAATTATGATTTATAACAGTAGTAAAACTATAGTTATGAAATAGCAATGAGAATAAGTTTATGGTTGGGGATCAGCACAGCATGGGGAACTGTAGAAGAGTCACAGCGTTAGGAACATTGAGATCTACTGAACTAGAGCTGTTAATTTTTCTTTAACGCCTTCATATCAGTGTTTTAAGTTAATCTTTTCCATAGAGTACATTGTCCTTCTCTTTAAAATAGGGATTCCATATTTTTAGAATTACTATAAGCTTGCCATATACAAAACTTGGTGTAAATGTATGCTGTTGGGTGGAGGACTGTATAGACTTTAGGTTGGATTCCACAGTCATGCACATCCAAATACACTGGGAAACACACACACACACACACATACACACACACACACACACACATGGGGTGGAGGGAGCAGGCAAACAAATGTGCCTTATTTGGAAGTGAGCTCTTCTTAGTGGTCTCAATATTTTCTGTTCATAGCATATTGGTTTTCTTCCCTGAAAATGGTACAGTTACATAGTAGTCATGAGTTAAGAGAGACTGCTGATGTTTTAGTGTACATTAGTCAGACTCTATTAATATTACAATCTTTACCAATGTATTTTATAAGCCTTAAAAAAGCTTTAAGAACGTTCATGATAGAGTAGGTTGTCATCATCTTTATGTGTATGGGTGTTTTGTCTGTCTGTATGTCTGTGTTCCGTATGTATTCCCAGAGCCTCTGGAGGCCAGAAGAGGGATTTAGATGCCCCGGGGCTGGAGTTACAGGCATTTGTGAGCTGCCATGTGGTTGCTGGGAACCAAACCTGGGTCCCCTGCAAGAGCAACCAGTGCTCTTAACTCTTAATGCAGTGTTCCTGTTGCTCTGTGGAGACCCTGTCTCCCTCTTTAAACTAGAAGGAGCTGACTGTCTTTAATGTGTCTACTTTCTTACTGATAAATAGTTTGTCACTTAAAGGAAGAAAAAAAACTAGCTATATTTGTTGTTGGTAAAGTAAAATTAATCCTTTGGGAAACTTAAATCACATTTGATAAATTGATAGCTTCCCAATATTTAATATACTTGCTTAACAATAAGATTGGTGGTGGTGTGATAAATTTAATAATTTGAAATAGTAAAGTCTGTGAGCACTCGGAGAGAAGCATAACCCAGTGACATGCTTTTAAATGACTAATGCAGAAATATAAACAGCTTGTGTACATGAAAGATTGAATGGGCAGGAGAACAACAGATTTTAATATAATAGTTGGAAATGATCACAGGTATTGGTTCTGATTTCACACGGCAGCTGTTAAAGAGGTACATCCTGGCTCTACTATCACAGCATATCCACGGTTATCCACGGTTATCCGATTATCCGAAAGGGGCGTAAGATACTAGCTCTTCAACGGTACATACAAGACACCGTCTTTTCTGCAACTACCCAGTCCAAAGGCACACTGTAAAAGACTGAATGTGGAGATGGTGCTTCTGCCCTCCTCTGATGAGCCGCATGTGGAGCCTATAAAGACAAAGCCACTCTTTGTAGTTCTGTTTTTTTATACTACTATTTTTTTTCATTTAAAGTATGTGTTTAGATTACCTACAAAATAAAACCTTAGTTGTTATTTTGTATTTTAAATAAAAATACTGTAAACAAAAGTTCTTTGGTAAGTCCCAATAAAATTTCAAATTCTGAGATTCCTTGGTCTAGGGGAGACAACTCGGAATTCAGGCACAGCACGTGACATTCTAACTCAGAATGTTTTGCTTTGTAAAGCAATCAGTAAATACTCTATGAAGCATTTTTTCAAATGGTAATGATAGAATAGGTTTTGTATCACATTCAACATTGAACCTTTGAACCGTTGAAACTTTTCTAAGCCTTCATTTTCATTTTCAGTCTTTACAAGGGTACAGACCTAGTGGGTGGTAGCCTCTGAACCTGACCACCTCAGTTTAGTCCCTAAGAGACCGGTAGGGTAGAAGGAGAAAACTTACCTCTTCAAGGCCATACAGGTGCCTGGCATGAGCATACTTGTGTGCGAGTGAGTACATGGATACACACACACACACACACACTCACACACACAATAAGTAAATGTAAAATAAAAGAATAGAACTTAATAAATGTAAAATTAGAGAATAGAAGAAAAATGGAAAAACAAACATAATTTGTCAAACTGCTTTCATGACTAATTTTTTTTACATGTATTTGGTTTCTTCAGTAAAGCATTATATTGGAAAAGAGTCACAGATAATCTGTAACATTTGTGATGTCTTATATATGGAATTACTAGTTCATATTTGACTTAAATGGACATTTTTACTTTAAAATTTTGCAGTAACTCATCTGTGCTGCGTCTAGGGCCACTTGGAGTGTATTTGGAGGCCAATTCTGCCCAGTGGGAACTTTGCATGCTAGTAGCAACTGTTTACCTTCTACCGTGGTTCGAATATCGAGGGGTCTGATTCTCTCTCTCTCTCTGTCAACAGATAATCTCAGTGACGCTTTAAAGAAGCTGAAGATAACAGCTGCTGACAGGACAGAGGGCAGTTTGGAAGGATGCTTGGATTGTCTGCTTCAAGCCTTGGCTCAGAATAGTAAGTTTCATTGTTTATTCAGATTTCCAGACCAAGACCAGATCAAATCCGCATTGTTTAGAAATCGGTATATAGCCAGGCCCATAACTTATATTCCTATGGTTTGTATTCTTTTGAATCTCTTTCTTGAATGCTGAAATTGTTTGCAGTGTTCTGTCCGCCTACCCACCCTCCACCCAAAAGTACTCAAAGCCCAACTGATGGGCAAAGAAAAGAGAGGTTGATTGGTCATGGTGACGTTTATACCAGCCCCACAGAGGACCCATTATGGCTCTTTGCCTACGACACCTACATTAGTGCTTTTGTAACAGAGCAAAACAGAAGAGACTGAACGGTTTATGTGTGAGGAGGAGAAACTAAAGGGGACTTGAAATACTTCACATTGTTCTTAGCACTTCTCTTTTAGCTTTTAAGAGAATCTTATTTTAAGATTATATATTTACGTATAGATTAAATCGGAAAGAACCATCAGCAGTCACAACAAGCATTTCTCAAAACCTAGGGCCAAGCTTGAAGTTCAGTGTCTAATAAATAACTCCAAAGAAAAATCATGTAATTCTTCATTGACTGTCACAATACATTATTGCATTTGATATAACAGATTTCTCCTCACTGATTTCTGTATTATCATAGTGAGTGGATTTGACTTGAATGATTAAAATGATCTTCAGGTGTCTCCATAACCTACTTCGTTGTACTATATTTGTATATGATTATTCTCTTCTCCTCATGGACTAACTATGTAGCCTTCGAAGGGTTCAGAAAAGAACATATTGTTACTGTTTCAATTTCAGGCACTTAGAGGTGATCTTTCTTTTTCACTTTAGTTTTTATTAAGCTGCCTAGAAAATGTAAATTAATCGATTACAGCCATGCTCCTACCTCATCCAAAAGAGCACATTTTGAAGCTATCCTGTATTCACTCGTCACTGTGACAAGAACAACTTAGAGGAAGAAAGACTTGTTTCAGTTCCCTGTGTCAGTTCATGCTGGCAGGCTGTGGTAAGGCAGAGTTGTTCAGTGACTGGCAACCAGGAAGTAGAAAAAGGAAGGCACTGGGAACCTTCAAAGGCAAACCCTTTCTAATTAACCTCTGTATGGGTCAGGGTTCTCCAGAGTCACAGAACGTATGGGCAGTCTCTATATAGTAAGGGAATTTGTCGATGACTTACAGTCTGTAGTCCAGCTCCCCAACAATGGTCAGAAGAGGCTGTGGATGGAAGTCCAAGGATCTAGCAGTTGCCCAGTCCCACAAGGCAAGCAGGCAAAGAAGAGAGAGAGAGAGCGATAGGTCTTCCTTCTTCCAATGTCCTTATGTAGGTCTCCAGCAGAAGATGTGGCCCAGATTAAAGGTGTGTGCCACCACGCCTGGGTCTGGAGTTGCTTTGTCCAAGGCTGTGGAACTCAGAGATCTCCTTGCCTCTGTCTCCTGGGATAAAAGGCATGTACTACTTTGCCTGGGCCTAAGCTTTTCATGGCCACTATGCCTCAAGATCTCCATGTCAAGATCCAGGTCAGAAACTTGCATCTTCCAGCTTCAAGATCTGGATGACAGATGTGCCTTCTAATTCTGGATTGTAGTTCACTCCAGATAGAGTCAGATTGACAACCAGGAATAGCCACTACAACCTCCTTTAGCCAGTACTGACTCTAGAAGTTTCCACCATCTCCCCATAGCGTTGCCGCCTGAGGACCAGGCAGTATCCACACATGAGGCTGTAGGGCATTTCAGATTCATACTCTAAATTATCCTTTAACGTTGAGTTTCAGTTACCTTTCCTTCTGATAGTGTAACTGTTTACGGAGGTTACTCAATGAGAATATTCATACAGTGCTCAAGATGGTAAAGAAAAAAGAAAGGAAATGTCTACTTCTACACTGCAACCACCGTAGGAGCATGGCTAGTCATGCTTAGTGAAAGTAAGTAAAACTTCAAATGAGCTCCCTGTTTGTTTTCAGTAGCCTGCCAGCTGATGACTTGGGGAGTTCACAGCGGTAAAAGATCGATCGCCACAGCCATAGGAAATTCTTTTGGTCTAGGAACTAGAAAGAACATGGTGACCTGATCTTACAAGTGCTTTCCATAATGACATGCTTCTCTAAGGAAACTGAGGATCAGTCTTTTTGTTGTTGTTGAAGAGTTGTACTGTTATAACCTTCCCTTGTTTCCCATTGTCAGTTCACTTTTTTTTCTTTTTCTCTATGCTCATTCCAGGGAGGAAAAAAGAATTTTTTAAAGGAAAACATTAGCTTTAGAAACTGAAGGATATAAAGATGGTTTCCTTGGTAACAGGTGGAAAGTGTGAGACTTCCCTCTGGAAAGCATGAAAGGCCAGGGTTGAAGGAAAGTGGCTAAGGGAAGCAAAGGCTAAAGCCCTTGTTCGTCAGAAGCCATCTAGGAAAGGCTAAGGCAAGCAAGTGAGTTTTCTGGAGATGGCCCACCTTTTTGCATGGGTGTGATGGGTGAGCTCTGAGATGCAGGGTCCTCAGAGACTTCATCCCAGGATTGCTTCTCGCTGCTGATATGCCTAATGATTCTTGGGCACTGGCCCACCCTATTGGGTGGATTTCCTACAGAATCAATGTGAAGGTGTGCTTTCATATAGTAATTCTGTACAGATGAATTGATTTCATAATTCCTAATAATGATTTTATGGAATTACTAAATTGATACAATATCAGGCCCCTAATGGAATAAAAACTACAAATGGAGCCCTGTAATCATGTGTCACAGGCTAATTATTCTAGGATAAGAAAGCAGGCTTAGAACAAATACTATCAAGGAAAACATTCTTTCTAGGTTAAGAACAAGGTCATTATCTGGTAACAAAAGTTCATAAACTAGGAATGGACAATGTATTGTAGGTGCAAGGACAGAAAAATAAATGATGGACTAGTTTATCCATACAAAACTTCAAAACTAGTAAGACACAAGGCAGATGATTTGTCTCTTGTTGAAACTGTGCTAACTTGTGCCATAAAAATTACTGCTTTAAGCTTTTAATGAACTTACAGACCTAGAAGATAATGAATGCTTAGTCAGATACTAGTCTTAATAGAAAGACATGTAAACATTGCTGTTGTGATTCCTTAAACCTTATGACGTAAACTATTGCCTTAATTTCCTATGAACTAATTGAATGTAGGAATGTTTAGAAAATCATGTAATCAATTATCCTGTTGTAATGGTTCTGATAGTCATTATGAAGTAATTTTTAGAGAAAGTATAAATATTGACAACAGAAATAAAGATTTGTTGGAGCTTCTTTTTTCTGTTTCATCCAGAGTGGGTGAGTGGTTTTGTGTTGGTTTTGGTTTTGGTTTTTATTTCATCATCATCATCATCATCGTTGTTTTGCATGCCTGACTCTTTCTCTTTTCCTTTCTTCTTTTCTCTCTGGTTCATGAAGAGTTCACCAACTCTGAGCCTCTCAGCCAGAGAAGGAGCCCTTGAGCCAGAGAGAAAAGAGCCAAGTGGCTAAAGCTTTTTTTCCTTAATCCCCTGCTGCTGTCAGCAGGAGTTAATTACCACAAGCCAGTGGTCTTAGAATAGCAAGAGTTAAAGGAAGAGAAAAATAGATAGTAAGCAACTTTTGTCCTGCAGTTGCAGCTTTTGCCCCTGCAATCACCAACGCCACCCATCACTGCCTGCCTCAGTCTACCCTGTATGCTGGGCTGGTTACCTGCACTCGTTAGGAGTTAAAGGTTCAAGAAATATTGCCGTGTATGATTGTAGGATTAAATTAAAAACCTTCACGTTGGCTTGTTTGAACTTATTTATTGAAAATGGTCTTAGAATGTGTAGCGCAGACTCTTGAGGTCATATACCTATAAAGTGTTCAACAGAACCAACAAAATAGGAACTAAAGTCTTCCCAGGAAGATCATGAAAAAGTATTTCATTAGCAGTCTAAAGTCTATAAATGTTTTCATTTCTAACACTACTGCAAAGAAATGGATGTAGGAAGCAGTTCTTACAGATGTTTAGTATTTGGCTTAAAAGTTACATCTGTCATTGGAAAGCATTTTACTGAAAAAAATATAATTTTGAAGTATCTACACTGACTTTGGAATAGTTGAACTACATATTATTTGATTAATATCTGAAGTTAGAATTTGAAAAATATTTTCAAATTATGTGTTTTTAATTAAAATATAATTACATCATTCTCTCCCTTTCCTTCCTCTAACTCTTTCCTCCCCACACCCCTGCTCTCTCACATTCATTCCTAAATATGAAGATAAAACATGTGTCGTCTGTATGTGACTTGATTGTATATGATTTCAGGGCTATCCCTTGGTGTTGGTCAATAATATGGAGGCTCTACACTGAGGAGACTGTTTCTCCTGCTTTCAGCATTCCTTAGTTGACTCTAGTTCCATGTAGGCTTAGGACCCTGTGAGGTTTTCCTTCTCCGTGTTAGCTTGTCTGTCGTCGGTGTTGTCTTGTTCAGGTCTTGTTTGGGCAGCCATGTTGTTGAGACATCATGGGTGTAGCATCGGTGACATTTCTAGGAGACACAGTCTCATAGACTCCTGCTTCTGTGGCTCTTAGAGTCTTTCTGTCCCATCTTCCACTGTGTTCCATGAGCCTTGGGTTGCAGGCGTGTGTGTCAGTCAGTTGGGGGTGGGCATCACACCTTCATTTGTTTTCGAGTCTTTATTGTGGTTTTCTATGATGGTGCCCATCTCTTGCAAAGAGAAGCTTCTTTTTTTGAGACATTAAAACTACACTTACCTGTGGGAATAAGAATAGATGTTTAGAAGGCATTTAGGAGTTACTTGAGAAAAGTGGTGGTTGTGGGTTCTTCTTATGACTTCACCAACCCCAAGGAGTTGGTTAGGTTTCCAGTGCAAGGTGTGATATCCTGACTGTTGAGAAGGCCTGAAGTCCAGTTAGAGAGCAGTTGGTCGCTGCCAGAGTGTTACTGTTACACCGTTAGGGTCATCATGCTATGTCGGCCATTGTAGTTCACCGGCATCATAGCTGGGTAGGACTGTTGGTGGCTTCCCTCCCCTTGGAAGCCTGCGTGCAGCTTCTGGTCCTGTGAAACCTAGTTTTCAGGGTAGCAGCTTCCAGATTAGCTAAGGCTCAGACCCTCTGGGTTCTGTGTCCAAAGCACATGCTATCTTCAGCAGAAAGAACTTACCTTCATCCCCCAGGAGGCAACAGGGACAATACCTTGTAGTGTTCTGGGAGTCTCTTGGACTCCTCTGACAAACAACTCATAAGGGGCTTCTCATGTCTAGTCCTGGAGGTTTTGTTAAATAGTCTATGGCTTAGGGTTAGGGGATAAGTATTGCCAAACCAGGTGGAAAAATTCCATTTAAATTATTTATATTTATATGTACTATATGTAATTTTAGGTAAACAACTAATATGAATCTGTATGTCCTTTTCAGATACCTTACTGTCATTTTACCCTCTTTCCTTTCATTCTCTCTGTGCTGAGACAGGGTCACACTAACAGTCATGGCTGTCCTGGAACTTGAATATCTGCCTACCTCTGCCTTTTAAATGCTATACACCACCACACCAGGCTCCCTTTTACTAATTCTTGAAGAATTTTATACATGCATACAATATATTTTTATCATTTTCACTCCTGTTCCTCCTCCTAACTTCTGCAGTATACTGCCTCCCCCAAGTTCATATCTTCATTTAGTTTAATGATCAAGTCAACTTTGTAGCATCCATATACATATTGGGGGGGGGGAGTTGTCCCCTGGAGTGTGACCCACCTAACAGAAAATATACCCATAAAGAAAACTGACTCTCCCTTCCCTAGTGACCATGAATTACCAAGAGCTTCTCAGCTGGGGGTTGGAGCGTGTGAGCCCTCTTCCTCCATTCTGGAATGTTGGCTGACAAGATAGTGAGCAGGTGACACAGTGCCATGAGTCCATCCGTCCTGCTGTGTCCTTCCCAACCTATGACACTTAAACATTTCTGCCCTCTCCTTCCTTCTGTGTTCCCTGAGCCGTGGTGGAGGGGAAGTGATACACATGCCCCATTGGTCTCTGAGGATCCCACAGTCACCTGAGTTCTGTGCTTTGGTCAGTTGTGAGTTTCTGCATTAAACATGGTTTCTTGATGCACAGAGAAACTGCTTTGGTGAGGACTGAGAGCTTGATACTGTGTTAATTAAGCAAAATAATAGTAGGTTCACCACTGGGGCCTAGGAGGTCCATAGTATTGGGTTCTAAGGTCAGTTAACAGTTCCAGACATAGGTTTTCTTCTATGTATCAGGGCGTAAATCTAAGCAGAAAGCACCTGTTTACCCCTGATAACCTTTGTGCCATTATTCCCACCTTGGATGTATCTCATGTTGCCAGTCCAGTCTTTATTGTAGCTCACAGGGTTAGTAGCTGTTAGCTAGATGAACAATACTCTTATTGACTGATCTACATTGGCTTTACCCCAGCTATTTCTTTCTACTGACATCAGACTTTATTTTTTAACCTTGATATATGGTTTTAATGTGGATTTCTTGTTTGCTCCCACCCTTCATCGGTTTAGTACCTACATCAATTTTCAAAGGCAAGAATTAGAAGATTTGAATGCTCACTAGAATACATTTTGCTTAAGCAAGTATTCTGTATAAATCTCTGATCTAAATTAATAACATTCACTCATACAAACGCTTTGATCTCACTTTTTAAATATTTTTAGTAAATATAGGAAGGCCACCAGCCAAGATCAGGCTGTTTGTTCTGGTTTCCATTGATTCTGCTTATAGCTACATGACTTTCAGCAAGTGTTTGCTGAGTTCTAGGATGGTTACACTGTTTCCTTCTCATTTGGGAATTTAAAACAGTGAATAACCCCTGGTATCCAAACATTTTGGAGTCTCAGTCACCTTGCAAGAGAAACTACTAGTTTAAAGATGCAGAGATGAGAAAAATTAGTATTATATTCATATTTTTAAAAGTCCTGTTAATTTTATTTCATTTTAAAGCAATGAGACCTATACTTCTTTGCTAGGTTGGGGGGAGGGGAGATTGTCATCTGTGAAACAATCTCAGCCTTGAACCCTTATCCTGGGCAGTTAGATTGTCTTCATTTTTTGGTGTGTGTTTGTGTGTTTTTTTTTTTTTAAATATCTCAGTCACTTGCCTGATGATAAATAGCTCATAATAAAATCACAGAGTTGTTTGTTTAAAATCTACCTTTGCTAGACAGCACAGATTTGTCTTTGAGAGTAAGCAGTGGTGGCTCTGTGTTGCTAATCTTACTGACTTGGTAAATTCTCTGGTTATTTGGTAGCACCTGTCCTGTAGCTCATTCTGTTCTTTGACTTCCACCCAGGCTGTAATTCTAAGCACATGCTTTTGCGCACAAATTCTCCGTGTATGCCCTTTGTGTCTTCTTGGTCTTAGCCTATGGTGTGCCTTTAGTAGTACCAAAACTAGCTTTTTGGGGACTGAAACAGCAGACGTATATCAAAAGCCCCACTAAATTTACTCTTAATGAATGTAGTCTTGTTTCTATATGGAGAAATGGAAAAAAAAAGTATTGTTTAACTTTTTCATAGCATTATCTAGAATAGATTTCACTCTTTTTTTTTTTATCCCATTATCAAATACAGAAATAGAAGCTATTTTTTGTGCAGGCTAAAATCAGTTGTTTACTTTTATTTATATTACATTTCTTAGTAGTTGTTTCCATGGTTCATTATATGTTTATACTAATACTAATGATATACTACAGGTTTTTACCAAAGAAACAGAACATTTAAGAATATGTGAGAGGCTGGAGAGATGGCTTAGCGGTTAAGAGCACTGGCTGCTCTTCCAGAGGTCCTGAGTTCAATTCCCAGCAACCACATGGTGGCTCACAACTGTCTAAACTCCACTTCCGGGAAATCTGACAGCCTCCAATTCCAATCCTCATTAAAAAAAAGATGTGAAAGAGGGCTAAAGAGATGACTCTGCGAGATTTTATTACTCATTGCTCCTGCAGAGGACTCATAGTCAGTTCCCAGCATTCTCACAGGGGCCTCATAACCACCCTGAACCCTAGATTCATGTGACCCAGTACGTTCTTCTGACCTCTGTGGGCACCAGGTATGCACATGTGCACATACATAAATGCAGAAAATAACAAAAGAAAAATAAACTAAAGCAGTCAAGTAAAAAGACATTGTTAGTTCTGATGAAGTGAGTCTTTAAGACTTCTACTGAATAACAGTCTTGAAAACTCCATGCAGCTCTATTAGGAAATAAGATAAACCAATTAATCATATCTGTGCCTTCATCAAAACTAGGAGATAGGTTTCACATTATTAGGGAAAAGGGAAACTAAGCATCTAAGTGTAGCTTACTCAGTTAAAGACACTCTCTAGAGAGATTTTTTGCCAAGACTGCGTAACCTACACAATAAGAAGAGAACAGGAAACCATGTACCCAAGGGTGAGTGCACACACCATTTCATTTTTCTCTAGAAAGGAAACTCCAAACTGGGTAGGACAGTTTTTAGATCTTTGTCTGAGGCTAGATTGGATTACCGGCTGTCTGAAAGTACACAGGAAACCAAGCTTAGTAGTGCTTGCTTGTGGTTCCAGTTAAAGGCTGGGGGGGGGGGGGGGCGCTTCAGGCTGAAGAATCACTTGAACCCAGGCGTTCAAGACTAGCCCAGAAAGCATGCAAGGTCCTGTGACACCCTTCCCTGGCAAAGAAGGTGCACAGATCTCATGTGCCAATCAAGAGGACTATTTTCAGGAGTGGAGGAGTTCCTCGGAACTCTTAGATACCTGGTGAAAAAGAGGAAGCAAGAAGGAGAAATTAAGTGTCTGTAGAAATAAGAACACAAAATTGTAAGACATGCTATATTAATTAGTTTTGTGTTACCATGACCACAATGCCAGCCAGAAACAAGAGGAGAAGTTGATTTTTGAATCAGGTTTCAGAAGGTTCGGTCCATCATGAGAAGGAGTGCGGTGATGTAGAGTTTACATCATGGACTGCCAAGCAGCCTGGAGGGACAAGGACAGGAGGGGAAGCAAGGCAGGGCTGGGGACGGGAGGGCAGGCACACTGGGCTATTTCTTTCCCCTTCTTTTGTTCTGCCTTACTCCCACTTAGCCCGTGGGGTGATTCAGAATGTGTCTTCTCACACTGATTCTATTGTCTCTTGAAGCACCCTTTCAGACGGGGGGGGGGGATGTTCCTCTGAGCTTCCTTGATCCTGGCAAAGTCAGTAAAGTTGTCAGCGAAGAGTTAACTATTACATACACTAAGTGCTGCTCTTTGGTTTGGTTAGATGAGAGCTTATGAAAGAAAGTCTAGGTATTATTCATCTCAAGTCTTTACCCTCACTGTATATAAGTTAAATGAAATTACTCAGTGAATCAAGGTTTCTGCTGAGATGTATAAAGAAGAAAGCAGAAGACAAACAAAACCCGAATATTCTAGCTATTGAAAACATTCTTTTTCCCAATAAAAACAATCTATGAAGCTGTTACCAAAAACAAACCAACCAACCAACCACTGTAGCCTTTACTGATATCATTAAGTAAGCTTTTGTGTTAGAAGCTTTAAAACCTAAGTGTGTGAACACCAGGAAGATGTAAAGTTAGGGTTGGCCAGAAGAAGTAAAAGAATGCGACAAGCACTTTAGAAATTTACAGCAAATTAAATGTGGCTGAAAATATGGGAAAGAAAAGGTTGAAAATAAAGGATAAAAAAGAATGAATCAGAGAAGAGATGATTAATATCAAAGTTGGATCTGTGTGTGCGTCTCCTGGTTGCCCTTCAGTAGCTGTCTCAGTTTTCAGTGCTGTCTGTGTCAGGTCAGCTTGTCTGAAAGGTTGACCCTGGTAGGATCTTCTTACTTGGGCTCCAGTGACCCTTATATTACTTAGTAATGGCCCCTAACTCAAAAGTGGTAATGTTTGCCATCTGATTACACTAAAGAGAGCCCACCAAGTACCCCCTTTAGATGAAAAGGGAGGGGTTCTCACTAAATGGAAATTAAAAATTGTGTGCCATTGTGTGTCTGCGGTAAGAAAACAGCGTTTTTCACCCATAAACTGGAGAAGGAAAGACTTAGCCTGTCCTGCTGCTTCTGAACCTTACGCTAGGCTGGAGAGGGGTAGGTGATAAAAATGGTGGAAACGTGGACAGAAACTGGGTGCCAGTGGATCATAGTATATTGTGCCAGACAGGGCTAAGCCTCATTGTATTTTACCATGGAGGCCATGTTTTATCTCATGACATCACAAGAAAAAAAGAGAGAGAGAGAGAATTGAACAGCAAGATATTGTGAAAGAACAAGAGTGCGTTTACGTATCTTTTGGGTTAATTATTCTGTTTTATTATTGTTTATTGCTAATCTCTTAATTAGAAGCTAAACGTCACCTTAGGTAAGTGTGTTTAGAGGAAAGTAGCATATATTATATATTAATTTTAATATAAATGTATATACTGTATCAGAATGGCTGTTGTGCTATTTTATATCTTGTGTTAGGATGGCCTTTATATTAACAATGGCCCCACTGTGCAAAAGTTGTGATGCTAGGTAGTCATATGTGAAGAAGTTACAGGGGTGTGTGTGTGTGTGTGTGTGTGTGTGTATGTAGTGTAGTCTGATACTGTCTATAATTTCAAACATCTTACAGGTCTTGGGACTTTCTACTTTTCTCGTACAGAGAAGGTCCTGTAAACTCTATCTTATTGAACTTTGTTCTGCTCTAAGAAAATCTAGGTTTGTTAATTTATAAATAGCTGACCAATACAAAATGAATTTAATTTTTGGTGTGTGTGGGTGGGGGGGTGTTTTGATTCATTTTGTTTTGGCATTTCTTTTATCTTATTATTTGATCTGCTTATTTATTTAGTTTTGGTTCTTGCAAGTAAGAAAGAAGAAAGGTAGGTAGGGAGATGGGGAGGATCTAGAGAAGGAGTTAGGGGAGGGAGAATATATGGTCAAAACACATCGTATGTAGAAAACTTTTAAGAGTCAAGACTAAGCTGTAGTTGTTGGAAGAGTCGAGACTTGCTATGACTTGAGAGCTGCAGATGCCAACATCTGAAGCTTGGAAGCTGCAACATGGACTGCACGTTAAGTGGTTTAAAATCCTAGCTTGAGCATCTAGAGCTGTAAGCTTGTGGCTTTGAAACTTTGGAGCCATAAACCTCGAGCTTTCACAGGCTTGGGATTATAAGATGCTGAAATATGAAAACCTGACCTTCAAGCCTCAGGCGCAGCTGAGGAGTGCAGGGAGCCGGCACTGAAGACACTCTAACCCTTGCCTGGTCATTATTCCATCTTGATAGATGTCCCTCCACCCCCCGCCCCCGAGCACGGGTGGTAGCATTGTTGTGGAGGCAGAATCAAGGTACCGGCAGGGATGGAGACTACTGAACGGTCGTATAGTCTTGACAGTACCTTGGCACTCGGGTGATGGAAGACAAGTAGCTCAGAGTAAGAGGGTGTTCTTACTGAATATGCTATTAATCCACTCATGAAAACTAAGTAAGCCCTATCTATGACTTTGTCTTTCCTTTCTTAAAATTTGAGACAAAGTGTTACATTGTAGCCCAGACTGTACTAGAACCCATGTAACTCATGCTGGCCTCAAATGTAGGAGGAGCCTTTCTTGCCTTAGCCTCCTGAGAACTGGGAAGGCAGGGAGATTGCAGTTAGGAGGCAAGGCAGCTGGTTCTTTGTGGTTTAGTTGCTTCTCCAAAGGCAATACTGTCATGTTCAAAACATGAAAATCTGGGTCAAACACAATGCTCTAGTTATTTTGTTAGTCTGAGACAGGCTGCTCTAAACCTGTCATTTGTTTTGGCTTACAGTGTACCGGTCTAAAGTCAAGGCGCTTCAAATGGTGATGTCTTCTGTCGACAAAGCCCTGAAGTGGAACCGAGTGTCACATGACCACACTTAGGGAGCATGACCACCTCTGTGTCTTTACTGGTTACATCCAGGCTGCCTAGTTTTATGTCAGCTTAACACAAACTGGAGTCATTTTGGAAGACATAACCTCAGTTGAGCCCCACAAGATTGGCCTGTGGGCAAGCCTGTGGTACATTTTCTTGATTGGTGATGAACATAAGAGAGGCCCACTCACTGTGGGCAGTGCCATCTGAGGACTGGTAGACCTCAGTGCTGTCATGAAGCAGACTGAGCGGTCGGGCGTGTGGAGCAAGGCCAGTGAGAAAGCCTCTGACCTCTGCTTCAGCTCCTGCCTCTGGGTTCCTACCCAGAGCTTCCACTCTGACTTCCTTTGATGTTGTATTGATGTGGAAGTTTTCCTCCCTGCATTGCTTCTGCTTATGGCATTTTAATCAATAGAGAAGAAAAAAAAAAGCCTTAGCTAAGACAAACCTTTCTCAAACAAAGTCCCAGGAGTTTTCTACTGTCTAGAATTCTGTTTTCTTTGGAGTTTCCAGCCAGAACTCTACAAAGTGGTCTTCTTGCATCTTTCCCATAAAACTAACATTGACTTGAACTTTCAAATTAGTAATAAGCAGGGAGATGTCTGGTGCTGTATTTTAGTTTCTAATATTAATAGCAATCTTAATGCTTCTGCATTAAATGCAACACCTTGATTTTATGTAAAACTCACTTTTCATTAAAAAAAAAATCAGTCTGAATAGAGTGGATTTAAAAAAAAAACTACTCTAAATACTAAGCTCTTCTTAGCCAAATCAGTTACTGTTAAAAATAGTAAAGGTCTGCTGTTTTTATTATGTTAAGCTAATAAAATTATTGTTGAATAGCACTAACAATAGGGGAACTTTTTCTTAAGGGAAGAAAGTAGACAGTTTATACTGAATGTAATAGTGAGGTTCAGATAATTCGCATGACCTTTATTAAAAAACAAATGCTGACATAAGTTAGTACAAAATAATTAAGATTGATAAGAATGTAATAGAGGAAATTTTTATTAATTAATTGGCCTAGGAAGCGTAGGTTATGACCTCAAATAGTAATATGTACCTACCAAAGTCTTCAAAACCACATTAAATAAAGGATTAATTTTACCAGAAAATTCATTAAAAGGCTGGCCGCTTGGGAAGCAAAAACGCGGGAAGTTTGCCTGCCGTGCGGTTATCCACGCCTTTGCCAGGGGGGTGCTGGGCTTCGGGGAGCACCAAGACACTGCTCCAGGGTAAGAAGGCTCCGTCTGAGATGTGAGAAAGCAGAAACTGGGGTTCCCTGCCTTCCAGGCCCCCAGTCGCCCCTGGAGAACCACACAGAGAAGTCGGAAACAAAGTGTCCGGAGTCCACAGGCCCACAACGGGGCCTGGGCCAGAGGCTCCCAAACTCCTGGACGTCTAGGCAAGAGTCACTAGGAGCTGGGAGCGGAGTTGGGGACCCACAGACCGAGAACAGCCTAGCCCCAGGATGGGGGCTTAGCTTAGTGGTGGTGATTGGCCTTAGCTTGGTGGAGGTTGCGGCTGGAAGCACAGATTGGCTTTCTGTGGGAGAATTAAACTGTGGCTCCATAATTGAATGACTTTTCCATGGCTCCCCATGGCAGATCTTTATGAAAGAGACAGTCCATGGCTCTAAACTGTTAACTGTTCATTGTGGAAAATGGATGCATACCATACCTTACCAACTTCCCAGGGTGGACCTGAGAGTAAATACCTTTTTCAGGGAGGAATGCCTGGGAAGGGAGCAGGGAGTTGCCTAAGTCTCAGGTGTGTGCCTACCAAATCTCCAGGTCTCAGACTTACTCTACCTTACCAAGCTCCTGGCATGGTTTTCCCGACCCACAGTGAGATTACTCAGAAGGTAAGGGTGCTTGCTGCCAACGTTAATGTCTGGACTTTCATCTCCAGGACTACGTACATGGTGGATGGAGAGATTCAACTCCAGCAGATTGTCCTCTGACTTCCACATTCATGCTTAAGTGTGAACAAACATGCATGCACACACACAAATAATGTAAATAAAAATTTAAAATTCTCCAGCATTTACACGTCAAAGTTAAAAATATTTTCATAACTATAGTCATTGATGAGCCTTTAAAATATTCTTCTATGAATTAAGCACTAGTTTATATTCAACATTGTTGATTATATTTTTTTCATGCTTTTAAAAATGTCATTTAACCTAGATTTTCATAATGAATTTGTAATATCTTGTGAGTTTAGGTATTTTAAGATTTAATAAATATGAATAGAGATCATGGATTAATGTAAAATTATTTAAGGTTCATAACACGTGCCCTTAAGAGGACTTTAATCTAGCTAGAAAAGCTGGTATTTAAAATAAACTATTCCCCCTTGGGAAAGAAAAATTTGATCATTGCCTTAATTAACACAAAGCTCTAGATTTTTCATTAAATAAAGCTGAAGGAAATGTTTCATCATAAACATATGTTTCATGCTAAGTCGATAAAAGCAAAGCCACTCCATTTCCCTTGTTCCTTATTTACTACGATTTTAATTTTCTTGAGTTATAAATGTATGCAGATACTGTCACCAACTGTAAAATTGTTGGAATGGAAACATAATGGAAACATTGAAGATGCACTAGAAAAAGAAATGAGCTTTGGAGTTGGGACATAACTAATCCCAGAAGTCAGGAATCAGGTAGGGAAACTGAGTTGGAAGTGAAACTACACTGTTATACTCAGGTCTTTTCTCACAAGAAAAAGAAAAGGAAGTTAGCTCTTTCCCTAAAGTAGTCAGAGTGAAGGAAAGATAGCTATGAAATGGGAAGAATCCAAAATGACAGTTGCAGGAGCACACCTTCATAGGGTGATTTATCTAATGGATACACAAGTCAGACACATATTTTTAACTGCATATAAGACATGCACACGCATGCTAGGGGGCATATTATAAGATCTTGATGAAAACTGCTAAGGCCAAAGGCATTATTATTCCTTACTCTCTTGCCCTCCTTTGTTTTGAGATAGGATTCATGTATCAAGGGTTGGCCTTGAACTTGGGGTGCAGCCGGGAGTGACCCTTCACCTTCTGATCCTGCTGTCACCTCCTGCTGTGTGCTGGATCATAGGCCTCACTTCCCTCCTTGACTCCTAAAGTTACAGAATTGAATCCAGAACCTCACACTTGCTAAGCAAGCACTGTGCCAACTCAGCTACATCCCCAGACTTACGCGATCGATTCCATGGTTGTGGTCATTTTGCTCTAACATAAATCAGCCATAACTGAAGAAATATAAATATCCCATATATCCCCTTTTGATTGTAGATTGATTTTTTTTCCCCACATAGCATATCCTAAGATTTTCCCTTCATATATTTCTCCCAGTTCCTCCTCTCACACCCGGATCTACCCATTCCTCTCATTGGAAAACAAACAGGCTTCTATGGGATAATATTAAATATAATAAAACAAAAACTAACATCAGAATTAGACAAAACAAAAGGGAAAGAGCCCGAGAGAAAGCACAAGAAACAGAGACTCACTTGTTTACAAACTCAGGAACCCCTTAAAAACACTGATATAGAAGCCATGATATATATACAAGGGGACCTGACATGACATTAGGAGACAAGGAACCTCCAGACATACCTTTGAATATCTCATATTTTTAGTAATCTAAGGGTCAAGTGCAAATATCTAGGCTAATATTTATGTTGAGCCATTTCATACAGAAGATATTTAGTTAGATTTCTTTTGTGAAGTAGAATAGTATTTAATCTTATTCATTGCCACTTGGAAAGCACTGTCCGATTCTCTTGAGTTTTAAGAAAGCTAACTTAGCTGGAGTGAAAGTCTATTTCCTTTTTCTTATTGTTATTATGGGCTGCCAGGGCAGCGGGAGAGAATACTGTGCAGAAATGTCATGGGCCTGCACATCAATTATCCATGTCTAGAATAAGAGGCAGCCTGCTTCCTGGATGTAGGTGGACCCATTAAAATATTAGGAAACAGTTCAAGTACAGACGAGTTCGTTTTGTGCTATGGTGCTGTGGTCAAATGCTGAGTACATTCTAAAGCTAGATTTAGGACGTTTTTGCACATATTGTGCTTTTATGAAGCAAATATGTATATCCGTAGCACCCCCTCCCCATTTTCAAGTTTCCTAGCACAGTATTCGATGCAGCAAAATAAATATTCTTTCTGTAAGAGACTAAAAGTTGATTATTTGGTATGGAAACAGATAGGTCAATGTAAAATTATAATTTGTCGTCAGAAATGCTACAATTGATATATGTTTAATACCTGATAGAGGAACACTTATTAACTGCTGTTAACGTAAAATTAACTCAGATCAAAAGGGGATACTCATAAAAGAATAGAAGGCAATCGGAAATAATCTTACTTTTGTAGTTTAACTTAATAAAAATTTCAATTTTTATTAAAATTCAGAAAAATTTGAATTTTTTCTTTTAATCTTGTTACATGAGCTGTGTAACATGTTGCTCTATGTAACACAGAATGAATTAATTTTTACTCTTCTTAAATTCTAAACGACTCTTAAACAATGCACATACTAGTTGAACCAATGCTTTTGGTTCATGAACGTTTTAATTTTTTAATATTACTTTATTTCCCCCCTTGTGTTAACCACGGATTCTTTCCCCATACAATATAATGTGAATACAATCTCTCCTCTACCAGTTCTAGTTCCTCAGTTCCTCCTCTCCTATCCAGATCTACTCCTCTTTTTGTCTCTTATTAGAAAAGAATGGTCTCCTAAAAAAAAAAAATAACAACGAAACACAAAACAAAATACAACAAGATAAGACAACAGAAAAAGAAGAGCCCCAAGAGAAGGCACAGGAGTCAGAGACGCAGGTGTTTACTCACCTAGGGGGCGAGCACTGCCGGCAAGCTGTGGGCACAGGGGCGAGCACTGCCGGAACGCTGTGGGCACAGGGGCGAGCACTGCTGGAATGCTGTGGGCATAGGTGCAGAGGACCTGGTGCAGATCTGCGTAAGCTCTGCTTCCTGCTTCCGTCTCCGTGAGCTCATACAAGCTTTGCTCAATTATTTTAGAAGGCCTTGTTCACCTGGTGATGAACTGCTCTTTTAATAACGTGGTTCTAGATTCTTGCTTAACAACCTAGTAGACATTACGTCACATGTGGCGATTGGGCATTTGAAAGAGAAGCTAACTAAATTGTAAGTTAGCTCTCATCTCAAGTACTTAGTTATGAGAAAAAAAATAGTTACTTAAATTTTTTTTTGATCATATAATGAAGCGGTTAACATAAACATATATTAAACTTACTTGTCTGCTTGAAAACTTAAAGTTACTTATGTGGTTTACATGAGGATATTTTGCATAGGCTCAGATATTTGAGCAGTTAGTCCCCAGTTGGAAGTGCTATTTGGGGAGGTGGCTGGAAGAAATCACATGGCCAGGGGGCGGCAGGGTTTCAGAGTTTGTTGCTTTGCCCCATTTCCAGGTCACACGCTGTGTTTCATGCTTGTGATTCAAGAGGTGTGAATTGGTGGCTGTAAAGATTTAGTATATCTCAGGTTAGGGCCTGGAATCTGCATTTCTAGTGTTAGGAGGATGCTAGTCTGTGGATCTCACAGTCACAAGATTAAAATGTAGACAGTTATCGTTCAGTAGGAATGAAGGTGCAGCTGCATGGAGATCTCTGCATACAACATTTTGTTCTGGACATTTCTCTTTTGAGCACATACAAACAAACGTAAAAAGCCAGAGGCACCAGTGCTTGTAATCCTGACACAGGGCGGTGGAGACTGGCCACTTCCTCCTGGAGCTTCCTGGCTGGCCAGTCTCGCCTGTTTGGCCAGTGACAGGCCCTTCTACAGACGAACAAATGTAAACCTGTGGATAGCACCCAATGAATGATAGCAGAGACCATTCTGTGGCTTCGGTATCTGCACCTGCACGTAAGAACGCACAATGCAAGGAACGATGACATTGGAATGGAGAGAAAAGTAAAGCAGCTAGAAATCAGATCGAGAGGAGGAAGAATGCACCGCTGTAGATAACAAAAAGAAGAAAGCGTGTAGGAGACGCAGGATTTTACTGAATTGGAAAATGGGGTCATGGATGTCACCATGGTGGCTAGAGGGCTGCCTCATGTCTCTAACATCCTGGAATTAGTTTGAAGCATCATACTTCAAAGCAGTTCAGGTATGGAGACAAAACCTTTAGTGTCTTCTAAGACACTCACGGCTTTGTTTTGGCACTGTCGTCTCAGTATTACCTAACTACTGTTTTAAAGTAACTTACTAACCCTGCCTCTCGTTGATAAATGTAGTCTTTATGAAAAGCATCATTTAAAGATGTTTAGTTCACACAAGGGCCACAGCAAGTGTGTGGAGATGAAAGGAACCTCCTTCCATCACATGGGTCCCAGCTGTTGAATTCAGGTGCCTTCCCCTGAGCTGTCTCAAGCTAGCTCCTTCATCACCAACAACCCAGATACTACAAACCACTTTTCTTGTTGCTTTTGAAACGATGTCTCTCATTTGTACTCTCTGAATAGCATAGACTAGCCTGGTCTGCCTGCTTCCAACTCTTGGTGCCATCATACCTGGTTTTAAAAACATTTTTACTGATATTTTTAATTATTAATTTTCTTTCTTGTAGTTCCTATTCATTTGTCCTGTTTCTAGCTCTTGGGTAAATGTATAAATAATGTATTTTTTTTCTGGCCAAGTTTCTGTGTTGGGGAATCACTACCATATCCCTTATTTTCTCTGTTGTAACACTAGGGTATTGTTTTCCAAAGAAAGGTGACAGCATGCTTTCCTAATCTATCTGTGCCACATTTGCATTCTTACTTGAAACCAAGTGTTGGAAAAACAAAGGTGATGTCTCCGGCACAGCGTATTGAATTCACAAGGAAAAAGGAATTGACGTGTTGTAGTTACAAAGGCGGCAAATCTCGCTTGGGAGAGTGGACCGAGCTGGAGCGCCAAAGGGGAGCTCGTGTTGCAGTCCAGGCTCAAAAGATACTAACTAAAGTCCCTCTTGCTAGGGCAATTGTTGTCTTTGTCTCTCTTTATGTCTTCCGTTGATGATACGGGCATACCTACGTGGTAGAAAACAAAGGTGTTTTACTCCAAAGCCACTGATTTCAATGTTAATAGTATCCAAGAACATCGTCATGAAAACATCCAGGATAATGTTTTACTATATAACGTAGATACTGCCATTGAACCAAATGGACAAAAGTTAACTATGATAAGTAGAATGTGTATTTCTATTGAAATATGAAAATGAATTATATGGCACAATAGATAGTTTGGAATAATTGCTAAGGAAGCATGCCACTGGAGTGATAACCTTATATGCAAAATCTATAATCGATTTTACTGTGAATTATCCTGACCTACTTTTGAATAGTTACTGTTAAATCCAAAAATGAGGCTCCAAAGATAGGGTAATTTTTTTTTAAAGTAAGAACATATGGATTCGGAGTCTAGATTTTTAGCACACAGTGTTCTTTGAGGTGAATTTATTTTAGATGGTTGTAATTTTCTCTTCCCATAGTTGAATGTTCCATATCTTTTCATTATACTAAAGGAGCAAACAGAATGTTTTCCTTTGACTCATAATAACTTAGTCATGGAGTGATTATCTTTTCTTTGTGATGTGTGTCTGTGGGAAGGATAGTAGAAAAGCAAGGCAGTTTTCTACAGTGATTTCTAAAGGCTTTAAGAATATTTTTGCATATGTTTGCATTTGAAAAATATGATCTAAGACCTGAGTAGTCTAATGCAAGCTAAAAAGTTTAGTCCCTGTGTGAGCTAATGACTGATAATTCTCTGAAACTTTTGTTCGTGACTTCAGAATCCTTAATGAGCTGAATAGCATGGGCAAGGCTCTAGGCACTGGGGAAAAACTGATGAGTGAATCTCTAAACTGTAAGATAATTTCTTTGTGAATTCAGTGAGAATTACATAATAATGGTATCAATAAAGGTAGCTCACTTATTTGATTTTTATTGCTCCTTCCCATAACAATTTATACATTATTTTATTTAAGTTTATGCCAGTATGTAGACATTAGTTTTTGTTCCTTTTTCATTTCTTTAATTGAAAATATTTAAGGGCATGGATACAGTTCTTTTTATATACCATTCATTGGATACCACAATACAGTAGTTGGTAAGATAAGTAATATGATGAAACTGTTCTCACCATGTAGCATTTGCTGACCTGGAACTGTGCTGTCTAGCCCAGGCTGGCCCCAGAGTCTCTTGTCTTCCTGCCTCAACCTCTAGAGTGCTGAGATTGGTTGTGTGCCACCATGTTCTGCTCTAGACTGTTTCATTTGTTTTGTTTTGTTTTGTTTTTTTAGTCAAGGTCTCATATATCCCAGGCTGGCCTAGAACTTGTTATGTGACTAACGATGACCTTGAACTTCCAGTTCTTATGTCTCTACTTCTAGAGTGATGGGACTATAAGCATATTGCTACCATACCTAGATTATGCTGTGCTGGGGATCATGCTCGTTGGGCAAACATTCTACCAACTGAGGTACATTCCCTCCCATCCTCTAGTTTAATGTTTTGAGATAGGGCATTTGCTATGTAGCTCTGGCTGACCTGTAACTTGGTAAAGAGTCCATGCTCACCTTGAGCTCAAGTGTTGGGATGGAAGGGGTGAGCTGCTTATATTACTAATGACAGTAGAAAGCTCTGTACAAAGAGCTGGATTCAACCCACAAATTTAATGATTTGAAGACTCATAATTTTAAGACTCTGTGTCACAGAAGGAATGACATTTTACCTGTGTCTCTTGATCAATAATAGGTATTGTGTTCATAAACTTAATCTTGTTACTCTGCTTGAGTTTTCTTCCTATCTTGGACAATGCCAGCCTTTGCTTTTTACCATTTTGATACAGTCAGAGCACTGGCTATCTGCTGGGAAAGAAATCACCTGGTGCACAATGTCACTATTCCAGGATTATGGTCTCTAGCTTGTGTTTTAGTCACATAAAACTTTGTGACACTGGGACAGTGTTCCTGCCCTGAACAACTTAAAGGAGGAAGGGTACATTTTGGCTCACAGTTCTAGAGGTTTCCGTGCACAGGTTTTGGGTTCTGGATTCCTGCATGGTAAGAGTATAAACATCCAGGTGTCAAGACTGCTCAGCAGAAAGCAGCTCTTCTCTCGGGAGCCAAGAACCAGACATTGACTGTGCTAGCAGGCTCCTCCCATCCCCTTCATTTTGTCTAGGCCTCCAGCTTGTTAGATGATACCAGCATGGCCGTCAGTTCAGTTGTTCCTGGAAATGTCCTCCAGATACAGAGAGATGTGCTTTCTATTCTCATAGGTATGTCTCAATCCACTCATGATGAGCTCTCCTCATCAGCCTTTTATGTCTTCCCTGTTGAATATCTTTCTTCTTTTCTGCTTAGAGTATGTCTTACCATCCTTAAAACCTCACCTGGTGGCTGGCAGATGGCTAAGTGAGTAAAGGACTTGTGTAAACATGAGACCTGAGATCGAATCACAGAAAGTAAAAAGCTAAGCTTGTGGAACACTGCTGTCTTCCCAGCTCTGATGGGTGAAGACAGGTGGACTCTACCCCCTAGCTGCTACTTCCAGGTTCAGTAAGAGACCCTGTCTCAAAAAATATGGTGGAAGGTATGACAAGGTAGCTCAGAGGGTAAGGAGTTCACAGCTCAGCTTCATGACCCGAGGTCAGTTCCTAGAACCCACGTGCTAGGAGAGAATTCACTCCCTCAGAGTTGTCCTCTGATCTCCGCGTGTGTTCTATGGCAGTGTATGCACACATATAATAAATAAATGTTATTATATATAGTAAATAATATATAATATATAATAAATATATATAAACTAAATAAATGTAAACCTTATTTTAGAAAATAAGGTCTTGAAGCAACTGAAGAAGACATCCTGATGCCAATCTCTGGTCTCCACAGGTGCCCTTATGGGCAAGCACATTTACACACACACACACACACACACACACACACACACACACACGTTTGGAAATATTCTATGGTGTTTATGAAGCTGTAAAAGCATCTCTCTACTTCATACATAAACCTCCAAAGTGGTAGGAATCACACTCAATAGTTTTTAAACTTACATCTTTCTGATGATGGCTTGTGCCCTCTTTATCTTACGTTTTTACCATAAGGACTTATAAAAATATTTTCTCCTGCTCCCATGTCTGACCGCTGGAAAATAATTGCAGTATTGTGTATATTTAGCCCTGGGAATAAGCAAAAAGAAGGAATAATGAATTTAAAATGTAAATTCAGCTAGGTGGAAAGGACATCTCAGACAACAGGAGGAGGGTGCAGAAAATCACAGTGGGGAAAACCTAGTCCAGTCAGAAACTCAGAAGATTCACATGGCCGGCAAGAAGGGCCCACGCAGGGTGGCCAAGACAAGGAAGCTGGGAGTTGTCTAAGAGATGGAGTTACAAAAGGACTGTGAAGCCATGCTAAGACTGTTGAAAAGCAAGTAAAAACTACATAAAACTTTTGACAGTTTGAGGGCAGCTTGGATGAAGGCCACAAAGAGGAGGAAGGTATCTTCTAATGAGGTCCTGGGCATGATTCTCTGATGGGTTGTCAAAAGAACAGTCAAATTGGACCATTCAAGTCAGGAAATGTGATGACACGTACTCACTATTCGCGTAGGTTCAAAGTGGTCCAGGTTGGTAGCAGAGATTAGGAGGAGAGAAACTTAAAGGTAATGTAATGTCAGTGATGGGGATATAGCACATACACTGTCATTGGATGGTAGAGGTTGAAAAGACAGACACGAGCTGGTTTTGAGAAAAGCCAGGAGACAGACTATCTCAGGCTTTGTAAAAACTATATCTGCTTATTTTGTGTTTGGAAATGTATGTACCATGGAGGTCACAGGACAACTTTTAGGAGTTCATGCTCTTTTGCACCATGTGGATGGAACTCAGGTACTCAGGCAAAGCAGCAATTGAGTTTACCCCTGAGCCATCTTGCCAGCCTGCACGTGTTCCCCCATGTGTTGCTAGTAAAGTGGTCTGAAGTAGGGTTCTCCTTTTAGTATAATGGTGGTGGGTTTGTTACTGTAATGACAGTCTCAGCAGCATGTTTACATTATTTGTTTGATCTCGCCTCTTCTCAAAATGGTAAGGCTCACTTGTCCTGTTAGATATATACAGCTGTCAGTGTTTTTCCAGGGGATATCTTTGGCCACATAAAAGTATTTTATTTTGCTTTTATAAAAATACTTAGGTGGCCATCATACATCATTTCTTCTTAGTTTCTTTTGCACCCCAGACCGCTTTTGCTCTGTATAGTGTGCATGACTATCTATAAAAATCTAGGAACCACAAATGAGCAAAACACATGGTATTTGTCTTTCTGACTGTGGCTTATTATGAACACATGATATGAACATCTCCAGTTGCATCCATTTTCCTACAGACATGACTTTGTTCTTTATGGGTGAAAAAATCATTGTCTACATGTAGCACATTTTCCTAATCTATCCTTTTTGTGTCAGATGCCCAGGTTGGTTCTGTAATGTAGCTGTTGTGAATGGTGCCTTGGTAAGCATTATTGTGCAAGTGTTCTGTGACTCGATTGCTGCCTTTCCAATAAACACCCAGGGCTTCCAAGGAGCTGGGCTGAATGATTTACCTGGCTTGAGGCTTTTTGAGAAACACCCATACTGTCCTTCATATTAGCATCCCCACCAGTGGTGTGTGAAGTGTTCCTTTTGGTCTGTGGCCATTTCAGCATTGGTTGATGTTCTCTAAGTAATGGATGTCCTTCTTCCTAGGCTGATGGAATCTCGCTGTACTTTTGATTTGTATTTCTCTTACAGCTGGTTAGATTCAACATTTTTTTAGTACATTTTCTGCCCATTGTTTTTGTTTTTCTCTTTTGTGTATGATGTACATGCACATATATGTATACATGTTTGTTTGCATGTGTAGATAGACGTGTGTTTGGGTGTGTGCTCACATGCATGCATGTGGAAGCTGGAGTCAGACATTGGATGTCTTGCTTGAATACTTACCACTTATTAAGGCAGGTCTCACCCACTCTGGTTCCAATCCCCGCCCAACCTGTATGGGGATCTGGAGACATCAGCTCCAGGCCCAGTGCTCGACAGAGTGGTTTCCCACTGAGCCCTCTCCCCTACTCTTCTATTGAGTGTCTTTTATTTCATCTTTTGAGAATTATTGTTTGTTTCATGTGTTGACTTGATTGTTCCCGTTTTAGGTTAGTTTTGTGAGTTCTTTGAAGATTTTAGATATTAACCAGATGTCTTACATGTAGCTAGCAGAGGTTTTTCTCTCATGCCTTAGGTTGTTACTTTTAGTGGATTTTTTTTTCTCTACAAAAGCTTTTTAATTTCATGAGGTCCCATCATTGACTATTGGCATTATTCTCTGAGGGACCAGAGGGCTATTGAAAACGCTCTTGCCTAGGCCAGTATGTTGAAATGTCTGCCCTTCCTTTTACTCCAATGGCTTTAGGTCTCACATTAAAGTTTTTGATCCAGTCGGTTATCATGGAGAATGACACTCGTTCTTCTACATGTGAATATCCAGCTTTCCTGATTCTGAATTGAGAAAAATTACTTTAACCCACATATTCACAGTTCATAGTTCAGAAACATGGGTTAATGACAAACTTCTGTGGAATTCAATTCCAAGAAATTCTTCAGATTTTGAAACTACTCTACTTTCCCGGTCTTTCTCACGTCTTCAGAATCTTTTGGGAAATTAGATTTGTAGAAATCTGCTTGTACTTCATTCTTGACTCAGCGATGTCAGCTTATAAGAAACTATCTGCCAGAGCCGTGTTGCATGCATCAGTGTGAAACCACAACATCTGAGATTCAGCCAACACACTGGAAGCCATAGTGGAAAAGCCCCTTACCCTGAGAGACAGACTGTGGGGCCCGAGTCAAGCAGTCCCTCAAAGGCCCAAGCTCCAGGGCGCCCATGGGTGTAACAGGTCAGGGACCCTCCCCCCTACTCTACTCTCAAACTGCGCCAGCCACCAGTGTCCTTTGTGTCTGTCCCCACCCTTCTGTGCAGCAGTGCCACCATCCCTCACCCACCCCATTCCCAACCGTGCTCGCCTCTGTCTCCTCCTAAATCACACCACAGCTGAGGGACCAGCCACCACCCCTTCCTTACCCAGCATTCTTGTTTACATCTGAAGGTGATAGGGACATGTATCTCTTTTTTAACTTTTCCAAAAATTATAGTAATATGAATGTTCAGTGATTGACTTCTTAAAAAACTTTTCTGTGTGTCTCTTTATTTCTTATTTCCCCTGGAAACTGGAGTAAATATCGTCTCATCCTTGGCTCATAATAATAGTGTGGAATACTACTTTTGTCCATGTATTTCTTGAATTACTCAACTTTAGATACCTTGTTAAGACGTTGCTTACTTGAGACGCAGAATATAATCTTGTTAGGCTCACTATAAATATTGCTAAATTAAGGACTTTAAAGAGTTCTGCAGATGGCAGATTTCTGTAGCTTTGTTTACTTCCTGTTTCCCTCCAGGGTATCTAACAGAATGCAGATGGATCTTTATCTGAACATGCTCCTTTGCTGTTATATCCAAAAACTGTAAGACTGGAATGAGGAAATCCACTCTTCCTGTCTGACCACTTCTTCACTACCTGCTTTCATCTTAGAGATAAAAGTTCAGTTATGCACTCCGCCTCCCTACAGTTATTAATGAAGTTTCTCGAGGTGTTTTCTTCTGCATACATGCCTTTCATTAGTTAACGGCACAACTTTGAATGTTTAGCAGTTGCCTTATGACCTAGTTAGTGATAATTTTAAAAAGGCAGAGCTAGCATATTCCCTTGCTTTTTCTAGTGATGGTTTTCAAGTGCAGCTTCTACCATAGCTTATGGTGCCCATGGGATGGAAATAATGATAAGACTATCAAAATCATCTATCGTAATCTTATAGAATGAGTCTCACAGATTAATCATTCAGTAGAGCCTGATTCTAATGGTGTTGTTACATAAGTAGTGTTTTGTTCTGTTCTTTATGCTTTTTCCAATAGTATGTGTATTCATTCTATGTAGTACTTGTTTAAATAAGGAGGTTTTTATACAAATGTACAATGTACTTTGAACGTTGTTCCCTTTATGATGATGCATACACCTTTCTTTCTTGCATCTCTGCCCTTTTATTTAAGACCCATTGGGAAAGGTTCTCTGAAGGGATTGCCATTTTAACTATTTCTTAATGCCCTTTCAAAACCATTTTCAAGGATGCTTATAGATACCTGAGAATATGTAGGTAGTGTAATTTTGAGGATGGAGAGATATCGAGGTTCACCAAAACTGTGTTTAGTTGGGTGTGGTGATACATGGCTTATGTCTCAGCACTTTGGAGGAAGAGACAAGTAGATCTCTGTAAGTTCAAAAGCCAGCCTGATCTACATAATGAGTTTCAAGACAGCCAGGACTATATAGAGAGAACCTGCCTAAAAAAAAACAACTACTTCATGTTTATTAGACACTGACATTTTTGTGACATAGCATATTTTGTTTGTTATATTTTTATGACAAAAGAAAATTATAACTCAAGAGTATTTGAATTCTAAACTTGTGTAAAAAATCCATGTATGTGGATGTGGGAGGTTGTCACAGTGAAAGATTTGCAGTGTTTTGTTGTATGTCTTACTCCTGCTCCTGACATTCAAATGTGATACTCAATAATCTTTAACTTACATTTAACATGAGCCATGCTAGGATACTGTGCAGTTAACGCTTGCCTTCATGGGCACGCGCTGAGCCTCACATCCAGTCTGGATGCTATCCTGTGCCCAGTTCCTGCTGTCAGCCCTCTGTGCACAGATGGTGGGTTAGACCTCTGGGGCAGTGTGGGCATGTTGTTTTCCTGTAGATCTCTGCAGCAGTGGACAGCAAACAAAGCATATTATCATGGTAAAATGACTTCACCACTTGCTAGCTTGTCAGAAGGGTGTGTGTGTGTGTATGCGTGCGTGCGTGCATGCGTCTGTTTGTCTGTCTGTCTGTCTGTCTGTCTGTGTACACATATGTTTTAGGTGTCAGATTTCCTGGTGGTACATTAAAAAAAATTTTGTCAGCCGGGCGGTGGTGGCGCACGCCTTTAATCCCAGCACTTGGGAGGCAGAGGCAGGAGGATTTCTGAGTTTGAGGCTAGCCTGGTCTACAAAGTGAGTTCCAGGACAGCCAGGACTACACAGAGAAACCCTGTCTCGAAAAACCAAAAAAAAAAAAAAATTTGTCAAAAATGAAAAATGAAAGTATATACTGGAAGAAATTATGATCCTTTTAACTCAGAATCCTGGGTAGATAAAGAACACATGAAATAGCAGTTTCTAGGGTTTTTTTGACCTATAATTAAAAATATATTTCATGGGAACTGGAAATGTAGCTCAGTAATAGGGTCTTTGCATTTGAAAAGTTATGGACTTGGTTCTTGGTATAGCAGAAGCAAAATGTGTGTGTGTATGTGTGTGTGTGTGTGTACAATCATGTTTATCCATATAAGCATGAATATAGAATAAATATAGAATTTAACCCAACACAAAGAATAAATTTTACCTTTATGTGTCCATTTTTAATTCTTTTATTATTGTAGGTGATAATTCTTAGTTCTCTCTCAACAGCTTACTAATAGATTGGAAACTACAGTGTGAAAGACACTATTTAGGGTCTGGCAATGTAGTTCAGTGGGTAAAGGTTCTTGCCACCAAGCCTGACAACCCAGGCTTGATCCTTGGAACTTATGGGGGAAAGAGAACTGACTCCTTAAATTCCCTCTGACCTCCAAACATACTCTAATAATGCAAGAGCATGTCTGCACACATGTACACATAGAAATAACTATAAAAGTATCTTGAAGACAAAACACACTTAACATTCAGCATAAAGAAATACGTGTTTGTGTGTGCTCTTGAAGTGCTTGAACGAGAATGATGTCCCTCCTTCGCTATGTATGCTGCCTGTCTCGTGAGAAAGTCACAGGATTCTGTTACTTGTATGTTCAAAGATCTACAGCATGTCAGTGTGCTATAGTCAAGTTTTAATTGAGGGTTTTAATGAGCCCTTTAATTTTCTCATTACACACATTTCTCCTCATTGCCTATAATCAAATAGTAATTTTTTTTTTTTACTTTTCCTTCTTTGTCGTCATCTAGATAACCTGTTGCCTTCTGATTTCTTAGGTTATTCTTTCAATAGTAGATACCTGAAGAAGCTTGTGTTTAAGGCTCTTGAGGAGAAACAGCTAGGAACTCTCAATTCTCTGTATCACCAATCATAGTTTTGAATATCATGGAGTTTATTTCCTATTTCTTTATATTAATACTGATTCTAACGAGTTATATTAAAATGTGGTCATCATACGGAAGTTTGTAATCTTAGCTATCACTCATTACATAAAATTTTTTTTGAGGTAGGGGTTTTACTCAGTATAATTGCTATTCAACTTACTATAACATTATAAGGAACCATAAAAGATATATGAAGTTATACTGTTATATAGCTCTAAGAATGCACAAATATATAGGAAAAAAACTTCCTTTCCCAAATTGATACCATTGAAACTAACACTAAAAGTAAGTAGTTGTGCTTTGGTTGACAAAGAAAACTCTCTTTCTAGTCTGACTAAAGATAAAATAGTACTATAGTGTACTGTGCAGATTACATCTTAAGGTAAAGGCAGATTATACAGCAAAAGGTAGTTTATATGAAAGATCTAATGTATATGAGTGAGCTTTTATTGCAGATAGGGAAAGTTCTTGAATCATTTACTGTCATTTAAATAGTTTACTTTTGCATTACAGAATTTCATGGAAGCCATTTTTCTTTCTTTCAGACACAGAAACAAGTGAAAAAATACAAGGAAGTGGAATTCTTCAGTTGTTTGCAAATCTGTTGACGCCACAGGCCTCCTGCACAGCCAAAGTAGCCAACATCATAGCAGAAGTAGCCAAAAATGGTGAGGTTTGCATCAAGAATTTTCTGCTCGGAACATCTTCAGTTTTACACCTTACTTGTCAGTATGTTTCATTAATTTATGTTTTGATTTCATAGATTAGATTTTTTTTTACTTTTTGTTTGACTTTGTTACTGTTTTAGATGACTCCAGTTAACAGTTATTTTCTTCATATATTCCCACTTGTTCAGAGTACAATTAGGGAAAACTACTGTTCATCCCTGCTGTTCTTTTGTCATTTTTACTTTAGGTTCTAAGATTATTATTTATTTATTTATTTATTTATTTTTTAGCTCATCATCTGGTTCTCCTCTTAATGACAGGGGAGCTTGTGTTTTCCGTGTGTGTTGATTTGTGTTGTGTTGTGATGTGTGTAGAGAGCCTTGCTAGGTTTCCCTACCTCACCTTTCCCTGTTTTGAATTGACGTTAATAGCAACAGTGCAGTTGCTTTCATAGAAAACAACCGTGCCTTAAATCCCCTACTGAAAAGTAATCTCAACACGTTGGAAAAGCAATGATATCATAAACTATATAATACTAAATTCATCACATTGTATTATTTATATCAACTGACAGATTCCTTGGAAGAATTAAGCAAAAGTATTTTTTACATGATTTTTATTTGATCTGTGCCTTAGTTAGGGTTTTACTGCCATGAACAGACACCGTGTGACCAAGGCAACTTTTGTAAGGACAACATTGAATTGGGGCAGGCTTACAGGTTCAGAGGTTCAGTCCATTATCATCAAGGCAGGAGCATGGCAGCACCCAGGCAGGCATGGTGCAGGAGGAGCTGAGAGTTCTACATCTTCATCTGAAGGCTGCTAGCAGAATACTGACTTCCAGGCAGCTAGGAGTAGGGTCTTAAAGCCCAAGCCCACAGTGACACACCTATTCCAACAAGGCTACACCTACTCCAACAAGACCACACCTCCAAATAGTACCACTCCCTGGGCCAAGCATTTACAAACCATCACAGTCAGTTTTAGGAAACATAGAATAAGTAGAGCAACCTTTAAGCAAAAGGGGAAAACAGTAATTATAACAACACTTAGTATGTCTTACTTCGACAGAATTTGGAATTTTGCCTTTTATTCTAATATGTTTCATAGATCAGTAGTTCTCACAGCAATTTAAACGTTTCTGATTTCATTTGAGTAATTACCATGCTAATTGATTTCGCAAAGAACTGTTGTTTGGGCTGGTAAGGCGGCAGTGTACATTTATATAAATTGCCAAAAGTGAAATTGGCACAAAACACTTTCCTTATTTAAAGCTCATCAAAATGCTTTTCAAGTGTCAGTGAGTGTCTGTGTTGGTAAATCGTATTGATTTGATTGTTCACTGAAAACTGGCTCTGTGATTTATTTGCCGTTACCTAAGATAGTGACCTGGGTTCAAAGTGGAGCTTCCCAATTGCCTCTTATCTTCAAAAACCTCTTCTAATGCAAAGCAGCTTGGCTTTTAGGATGAGTAGTTTATTTTTAACCTCATCAAAGTCACAGTATAGGTTTTGGAGAATCAGAAGGCAAGATTTAGTTTTACCAGGAGTCCTCTTTTTTATTACAGCGTACATTCAGTTACTCATAGTCCTGCTGGCAGGGCTTTGGTCTAGAGATGCTCTGGAGAGCATTGGCTGTGACCTAAAGACAGAACAGAATGCTTAGTTAGCGCTGGCACTTCTCATCAGCCAGATAAAGAATATATTACTTTACTAGTGAGAGTAAATGGATATATTTGGATTTTTATTGCTTAATTAACATCGTTTTTTCAAAAAACAAGAGGCTGAGAACATAGAGAAGACTCTTTACTAAATATTTTCCTTTTTAACATCTAGAAATGCAGCATGATACAACAGCATATTCATTGGGCTTCTGCTTCTCTTTAGAAACTTGACAATAAGAAAAGATTATCAGCTGGACAGTGGTGGCACACGCCTTTAATCCCAGCACTTGGGAGGCAGAGACAGGCGGATTTCTGAGTTTGAGGCCAGCCTGGTCTACAGAGTGAGTTGCAGGACAGCCAGGGCTACACAGAGAAACCCTGTCTTGAAAAACAAAGCAAAAAAAGATTATCAATAGAGGTGATTTTTCTTTGCTATGTAGATTATGTAAATACAAGGAAAAAAATACTAGGATATAACTCATAATTCCGTATTCAACATAGAATATGCTTAAATTGTATTTGCAAATGAAGTAATATGTATATTGACATACCCGGCTATGTTAAATTCAGTGACACATTTAAGCTTGATATGAGAGTATAATTATAGTGATGGACATTTAGACCTTTTAAATAAACTGTTCTTGTATGTGATAGGCTCAAAGCTGGTTTGAGGCAATAGAGAAATGAGCAAGGCAGATATCTATGAATGATTCTCTCTTTTAAAATTGGACTTGTGCCTGGGTAGATGCTCACCAGGTGAAGTACATACATACTGCAGAGTGAGAGGCAGAGTTCAGGTTCCTAGAACTCACATGAAAGCCGGGCTAATGTGTTGGTTGCCTGCGATCCAGAGGCAGAGATGGGATTACCAAAGCATCCTGACTAGCCAATCAGTGAAGTCCAGAGGCAGAGATGGGATTGCCAAAGCATCCTGACTAGCCAATCAGTGAAGCCCAGGTTCTACAAGAGACCCTGTGTCAGAAGCACCCAACATCAGCTCAGGCCTCTGCACGGATGCACATACACTCTTGTGTACACATTGTCCGATGTACGTATTAACGTGTACACACTTGCAATAAATAATAAAAACGAGTATTGCACGGTGTCCATAATACCGCAGTGAGTATCTGTCAACATTAGCTGCTATTATGTGCTTACATTGTGTTGTGTGTTATATACATTGTTCTAAATTCTAGTTGAGGTTTGTTTTAACAAGTCCTCTAGGTGATTTTGGTACGTGTAAGGTTAGGGACCAAATCTTGGTCCAAAACAATAAAAACTCAGCAGCATGAGTCAACAGTATGCTTCTTCTTCCTGTGTCAAACCTTCTACCGGAGTGCCCAGAGCATTAATAATCCAAGGGGTTCAGGGAAGGGCCTGCCAGAAACATAGGGATTTCTTATCCAGTGTTGTAATTTAATGTATTTTAATTCTGTCCTTCATCCCATATCAGGTAGGTGTTTATTTTAATGTGAAAAATGTTTTTTCCTAGAAGCATTAAGGAAAATGTGCCGAGTTGTTAGTAGCTGAAGTTTACCTTGGCATGTAAAGTGTTAGAACCTGAACCCATGGCTGCAAGAACAGCCATCAGTATTATCTTTAGACATGAAAACAGTAAGGAAAGCGTTTACCAAAAGCAGAAGCTTGTCGACTCACCTTAAAGTCATTCTTTCTTATACAGCCTTACTGTATAAAGCTAGGAGTTAACAGAGGGAGGTTGATGTGGCGCCATCCGGAGCCCCGCATTGAGGCGTACTCTATCTAGCACTCCCTGCCCTTGGCTTGCAGCTTTGGATTTGTGCTCCGTTCTTTCAAGTAGTTGAAACTGAGGGAGGTACACATAAGTCTTGTTTTCAAGTATTTGGTGAGTGTATATGTAAATTTATGAGTCTGTATCTTTACAAAGAAAAATATGTTGTTTTTCATCTCAGCCTATACTTTATAATGACACTGAATAAGTAGGTAGTTGAAGAGGTCTGACAAAAGAAAAAATTAAAAAATGAGAAATTACGAGTAGTTTACTAAATCAAAGATTCAAAGAGGTGAGAATGCACCTTGTTTTTAAGTTTTATTAACATTGAACTAGGACAGTGCCTCTGAATCATAGTCCACACGTAATGCAATAAATAAATTAGTTATGGTTATAGACATGCATAGTATGTACGCATGTGTCGTGGTTTCTGCTTTCTGCGGCTGCCACCAGCTTGTGCTCAGTGATACTGCTCTTTTTATATTCTTATTACACTGTAAGATCCTCCTATTCTCCATTTTCTGGAGTTCAAATTGACAAGAGAGTCTGACCTCTCTTTTTCATCACCATCGCCTTGCTTAGCAGATCCTTCAGTGTGGGCTCTTTCATGGCATTGTACACACTGGATGTGTTTCAGAATCCAGCCTGGCACGGTCGGGTACAGGTTCCTGTGGTGTTGACCTAGCTGTGTGCATGCTGGGAACACCTTTGAACTTATATCCTAGCCGTTCTGATTCTTCTCCAATGTAATGCACACAGTATTGTAAACATTCTTGGTAAGTCCTGGAGTTGTATATTTGCACACATGTGAGTACACATGCATGTGTACACACACATGTGCACATGCGCGCGCGCGCGCGCACACACACACACACACACATATGAAAAGAGGGAAGGAGGGATGGTTGCTTATTTTAAATTAGCTAAGGAGCACTACTCATCTTCATTCAGAAAGGATATTTAGTTTGCTTTCTCCTAAAAAAAGACAATTTGCCTTTATATTAACTGAAAATTGACATCTTCAGCAGCTTTCTTCTAGCTCTATGCTTCCCAATAAAAAATGATCAGAATATTTTATATAATTTCTTTATATAAAATATAAATTTTAATAATTTTTATAATTTCTCTGTAGTTATTCATTTTCTATCATTTTACAAATACCTATTGACTGTAGAGTTCAAGTTTTGAGAAATTGGTATTCGATAATCAATTAGATTATGAGAGCAAAGAAAAAAATCATAGTTCTTTGATGTTTGCATTCTTTGAAGGCAGTTAGCAAAATAGTGTAACAACAGGTATCATTTTTGAAATAAAAGTTCAAATGATACCATTTCTAAATTTCCTATTTAAATAGTAATCAATGAAATTATCTTAACTATTGTAAGCCATCTGAAAAAAAAAAGAAGTGAATCAGTTATTTGACAGTTGAAGGGTATAAATACCTCTGAAATAAGCAATAATGTCAGAGGAAGCCCATCAGTAGATTGATGGTGTTACCTCCTTTGTTCATGAGCATGTATACGGTAATTCTTTTTTCACACCAAACCATAGTGTATTCTCCATTATTAAAACTGTCCATGATAACCTTAGAGGTTTAGTAGAAAGTAATTTTAATCATGGGAGTTTAAGTTGTAGTGAGGTTTCGGTGATATAAAGATAAGAGATACTGTAGCAATGAAATTCTTGAGGCGGAGCAGCTGTCTCTGTCACTCACAGCTGTCTACAGAGAAGCATTGTGTAGGAGTTACTGCTCACCTAATACCCGATATGCTGCACTTTGAGAACTTTTAAATGATGGAAAAAGAGGAAGATTGCTTATGAGGATAGGCACGGGCTACATGGAACAAAAACAGACCAAGGCCTGGACCCTCTCGAAAGTGGGAGTGAAAAGTTAGTGGCTTTTAGTAGGATGAGCTCTATCTACCCTGAGGAATTAGTTGTCTGTTTATTCAGTAGAGCATGCTGATGGCAGCTGCGAAGTCCGCAAGGATAATTCTAACACTGACTTTTGGAGAGTTTCAATCAACTACCTTTCCTTAATTTGGATTTTTGGGGTGAGGCACTAAAAGAATGAAGTTTCTTTCTAATCCTTTCTGTGATGGTATCACCGAGGGTCAGTCAGCAGAGAGTACGTAGTAAACCCAAAGATAAGGGAAAACAAATTTTAATGACAAGAAGCATAGTACTTGGTGGATAGACCTGGTAAATGTGTGCAGATAACAAGAGCAGGCAGGCGCGATCATAAACTGGATGTTAATAGAGATGAGGAATTCAGGATTCTTCTAGGCCTGAACAATTGAAAAAGACCTATTATGAAAGGACTCACTGGTACCTTTCATGTTTTTTCTTAACTTTGAGCTTTTCAAGACCATGTAGTGATAAACTGGAGCACGTGGTAGCTTAGTTTACAGCTTCTCCTTTAGTTATCACACTGTGCAATAACCCTGCCACCATCATGTGCTGTTTCTAAAGCAAGCCAGTCATTCCCAGGAGATAGTGCTAGCTCAGCTGTAATGAAAATTAGCTAAAATACTGTTGGTTTATGGCGGAGCTTACATACAGCGGATAATGGCACCCTACTAGTTTTTGTGTGCTTATTGTTTTCATCAGGTGGTATTCAACAGGGTTGTAGGCAAGAAATTTGAACAGAAATGTGCTTTCAAATAGTAAGCCCTTTAAACTTAACAGTATTGTGTCTGTTGTATTAGGGGAGATGACATATATTTCGAGTTCTAATGGCACATGTCTCTTCTTTTCAGAATTTATGCGAATCCCATGTGTAGATGCTGGATTGATTTCACCACTGGTACAGCTGTTAAACAGCAAAGACCAGGAAGTACTGCTTCAAACTGGCAGGGCCTTAGGAAACATATGCTACGATAGCCGTAAGTATCAAGATACCGGTGATACTTTTTCCACTCTTTAACAATCATGAAATTACAATTTTCAAATTGGCTTCAATTTGGTGTCAGGATTGACTTTTCTAGACAGGCCAGGTGGCTTTAGCTGTGCTCATTTAGCAGAACTGATAGAAACTTAACTGAGTAGTTAGAGGGAGGAAATTACTGGTTTGTTTTGTTTTTTTTTTTACAAGAGATACTTTCTAAGTAAATTGCTAAAACTCTTGAGACCTTTTAAGTTTAACAAAACTACACTTGCAGATCTTTAAATTAGGTCTTACCAAAGTGTACTATCTAAGTCAACATGCTTATGGAAAATTTCAGTTTCTATGTCTGTCCAAATGAAGTTTTAACTGATTGCCATTCAGTAAAACCATTCGTAAACTCCATCATCTCCTCAAAAGCTAGATCGGCCTACTGCATTCGCATTGGCTCCATTCCCTCATTGCCATCCTTACCACCCTCTGGAACGAACGCTGTGCTACACAGGGGAAGCAAGAACTTGCGGGTTGATTTAGTGCAGACGTACCACAGTTGCCCCTTCTCGTCTCACATATACACTGAAAGCTTCTGAGTGTACAGCTCGACCTGATAACACATACTTTTAATCCCAGCACTCCAGAGGCAGAGTCAGGAGGATCACAAGTTCAAGGCCAGCCTGGGCTATTTAAAGAGAGCTCAGCAAACAGCAGACTTTGAGAATGTTTTCAAATTAATCAGTCATATCTTAGTTGTCTCTAGATTTTTATTCTTGAGCCAGAAACCACACACTTATCATTCAAGTTTAAACCACCTACAAAATCAGTATACATACAACCAGGATAATTTTACCATGTTTTCCTTGTTGAGCCCATACCTTAAGTGAGTTGTATTTTGCCGCGAATACTAAATATTTGGGGGTTTTTTGTCTAACACAGTGTTTTAAAATGTGATTTATACCTGTGAACCTTATTCATATTTATAGTAAAACAAAAACAGCAAATGAAACTGTAGTTATTAGCTGTAATTGTTCTGTAGCACTAGTGGTGAAGGAAGCCTTCTTATTCTCACTCTCTTCTCTTTCCTGTGTGTAATGGTGTCCAGGAACTCTGAATGTAAAGTGTAGTGTCTATTTTTCAATCCCTGATGATGCACATAAAGTTATATATGTTCATTTTATAATTTTATATTGTGTGTGTGTGTGTGTGTGTGTGAGAGAGAGTGTGTGTATGTGAGTGTGTGGGTGTGTGTGTATGTGAGTGTGTGGGTTTGTGTGTGTATATGAGAGTGTGTGTATGTGTGTGTGAGTGGATTTAATTAAGCATCATAGATTGTGATCTCAGCCTCTCACAAATGATTCATTGATATAAAAACAAGTTACTAATCCATATCCCTAACCTCTGCACAGTAGTAGTTACTGAATGGTTATGTGTACTTTCAGAGTATTATAAATTATGGTTTCATTCTTGCCCTTCTGTGTTTACTAGAGAATTTAAAGCCATCAAAAGTCTTTAAATATTATTCAGCTTAATTTTTCTTGAATTTTTTTTCCTCCAAACTTGGGACTTATTGCCTCTTATGAGACTTTTGTCCTGGAGTCTCACTTGGTAATGGCAAAATAGAGTCCTGCACTGTCTTCTGGTTCTTTATTTTTCGTGGATACGTGCAGCCATTGTATTCCCTGTGTATTTTAAAGAACCTTGAGCTCCAGGTGCCACATGTCAGGATAATACAGCTATAATTTGATGAAACTGAAGGTCACTGTGATAGTATTTACAGTGGTTGTTCCTTTGCCTTATGAGATATGCAGTGTAAAGTTTTATTGGTACAGTCGAGGCTATGACATTGATATATTTTATTTATGTAGAGACATTTTCAACTACTTCATCCTTCTGTGGAAATTACACTAAAGTTGATAAATAAACACTGATGAACCAGATGTTTTTACTTCTTAGCCTTGGTTAAAGAAAATGAAGCTAAGGGTGTTAAAAATGTTAAACATAAGTGATTTATTGCTATAAATCATGGGACACAATGGATTCATTGTGCAGTGTTGTCACATGTATAACTTAAGACTGTTATCTTACCCTTTCATTTTAAATTTATGTCATCTTCTTAGTGTTTTCTCCAGAATTATTCTAGAAAAACTGAAGTTATACTTAAATACCAAGATACAAAAGTATGAATTTAGTACTAGCTAGTTGCTTGTGAATTTATTTGAAACGCATTTATCATTTATTTTGTGACTATTGAGATTTTAAGAAACCTGAAAGTTAGGCTTACCTGAAAAGACTGCTGACTTCTAGTTTAAATAATGAACTATTTCCCCTTTATCAAGAAAATGATGCTAGAGAGAGAGAGAGAGAGAGAGAGAGAGAGAGAGAGAGAGAGAGAGAGAGAGAGAGAAACATTACAAATTAGTAAATTTAAGAGACTGCTTCTTCAAAATACAACATATTTTAAAGTTCATATTTATTCTTACTAAATTTAACCTGTCAGACTAACTGCGGTGAGTAATTTGCTCCAAATGCCTAATTTTTAACGGTATGGTTTTTATTTGGGGAGGTTGTAGGCATCCTAGATAGATTAGGTAGATGGGAAAGTAGCATTTACAGAAAACACTATATGCAACTCCCTACAGGAGGGGACGAATGAGAAGTCTTTGTCTATGTAACAGACATTTGCTAATATAACTTTAGCAATTTATTTGAAAGAAATACCATAAAATGCATGGAACTCTAGCCGAGAAGTAGGTCAGGCTTCAGTTTTAGTAACAGCCTTGTCAGTTCCCATTATAGGCCTTCTTCCTAACGGAAGGAAATGTTCTTACATAATCACCACATCACGAAACAGAGCAGCATACCTACCAAACGGGATGTAGTCGGGCTTTATTGCTGGAGAGCCTTTGGATGCATCTTTGTCTTGTGTGTGGAGATGAAGGAATCACTGAGTCAGGACAGTTTTCACTTAAAATTATTTAGTGTGCTTTCTTCCATATAACCTCTAAGGCATTTCATTACAGATGCCTCTTTCAAAGTATCAAATAGACTTTTGATGCAACATTTAAAAATTTGTGTGCCAGAGTAACTATTAGCTTTGCCAGAGTAACTGTTCTTGAGAAGTTTGGCATCTTTCAAAGAAGTTGTATACAGAAAAATTATATTTTAATTTGTAAAGAAATCAGGAAAGCTCTGTGTAGTAGAACCTGCTTAGGAATGTTGTTTTAAACAGAGAAATATTATATTTCAGAAATGCTTGTTTCGTATGCACGCTCCCTTCAGAGTTATATTCTAAAACCCAAGAGTGTGATTGCCTTACTTTGATTTTTTTATAGCATTCTCTATTTTCATGGATTCATAAAATTAGAGCTATGCACACTTTAAATTGCTGATTTGTTTGAGTGTTCCTAAATCTCTAAAAGGTCAATGGAATGTCTCATCTGCATTAAACGTTTCCAGGGATACATTGGTTATTGTGGATTTGAATTTCTGTTTGTTGATAATATCACTTGAGTTAAGGACATAGCATCTGATATGCACACACCTTGGATCCCAGCACTCAGGAGGCGGAGTCAGGAAGATCTCAGAGTTCTGAGTTCAAGGCCAGCCTGAACTACAGAGTGAGTTCCTGGACAGCTAAGAGAAACCCCGTCTCAAAAAAAACAAAACAAATAAAAGCAACAGCAACAACAAAAAGATATGATAGGGACTAGCAGAAAATGATTATATGAAATTCAGTATTTACCCATTTTATATAAAGAGCAAGATTAACACAGGCAAAATTCAGAATTGAATATGCTGCTAATAATAATAAAGCAATGCCTGCTGCTACATAGTTCTGTTATTAGAACGATAGATGCATTATAAGACTGTTACATGATGTAGTATCTCACTTCCACAGAAAAGAAAATTACAGTCTTCCTGAGTGAATAAAATAATCAAAACAAGTTAGTAATCCAGACTGCCAAAGGCAGTTTTGGTGAAGTAAATTCTGTTTATTTAATTCACTTCAAGTATACAAAAGAATGGTCAAATAAATGCATGTTAGTGATTCTTAACTTGTTATGTGATTGATGATTGATTGATTGATTGATTGATTGATTGATTGATTGGTTGGTTGGTTGTTATATGGGGGGGGTATTGCAGCTACATGAATGTAGACCTTTGATATTTTTCTCTGCCAGCCTCCTTATTGCCTTGAGACAGGTGTTCTTCCTGGACTGAAATCTTGCTGTTTGGACCAAGATTGCTAGGCAGTGAACTGCCAGGATCCAGTTCTCTCCACCCAGCAATGCCAGGGTCACAGGCACCTATAAACATGCACAGATTTTTACTTACATGGGCCCTGAGATCTGGGACTCAGGTCCTTGTGGCTGTATAGCACTCAGGTCCTCATGCCTGTATAGCCCTCTTGCCTGCTAAGCCGCCTCCCCAACCCCACTGTTTTTTATCCATGGCCCAAATAATCTAGTTTAAATTAACTGCAAGTGCCAAGAAATAATAATGGCTAAACAATATTTTATAATGAAAATTAGATTATTATATGTTAATATAGTGCAGAAATGCTTTGGAATTGTACAGGTAATCAATATTGCAGCAGCTTTATCAAATAAAGTTATTTATTCTGGCACTCAAATTATTTCAGTGATCTAATTATTTGGTTAGTGGGGTTTGTTGCTTTTTTTTCCAATTTTAGAAGAAATTGAATTATTAGCTAGTGGCATACAGATGGCATTCAACTTTAATCAGTCAACTTACTATCAAAGTAAGCCATTTATAGAAGAAAAGAATGGATAACAGTTTTGCAGTGGAGCTTTTAGATTTGAAAATACTTCATAAAAATGTTCTGTGTGGATTGAAGTAGATGCTGTCTTATAGTTCTTGTAAGCTCTAAAAAACATAGATGAAAAAGAACAGTACTCTACATATAGTATAGAAAATACCTTGGTCAAAAGCAGACATGATGAGGATGATTCAAGTACATACTAAGTATGTGGCTTTTACTACAGCGATAACGAAACTATAAGGTCCAGCTGCTTTTTAAAATAGATCAAATAGTGCATTCTAGGAAAGGGAAGGTAAGGAAAAAAGGGGAAGGAAAGGAAAGAAAAGGAAAGGAAAGGAAATCGGTTGTTAAAAGTTATATATAAGTATATAAAAGTTTAATATGTACCATTTAAATATGTCTGATCTTTTTTTAGCTCTGAATTTTGTTAGGTTAAAATAGAATTGTTTCTTGGATTAAATAGGATTTATGGCTGGGTATGGTAGGACACTTTTAATACAAGCATTTGGGAGTCAGAGACAAGCAGATCTCTGAGTTTGAGGCCAGCCTGGTCTACATAGTGAGTTCTAGGACAGACAGGACTACATAATGAGACCCTGTCTCACTGTCCACCTCCAAATAGGGTTTGTATATAAAAGCAGAACATAGCTTATAAGCCATTATGCAAGGGAAATAAATACTACGATAATTTTAAACTATACTGCAACCTAATTGAGTATATACACAAGTATATACTGTATATTTACAATGAATATATAAAAGACAGGAAACTTATAAGGAAAGGCCAAAAAAAAAAATACTCTAAGAAGCAGGGCCAATATACTTAACTGTATGTAAACATTAAGTAAATCTCAGCTTTTTGGCAGCCATAGTGAACAAAAAAATTGGTTTATATATGATTCTTACCTTATGCTAAAGAGGAATGTTATAGTTATTAAGCAAACCCTTGAAACAAATGCAAGCAAGGAATTCTTAGGATACTTGTATGTGCACCGAGTCACAATATGTGAAGGTGTCGGCTGGCATTCAGTATGGTGTCACTGAAAACAGGCTGCCGTGTTTTCTCATGTGCTCCACTTGATGACTTTTGTCTTGCTCTTTAACAGGATCCCAGAAACAACACTGTGTAGTTTTATTTGAGAAATGTCACCAAGTATGTAAGATTTTAAGGGTTACCTCAAGTATGGAACTTAAAATTTGGAAACGAAAAAAATTGACTTGTTTTCTACTAGTTTAGCTTCAAACTAAGATACTTTGTATGATATGTCCAGGTTGAAGTCTCTAGAAAGAAGAAAGAAAAAAAAGTCTTTGTTTATTAAGTCCATTGCCAGTTTGCTAAAAATCTAATTTGCATGAAAGTGAGTCCTGAAAAGTGTATTAGTGCCACTGCACGAATCTGCTTAGACCTGTACATACATGCACACACACAAAATGAGAAATAATGGAGTCTGAATAGAGCCCTTAGATCTCACCAGTGTGGATGTCCTGGTGGAGATATTGTGTTTATATTGTGTGATACCCTCTTGGGACATGAAAATAAATATTCAACAAGAGCATGCTATGTTTGGGGCCTTCAATGTCTTGGGTTGATTGGTTTTTGTTTTTCTGTTTGTGTGTGTGTATACATGCGTGTGTGTGCCCATGCCTGTGTGTCTCTGTATTCTGGTAGTTTCCTGTGAGCCTCTACATACTTAAATAAAAAGCTTAAAACATCTGTATGTCCATGGGGTAAACATATTCTCTTTTCTGTGACAAATATTCTTGCTTCTTTTAGCTCTTCTTGGGATGGACGCTCTCTTTATCCTTCTCCCCCTCCCCCAAGCATACATAAAATTATAAAGCATTACCTCATAATGCTGTTTTTACAGTGTTTGGACAGTTCAAGTAAATAAAACAGCCTGCATGTTTTTGTTCCTCCATACTTTTAACAATAAATAAAAAAATACATAAAATGAAACCAGTAGCGTTGAAAAAAAGACTTAAGAGGTGGGAATAAACAGGTTTATGTTTAAAAGAGAAAGAACAATTCTGCTTGAGAGAAGAACTTGATCAGAAGGCCAGTGTCACAGATTCTGATGTGACTTCCGGTTTCCTGGGAAAGTTCACAAAGCCCCCAGCACAGTGATGGTGTGAACCTTGTGCTGAGGGAGTTCGGAGACGGTGTTGTGGGACAGGCTGCAGACAAAGGTGGCGTTGTTTTCCAGTCGCCTGATAGGGATGCAGCTCCCACTGATAAAGGATGACGATTTTGCATGTTTGCTAGTATTTGTCATCAACCTAAAGCCCACGTTAGGTAAGGATTTACTGTGCATCCTAAGGAATGACGAGAGAAGGCATGCAGGGTGGCTGTGATTGACATTTCCACTTTCACAGTAGCGTGCCGCGTGTATATGGGGAGAGATGTGAGGCAGAGGTTTGGGAAGCTGTCCTGTCTAGCTGTGGTGCCAGAGAGAAGTTTAAATGTGAAGAGGGAGGTTGGGGTGTTACATGGTTACCATTTGTGCCAGATTTAATACTGATATTAAATATTTCAGTAACTAATTCTTACACTTTGAAATCCCTTATGTATTAAAATGGTACTAAGAAACCCAAACTGAGTACATTTTTACCGTTAATAAAAAAATATTAGAGAAGAATAAACTAGCTGTTTGTTCATACTTATTTAGTTCCTAAGTAGCACTGTGTTATAAAAAAACATTAGCAAAGACATGGAGTAATAGTTTTTCGAGTAATTGTAATTTCACGGATATGAAGGGGGAGCTGAACTGTTGGGGGTTTTGCATATGACAAAAATCAATGATTGGGGTTGGGGGGTCAATAAGAAGCCACGTATGTTCTTCACACTTGATGTTTGTGTGACTTGGATGCTAGGTTGCTTCCTTGTGCCTGAGTAGGAATTCTGATTGACCATTGACTTGACTCTTCCTGATTATTAAGGTTTAGGAGATGTAGGGAAAAATCACTTTATAAAGCCCTAGGAAAAGGAATGTGTGAGCGTTAACTTTTTTGTTGTTTGTTTTCATTTTACCTGTTAAAGCTGAAGTTTTGACATAAACATAAATTTCCCACTCTTGTTTGTTGAAAACCTATTAATACATACTATCCTCTGTTGTATCTCAATAATAGCATTCATAGGTCATGATAAGAGCATGGAAATACATAACTTTGAAAGCCTACACATAAAGGCATCATTTAAATCTAAATATAATATTATGTCACAAAATTCAAGTTTATGCTTCTGACATGATTATTTAATGATCAGGGTGGTTTTTATCCCCGTGACTCATTTTTTATAATTCAACTAATGGAATATTTATAATGTTTGGTCTCCTGTCTATTTTTTTAGTGGATGCTATTAGCACTTAGAACATTTAAAATATGTTTTTTGAGTTTGAGAAATGATGTTAGTGTTTTGTAATCTTTCTTCATTTGAAATCTTAAAGATTTGAACATGCTTTTAGTCACATAAAAATTCAGTGTTTTGGCAAAACGATAGATAGAATTTAAGCATCAGAATTTAATTTTCTCCCCAAGTAGATTTGTAAATACCTTTGTCTTTAAAAACATTATAGATATGTCTACCATTAACCCAGGAAAATACTTTCTTTTGGTAAAATTAAACAGAATTATTTATATTATTATATATTAAATGTATTATATATTAACATAGATAGTAATATTTAAGGAGAGTAGAAAAAATCCTTCATAAGCGTACAGCTCAGAATGGCAGATTTATGTGTTTCACTAATGGATCAGATCATTGCCGGCCATCCCCTTCAACTGTCAAGGCCCCTTTGTGACACCAAACATTTTTCCCTTTCCTTTTGAAGATATTAATCACATAATAAAGATTGTACTTGCAAAATTTACAGACTGAGAAAATACATTTATACTGTAGAAGTACAATATCCAGAATTTGGTGTGTGGGGTTGGGGATGAGATGGGCTCTCTCTGAGTAACCCAGGGTCACTTCAAACTTGTCATCTTCCTGTCTCAGCCTCCTCAGTCCTGGGGCTGCAGATGCGCTGTCACAGCAGGCTGGGCTTGGCTTCCTCTATGGGAGGAGGCGTCCAAAGTCCAGCCGCACTTGTCATAACTTACAGTCAGGAGAATCATGCCACAGAAGGTGGAAACTAAAGGTGGACCTGTTTTTAATCAGCCTTCTATAAACATAGAGAAAAATTAATCCCTGCTGAGTCAGATTGAAATAGAAACACAAAGACTTGTTTGTAGAGTGGTTTGGGGGTTAGGGGAGTAAGGGTTAGGTGCTTCCCAGAGGAGGGAGCAGTTTGCTGGTGCAGAAAGGTCAGGGGTTGCTTTGTTTCTCTGGCTTTTATTGTTACTCCTATATGCTTTTTTTCCCCCTCTGTGGAAACTCTTAAGTGTAAGGTTCTTAGTTGACACACACAGGAGGAAAAAATAGCAGGTGTTCTCCTTTGATCTCTGTTGCTATAATCTTGAAGCACTGATTAAAAGCAGCTTGGGGTAGGAGGATTCATTCACACTTGTAGGTCACAGTCCATTCTTGAAGGCAGTCAAGGCTGGGACTCAGGCAGGAACTTGAAGCATCAAGTAGGGAAGAGTGTTGACTTGCTGGGCCTGCTTTCTACACAGCCCAGGACTCCCTGCCCATTGAATGTTGTCTGCTACCATAACCTGGGTGCTCCTGTATCACTTTATCAAGACGTGGCCTCTGATCTGCATCTCAACTGATCTTCGTGATCCCCCAGTTGAGGCTTCTCTGAGATGACTCTGGGCTGTGTCAAGTTGACACTTGAGGCTAACCAGGACACAGGTCAGCAGTAGTTTTGTTTCTGTACATTTTGGGAATGAATATTCAAAAGGTCAAAATAATTTCTCATCTATCAAAAGGTTCAGATCTTTCTATTGAGACAGAAGCCATGAGGAACTGGGATAGGGAGTGAGGCTACCTAGAATTCATAATGTTTAAAGTGGAGACTTCTGGAGAGATGATGGCTCAGCTAAGAGTGCTTGCCATTCTTGCAGAGTAAGGATTCAGTTACCAGCCCCCACACGGCAGCTCACAATAGTCCAACTCCAGTTCTAGGGCATCTGCTGCTCCCATTTGACCTGCACAGGCACCAGGCCTGTATTTGATGAATGTTCTACTATGGGCAAAACACACATACATATAAAGTAAAATTAAATCTTTATAATTTTGTGTGTCAAATTGACTGAACCACAGACTAAACCGATATTTGGTCAAACACTGCACTGTGTGACTGTAAGGTAGTTTGGAGTTACTGCATTGAGTAAAGTACTTTGCCCTCATTCATTCTCGTTGTTGAAGCCCCATAGAAAATAAAAAACTCTGCCCCCTCCCCCAGGAGAGTGGGAATATCTTATGCAAAATGTGAACCTGAGAAATCAGTCTTTCAGAACTCATTTATTTTTAATAATATATTTTATTTGAAACATCCAAACATTTATACAATGTATAAATGTATACATTAATGTATATTGATGATATCTTCCCATAAAACAAAATAAATAAATCTTTATTTAAAACAAATAGAGCCTTTAGATATGACCTGACTAATCCCTGCCAGATTTTAAAGATACAGAGACTGAATTTTGAGAGTTCAATTTTCAATATCGGCAGCTCCATCAGAAACCTAACAACCATGTCCCTGGTTCATTGCCTCTGTAAGTGATATATTCTTAGAAGTTATTACAGATACATAAATACTCCGACATTAAATAAATATGCCTGTGCTTCTACCTGAACAGTTTCATTCTCCAAATGAAAATACAGGAAAACACATGTCCTGAGAATTTTTCTAAAATTCTAAAAAGTAAATAAATAAAATTCTAAAATCTTAAATGAGCATTTTGTTCAATCTGTTGTAAATTACAAAAATAAATACTATTATTTGAATGAAGATGAGTAAAATCAGATGAGGAAGGAAAACAAAATCTTCCTTTAAATGTATGTGTGTGAGCGTGCTTAAGTTTGACGCTTTACTCTTGACATGTCTCTCAGCGTAGAAGAGCGTATAAACACCACTTGCTTTATTGAGAAATAAAGGATGTTCTAATTTGATCAAATTTTTAGTAAGAAAGTAATCTAGGTAAAAGTTTGACAGTTTTACTGTTATTAGTACAGTAGAAAAATAGGTATACCCTTCAAGTTCTCACACAGATAACTATGGTTTTATACTATTTCTTCTAGGTATTGAGTGGTAACACTTAGGAGCAGGGATAGGCTATGAGGATTGGGCCGAAGGAATCCCCGAGAGGAAGGAAAGCGGGACGTTCCATCAGAATCTACTTAGTTCCCTGGGAAAGGAGACAGAGAGAAGAAGGGTCAAACAAACCCATAGGGTGTCCAAAAACCATAGATGATAAAAACTGAAATGATATCAGCCTTATAATTGCCCTAGATATTTTCTTCCTTTTCTAGGCTGAAGACATTTGCACTGAATCATTTACTCTTTTTATACTTTAACTGGATACCCTTTCCAGTTTGTTGCAATGGCAGTTTATTGACATGACAAAAGTGAGCTTCGTTCGTTTTATACCTGAAAATCGTTTTTCCTTATATTTAAAGTGAAATGAAGTTGAGCGGAAAACAGCAAGATCTTACTAATGCGCCAGTCAGAAGCCAGGCATGTTTGACATGGATCTGTTAAAGAAACATGTCAGTGTGGGGAGGTGAGACGCTCACTGTAGATACTCTCCTCTTCCTCAGCTCCCCAAATCCAGGGCCCATCCTCAGCCCCTCCTGAGACTGCAGCTGTGACCTTGCTGTGGCCGCCCTTCACCACTGCCTCCATCTGCAGTGGACCATACAGATCTCCCCTCAAGCATCCCTCCTTACTCGCTGCTTTATCCCTGCCCCCATCCCAGCAGGCATGCCCTAGAAACTCTGGCCACTGGAGCCACAGAAGCCAAGCCGGTAAGCAAACAGGCAGAGGCAGGTCTTCATTCACCTCCTCCAAATCATCCCCCAGTCTCATCCCCAGCTTTGCAGCAGACTGGTTGCTGCTGCCACCTTCTCCACGTGGATCGCACAAATCTTCCCCTCCTAACTTCCTGCACTCCCTGGAAACTCTTTGATAAGGGAAACAGGTAGACTAGTGTAGATCTTCACCTCTCCCTCACCTCCTCCAAATCCGATCCCCCAGGCCCAGCCCCAGCACTGTAACACAGCACTAGCCATGGCCTCTCCATCCACATCCCTATAACCCCATCGCCAGTGGATCACTCAGATCTTCCCCTCCTGGCTTCCCTGCCTCACCCACTGCTTTATTCCAGCTCACAAACCCAGCGGACATTCTTGGGAGCCCACAGGCCACTCTGACCAGGGAAGCGGGGAGCGTAACTACAGATCTTCACCTCTTCCTCCTCAGTTCCTCAAATTCCAATTCCCCATTCATTCATTCCCCAGCTCTGTAGCAGACTTTCGGCTGTCACCCTTCTTCACTCTCTGTCCCCTTTTCCAGGGAACTAAGCAGATTCTGATGGAACATCCTACTTTCCTTCCTCCCGGGGATTCCTTTGACCCAATCCTCATAGCCCATCCTAAGTGTTACCACTCAATACGTAGAAACACATTTGACCAAGAACCCCCAGCCCCACATCCTCACAAGAACCAGAGACCATAACCAAAGCCAAGGAACAAAGCACCTACTCAACAAAGATAAGACCAGATACCAGCACTGAGAATTACAGTGTTCTTAGACCCAGGTGCCTAGATGGCAGCACAAAATCACATTAACAGCCAGGACCATATGTCTCCATTAGAGCCCAGGAACCCTGCCACAGCAGCCCTGAGTGTTGTACTATAGCTGACGCACAACAAAAGACCTTAAAATAGGCTTTATGAATATGAATTAAATAGGAAATAAAAAATGCTTTAAAGAATTCTTATGAAAACAAAAAGTTGAAGGAAATGAATAAAACTGTTCAAGACCTGGAGGTCATAATAGAATCAAAAGAGAAAACACAAAATGAAGGATGTCTGGAAGTAAAAATGGATGAACTCAAAACAGGCCTCTCTGAGGTAAGCCCCACGAATAGAATATAGGAAAAAGAAGAGAGACACTCAGGTCTTGAAGACATGGTAAAGAAATGGATAGATCCCTTGGTAAAAAAATATATATATATATATATATGAAATATAAAATGACCCACTGACTTACAAAGGCATAGAGTTACACCTCAATAGAGACTCTGAAAGCCAGAAGAGACTGGACAAATGTTCTACAAAGTCCATGAGATAACAGTTGCCAGTCCAGACTTTGAACAGAATGGGTAGAGAAAAAAGACGTTCCGTAATAAAACCGGATCTAAGCACTATCTGTCTACAGATCCTGCTGTACAAAGGGCACTAGAAGGAAACTCCAAACTGTAAAGGTTAACCACACCCAAGAAAATACAAAGAATTAACAATTCCAGACCAGCAAATTAAAAAGGGATATAAACACACACACACACACACACACACACACCACCACCACCACCACAACAACAACAAACAACAAACATGAAATGCCAAACACTGCTTATTGACAAATCCCAACATCAGTGGTTTTAATTCCCCAATAAAATCACGGAGACTAACACAATAGATAAGGAAGCAGGATTCATCCATCTGTTGTACATAAGAAAAATACCTTAACATACCTCATGGTCAAAGGATGGAGAATGATATTCCAAGCAAAGAATATCAGATATTTAAATGGTGATACCAGCTAAGAAGCAAGCTGGTATCACCATTTAAATATCTGACAGAATAGACTTCAAACCAAAGCTAATCAGAAGAGACAGTGAAGAAACTGACATACTCCTCAAAGGAAAAATCCACCAAGGAATTGCAATTTCTAATATCTATGCCACACACATGCTGACTCCCAGGTTCATAAAAGAATCACTCCTACAGCTCTGATCACATTGACACACTTAGATATTGGGAGGCTTCAATACCTGACTTTCGCCAATAAATAGGTCATCCAGACAAAAACAGAACAGAAATGCTGTAACTGACAGATGTTATAAAACAAATGGAGCAAATAGATGTTTACAGAATATTTCACCTAAACACACCTAAACACCTTCTCACTGCTTCATGGAACTTTTTGAAAATTTACTACATGCAAGTTTTAACAGATACAAGAAAATTGAACTAATACCCTGCATCCTATCTGGCCACCACGGATTAAAAGCTAGATAGTAACAGTAGCAAACAGAAAGCTTACAAACCAATGGAAACTGAACAGCTCACTACTGATTGAAAAAATGTGTCCAGACAGAAATTAAGAAATGAAAGGCTTTCTAGAATTGACTGAAAGGAAGACACAACATGCCCAAAATGTATAGATCACAATAAAGGTGGTTGTAAGAGACATGTTAGCACTAAGTGCCCCATAAAAATAACTAGAGAGATCGCATACTAGCCACTTAACATCTGAAAGCTCTAGAACAAAAATCAAACCCAAAGGGAATAGATAGCAAGAAGTCATCAAACTTGGAGCTGAAATCAATAACATAGAAACAAATAGTACAGTGAATCGGTGAAACAAAGAGTTGCTTCTCTGAGAAGGATCAGTAAGACAGACAAAGCGATATCCAGATTAGCAGAGGTGCTGCTGAAAGGGGACACGACAGTAGAGCCAATAGGAAACCAAGAGAATCAGGGGGATGTGCTTTAAAATCCCATGCTCCACCAAACTGGAAAATGAAAAAGAAGTCGATAATTCTCCTGATATGCACCACTTACCAAAGTTAAATCAATATCAAAGAAGCAATTTAAACAGACCTATAACCCCTAGTGAAATAGAGGCATTCATTTTTTTTTAAAAAAGCCCAGAGCCAGATGGATTCAGTGCAGAATTCTAACAGACTTTCACAGAAGAGTTAATGCCAGTACTCTTCAATTATTCCACAAAATAAAAACAGAATGGATACCGCCAAATTTGTATTACATGTCCCCAGTTACCCTAATACCTAAATCACATAAAGACCCAACAGAGGAAGAAAATTACAAATTAATTTTCCTTATGAACAATATGTTGTGTTACGAACCTTTTCCTGGAGAGATTCAATGCACCATTTTGCTCATCTCAGATAGGAAACCCACAACAGACCAAAGTTCAGATACCACCAAAATACAACTTGGTGGTTTTTTGGAGTTACTTAAAGGAGCAGATATGAGTCAAACACAGCTGTATCAGTAAGGTACTCACACTTGCACATGTAGCACATGCACACACACAACATGGATGACTGCACACACAAACTAGCAAACCTACACAGCCTTCAGACAGCCCAGTAGGTTGGAGAGTGTTCTTTGCTGGCCAACACTTCCACAGGGTAGCTCAGCTTGTCTACACTTCTACAGGGTAACTCAGCTGATCCCTGCTCCTTCCAAGCATCTGCTCTGCTCAGAGTCATTACAGCCCTTCTCTCTCAGTCTTTTTTAAACACAGCTTTACCTCTGAGAGGGACAGGTTTTATTGTATACTCTGGCAGGGACTGATCTACTGATTCTGGTTCATTTCAGGGAATTCCTGAAGCTAGTTTTTAGTGGTCTACCTCCCTGCTTAAGCTCCCCTACAGGATGGGAATGTTTTAATCTTGGAGGAGTGTTACATAACAACACAGAGTCAAAGGTGCTCAATAAAATATTTGCAAACAGAAAAGAAAGACGCATTGAAAAGATCATCCAGTATCATCAAATTGCCTTCATCCCAGAGACGCAGGAATGGTTCAATATATGAAAATCAATGAGTGTAATCCACCAAATAAACAAGATGAAAGATGAAAAGCACACATCCTCTCACTGGATGCGGACAATGCTTTTGATAAAATCAAATGTGATAAAAGTCTTGGTGAGATTACAGATAGGCAGTTTACACCAAGCCCGTAGCCAACATCAAGTTAAATGTAAAGAAACTCAAAGCAGTTCCACTAAAGTCAGGACCAAGATCAAGTTGTCCACTCTTTTCTATATAGAAATATAGTACTTGAAGTCTTAGCTAAAGCAATAAGACAACTAAAGGATATCAAGGGGATAGCAATTGGAAAGGAAGAAGTCGAGTATCAATTTGCAGGTGCTATAATAGGACATAAGTGACCTAAAAATTCCACTGAGGAACTTCTTGTCTGCACCCCCTCCCAGGAGAGTGGAATTAGCATCAAAATACAAACAGTATCAGGCCCCAACATAAGAGGACTTATGCTTTTTTGTAATTCTTATTCCTGAAGTTTGGGAATGAATCATGTGAAGCTTGAGAGAATTTGGATGCGTTTACTTCACACATGAGCATGTGATTCTCCCACCCACAGTGCCTAGGACCTTATTTCTTCTTTGAGTGTTCTAATGCCCAGGAAGCATCTACTACGCCTGTAGATAAACATGGGCGGGGTGGGGGGAGTTCTATCAGGAGTCAGCTGGTAGAGCATCTCATCCCCTTCCCCTTCTCCTCTTCATGCTTGTTCCTTTCCTTCCCATGCTCCATGGGAGGCCTTCACAAGATGCTGAGGAGAGATACTGTCACCATGCTTTCATCCATGCTGAGGAGATACTGTCACCATGCTTTTCGTCCATGCTTCTGAATCCCAAGCCAGGAGCAACCTCGTATCAGCCTAAATTGCCCAGTCCCAGATAATGTGTTATAACAATAGAACATAGACTGACACAGAGGAATTGTGCAGTCAGTCCTCAGACACAGGGTAAGAACCCAGACATAACAGCACATATGATGTAAGAATCCATTTCCATAAAAAGCCAAATAATGTGTAGCGACAGAAAACAGTGCTTCCTGGAACCAGAAGCCAAAGGAGAGGTAGCCTGCAAGCAGGGGGAGTCGGTTGGTTTTGATCAAAATAGACAGTACTTGACCATGGTGACAATATCTTGATTGTATAAATCTCAAAGTTTATCAGTTGCACACTTTAAATCCTTATGATTTTTCTTTTGTGTATTGTCTCTAGCCAGAATCTATATGTGCACACATTTTTTTTTTTTTACATTCAGGCTTTAATGTCCTTCTAAGAAACATGACCATGCTTGTTTTCTGACCCCCTTAGGTAAGACATTTCTGTATTTGAACTTCTGTCATACTTCGAACACTTAATTATGTTTAAAACTTAAATATTTTCCTTATACTTCTCTCCTTTATCCAAATAGAACGTTGAATTGATTATATTTGTGTTTATAGTGTATAATTTAGTATATGAAATACAAGACTTGCACAAAATCTTTGATTAGCGAGAGAGATTAAATTTTTCATAGTTTTCTGAGATACCGCATTAAAGTAACTGTTCAGTACATGTAGGTATCAGTATCTCAGATAAGGAAACTTACCCCATTAAATATTATTTAATTTAGATTATAGATGAGCTAGAAGAAACATTTTAATTATATACAAATCTACAGATGTTCATGGATTTATTAAAGATGTTAGGTAACTATACTTGTATTATAAACATTTTATTTCTATAAAGCTTTAATTAAGGCTGTTTTTTCCATTCATCCCTCCAGAAAAGATGTTTATTCTATTCTTCCATAACATGATGTAAATAATTGTTAAAGCCTTTGTGTGTTTACTGCTCTGTCTGTCTCAATAGAGTAGAAAGTATGAAAGGGAAGCCTTCCAGCACTCTTGTCTGTGTTCAGTACCTTGATAAAAGGGCTAAGCAGTGAGCACCTATTCTGTTATTGTGGATACGACCTTTCCTCCTAGGTTCTGTTCATTGTCATTGCATACATTTTGAAGCTTTGTGGGGTTTTGTTTTTTAGATGCTTGTGTGTTTTGGATCAATCCCATATTCTATTATATTGCTCTTTAACTGTGGTATTAATTCCTGTTTTGATGTCTGTGTCTGGCAGTATAGACACACTAGCTTTCATTTGTTTAGTGTGTTATCTTTAACCAACCTTTACCAATATTGCTGAATGTTCTTCTACTCCAGGTAGGCTCCTTGTAGAGCATGGGTAGAGCTTGCTCCTGTTTTAGGTCTAATCTGATTAGCTATGTCTTCTAAGTGAAAGGCTTGAAATCTACTTTCACTTCTAAGTGATAGGCTTAGACTTGAAATCTACCAGCTTCCGAGCTGCTTTCTGGTCATCTGAGCTATTCTTTGTTCCTTTACCTTCCTGCTTTTGAATGTTTTGGTGATGGTGTAGATAGATATGGTGAAAGAAATTTAATGTCTGCAAATGATCCCATTTTCTTTTACATTGGATTGTTAGTGTGGAAGGCAGGTCAAGTCAAATATACTCAAGAGTTGAACTGGGTTTATTTTGTTCTTCTCTTACATAAACCAAACCCTCCTGTTGGTGTGCTGTTATCTCCTGGGTCTTAGAATGCCTCTGCTGGAGGACTTTCCCGAGGGTTCCTGTTTTCCCTGCAGCCAGGAGCAATTGGTGGCAGCCTGTGTCATAAGGGAATGCTGTCAAGGTAGTAAACAGGCCAAAACTAATACAAGGAAGCTAGGACTTAGGTTGTTTTCAAGCATTTATTCTGTTTATTTTTCCTAGCTCAGAATAAAAAGTCATTTCCCTTCCTTTCTTGAAAATAGAATTCCTAATTTACCATGACTGTGTCTAGGAAAAATTACTTACAAAAAATAAATAGACTTTGAATTATAATGATCAGTGATTTAAAAGCTAAAAGTGGCAAAACGTGAGGGTTTGCTTCCTATGAGCACACACAGATAGACATCACACATTAGGTTCTTTCTGTATGTCCACCATGGAGGTAGACACAGTAGGGAAAGAAAGAAGCAGGAAGCCCCGTAGCTCACAGCAGCTCAGTGTACCTCCTCCTGCTCCCCTCGCAGACCAGGGTACCGACAGATGCTGGACTACGGTGTGAAGACAAGCTCATCAGCACCGGCTGCTGCACTTCAATATTTTATGTCGTTACCTTGGGAATAATAATGTTTTCTAATATTAAATTCTTACTGAAACTAACACTCTGAGTTTTAACAAAGAAAAAAGAAAAGAAGAGAAAAGAAAATGTCTTTTCTAAGAATGTAGAGTAGTAAGAAGGTTCCGGTATTTTCATTCCGTTCTTTGGGGGCCTTATGTGATGACAGCACACCTACAATTTCCCTTAACTGAAATGTCTTAGGATCTGTTTGAAGCAAACCTCACTGTCTTTTATTTACTGCTAGGTATACCTGAACGAGGAATAAACTGGATGGAAATTGCATCTAAAAACCATCATGACTATTATTCTCCTCGTGTCTTTTGTTTTCTCTGTGAAGTAGGAAGTATTCGTGTTGTGGCTTGCATAGCCCTACCTCTCTGTCCTCTATAACCTGGACTATGTACACCTCACACTGCACCCAATGAATTTCCCTATTAATATCAAGACTCGTTACTGTGTTTTGCCAATTTAAGCCCTGAACTAATTCTATGTGAAATAATGTGTCAGTCAACTCTGCGCACCATGAGACGTTTAGACCGTTGTTAGATGACTTAATATTGGATGTCCTAAAATGATTTCTTGAAAAGGGGACCAGATAACTTTTCAGAAATTAATCTTTTAAAATATCTACTCAGTTGGTGCTGAAAATCAAACAGTACATGATGGCTCGTACCTGTAACTCCAGGGCTGAGCTCACTGAGACAACAAGGTTGCTGGTGAGAACCCAGCCTATGCTTCTCTAGATCCGTAGAGTCAAGTGCTTTCGCCTTCTCTAAACTAGATGGGAAGGAAAATACTTCTCCAAAAGATACTTACTAAGAGAACATGGAACTAGACTTCAGACTTTCCAAATTCCACTTGATGACATTTAATCATGATGACTTCTTTAAGCTAAGTATGAGTTGAAATAAAAGCAAAAACTATGAATTATGGTTTCTTATCTATTGTTATGTTCTTAGTTCTGAAAAATATTCAGAATCAGAGGTTTCTCAGTGCCTGGTTTCTGTTCTGGCTGTCAATAACTTTGAAAGTGTCTGCACTTCTGTGCTCTGTAGCACACACACAGCGTGTCCAGAGGCAGCGTCTTTGTCCCATGCAGAGTTCATGTACAGATAGTGTTGTTCAAAGCACAGTGAATAGGCAATGCATTTATAAGCCCCAGACTCTGAATGTGTAAAAGAAACTCTTTGGGGCTGGGGACATAGTCTGTTAGTAAAATGATCGGCACACAAACATAAGGACCCAAGTTCAGTCCCCACCACCTAACGAAATTGGTGGTATTTGTTGTGTTTTATAAACAAGAGAAGAGACTGGGATATGTTTTTGGTAGAGCCAGGTATGGTAAGGTGGGAGGGGCACCTCTGTGGGCCCATGCTGAGGCATCCCTTTCCCCTGAGGTACCAGCCATATGATGGATAGAGGATGGAATAGAGTTTATTTAGGGCATAGGGAGAGGGGAGTTGGGAAGGGAGTAGAGATAGAGAGATGGGGGAGGGGAAGAAGAGAGGCCAGGAACATGGAGAGAGAGGGGGAGAAGGGGCAGGGAGAGAAGAGGAAAAGAAGAGAGTAATGGGAGGGTAAAAGAGATAAGAGAGTGAGGAGGGGGCAAACGGCCCCTTTTCTAGTGAGTTGGGCATACCTGGCTGTTGCCAGGTAACTGTGGGGCAGAGCCTAGAAGGAATGATAATAACATTCCTCCATTTTGGTTTAATTAAAAAAGAAAAACTAGACAGAAGCGATGGTGAAGCAGGAATAGGGTCGTCGTGATCTTTACTTACTGCTTGCTTTGGGATGACTGGTCTCTGGGGAAAACTAAGAAAATGGGGATGAGGATGTTGGTCCAGCAGTATTGACTTGTAATCCCAACAGGAGGGCAGTGGATGCAGGACATCCCTGGGGCATGCTGGCTATCAGGCTGTGGTGCCTTTCCCTGTTTCTGCAGAGGAAACAATGCACCCTCAGCCCCTGGAGCCATCATGCCTGCCTGCTGCAGCACTTACCTGTTGTCATGGAGATGGAGTCCTTTCCCTCATATAAGCCCTTCTTTCTATAAGTTTCCTTGTTCATGGTCTTTTATTATGGCTACAGAAAACCACACTAGGTAAGCACAGGATCCCAGTGAGGGATCCTCTCAGAAAACAAGGTGCACGATTCCAAGATTGACCTCCAGTCTCTACACCCAAGTGCATATGAATCCACACACATAAACACACATACACAAGTGCTTTTGACTTGCTAAAACTTGATCGCAAATGAAATAATTGCATCAAGTTATCACCTTATACATGTACTTTTCACAATAATTTTATTTTTTCTCAGTAATTTTAAACAAAGTTTAGATAAATGTTTTTTGGACTGAATAGTACTTACTGTTTATTTCTCTCAGACTTAGAATTTTCTGTTCTGCTTTTTATATCACTGCAGTTATGATGTTTACTTAATTATAAGCTTATTAAGTTTTCTAATTTGATGCCTCTAGCTCTCATCTGTTTAACTGGCATAGTAAAAACAAATAATCCCACACAGTTCAAACGTTTGGCTTAATAACTGGCTAATACAAATAACATGAAGTCAAATGCCTATTGCCTGATGTCATTAAGGCACTAGCCGTGGTCCGCAATACAATGTGCGGCCCAGAGCAGGTATAGTGCAATATTTAATTTTTCGTTAATTTATCCACAAGAATACTAACCAGTCGTGAGGTGATATATATCCTATGTGAAATGAGAGAAACATGGAACGCCACACACTACATGACTGTGCTCATGAGAGATAACTGCATTCTATAATTGATGGATGGATCCTCAGTCTCCTATTTATACTTGCTGTATAACTCATACTTGAAAATAAACCACCAACTTTCTAGTTTTTTCCCAACATCTGTGAGATATAATCATAACATTCAAGTTTTATTTCTTGCTTTTGGTCACAGAAAGTACAGTCTCTTTACATATTGCTCTTAGACAATGTTGGTATGAAAAAATTATCATTTGGGGACTGGAAACAATATTCTATGATGTACTATCATTAAAGAATGAGGTAAGGTTTATAGGTGTTGGTGGGTTCCTCCAGTGGCTATATGTATCATAATTATGAAGAATTAAGATATAAATTGCATTTCTATATATACATACATACACAAATGGCAAAAATGTTAAAATGAAACAAAAAAAATCCATAAAAAATATGGAGTTTATTTTGTGTTGACCAACTAACTACTCCTGGGCCTGGGGCCTACGCCGCAGAGTGGTTGATACTCCCAAGGACACTCCATTAGAGCAAACTGATTTTTCATTTGCCGGAAGGTATCAATTGCAAGTTCTTCTTGGTTCAGTATGGGACCTCATCTAACTTGAATCTTCGCAGATCCTGCCCTGTGCATGCTGCCACAGTCTCTGTGTGTTCGTCTGTGCACCAGTCCTGTTATGTCTGGGAAACAGTTTGCTTGGAGTTCCACACCTCTTCTGGCTCTTACAATCTTTCTACGTCCTCTTCTGCATAAATCTTTGAGCCTAGAGGGGAGGATAAAGACGTCCCATTTAGGACTGATTGCTTCAAAGTCTCTCATTCCATTCGGCATGTTATCTAACTGTAGGTGTCTGTTAATTATCAAACTTTAAGAAGCTTCTCTGGTGAAGGTTGAACAAGGCATGGATGTGGGTACAGCATCACATTATTAGGAGTCATGTTATTGCTATGCTCCTTTAGCAGAAAAATAGTAGTGTGTTTTCCTCTAGGCACATGATCTATCAGGTCTAGGTTCTTGGCCATTCTAGCAGTGCCGGGTGTGGGTTCTGTCTCATGAATTGGGTCTTAAATCTGTACAAAAATATTTGGTTAATGGAGTATCATCTGTGCCACCGCTGCACCAGGGTATCCTGCAGAGAGCTGGCTGTCATAGATAGCAGGCGTTGTAGCTGGGTGGTGCCGATGATTACCTTTCTCCTCCCACAGTGTCGCGAGTTCCTTGAATGATTGGCACCATGCATGCTAGTCAGGAGGGGTGAAGCTTCTAGGTAGTTAGACACCAGCTTGACTTCTTTGTGTTCGAAGACATAACTGTTGCCTTCAGAAGCAGAGTCTTACCATCAGGCTGTGGGGGGCAATCAATAGACTTGGCAATAGCCTGTGATGTTTGGGCTGTTCCATGAGAGCCCTTTGACCAACAACTCAACTAAATGTAACCCATTTCTGGTATTAGAGCATAAGATGTCTAGTCAGGGCATTGCCTTTCCCCATTATATTATGAGTCCACTTAAATTTCCTTCAAATGTGTATATATTTTTTCATAAATATTTTCTATAGACTGCCATGTTTTCTGTGAGGCCTTCAGTGTTAGTTGTCCCTCCCCAAATTCCCTCCTCTAACCTGCTTTCTCATCCCCACCCTTTTAAACCTACAATTCTGGTTTCCCCCTTTCTTTATATAAACCTATATTCTGTCTTTCCATCCTTTGGAGAACCTCTCCTACTCCCTAGTCCATTACTCGGAAACTGACTTCTCGTTATTCAGAGTGTAGGCCACATAGGGGAAGCTTAAGACAATACCCACATATTAGAGAAAACATGCAGTATTTGGTTTTGGGGGACAGTTGGGGTGGCAGGGTCTGGCTTACGTCACTCAGGATGATTATTTTCTAGATCCATCCATTTATCTGTGAATCTCATTTTTTAAATGGCTGTGTCATACTCCATTGTGTAAATGGCAGAAATGTACACGGATGAGCACAGGTCTCTGCAGTAAGGTGCAGGGGCCTTTGGGTTGTGTGCCCAAGATCTTCTGGTAGATCTATTGACTGTTGAGAAAGCTTCACTCTGATTTCTATAGTGTCTGTACGAGTTTGCACTCCCACCAGCAGTAAGTGTCCCTTTTCCTGGTATCCTTGCCAGCATGTGCTGTCGTTTGTTTTGTTGGTCTTGGCTATTCTGACTGTATAAGATGAGACCTCAGAGTGCCTTTAATTTTCATTTCCATGATAGCCTAGGGTGTTGAACATTTAAGTGTTTTTCAGACATTTGTGTTTGATCTTTTGAAAAATCTCACCTTAGTTCTGTACCCCAATTTTAAATCTCCTTGATTTTGTACCCCCATTTTTAAATTATTTTCTTGATGTTCAGGATTTTGGTGGTGATGAGGGGGTGTTTGTTAGTTCTTTGTATACTCTAGATACTAACCTTCTATCAGATACATAACTGTTGATCTTTTCCCATTCTGTAGGCTATAGCTATGCCCAATGAGAGTGTCATTTACAGAAGCTTTTTAGCTTTATGTTTCCACCTATTAACTGTTGGTCTTTATGTCTATGCTGTTGGTTTCTCTTGCTCAGAAAATCCTTGAGTTCAAGCCTGTTCTCCATCCCCTTTTTGACTGGATTCAGGACTGGTCTTGTGCTGAGATCCTTGAACCATTCGGAGTTGAGTTCTGTGCAGGGTGACAAGCATGAATCTATTTGTGTGCATCCTCATGCAGTCCTCTACTCTGACCTGCACCATTTGTTAAAGGTGCGACCGTTTCTTGAGTTTGTATTTTTGGTTTCTTTGTCAAAAATCAGGATCCATAGGTGTATGGAATTATCTATATTTTCAGCTTGATTCCATTGATCATTTTTAGGCGAGTACCATGCTGTTTTGATTACCATAGCTTTGTAGTACAATTTGAGGTTGCGGGGTGGCAACGCCTGCTGCAGCAGTTCTTTTATTATCCAGCTATTTTATTATTTTATTAATTATTTTTTATTATTTAATTATTTTAGTTATCTTGAGTTTTTTGTGGTTCCATATGAAGTTGAATTTTTTTTCAAATTTCTGTGAATTTTGTTGGACTTTTGTTGAGGATTGCAGGCATTTCTCACAGTATTAATCTTTCCCATCCTTGGACTTAGGAAGTGTCTTTCCATCTTCCGGTGTCTTCAATTTCTTTATTCGATGTCTTAAAATTTTTCATTATACAAGTCTTTTACTTGGTTTTATATGTGTGTGTGTGTGTGTGTGTGTGTGTGTGTGTGTGTGTGTGTGTGTGTGTGTGTGTGTATTTTCAAGACTCTTTTGAAAGGTACTGTTTCCCTGATTGCTTTCTCGGTATTTGTCATTTGTACATAGGAAGGCTACTGATTTTTGTGTTTATTTTCTATCCTGCTACATTGCTGAAAATGTTTATCCGCTATAGGAGCTTCCAAATGGAGTCTTTAGGGACTTTTAGGTATAAAATTTTATTCTCTGCAAATAAATTTGATTTCTTCCTTCTTATTTATCTCCAGTTGTCTTTTTGCTCTAAGACTTCAAGAACTATATTGAATAAATATGGACAGAGTGGGCACCCTTGTCTGATTCCTGATTTTAGTGGAAATTCTTTGAGATTCTCTCCACTTAGGATACTATATGGACTTGCAGTTAATTGCCTTTATTATGCTGAGGTATGTTCCTTGTATCCTGGACTTTTATCAGGCTGAAGCATGATTCAAAGTAAGTCTGGAGAGACTGGAATGAAGGACAGGTTGCCTACCCAAGTCCCAGCCTAGTGTGACCACTGGGACTCTCTGGTAGAGAATGTTTCTGAGTGTTGTGGAGAGTCAAAAAGGACTGGGGATGAGCTTTAAGGAATGGCCGAAAGGGTCAGCCTAAAGGAGCTGTTGTGTGATTGATTGATTGATTGATTGATTGATTGATTGATTTTTATCACTTATGAGCTCTGTTGATAGAGAGCCAGCTTAGCTTTGGACTGACTGTGGTCGGTCACAGTGACTCACATGTAATACCAGCACCTGGGTAGCTGATAAGGAAGTATTGATAGGGTTTCAAGGCCAAAGTTGGTTATAGAATGAGCTCCACACCAGCCTGAGCTACAGAGTGAGACCCTGTCTCAAAGTTAATTAAATGGGCTCAACATAACTGCATGTACTAGGGAACTAGGACTGGAAATAGGTTTCTTAAAGATTTCTTCTAAGGCTTAAGCATTCACAATTTATATTTTGAAAGCTCGCCTTTGCTCAGCAACTGAAGTCGAATTCTATTTGAGTTTTGTAAACTTTTGATTGGATATACTATATATCCACATAGTAAATATTTAGATTGTTAACTATAAATGACTTTCTAAAATACTATCCATATACACATTGACTAGTTTTTACTTCGTTGTTATTGTTGTTACTGGAAATTATTTTTAATCTTGTTTTAAGACCGGATCTTGCTCTGGCAGGAGGCTAGCTAGAACTTGGAGTTCTTCTTCCTCAACTTTCGAAGTGATAGATTCCAAGTGTATACTGTGCCTGACTGGAAAGTAAAGGTATATGTGTATGTTTGCATCTCTGTGTGTGTGTGTGTGTGTGTGTGTGTGTGTGTGTGTGTGTGTGTGTGACTGCGCATAGCTTTGTAATGTGTTCATGGGGAGGTCTGAGGGAGATATTGGACCATATTATTCTCTATCTTATTCATTGAGGAAGTATCTCTCACTTGAACCCAGAGCTGACCTCTATGCCTAATGTGCGTAGCCAGCTTGTCCAGAGGAATCCCCTGTCCCTATCTTCTGAGTGCTGGAATTACAGGTGGGCTGCTTTGCCTATCTAATGTTTATATGGGTTCTGGAGAATCTAAGTCCAGGCCTCAATGTGCATGGTGAGTACTTGATCCACTGACCAATCTCTCTAGCCCTGAAGCTTAAATTTCTAAGAACTCAGCATTCTCAGCCCTGTAGGCATAGAATTTTCTGTAGTTGTAACTGTTCAGTGTTATTGTACATCTCTATAACTTATTAGGATATGGTATGAAATTAAAAAATAAATGAGTTTCATTTTAACCTGTTTCCTTCATTTTTTTTTTAAATTAAGAAACTGGCATGTTATACGTGTGTGAGTGTGTGTGTGTGTGTGTGTGTGTGTGTGTGTGTGTGTGTGTAAAACTTTTATTAATAGAGAAAGTCTTTTATTTAGTAATGTCATGGCACTAGTTCCCCTGTGAGGTGCGCTTCTTGTACTAAGTCTTCCGTTCTGTCCCTGAGCCAGATTGTCCATTCTGCCTTCAGTCTCTAGGTTAGTGCTCGAACCACTGAAATATGGTTAATTGGAATTGAAGGTGATTTTTAAGGTAAAATACACATGAATTTTGAAGATTTATTATGAAAGATTTAAATATTTTTCTAATAACATTGATTACAGGTTAGGACATTCAGTTGAATAAAATTATATTAAAATGTATTCCTTGTCTTACTTTATTCTTTGGGGTGGTTTCTCATAAATCTGTATTGCACGCGCAACTTGTGTATATTACCATCATGATTCTGTTGGACAGCAGTAGTCTATTGACTGTCTTTTATAGAGAGAGGTCAGATTGTAAAAGGTGCATATCCTTTCAGCTTTTCATTCCTGTCTTCACAGGTTAGAAGGTAATCAGAAGCTGTTTGCACGTCCTGCCAACAGCTGTGTGGCATTTCTCTTGGGCATCGTAGGTTTAAAAGTCTGTTTGACCATCACTTCACCACCATGTAGACGTGGAAATGGAATGGTGTGAGCTAGAAGAGAGGATAAGGAAAAATAAAGACAAATCAAGAATCAGAGGACTATGTTTGTGGATCATAGAAAACCCTGCTAGATTCTAGGACTAGTACTTAGTAATTATATATTGTAACCTAGAATTATACTGTGTCCCCATCCACTCTTCTTTAAGAACAGACTTTGAAAACACTCATAGAAAGATATATTTATTGCTTTCTGAGTTAAGGAACACTTTCACTAAACAATACTACTTAGGAGACTGTGGGCATGGCTCAGTAATAGAACACTTGCCTAGTATGTGCGAGGCCCTGGGCTCTCTTCAGGAACCCTATCCCTTCAAAAGAGAAGACCATTTTGTTTGTGCTTTTTAAAAAACAATCTCAACAATTTCATTGTAGAAAGGGGGTGGGGGTGAAATTTCTCGCCATAAAACACCCAGAAACTCTTTAAGCTTTCCATTTTGTACAGTGAAGATATTATTTATTTTCCTCAAAAAATGATTGTCTCCTTACCCCATCCCACTCCCATGTTCATGTTTGTTTTGGTTTCCTTCTGTTTGATTTCTCAACAAGACATTTGGTCACCCCACTTGAGTTTATTTTCAATTTATTAAATGAAGAATAGCAAGCCGTGTTATGTTTTGTATTTGAAATTGCAAGCTACATTTCCTTTTTATTTTATTTTTAATTTAACTCTTTGTTTTACAGATGAGGGCAGAAGTGCAGTTGACCAAGCAGGTGGTGCACAGATTGTAATTGACCATTTAAGGTCGCTGTGCAGTAGAACAGATCCCGCCAATGAGAAGCTCTTGACTGTCTTTTGTGGCATGCTGATGAACTATAGCAATGAGAATGGTAAACAAAACTGAACACTTGCTTTATCTGTGGGGGAAATTCTAAAATAATTTTCACTATAATATACAACAGTTATTTGAAAACTGAACAGATTCATAAGTGGCACATAAGACTAAGACTTCACTTTACAGTGTTGGGAAATTACGCAATGGTCTGAGGTACAGAACTGGAACTAGGCTTCGAAGGTCACCCATGATAATACCTAAATGTAAAAATCAAGTATTATGGTATAGTTTAAATTTTCTTGCTGTGAACATTTTAACAAAAAACAATGTTAAAGTAGGTTCATGTTTATAACTTTAAATATAGTTTTAAACACATTTTTAGATAGAAAAATACCTATTATATTTACTTGGAAGAATGAATATTCTTCAATCAAATTGAACTTTAGAATATCAAAGTTCAAAGTAAGTGTAAATAGCTCATTGTAGAAATTAGTCTTTAAGATAATTTGTTTTCCATATAAGACATTTTTAGAACCTAGTAACAAATGGTAAACTTTTACATAGCCTGCGATTACTTGTTACAGTAGCATCCATCCATGCAATGGTAGTAAGTTTTCATAATGCTTTTATGTTTTAAGCATGGGTCATTTCTCATCATCTATGTAAAATATTATGTGAATAAGTGCTGCAATTTCAAAATGTTCTTGGCATGTAACAGAGGTCTTTCTGTGATTTGTTTCTCATGGTATTTTTAAGTTTTGCAGTTATATATTGAATATGTAGTAATTTTTTTATACTGAATGAGTTTTTTTAAAAAAAATGATAAGTTCATATGATCAGTAATTTTTCTTTCATCTTTGCTGAATCCATTTTGAAGGATTCTAAACATAAATAAAAATAGAACAGAATCTGGGTAAAAACCAGTTTGTAGTATCTATCTGGAATTTAGCTGTAGTATACAGGTATCTGAATTACATTCACAAATTATATTGCAGTTGTTCATGTTCTTTTTTTTTTTTTAACTTTATTTGGGAATCAGCCCAGGAAAGTAGAAAGTTTCCAAGTGGAAGAACATTTCAAAATGCCACAAAAGAAACTGCAGCTCTGGATATAATAGACATTTTATGCATCCAAACTGGAAATTTTAGTCTATTGAGGAAGCTGTTTTAAAATGTATGTTTAAAAAAAGAAAGAAAGGCTTGGGCACTAACTCCTCAACCAGTCTCCTAACACCCAGAGGAAGTTCCACTTCCAGGTGCTCTAACACACCCACGACCATAGGATCAGAAGTGAGGGGGACATAACATTTGTCCCAATACCACCAGGCATAACTGGGACCAGCGGGATCCAGGGACACAGGAACGCTGCCCGACCAGTCACAGGTATCTTCCAGTCCAGGCTGGTCTACCTTGGGTGTGAACTCTGAAGCCAGTCCCATAACACCCAGAGGAAGCTCCACTCCTAGGCGCTCTAACACGCACAGGATCCCAGGAGCTTGGTCACACCAGAATCTCAGGGCCCCAGAGGTAGCTTGACTCCCAGGAGCTCTGACACACCCAGGATCACAGGAAGGACAAGCTACAGTCAGATATAGCAAGGACAGGTGGCACTAGAGGTAATCAGATGGTGAGAGGCAAGCTTAAGAACATGAGCAACAGAAACCAAGGTAACTTGGCATCATCAGAACCCAATTCTCCCATCATAGCAAGTCCTGGATACACCATTACACTGGAAAAGCAAGATTCATATCTAAAATCACGTCTCATGATGACTTTAAGAAGGACATAAATAACTCCCTTAAAGAAATACAGGAGAACACAGGTAAACAGGTAGAAGAGCTTAAAGAGGAAACACAAAAATTCCTTAAAGAATTACAGGAAAACACATTCAAACAGACGAAGGAAATGACTAAATTCATCCAAGATATAAAAATGAAAATAGAAACAATAAAGAAATCACAAAGGGAGACAACCCTGGAGTTAGAAAACCTAGGAAAGAGATCAGAAGTCATAGATGCAAGCATCACCAACAGAATTCAAGAGATAGAAGAGAGAATCTCAGGTGGAAAGACACCATAGAAAACATTGACACAACAGTCAAAGAAAATGCAAAAGGCTCCTAACCCAAAACATCCAGGAAATCCAGGACACAATGAGAAGACCAAACCTAAGGATTATAGGTATAGAAGAGAGTGAAGATTCCCAACTTAAAGAGCCAATAAATGTCTTCAACAAAATTATAAAAGAAAACTTACTTAATCTAAAGAAAGAGATGCCCATGAACATACAAAAAGCCTACAAAACTCCAAATAGACTGGACCAGAACAGAAATTCCTCCGGTCACATGGTCACATAATAATCAAAACACCAAATATACTAAACAAAGAAGAATATTAAAAGCAGTAAGGGGAAAAGGTCAAGTAACATATAAAGGCAGACCTATCAGAATTACACCATATTTCTCACCAGAGACTATGAAAACTAGAATTTCCTGGGCAAATGTCATACAGACCCTAAGAGAACATAAATGCCAGCCCAGGCTACTATACTCTCAACTACCATAGACCATAGAGAAAACATAGACCATTTCTCTCAATTACTATAGATGGAGTAAACAAGATGTTCCATGACAAAACCAAATTTACACAATATCTTTCCACAAATCTAGCCCTACAAAGGATATTAGATGGAAAACACCAACACAAGGAGGGAAATTACACCCTAGGAAAAGCAAGAATGTAATCTTTCAACAAACCCAAAAAAAGATAGCCACACAAAAATAATTCCACCTCTAACAACAAAAATAACAGGAAGTAACAATCACTTTCCTTTAATATCCCTTAATATCAATGGACTCAATTCTCTAATAAAAAGACACCAACTAAGAGACTGGATTCTTAAACAGGACCCAGCATTTTGCTGTATACAGGAAAATCACCTCAGTGACAAACACAGACAGTACCTCAGAGTAAAAGGCTGGGAAACAATTTTCCAAGCAAATGGTCCCAAGAAACAAGCTGGAGTAGCCATTCTAATGTCAAATAAAATTGACTTTCAACCAAAAGTTATCAAAAAAGATAAGGAAAAACACTTTATACTGGTAAAAGGAAAAATCTACCAAGATGAACTCTCAATTCTGAACATCTATGCTCTAAATGCAAGGGCACCCACATTCATAAAAGAAACTTTACTAAAAGCACACATCACAACCCATATAATAATAGTAGGAGACTTCAACACCCACTCTCAGCAATGGACACATCACGGAAACAGAGATACAGTTAAACTAACAGAAGTTATGAACCAAATGGATCTAAGAAATATTTATAGAACATTTCATCCTAAAGCAAAAGAATACCTTCTTCTCAGCATCTCATGGTACCTTCTCCACAATTGACCATATAATTGGTCACAAATCAGGCCTCAACAGATACAAGAAGATTGAAATAATGCCATGCACCTTACCAGATCACTATGGAATAAGGCTGGTCTTTAATTCCAACAAAAACAATGGGAAACACACACATGGAAACTGAGGAAAACCCATCACTCTAAGTGCCTCCATAAAGAAAAAGGAGAGAGCTTACACTAGCAGCTTGACAGCACATGTGAATTCTCTCGAACAAAAAGAAGCAAATACACCCAAGAGGAGTAGACGGCAGGAAATGATCAAACTCAGGGCTGAAATCAACCAAATAGAAACAAAAAAAGAACTATACAAGAGGGCACAGAGACAGTTTCCAAATAAATAAAATCAGAAATTAAAGGGAGACATAGCAATGGAAACTGGAAATTCAAAAAAACAAACAAAAAAAAAGGCAAAAACCCATCAGATTCTACTACAAAAGCTTATACTTAAAAGAAAAATGGGAAAATCTGGATGAAATGGACAATTTTCTAGACACATACCAGGTGCCAAAGTTAAAACAGGATCAGATAAACCATCTAAACAGTCCCATAACCCCTAAAGAAATAGAAGCACTCATTAATAGTCTCCCAACCAAAAAAAGCCCAGGCCCAGATGGGTTTAATGGAGAATTCTTTCAGACCTTCAAAGAAGACATAATATCAGTACTCTTCAAACTATTCTACAAAATAGAAAGAGAAGGAACAACACTTAATTTGTTATATGAAGCCATGATTACACTTATTCCTAAACTACACAAAGACCGAACAAAGAGAATTTCAGACCAGTTTCTCTTATGAACATTGATGCAAAAGTCCTCAGTAAAATCTTGCCAACTGAATCCAAAAACACATCAAAACAATCATTCACCAAGATCAAGTAAGCTTCATCCCAGGAATGCAGGGATGGTTCAATATATGGAAATCCATCAACATAATCTACTACCTAAACAAACTCAAATTTTAAAAAAAAAAGTGCATGATTATTTCATTAGATGCTGAGAAAGCACTTGACAAAATTCAGCATCCCTTCATGTTAAAAGTTTGGAAAGATTAGAAATTCAAGGCCCATACCTAAACATAGTAAAAGCAATATACAGCAAACCAGTAGCCAACATGAAACTTAAATGGAGAGAAACTTGAAGCATTCCCACTAAAATCAGGGACTAGACAAGGCTGCCCACTCTTCCCCTGTCTATTCAATATAGTACATGAAGTTCTAGCTAGAGCAATTAAACAACAAAAGGAATTCAAAGGGATACAAATTGGAAAGGAAGTCAAAATATCACTATTTGCAGATGATAGGATAGTATATTTAAGTGACCCCAAAAGTTCCACCAGAGAACTCTTAAAGCTGATAAATGACTTCATCAGAGTGGCTGGATATAAAATTAACTCAAACAAATCAGTAGCCTTCTTCTACTCAAAGGATAAACAGGCTGAGAAATTAGGGAAACAACACCCTTCACAATAGTCCCAAATAATATAAAATACCTTGATGTGACTTTAACCAACCAAGTGAAAGATCTGTAAGTCTCTGAAGAAATTGAAGATCTCAGAAGATGGAAAGATCTCCCATGCTCATGCATTGGCAGGATTGACATAGTAAAAATGGCCATCTTGCCGAAAGCAGTCTACAGATTCAATGCAATTCTCATCAAAATTCCAACTCAATTCTTCATTGGGTTAGAAAGAGCAATTTGCAAATTCATTTTGGAATTACAAAAACCTAGAATAGCAAAAACTATTCTCAACAATTAAAGAACTTCTGGTGGAATCACCATCCCTGACCTCAAGCTATATTACAGAGCAATAGTGACAAAAACTATATGGTATTGGTACAGAGACAGGCAGGCAGATCAATGGAATAGAATTGACCCAGAAATGAACCCACACACTTATGGTCACTTGATCTTTGACAAAGGAGCTAAAACCAGCTAGTGGAGAAAAAAGACAGCCTTTTCAACAAGTGGTGCTGGTTCAACTGGCCATCTACTTGTAGAAGAATGCAAATTGATCCATTTTCTTCCTGTAAAAAGCTCAAGTCCAAGTAGATGAAGGACCTCCACATAAAACCATATACACTGATTCTAATAGAAGAGAAAGTAGGGGAAGTTCATAAACAGAACACCAATGGCTTATGCTCTAAGATCAAGAATCAACAAATGGGACCTCATAAAATTGCAAATCTTCTGTAAGGCAAAGGACACTGTCAATGGGACAAAAGGGCAATCAGACTGGGAAAGGATCTTTACCAATCAGGACGATAATATCCAATATTTACAAAGAACTCAAGAAGTTAGACTCTGAGAACCAAATAACCCTATTTAAAAATGGGAACAGAGCTAAACAGAATTCTCAACAGAGGAAACTCATAGGCCTGAGAAGTACTTAAAAGAAATGTTCAACACTTAGTCATTAGGGAAATGCAAATCAAAACAACCCTGAGATTCCTCCTCACACCCGTCAGAATGGCTAAGATCAAAAACTCAGGTGACAGCAGATTCTGGCTAGGATGTGGAGAAAGAGGAACACATCTCCACTCTTGGTGGGATTGCAAGCTGATACAACCACCCTGGAAATTAGTCTGGAGGTTCCTCAGAAAACTGGACATAGTGTTACCTGAGAATCCAGCTATACCACTCCTGGGCATATACCCAAAAGATGCTCCATTGTATAAGACACCATGTTCATAACAGCCTTATTTATAATACCCAGAATCTGGAAAGAACCCAGATGTCCTTCAACAGAAGGATGGATACAGAAAATGGGGTACATTTACACAATGGAGTACTACTCAGTTATTAAAAATGATGAATTCATGAGATTCTTAGGCGAATGGATAAATGGATCTAGAGAATCATCCTGAGTGAGGTAGCCTAATCACAGAAGAACACACATGGTATGCACTTACTGATAAGTGGATATTAGCATAAAAGCTCCAAATATCCAAGAAACAATTCACAGATCTCAAGAAGAAGGAAGACCGAAGTGTGGGTGCTTCGGTTCTTCTGAAAAGGAAGAACAAAATACTCACAGGAGTAAATATGGAGATAAAGTATAGAGCACAGACTGCAGGAAAGGCCATCCAGAGACTGTCCCACCTGGGGATTCATCCCATATACAGTCATCAAACCCCAACACTATTGTAGATGCCAAGAAAGTCTTGCTGAAAGGAGCCTGATATAACTGTCTCCTGAGAGGCCCTGCCAGGGCCTGACAAATACAGAGGCGGATGCTTGCAGACACCCATTGGCCTGAGCGTGGGGTACCCATTGGAGGAGTTAGAGAAAGGACTAAAGGAGCTAAAGTGGTTTGCATCCTCATAGGAAGAACAATATCAACCAACTAGAGCCACCAGAGCTCTCAGGGACTAAGCCACCAACCAAGGAGTACACATGGCTCCAGCTGCGTATGTAGCAAAGGATTGCCTTTTCAGGCATCAATGGGAGGAGAGGTCCTTTATCCTGTGAAGACTCAATAGATGTCCCAGTGTAGGGTTATCGAGGGTGGGGAGGTGGGAATGGGGTGGATGGAGGAACACTCTCACAGTAGCAGGGTGAGAGAGGATGGGATAGGGGTCTCGGGGGGCGGGAAGCATGAAAGGGGATAACATTCGTAATATAAGTAAAGAAAATACCCAATTAAAAAAAAGAAAGAAAGCTGGAGAAGTTGCTCCTCTGGTAGCTATAGTGCTGGCAGTGCTTGCATGGTGAGTGGGCTTGGATCCCCAGTACCCATGTTATAAGGACACAGAGCATGAGGGCTAAGTGGCCAGTCCATCTGTCTGAAAGAGAGAGCTCCTGGCTTAGTGAGGGACCTTGTCTCAAACGGCACAGTAGAGATCAGTTGAGGAAGACATCCTGATGTCAACCTCCCATCCTTTCCCAAGGCACAGACAAAATGTCTGAAGGAACCTCCAAAACACTCATCATGTGGTAGAGCATCACAGTGTGTAGCGGGGTGCACTGGGGTTGAACACACATGCACTGTGTGTGTTCTGCGACTACCACCTTCATGGTAAATATGCTTAAGAAATAATTTAGATACTATGACAACCTATATTAACTTTTTCTTATAGTGTTGGGCAAATGGTGTTGTTCCAAAAGGTACAGAGAAGTCCGTTTTTCAAAACGTAGATAAACAGAAGTTATTTTTAGACTGTTAGAGACATGGAAAAGGTCACTCTTCGTCCTTCCCGTGTCCTGAGCACCCTGTAAGGTGATACTTGTTGCCCGTGCTGATCCAGCCTTGTTACTATTAAGCACCTCTTTGTGCTCTTAGTTACTATTTTATTTAAAGTTTGTGTTTTAAGACTTAAATACTAGAACTTTCTTACCGACAGGAGATCACTTACGATTGATTCTGTGTACCCAGCACCCAGATGAGTCACTGAATCCCAAGAAACTCAGGAAGTACTTTAGATCATCACTCAATGGGAAGTTTCTTTTACATGTGTTTACCTTTGAATATCAGTTCATACCCCTATGCTAAATACCTCCCTTCTGTTCTGGCAGAAAAAAGAAAAGAAAAGAATGAACTGTTCCTTTCAACACAATTATTTAAGCTATATCCATAGTGAAGAAGTTTTCAGTTATTTTTTTTTTAAAGTTTCAGTTTAGAAAGTATGGAAACTGATCACAGAAAACTCTTAACCTAGGCATCCTCAATCACAAAAGAACACACATGGTATGCAGTCACTGATAAGGGGATATTAACCCAGAATCTAGGAATACCCTAGACACAATTCGCATATCAATAGATTTCTAAGAAGATGGAAGGAGAGACCCCTGGTCCTGGAAAGACTGGATGTAGGGGAACGCCAGGACAGAGAAATGAGAGGGGGCTGAATGGAGAAAAGAGGGAGGGAAGGGGGCTTATGGGACTTTCGGGGAGGGAGTTAACAGGAAAGGGGAAATGATTTGGAATGTAAATAAAAAAAAACCTTAGAAAATAAAAAAAAATAAAATAAAATTCAAAAAAAGAAAAAAATTTTAATTATGTATTCATTATGTATCCTAAAATACATTGACACTGTGCAGTATATTCGTTCAAATACTGTGTCAGTGTCTGGAGACTGTCAGTATATCAAGATTTAAGTTCAATAAATAAGAAATGAAACAGATTTCCAAATGCAGGGAGGATGTCTGTGCCATGAGTGTACTTGCTCAGTAGAAGCATTTCTGTACAGGTTGATCAAACTGTATATATAACTGGAAGTTATTCGTTTATTATTAGACTAACTTAGGCCTATGCTTTTAAGCTATAACCAATTCCTATTTTTTTACCCATTGATGAAGCAATTAGGACTTTTTATAGTACAGTGCCTGGGTTGTAAAAAGTATACTGTGGAGCCAGAAATTTTAGAGTAATAATTATAAAACCATATTTAAATGTGACAGAAATAAGTTTGGTTACTAAAAGTCACTTAAAAGTTTTAAAAATCATACTCAATTTTTAATATGATAAACAACATATCAATTGTATATAGCCTTGCAAAATAACCGGAATACTGATTTCATATTAAAGTTTGTAAAGAATTTGACATTCAGCTTGAGGAAATATAGTAGTAGCCTTCTTTTATCTGCCTACAACTCAAGTTTTAAATGAGGAATTCAGATCTATAATTATAGATATTTTATATCATTTTTTGATGATGTTTTTTCCTGGTTTGTTAACACTTGCTAAAATGCTGCAGTTTGAGGACATTAACTGTTCTTGCTCCGTTGTCAGGCGCTCTCTGATGGGCAATTGAAGTCCATTCCAATCAGTTCATCATAAACTTGACAGCATCATACATGACCGCTGCACTTGATACATTTAATCTACTGAGCTTCATGCTGAGCACCTCAAAGTTCCACTTATTTAAGCCATGATCACATAAAACACTGGCCTACCGCTTCTCATGACCAGCATTCCAAAAGAGACTTGCTGCACATCACTGGCTTGGGCAAAAAACAAAACATCAGTTCTGCTAGGTCCTCCTGAATCCATACCATCATCCATTTTAAGTCAAACACTATCAGTAGTACAGTTCGGGGGTACATAGTTCCTTTGATTATATAGTATCCAGATACTAGATACTTTAATATTACCTAAAGTTTTTATTGATAAAATCTCAATAGTCAGAGGAAAACTAACTGTGCTCTCCAAAAGCAATCCTTCATTATATAAGTTTGAACCATTATAAAGTCTTTATTCTTGTATTAGTAGATAACCCCTATCCAGATAGAGCAGGGAAGACACTGGAAACAAGTATGTTATCCACAAACTTAGTGAGTCTGTATATGTGTACCTGGAAACTACAAACATTTATTCTTAAGCAAACCACTTAGAGATCAGAATAACATCTTGTGTGGGGACCTGTCTGTTCATGGTCACTGTTGTCAGTTACAAGTAGGCATGTCCAATCATTAAGTAACAAAAACTCCATTTAAAAAGTTAATAGTTTCAGTTGGTTAGTTGTTTAATTTTGATACAGTGTCTCTCTGTGTAGCCCCAAATGGTCCCGAACTTTCTATATGGACCACACTGCCCTCAAACTCATAGAGATCCACTGCCTCTTTCTCCCTGGTACTAGGATTAATGTTGTACACCACCATGACTGGCTTAATATTTTTCTTAATATACTTGTGTTAGAAACAACTTTAAAACAAAATTCTAAATGGCGATAAGCAATAAAACTAAATTTCTTAAACATAAACTGTGCTATAAAATAAAGATAATAAACATGCCACCAGGAATTAGTTTCTTCTCAATGTATTAATATAGTCAATGGCTTTTTCATGTGACCTTATGTATACATATGGCCACTATTATGTAGTTGAATATATCCTTTCAGTAAACACTGACACAAACATTCTCTAATCTCTGTAGTAGTGCCATTGGTTGAAAGGAGGCTGTCTTGTGATATAGAGTACTTTATTCCTTGGGTACTTTATTGAAGGGTTTGTTACTGAATTTAAGTATTAAACTTAGTACTTAAATCAGTCGACTGAAATTGGTCTCTGAAGTATTTTCTGTCTCAGATTTAAAGATTGTTGCTGGGCCAATTAGAATGCTTAGTGGGTAGAGAGGTATGTGCTAGCAAGTCTGACAACCTGACTTGATCTCTAGATTCTAAAAGGTGGCAAGAGAGAATCAACTCCCAAGAGTGCCCTCTGACCCCACATTGCACAGTGGATGTACTCAAGCGTGTGCGCGTACACACACACACACACACACACACACACACACTCATGCTTAAAAATGTGCAGATCATTACACATGAAATTTTAGCTACTACTTGTGCTTCTGTAGGTTTTTTAGCTTTCGCTTTGAGAGAAAAAGCACATAAAAGTTGGTTGGATAGGGAGGTGGGGGGATCTAGGAGGAATTTGGGGAAATGTATGGAAAAATATTAATTAAAAGAAAATTCTAGACACAAAGATTTTTTTTGTTTTAAATAACTTTAGTCATAGTAGCCATACTTATTTTATGTTTTAAGAGAAGACATTTATCATTCTTGTCATAGTCCAGGTGTTATGTGTATATGAGAAGTGGTTATGTATAATATCTGTCAGAGCCCAATGGTGTAGAGCAGTGAACTAGAATGATCTTAGAGTGGGCCTGTTAGGTTTTATCAGCCAGACTCCAGCGATTGTCATTTAGAAGAGGGAACCTCAACTGAGAAATTACTTTGCTAAGATTTGTTGGTAGTAAATCATAATTAATGATTGATGTGGAAGGTTCCAGTCCACTGTGGATGCTGGCATCCCTGGCCAAGTGGGCCTGAGTTTTATGTAAAAGTAAGCTGAACAAGGCAATAAGCAACATTCCTCCATGGTCTCTGCTTCAGTTCCTGCCTTAGTTTCCATCAGTGATAGACTGTGATCAGGACATGTAGTAAATAAGCCTTCCCTCTACCCCTCACCCAGAAAAGCCAATTTCTTTTTAATTTTTTTCTTTTCTTTGAATATATTCTTTTTTTCCTTTTTTATTGAATATATTCTTCATTTACATTTCAAATGTTATACCCTTTCCCTGTTTCTCTCCTCCCTGAAAACCCCCAACCCATCCCTTTGGTCCTGTGAAGGCTCAGTAGAGGCCCCAGTGTGGGGAAATGGAGTGGGGGTCATGGGAGTGGGTTGGGTGGAGGAGCATATTCTTGGAGCCAATTTCTTTTTATCATGAAGTTTATTTCCTTAGTGAATCTAATCCAGGACTTGGATTAGCTTCTTTTTCTTCACATTTAGAATAGAAGTAAAAATGAATACAGAAAAATACTGATTAAAACGCATTCTGTCCTGAGCTGTGTTCATCCCTGTGTTTTAGTGTTCATTAATCACAACATACGGAAGCATTTCCTAAATGGTGGATATTTAGAAAAATTCTTGCACTGTGTGAGGCATTACTTACATAGCTTAATTATGGTGCTTCTATATATTTTCTACATTCTAGTTTTTAAATATACATATATGTATTTAAAATATATTAAATTAAAAATATTTCATATATATGTGTGTATATGTGTGTGCATAATTATTATTTATATATTATTTATAAATAAATATATACACACATATATAAATGTAAAATTGTATATTCCAGTGTACTACATTGAATGTATTTTCTAAATGTTTTCTAAGTTTATAAAGACATGAGCCATATACTTTTAAGTTCACATCTTTTAAATCCCAGTTTGTCAATTGTAATGCCCTAGTGTGATAAGTAAAAGTGAGTTGGGAATTTCTATTGTGTGGCTGAGTTGTTAGGAGTTTTATGCTTTATGCTGTGCTAACTACTGCACTTTATTAAGTACCTACTAGCTGTTGGTTTTGATGTTAAAAGAATTTTATTTTGATCCTACATCCCAGCCTCACTCTCTCTCACACACACACACACACTCACACACACACACACACACACACACACTGGCAAGATTTGCTGTTTATATTCTGTTTAAGTCTACTGTGTATTGGTGTGCAAAAGCTAGGAATTCATAGAGTGATTACAGCTACCTTTGCTGAGATGGCCATAATCTTGACATTTGATTAGATCCAAGCTAGTCATATTTGTGATTGATCAAAGCATATAGTCTCGCAGATGAATCAAAGAACCAAAAAAATTTTGAATATTTGTTTTGAACCTTTCCAGGATGAAAAAACAGAAAGGATTATTCTGTTTGTCTTAGTTTTATCTTATCATATTACATTCACCAGATAAGTGACTAAAAGATATTTTGAAATACAAGTTTGCTAATATCAGAGATCAAAAAAGAAGAAAGTGTTTAAGTCATAGTATTGTAAGGAATGCTTCACATATTTAAAAGTTACTTTATTAGTAATACCTAACAAAGAATCTTATTCATATTCATTATTTCAATAAAATTATTTATAAAATAACAAAATATGAAAGTCAGGAAAACCATGCTGAGGTGTTGTGGGTTTCTTTTTCTTTGTGTGGTGCAAGCAATCAAATACAGGCTCGCATGCATACAGACCATGCAAGCTCATTAGTTCCTAGCTATACCCTAAGTTCTATACTGAATTTTTATTGTTCTCAATAAAAATATTTTTCAAGTTAAAAAAAAAAAGAATTCTGGATTTTTACTTGTGTAACAGTGCTTTTGAAAATCCCTTTGCTGAGTCAGATAGAGTTCCTGAAGTTCTACTGCAAATGCCTTTTTATTTACAAATGTTTTGTTCTTAATCCCATGTGGTCAAATGTTGACTTTACCAATTATAGCATCAACCTCTCAGTGCAAAAATTTTAAATTTTATCTTGGTAAAATGCAATGATTGACTTCCTTTGTCAGCAATTTTGATAACCTTATACTTAAAGTTTGGCGTTTTAAGAATAATACTTTGTTGGCATTGCTAGCCTCTAAGGTGCTCTTGCTGTTACTGCTGGATATTTAACCTTGTAATCCTACATACATGTATAATGTAATGCTACATACATGCCCACTGAGGGCAGCAGAGGAGGGAAGGCTGTGTGGGTTTGTATCTCTAACCTGTTTGTTTTCTGTTTGTGTTTGCCTAAAGTTTGGATTTAAGACAGTTACTCAAGGCCATTGGGTATGATTTTCAAGATTTTCACATTGTGAAAATTTTAAGTGGCAACATTGGTTTTCTGATCCACTACCACCACTTCCCAACACCTGAGAATTCCCAAATTGGACTTTTAATTACAAGACTCATTGTATAAATGGAATTAAGTAATTTAAAAAAAAAATGTTCCTTAGGAATGAATGGATGTTCCGAACTCCAGCCAGGGAAGCTGATTAGAGCTATTCCCTCAGCTCCTCCAAATCCAGCCCCCAAGTCTTATTTCCAGCCCTGCAGCAGACTACCTGATTTGACCCCCTTTCAACCCCCTCTTCAGTGAATCACACAGATCTTCCCCTTCCCCCTTCCCCCCATTCATTGCTTTATCCCAGATCCCAACATCAACTGGTATTCCCTGGGTACCCACAGGCCATATGGACCAGGGAAGCAAGTAGACTCACTGAAGCTCTTCACCTCTTACCCAGCTGCTCCAAGTTCATTCCCTTGTCTCATCCCTAGCTTTGAAGACCACTCTTTATATTCCCCAACCCTGACCCCTGCTGTACCTCCATCCAAACAAAGCCCTGCACATGTATCTCCAGTGGATCACACAGATATTCCTTCCTCTTGTGTGTTGTTTTATCCCAGCTCCCAACCCCAGCAGGCATTTCCTGAAAACCCAGAGGCCACTACACCCACTGAAGCAGGTGGGATAACTACAGTTATTCACCTCTCTCTAAGTATAATCTCCAGTCTCATCCCTACCTCTATAGCAGGCCACCTATTGTTACTTCCCATTTCTCTGTGCTTCCATTTCCAGTGGATCATACAGATCTTTCCTTCGTCCGACTCATTGACTTATTCTAGTCCCCTAATTCCAACAGATATTCCCTGGGAACCTACAGTCCAAATTGGTGAGAAAAGTAGGTAGGCTAACTGCAAATCTTCACCTCTCTTTTCGTTCCTCCAAGTCCAGTAACCCGTTCTCATACCCCAATAAAAGAAAGTGTAGCAGACTTTCTGTTGTGCCCTGTCTTACTCTCTGACCCCATTCCCAGAGGACTGAGGAGATTCTGCTGAAACACCTGCTTTATGGGAACTCCCTGACCTCCTTGCATATCCCCATTCCTAAGTGTCACCATTCAGTACCTAGAAACTCATTTTAATGAGGAACCCCCAATAGATACACCTATCAGGATTTCAGAAGAATTCCCTACCAAGCAACACAAAGAACCAAAGACCTCAACAGAAACCAAGGAACAAAACACCCACCCTACAAAGATAAGACCACAAATTAGCAGCTAGAAGTACGGTGTTCCCAAACACAGCTGCCTAGCTGCCATTGTAAAAACACAGAAACAGCCAGGACAACAGCAAACCTACTATAGCAGGCTCAGAGTATTGCACTATAGCTGAAGCACAATAAAAAGACCATAAAATAGCCTTTATGAATATGGTAGAGGTCCTTAAAAAAGAAATGGAAAAAAGCTTTAATGAAATCACACATTGCAAGGAATAGAATAAAACTGTTCAAGACCTGAAAGTGGAAATAGGATCAATAAAGATCACCCAAACTGAGGGAAATCTGTAGATGAAAAATTTAGGAACTGAAATAGCCTCAAAGATAAGTCTCAGCAACAGAATACAGATCAAAGAGAGACTCTTAAGCCTTGAAGACACAGTAGAAGAAATGGATACCTTTGTCAACGAAAATGTTAAATCTAAAATATGCCTGGCACAAAAAGCATCCAGGAAATCTGAGACAGAATGAAAAGAACAAATCTAAGAGTAATTGGAATAGAGGAAGGAAAAGGAAGAATGAACAAAGGCACAGAAAATATCTTTAGCAAAATCACAGAAGAAAAATCCCCTAACCTATCAAGGAGATGCGTATCAAGATAAAATAAATATAGAGAAAACAAAATAAGAGTGGACCAGGAAAAAAAGTACCCTCAGCACATAATAGTCAGAACACTAAACCTACAGAACAAAAGAGCTGCAAGGGAAAAAAAAGACCAGGCAATATATAAAGGCAGACCTATTAGAATAACACCTGAGTTACCGATGGAGACTCTAAAAGCTAGAAGGGCCTACATAGTCTATAGTTTCTAAGAGACCACAGATGCCAGTCCAGACTACTAGTATACTCAGCCAAACTGAATCACCATAGATATAGAAAGTAAGACACTCCATGATAGAGCCATTTAAGCAAGGGCTACAGATCTAGCCCTACAAAAGAAGCTAGAAGGAAAATGCCAACCTAAAGAGGTTAACTGCACCCAAGAAAACGCATATATATCACAACAGCAGCACAAGAGGGATTGAAAAACCCTGCTCGCTGATAAATGGGACCTTAGTGGTCTCAGTTCAACAATGAGAAATACAGAGACTAACAAAATGGTTGCAGAAACTAGATCCATCTATCTGCTGCACACAAAATACACCTCACCATCAAGGATAGACATTGATGACCTTAGGATAAAGGGTTGGGAAAAGGTATTCTAAGCACATGAACCCAAGAAGCAAGTGTGTAGTCAAACAAAAACCAATCAAAAATGATAGTAATGAAGGACTTATATACTTATTAAAGGAATAAAACTCAAGAGAACATTGCAATTTTTAATATCTATCGTCCAAATAGTAGGGCACCCAAGGTCATAAACACAATTGCAGCTTTAATCACATATCAATGCTCACATGCTGATATTGGGGGACTTCAGTACCCTACTCGTCAATAAACAAGTCATCCAGACAAAAACCAGAAATGCTGTAGCTAACTGATGCTATACACAGAACATTTCACCCAATCACAAAAGAATATACCTTCTCTACACATCCAATATTGACCACATACTTGAACAGAAAGCAAGTCTCAGGACAGATACAGAAAATTGAAATAATACTCTGCATCTTAACTACCATGGATTAGAACTGGATATAACAGAAACAACAGCTTGCATGCTCATGCAAACACACTACTGAATGAAAAAAGAAAGAAATGTAAAACTTTGTAGAATTGTATGAAATTGAATATACAACATATACAAAGTTATGGAGACACAGTGAATACAGTTCTAAGTGGCAAGTTCATAGCACTAAGTGCTTAAAAAAGAGACATCTCATGCTAGTAACTTCAACAGCATACCTGAAAGCTCTAGAACAAAAAGAACAAATCACACCCAAAAGAAGTAAACAGCAATAACTCATCAAACTCAAATCAATAGAAATAACAAAATCAATAAAAGACTTGATTCCTTGAGAAAATCAGTAATATTGACAAAACTTTATTCAAATTGTGGAAGGCAGAAAGAAAATATCCAAATTAACAAATTAGAAATAAAAAGGGGATATAACAATAGACACTAAGCAAATCCAGAAAGTCATTAGGAGATACTTCAAGACCAAATTGGAAAATCTTAACGAAATGGGTAATTTCCTCTACCTCTTACCAAAGTTAAACAATAATTGGATAAGCAGTTTAAACAGACCTATAACTGGTCATGAGTTAGAAGTAGTAATTAAAAGTCTTCGAACAAAAGCTCAGGGCCTGATGGTTTTAGTGCAAATTCTTCCATACATGGAAAGCAAAATTAATATTAATATTTTATTGCACAGAGTGGCTCATAAGAAACATTGCCCAGCTTATTTAATGAGGCTACAGTTACTCTGATACCACACAATAAACCCAATAAAGAAAATTATAGATGTTTCCCTTATGAAGACAGATGCAAAAATTCTTAAAATGCTTGTAAACTGAATTTAAAAATATATCAAAATTATCATCTACCATGATCAACTAGGCTGCATTCAACAGGTGAACATAGGTAAATCTATAAATCTAATCTGTCATAAACAAACAGAAGTCACATGATCATTTCATTGGATATAGAAAGAACTTTGATAAAATTCTTCATGATAAAATTCCTGGATACTTTTATGCAAGGGTCATACATCAACATAATAAAGGCAGTTTACAGCCAACCCATGGCCATCACCAACCTGAAGTTAATTTTGAGATAAGCTCAAAGTAGTTCTAGCAAAATCATGAAAACAAGTCAAGGTTGTCCACTTTCTCAATACTAGTCAATGTAATACTTGAAGTTTCCGTTAAAGCAGTGCAACAATTGAAGGAGATCAAAGGATACAAACTGGGAAGGAAGAAGTCAAAAGATCTCTCTTTGCAGACAATATGATTGTATACATAAATAACCTAAAATATCCACTGGAGGGGCTGGAGAGATGACTCAGCGGTGACAAGCACTGACTATTCTTCCAGAGATCCTAAGTTCAATTCCTAGCAACCACATGGTGGCTCACAACCATCTGTAATGAGATCTGATGTGTCTGAAGACAGCTACAGTGTACTCATATATAAAATAAATAAATCTTTTTTAAAAAAAATCCACAGGAAAACTATAGTTGGTAAACACATTAACAGAGTAGTTGGATACAAAATCAACTCAAAAAAAAAAGTAGCCTTCCTGTAGACAAATGACAAACTGACTGAAAAGGAAATCTGGGAAATAACACCTTTCACAAATAGCCTCAAATAATACAAAATGTCTTGAAATGATTCTAAGCAAGTGAGGGAAAGACGTATATGACAAAAATTTCAAGACGCTGAAGAAATTGACAATATCAGAAGATGGAAGATGAGTAGGATTAATATACAAATGGCCATCCTACCAGAAGCAGTCTTTAGATTTATTTCAATTCCCATCAAAATTCTAAAACATTTCTTCACAGATCTTGAAAGGATAATTTTTCAGCTTTTTATGTATACACACAAAAACCAAGGATACCTAAAACCTGAAAAATAAAGGAAATTCTGGAAGTCATTATCCTGAATTTTAAGTTGTACTACAGAGTACAAAGCTACAATAATAAAAACAGTATGATATTGATATGAAAACAGACATGTTGATTGGTGGAATTGAACTGCAGACCCAGATATAAATCCAGACATGTATGGACACCTGATTTGGATAAAGAAGACAGAAACACATACTAAATAAATTTTTAAAAAACTTTCAACAAATGGTGTTGGTCACACTGGATGTCTGCATGAAGAAAAATGCAAATAGATCCATACTTATCACCCTATATAAAACTCTACTCCCAGTGAATTAAAGGTCTCAACATAAAACCAGATACAATGAGCCTGATAGAAAAGAAGTGGAGAATGACCTTGAATGTGTTGGTACAGGGAAATAATTTCTGAACAGAACAGTATTATAACAATTAATAAATGGAACCTCATGAAACTGAGAAGCTCCTACACAGTCAAGGACACTATCGTATAAACAAAGCAGCAACCTGAAGAATATGTTCACCAAACTACATATCCAATAAAGGCTAATATCCAAAATACATAAAAAACTCAAAAAAAAAAACCCTACATACAAAGTTATCAGATAACCAATCAAAAAACGAACTACATAAGTCAGCAGAATTCTCAAAAGAAACTCAAATGGCTTGTTTGGTTAGAGTCACAAGCTAACCAAACAAGTGAAAGATCTATATGACAAGAACTTCAAGTCTCTGAAGAAAGAAATTGAAGAAGACCTCAGAGGATGGAAAAATCTGCCTTGCTCATGGATTGGCAGGATTAATATAGTAAAAATGACCATCTTGCCAAAAGTAATATACAGATTCAATGCAATCCCCATCAAAATCCCAACTCAATTCTTCATAGAGATAAAAAGAGCAATTCAAAAATTCATCTGGAATAGCAGAAAACCCAGGATAGCTAAAACTATTCTCAAGAGTAAAAGAACTTCTGGGGGAATCAATATCCCAGACCTCAAGCTGTACTACAAAGCAATAGTGTTAAAAACTGCATGGTATTGGTACAGTGACAGGTATGTAGATCAATGGAACAGAATTGAAGACCCAGAAATGAATCCACTATCCTATGGTCACTTGATCTTTGACAAAGGAGCTAAAACCATCCAGTAGAAAAAAGATAGCCTTTTCAACAAATGGTGCTGGTTCAACTGCAGGTCAACATGCAGAAGAACGCAAATTGACCCATTCTTATCTCCTTGCACTAAGCTCAATTCCAAGTGGATCAAGGACCTCCACATAAAACCAGACACACTGAAACTAATAGAAAGGAAACTAGGGGAAAACCTTGAACATATGGCCACAGGGGAGAATTTCCTGAATAGAACTCCAATAGCTTATGCTCTAAGATCAAGAATTGACAAATGGGACCTCATATAATTACAAACTTTCTGTAAGGCAAAAGACACTGTCAAAAAGACAAAGCGGCAACCAACTAACTGGGAAATGATCTTTACCAACCCTACATCCGACAGAGGGCTAATATCCAATATATACAAAGAACTTAAGAAGATAGATTCCAGAGAGCCAAGTAACCCTATTAAAAATGGGGAACAGAGCTAAACAAAGAGTTCTCACCTGAAGAATATCTAATGGCTGAGAAGCACCTAAAGAGATGTTCATCATCCTTAGTCATTAGGGAAATGCAAATCAAAACAACCCTGAGATTCCATCTCACACCAGTCAGAATGGCTAAGATCAAAAACACAGTAGACAGCAGTTGTTGGTGAGGATGTGGAGAAAGAGGAACCCTCCTCCACTGATGGTGGGATTGCAAGCTGATACATCCACTCTGGAAAGCAGTCTGGCGGTTCCTCAGAAAACTGGGCATGACACTCCTGGAGGATCCGGCTATACTACTCCTGGGCATATACCCAGAGGCTTCCCCTGCATGCAATGAGGACACATGCTCCACTATGTTCATAGCAGCCTTATTTATAATAGCCAGAAGCTGGAAAGAACCCAGATGTCCCTCAATGGAGTAATGGATTCAGAAGATGTGGTATATTTACACAATGGAATACTACTCTGCAATTAAAAACAATGAACTCACGAAATTCCTAGGCAAATGGTCAGAACTGGAAAATATCATCCTTAGTGAGGTAACCCAATCACAAAAGAACACACACGGTATGCAGTCACTCATAAGGGGATATTAACCCAGAATCTTGGAATACCCTAGACACAATTCGCATCAATAGATTTCCAAGAAGATGGAAGGAGAGACTCCTGGTCCTGGAAAGACTGGATGTAGGGGAACGCCAGGACAGGGAAGCGAGAGGGGGTTGAATGGGGAAAAGAGGGAGGGAAGGGGGCTTATGGGATTTCAGGGAGGGAGGAAACGGGAAAGGGGAAATAATTTGGAATGTAAATAAAAAAACTTAGAAAATAAAAAACTCAAATGGCTAAACGCTCAAAGAAATAATATCCTTAGTCATCAGAGAAATAGAAATCAATACTACTATGAGTCCAGCTATACCACTCTTGAGCATATATCCAAAAGATGCTTCATTCCAATACAGATACACCCTCTCAACCATGTTTATTACTGCTTTCTATATAATAACCAAAATCTGGAAACAATTGAGATGTCCCTCAAGATAAGACTAAATAAAGAAAATATGGTAAGTTTACATAATGGAGTATTACTCCCATTATTTAAAAAGATTAGATTTGCTGGTTAATGGGTGGAAAATCTGCAATTTTGAAGTGTAAAAAGTATATGAAGATAGTGAATAAAAATATTTTAAGAAGGCAATATCTTATTCTGCTAAAACCTAAATAGTTTATACCCTTGTTTGTAAAGTATTCATGCTAGGTATACATTAATTTGGCATGATGTTACATCTACTAATGCTGTTCCGAAGAGTTTTAACCTTAATAGCCAGTTTCTGAGATGAGAATATACTTTTAAAATCTAAGTAGAGATGCCCATAGAACTAGAGTTTGCTTTCACTCAGTAATTTAACCTAATATGGTACTGAGAAACATTGGCTAGTACATAAAGAGATAATCAACACATAGCGTTGGATTGGGGCTGGGAATAATGGAACGTTGTCCATTTCCTCTTACAAGTCTGTCTTTGGGTTTGTTGCTGCAGTTTCCTATCCTATGTGTGGTACTGTCCTTAACATTTAGAACTTTCACGAAACACAAAACCTGTTGAGACTACTTTATTTTCAAATCCCTGAAAGACTTCTTTGAATTCTCCTTTGAATTCTCCTTTTATTTCATTAACTTTTATTTTACTAACTTTTAGCATGAGTATATTGGTTAAGTTCCCAATGTTCTCAAAACTAAAGCATCTTGATTTGCTCTTTTTCTTTCTGAAGTTCCTATGTGTCACTGAAATACATAACCTGGGAATTGATGGGGCATTCTGAATGTGAAACACATACGTGTGTTTCTTTGTTTTTGTTTTAAAGATTTATTTTATTTACTTATTTATTTATTTAATTTATTTATTTATTATGTGTAAGTACACTGTAGCTGTCTTCAGACACTCCAGAAGAGGGCATCAGATTTTGTTATGAATGATTGTGAGCCACCATGTGGTTGCTGGGATTTGAAATCAGACCTTTGGAAGAGCAGTCGCTGCTCTTAACCGCTGAGCCATCTCTCCAGCCCCCATGTTTCGTTTTTTAAAACCTCTTAAAATAATGGATTGGAGGTTGGTTTTTAAAATATTAACCATAGTATTTATACCCTTAGCGCTGGGTTTAGATTAATACTTTCTTTCTTCCCTGTGTTCCTGGTAACCCGTGAAGTGGATGTGCATTTGTGTAGTCAGGTAACACCATTCACCCTCTTACTGTTTCACCCTCATCAGCTTTCATTTCAGTGTTAATGAGCTAAGTCCAGCTTGAGGTCTGAAATGCTATTTTTAATGTTCATGTCCTAGTATGGGGAATGCAGTCCCATTAAGTCATGGTGGTTTTCTTCAGTTTCTATTATGCTCCCTTGTTTCTTAACCAGTTCCTAATAGAGTATTTCATCAAGACTTCTGCCTTTTGATTTTCACTGTACCTACTTGTGCTGCTCATTTACTTTAGCTTAGAGTTTGAATCCAATATCCTACCTGTATTCTGTAACCAATAGAAATACCATATAGACTATACTAATGTATAGGCTGTATTTCTATTTGGGTGTTTCCTTTTGATAAAGTTTCTTCTTTAAGTCTTACCAATAGGGTTAATAGTCTTTTAGTATTATCTCTAGAAGTCTTGAGAATAAGCTAAACATATCATAAACTTAAGAAGCCTGTTTTTAGCGATGGATTAACATAGCTGAGTTATTGGTATTTCAGCATACTTTTGTGCACCTATAGTTTATACCAGTGTTTTAAACATTAAACTTAAAACTCAGGGGGAAAAAGGTTCCTCAACTTGAGATCTTCTCTCCAGATCTCCATTCTTTGGAGTTTCCATGAATGTGACCTGAAGAACTTGGAACCATTGAAATTCAAATGTAGGTAGGTAAGTGCTCACACCAGCGCATGCGTTGATTGCCTTCTATCTCTTTGTATATGCATCTGTATTGCACCCTCTCAGTGCCTTTTCTCTTCTTCCTCCTCCTCCTCCTCCTCCCCATAGATCATGTAGGGCCTGTGTCATCTTGATACAGTGTGGTTTTGTAAATCTGTACTTTGGTCAGTATTTGTCTGTGTTGTGTGTCAGGAGCAGTTGTAGAAAGTCTTCAGGCATTTATGACATTGTGTTGTCTAAAGGCTGTCTCACACATACGTGTTTTCTGTCTGTGGGCCTGGGTTATATCGTGTGTTTCTGTGTTTGTAGAATCTCTGATACAAATTCACCTAGAGTTGTTGATATTTGTTAAGGGATGCAAATGTCACAGTCTTCCTCTGGTTCCACATACTTTTCAGTGTGTTCAGAAAATGTGAATTACTTGTGGTTCTACAAAGTCCTGCCTATTGGTCTTTAATTTAAAACTCTTGCTCCAGGTTAGATTTATGAGAGCATGGACATCAGATGTTATCTGTTGAAGAACATTCACATGCTTTCTTTGGACAAACAAAAAAAAATGCAAGTTATAAAGTATTTCCATTAGTTAGAACATCCCACACAAATAAGATCGCTACCTAATTGAAGACTTTCTTAATGGTAGCATACATAGTTAGTTATACCTGAAATAAACTAGGTCTGGAATAGTCTTCTAGGCCCAAGTAGTAAGCCCGTTCAAATAATCAAGATAAAAAAGTAAGATGCTTTAGTGAAGTAATTTCTTTCAAATTATCTGGAACCATAACCTAGTTATAACATGTTTTCTCTTGTTGCTGGGTTTTTCCCCCTTGTATTTATTATATCTGACAAGTATTTCATTAACAATAAGACTTTTGCCCATGATTTCTTCCTCCACACCCTCAACGCTTAAAAAATTGCGTAATTCTTTTATAGTGACTCTTAAATGTCTGATTTCTGAGCCCTTTTAGTTTTAAAAATTATGAAAAATCTTCAAGAATTTTTATTGTGTAAGTTATTACTAGCAATGCTTACAGTGATAGAAATTAGAATTTTAAGTTTTTCCTATAACATTTTAAAGTGATAAGCACATTATATGTTAACATGAACAATCTATGAAGTGTTTTCAAAAATAATGTTGCTGACAGAAACATAGGATTTTTACTGTGAATATTGTAACCAGAAGGAATCTAGAAGTTATTTAAGTGTCACTGCCTAGATTCAGCCAGAGTACGAGTGTTTTTAATGGTCATCCTTTTACAGCATCAACACACAAGTCAACATTAAAAACAACAAACAAAATCATGGCATTTTTATAAGACACATTTTCCTTTGGTAATTTTTCTGGAAGGGTTTCAGGAATTCCACTAGAGAACCTTTGGTGTTCTAGGACACCTCTATTCGTAAAATGAAAGTTTGTACCTGCTTAGTTCATTTTTCTCTCCTCTGGGTCTTCAGTGTCCAAAGAGAATTTATGCACACTGTGAAAAAAATTAGAGTTATTTGAGTATGATTATTGCTGTTAGTTAACATCAGAGAAAGAGAGAAAAGAATGCATCCATTTGGTCCAAGTGAGTCTATCCAATTGGATGACTGTACATTTTCTCTTGTGTGTGGAATGCATGTTTTATATGTGAGTATATAATTAATTTGGCTCCTGGCTAGTTTTTAAACATGTTTTAAAGGAGTCAATTTTTGCAAGTATGGTGAGTAACACCATTTGGCTATGCCGCTCTTCCTAATGATCTGCTCTAATTCAAATGTTACTGGTGCAATTTGTATATTAAAGATTTTGTTAAGCTGTACTTTCAGTTTTTTCTCTTTTATCCTGAAACCTAAACTCATGACATTTTTAAAGTAGTCCAAGGAAGTGATAGAGATGTCAAGGTAGGGGATGTGAAGAGCCTCCATCATCCTTTTGAATTAGTTACCTTACTCCGAATGCTATTCCTCCGATGTGCTTGCGCTGTTGGGTGTTTATAAAGCTCATCCTGACAGTCCTGAGGGGGTGTGTGATGCTTCTGTAAGCAGCCGGAGAGCAGAGTTTGACTCACACTCAATGCATGTGCTAGTGCTCATGCTTACATACCAGAGACTCAGTGTCGAGCTTTGCAGTCTATGAGGAGCTAGAATGAGTAGATAGAGTGCTAAATGAGCAATGACAGGTGGGGTTGGTCTGCCTGTGCCAAATGCTACTGGTAAGTAACCAGAGTAGTCTCTAACTTGGAAAGGTCCTTGGTGCATGAACATTACAAATAATACTATATTGACAGTGGAAGAAGTCAGCCCATGTATAACATACTGCACCGTATTCTATAACAAGCATTCTGCTTGTAAATATTGAGAATCGTTCACTTAAACGCTTCATGTTATATTCAGGAAAGTTCTCGTATTAATGTATAAAAGCGCATTATTTCATTGAGTGAACACTTTACTTCATTTAGAATAAACTTCACCGCCAGTTTTGAAGTGTTTAATTAGATCGTTTGAACTGTAAATGTAGCTCTCCCATTTTCTCAGGTCTACCTTCTGTTCTTGTTTTTGATAATAGGCCCCTTTCTAGTACAGATAGGCCCCAGTAATCATAATTAGCTGTAATTACCTACTCGGTTTTCAGGGGCAATTATTAGTCCTTGACCATCTCTTCATAATTCATTCTAAAAGCCATAAAGAGTTAATAACAAAGAGTACCAGGCAAGTAATGAGCTGGCGTGTCAGAGAGCTCAGTCCTTCCTTTACATTTGTGGCTGAGAGTCACCCTGTCCTCCGGTGAAGAGCTTTGAATACTGGAATCGGTAGCTATCAAGGGATTTGTGCCATGAAGAAAGTATGTTTTATAAGAAACAGTTTCACTTTAAAGAATTCTGAGAAAATTATTAGCTTTTAAATAGCGTATCATTTCAAAGTTGGGGGAAGCCTTGGGAAGAATTCCTATCCTCACATGAACCCATTACTAACAGTAGCACTTTGTATAAATAAATGCATGAATACTTGCCATTCTTCTCAGCTTGCTCTAAGAGGTACTACTTCAGTTTTCATTTGGATTTATTTGCCTTCAACCTTGCTGCAGGTATTTTATTTATTATCACTGTCCATGAAGCCACACTGTGGAGATACAAGGCATGTTTAGCAACTTAAAACTAGTTACTTAGAAAATGGAAGCTACAATGGCAGTGTTGCCTCACACTTCATCTCTCACGTCATCTGCCCCACTGAGGTGCCCCATCTCTGTAATTGAGTAAAACCAACTGGTAAAGAAGATACTTTAGAATACTCTCTTGTTAAAACTGCCTTCCTTCCTAGCGGTCAGTTCAGAACAGTCTGCTGGCAAATACTCAGAACCAGTCAGTTTACTTGTTACATACTTTTGATGTTTTTTCTGATTATGAAGGAACTGTATTTTATATAAAGATTCTTTTCTTGTTCTGTAAACTTCCTATTTTTTCTTAGCCTTTGCATATATTCTGTGAGTTGCTGTTACACAGATGTTTCTAACTGTTTCATTTAAAACCAGTGCTGGGTTTATTTTTATGTCTTAAAAGCCTGATCATTAAATGCATTAATGGTATATGAAGACCCATTTAGAGGAAAAAGAAAACAATGGTTTGATAATATTTTTAAAACTATTTCATTTCTGAATTTCTGATAATCATTGAAAAGATTAAAAATTCAGGTCTTCTGAACTACTGTGATTTAAATACTCGAGTCAATCTAATGAGTGTACTGGGGCTGGAGATGGCTTAACTACTACAAGGCTCACAACCAAAATGTCAAACAAGTGGACTTTTCATTTGCCTTCACTATAATTCAAAAAGAGCTGAGTTCCAGAAAGTAACATGTTTGCTGATAAGAACACTTCTTCCCATTTTCTCTCTGTTTTTTACAGATTCCCTTCAGGCTCAACTTATCAATATGGGTGTGATCCCAACCTTAGTGAAGTTACTGGGCATCCACTGCCATAATGCAGCTCTGACAGAGATGTGTCTCGTTGCATTCGGGAATTTAGCAGAACTCGGTAAGTCTACGCCATAAGTTATGAGTGTCATTTCCCTATTAATGCTCTTACAGTGACTATTTCTTTATGAACCTGGGAACCACTTAAATTATTTTAGTTTTTCTTTTGAGTATCAAGATACTTTCTTCAGTGTTTAAAAAATAAATCAAATTAGATTTTTTTGTGTAATTTGTTTACAATTGTAACTATTTTGCTTCTCTGATTATTTTATGTATTAGGATTTAAATTTTTAGGAGCTTTGAGTATATAGCCCAGAAGTAGAGTGCTAGTAAGAGTTAACAAGAGCCTATGACTTTACTCACACCAGAACACACACTAAAAATAAACATTATAATTTCTTTTTAAATATAATATTTGATTATAGAACCTTGAAAGTATTAGCAAACTGAAGTACTTCCCCATCTGTTTACAAAATCCCTAAAAGTGTCAGGTTTTCTATATATGATAAAATATACATATTTTATGTTTAGAGATCATATTCTGTGTGTGTACATGCCGCATAGCATGAGTGTGGAAGTCAGAGGATCACTTCTAAGAACTGCCTCAGTCCTTCTACCATGTGGGTCACTGGCTTTGAAGTCAGGTTCCCAGTTACCTGCTAAGCCATCTTGTGGGCGCCTATGTATTTGTAAGAGTATTATTATAAGCAAAATCCGAGGAAGCTTTGACAATAAGAAGACAGGCAGAGCAAGTCCAGTGCTGCAGGCATTCCTTTGTCATGACTAAAGGACTTCGTCTCTGCCCTTCATCTCTTTATCCGTTCCATTTTTTTCCCTCTATTTTCTGTATTTGTTCTTTCTCCTTTGATTCTCTTCCAACTTTTAGGATGAATCATTCCCACAGCTATGTTTATAATTCATTATGTTTGCAGGAAAGTCATTAGTGTTTTGCCCTAATGTAATAGTTAAATCATAAATATATTTATTAATCTTCTACTTTATAATGAAACAAAAGGCACCGGTTCTTGACTATTGATTTTTCTAAAAGTGTGTGTTCTTTACACACTATAAATTGGAAGCTGTTCAGTACTCTAGTTCGACTCGAAGTTTAAAATAATAGGTGTGTGTGTGTGTGTGTGTCTATGTCTGTCTACTTATCTCTGGAGATTTGATGGCAACTTTGGTAAATCTCTCCAATGTGGGTTACAGATATCAAACTCAGGTGTTGCATGCCTTTAATCCCTGCACATGGGACAGGCAAGTGGATCTCTTGTGAATATGAGGCCAGCCAGGGCTACTATGAGGCTAGCCAAGCTATAGAGTAAGACCCAGTCTGGGAAAAAAAAAAAAAGACTTTAAACAATTATTTCCAGGGCAGGTAAGGTAGCTAAGTAGGTATTACCTAGACATGCTAAATAGGATAGTGGGCGGGGCTTCAAGAACCAAGACCGCTAGTGGTTTGGCCTTAAAATAGTGTCTGCAATCTCGTGTCTTAGTGATAGGGGACATGCGCAAGGCCTGAGAGACAAATAACGAAAATACAGTAGTCATGTCAGAACCAATACAAAAGTATCTCAATTAAGTGGCATTAAAGATATATTGGTGTCATTTTTTATTCAGCAACGTAAAGTATAATTTGTTCTGAACAGTTTTCTCCTTTGCATGAAAGCCTTGAAAGTGTGAATTTATGACTTAGTGATTTTATCGTTGCTATGGTTACCTGTATGTTACACCGTGAACAATTTTTATGGCTTCAAATGAAACTGGGTCAGAACATTTTTCTCTAAAGTTTCAGACATTGTCTTTCTCAAGGGCATCCGAGGTCAGCTTGATTGTCTCCTGTGTGTAAAGAGCATTTGTGTTCAGGAGCAGTACGAATGACTGTCAGAAGTAACAGCAAACAAACTTCTGCATTTAATTTTGTTTGCTTACTCTAGATTGTTCTTCTATTTTTCAGAGTCGAGTAAAGAACAGTTTGCTAGCACAAACATTGCTGAAGAGCTGGTAAAACTATTCAAGAAACAAATAGAACATGATAAAAGAGAAATGATTTTTGAAGTTCTAGCTCCATTGGCAGAAAATGGTAAGGAGAAAAACACCTCTTGATGTCTGGTTTCGTAGAGTTTCTTAGGTGCTGCGATGCCAGTTCTTAATTCAAAGCCCTTCCTTGAGCTATTAATGTTGTTATATTTTTTTATTTTTATAACTCTAACTTCAGCTATATTATCTATTCCATGACTGTATCAAAACTTGGAGAAGCTGCCTTCCAAGTTTGATTTTTAAGGTCTTAGCAAACATGCTTCTATAGTTATTTTTGCTCTGATATAGAAGATAATGAGGGCCTTGGAGATGGTTCAGTGGATGCAGTCTTTGCCACTGCAGTGCCACGTGGCAGACCATGTAAGTCAAGTGTGGCAGTGAGGGGAGGTGGAAACAGACCCCTGGATGCTGGTCCCTAGACAGCCTACCCAGTGGGTGAGCTTCAGGTTCAATGAGCCAATCCCCGTCTCAAAAAATAGGGTCAGGAGTGATTGAGGAAGACTCCCAGGGTTGACATCTGGCCTAAGTGTGCATTGTTGCACACAGACACAGGTAGAATTTTAAGAAGAAAAGTGAGGTAAAGAGATTAATCCTATATGAACCCCTCTAAAAACACAAGAGGATAACAGCAAGGCTTTCTAGGCCTGTCTACAATGAGAATATTGATGAGTCACACCATCTTAAGAGAGGGACCCAAAAAGATAAGAGTGTTTCAGGAAACAAACAGACTGCATTATAAGTGATATTTCAAATGTAATATCTTTTACATGTTCAGAATATGACAAGACACTGATAAGACAACACACTAAGATTATAAAAACAGGTAGCATTGACTCTCCAGATACTGGAATTACTGTCCACTGAGTTAAAGTAAGGATGCTGGGAGCTAGAAAGGATGATATTTGCTGAGTAAACTGCTTGCTGGGCAAGTGTGAGGACCTAAGTTCAAATCCCAGAGCCCACACAAGCCCATGCATGTGGAATCCCTGTGCTCCTGCAGCAGAATGGAGGACAGTGGCCCACTGTGCCCAGCAGTGAACCAAACAGAGAGACTGTCTTAAACAAGGCCAGAGGTGAGGACCAGCACTTGAGGCTGTCCTCTGACCTCTGTGTGTGCACCATGATCACCCACACTCATGTTCACACACACGCACACGCACACGCACACGCACACACGCACAAAAGATTAGAACAGGGCAGTTAGTTTGTTTAGAGAGATAAAAAGCAATCTTTAAGAAGAATCAGAATGAAAGTTTTAAATAATAAAGATGCAACACAGCAGATTTAGAAATAAACAAATAGAAATTCCAAAATTGAAGTTTCCAACCTAAATTAAGTACTTGCTGTCAAAACAGGCTTAACAAGTATCTTCTACAAACATGGCTTTAAATGAAGATTATATCCTAGATAATCTTGACTGTCAGACTGATAGGCTTAGGTTGAGAAGTTCCTAAAATTAAAGCATACCTCTGAGTGTGTTTTTGAAGGTCTCCAAGATTAACTAAAGGGGTAGAGACTGTCCTTACTGTGTCCAGCAACTTCTAGCGATGGCACCCATTCCTCAGTGTAACGTCCTGAAACATGGACCCAAGCATAACCTGGCCTTTACATAGTGTACTGCAGGCTATTTAATATGTGTATGTGATATATACATGCATGTAAATAAGTGAAAAAGATAGACCTTGTGTGTTGATAAATGTGCTAGGATGTCTGTTTTGCCAAAATGTCTGGCTGGTCTTAAGGCGATGTAAGGTTTCTAAATTGGTGGTTATAGTCAAACTGTGAGAAGAAAGATCTGTAAGGTCTTTACATATTTTACCCATTCTAAATGCCTTAAATCTCACTCTTCAGGGGAAAACCTTTTTCTTCTCATTCCTTGGTTCTACAAAATGAAATGTTACCCTGGTCTTCAAGGATTATGCCAAAGAGTTACTGTAACCGCCTTACAGAGTGTCTGCATAGTAGTGTTTTTATTCACTGCTTGTTTTCTCACCATATAAACCCTGTTGAATAACTGCAGGGCTCAGATTATGGGCCTTTGAAAACTTGTTTCCGTATTAATTATTTGCATCCTGTCTATGATTTGTTTTCTTTTGCTTTATAAGAAGAGTAATTGTAACTGTATCTGGAGTTCGGGGCTTTAGAATTTCTAAGACTTTTTTTTAATCATAATTTTCAGTTCTAATTTCTGCACATCTCTAGCCCTAGTATTCTGTATGTAACCAAGAAAATGCCCTACTTAGTTTTGGCCCAATACAGGTGCATTTTTTTAAGTATTTAGTGTATTTAAAGATATTCAAAGTAAAATTAGTAATCTTTGTGATAAAATAAAGTTAAAATTTTCCATGCTAGTTACCTAAAATTATAAACATTAAGCATATGTATATTTTAAACTCTTTATTCCACACAGCAAGAAACTGCCATATGTAGCTTATGGAATCCAATGACCAAAGTAAAATCCAACCAAAACAATAAAATTACAGTCTTTGACAGGAGGAGATATGGCTACAGATATAAAGTCCTCAAGAATACGTAGTATAGTAATAGAGTAAGATATTGGGACTATAAAACAGTAGACTTAGTGTTGGGGTAAAGTTACCATTGCAGTAAGGTTTTTTTAAAGATGAAACTATTATATTTTTTTCTGAGATACTGTAGTTTATCAGTTAACTATGGAAGATTTATTTTTTTTTCTTTCAACTGTATTATGAGGATTTTAAAGACATACTGGGAAATAGGATTTAGTGTAAGGAATTGCCATGTACTCATGATCCAAAGATGGTTTACGTTAATGAAAACTTGAAGCTCTTAAAACAAAACTTACAAATTTACAAACCACACTAGAAAAACTGCATCTATACAAATACCAGTCTAAGTATACATACTTGTGCGTAGGTTCACATTTTCTAATAGTACCATAATTTTTTATAGCTTTTTATTCAAACTTCATAGTAGATATTATTTTAACTTTATATAACAAATATGTATGTATTATAGACAAATGTGTTATAATATACTATTGCATTTTAGCATAATCATAATATCTAAAAATATAGTGATATTAGTTGTTGTCAGAGCTAAGAAAGACCTGGGTTTTTGGGGGGGGGTGCTATAGGACATTTTAAGAGAATAAATAATTTCAAATAGAAAAAGGAAGTTTTTGTATAATTAGTCTGGACCGTCAGATACTTCATCTTGAAACTCAAGTGTTCAATGGTGGTGGTGGTAGTAGTAAATGTTTTGTTTTTTGTTTTATCTAAGTTGTACATTCACTGATCTTAAGATACAATAGTTAAAATTCTTCATGACAGTTCACCGTGCCAGATGCCCTGTGTTACCAAAACGTGTAATGTTGTTCATATTGCTCTCTATTCAGATGCTATTAAACTGCAGCTGGTTGAAGCAGGTTTGGTGGAGTGTCTCCTAGAGATCGTTCAACAGAAGGTGGATAGCAACAAAGAAGATGATGTTGCTGAGCTTAAAACTGCTTCCGACCTCATGGTCTTGTTACTGCTTGGAGGTGAGTCTTAATTCCGACCTCATGGTCTTGTTACTGCTTGGAGGTGAGTCTTAATTCCGACCTCATGGTCTTGTTACTGCTTGGAGGTGAGTCTTAATTCCCGCCAACCAAAGGACATGGTCCGCAGATTTTTTTAGACCTATTGTGCCTTTTGTGAACACAACACTAGGCCTCTTCTTACTTTTGTATCTTGTTTACTGATGCTTTGATGGTTTGAGGACCTTGTACACACCGTGAAAAGAATAAGAAACGACAAACTCAAGGAACACTTAAGTCCCTGCTATCTTCAGTATCTGAAGACCTGTCATATGGAACAGAGCACTGAAGGCTGGATGGTTCTTGGAAACTCGAGCCACAAAATTCACAAACTTCAGTGTCTGATTACTACTAATAACCCATTACAAGATTTCTAGTTTCCTTATTGGATATCCACTATGGAACGTGGGTTTGTTACCCCCAGTCGTAGTTCCTTATTTAACAATTTGTTTCATTTCCCTCCAGATGAATCCATGCAGAAGCTTTTTGAAGGAGGAAAAGGCAGTGTGTTCCAAAGGGTGCTTTCTTGGATTCCATCGAATAACCACCAGCTGCAACTTGCTGGGGCATTAGCAATTGCAAATTTTGCCAGGAATGGTAAGCACTCTAGTTATTCCTTGTGAACTAAGTATTCTGTATTTTTTAAGTTTCAGCTTTATCCATCACATATATCAAAAGTGTTCCATTCAGAAAACCGTTAGTGTGTTATTTCCTCAATCTTTTAGAAGTCTGTACTGACTTACTAATATATAACATATTTTGTATAGCCATCTGAATTATGATGTTTAAAGATTGATGATAATGGAATGGTTTTGAATACTTTGTGCTTCAGGTTTAGTGACCTTGAACATATCCATCTGATGGGTCATATGATCCCTTCCCAGTCATATTATCTTGGCTGTAATAATCTGAGTATTCATTTTTGGGTTATTGGGTTAGATCCTTATATCTGTGTTTACATATCAGTAATCCTATGGGTGTACAGTATTTAGTTTAATAATGTTTTGAAGGCACTGGACCTTGCAAAATCTGATACTCTATTAATAGGTAATCTAAGAACTCTTACTATGTCTAGAAAACATGAACTGTTTTTTTAATTCAATTTGACTTCAGTGTGAACTATTCATAGTAACTCAGGTTGAGTGTCCCTTAGGCCAATGTGCTTGAGACCTAACGTGTTGTATTTTCTCAGGTTTTGGAATATTTATATAGACATTAGACAATGCCTTGGGTAGAAGACTGCTCCCAAACATGAAATTATCTGTTTCCTATACTGTCTGTGCATGTATCCTGAGAATCGTTCAGATGATATTTTTAGTACATCCTCGTTGTGACTGGTTGATCGCATGAATTCAGTTAAAAGTTTCAACCCACAGAGTCTTGTCAGTACCCAAATATTTCAGACTTTAAGGTTTTCCTTCAGGAATGTTCAACCTTACAGACGATCACGGCTGACTTATTTTGTCCTCCCTTCACTTTAGAAGAACTATTTAGTAAAGGCCTTAAGACTGGCAGAATATTAGGCTTCTGATATGGATCAGTGGAGAGTGTAAAAGATTTAGTTCTGTAGGATATTTATACATGTTTTTTTAATAAAGGAGGAAATTTGCCTTTGTTTTGTGTAGATGGAAATTGTATTCATATGGTAGACAATGGGATTGTAGAGAAACTCATGGATTTGCTGGACAGACATGTAGAAGATGGGAATGTGACGGTGCAGCATGCAGCACTAAGTGCCCTCAGGAATCTAGCCATCCCAGGTAAGCAGCGACAGCAGATGTGTGGCTCTTGGACCTCCCTAGCAGGAGTCGCAGGGCGGAGAGCCAGCTGAGTGACACATCCAAAAGTCCCAGCGCTTGGGAGGCAGAGAGGCTGTAGTGGCCAATCTTATGTAAATAGTTTCAGAATGCTGTCTCAAAGAGGGATGGAGCTAGGAAGAACCTTTAAATTACTCATCTTATTCCTAGCTAAGAAATGGAGACCATATGTTAAATACATTGTCTGTGACAATACAAACTGATCTCAGATAACTAAAAGAATTGATCCAGTTTATGAGCTCTTTGCTTTTCTTTATATTACATGGTTAAGCGTTCTTAGGTTCTTCAGGTGAATTGAGATGTGGCCTATGTGAGCAGAGTCCCCTAAAGAACCATTGTTTAAGGTCCTGGGCTCTTTTCTGATTTGTTTTATCCCATAAGCCGATACATTGTTTTTGAAAAGAGCCTCGGTGTATCTTTGGATCAACAGTTTTGAGCCCTGGAGAAAAATCCCGTAGATGATTGTTTAATTCTTTTACTCTCCTGTCCAAAACTAAATTTCTGACAAATCGGCGTGGTGGCATGAAGCTCTGATTGACATGGATCTGATTTGAAGAGCATATTGACAGTATCTAATAATGTCTGTCACGTTATTTTAGTGCAGCTGAGTCAAATACAGTAATAAAGAAAAACACTAAAGTAAGCGAATGAGTATTTTGTAAAATGTAAACACTTTCAGATTTGTTTTACGCAATTTCTAAGTAATTACTTTGAAATTGTGTTTTAAAAAAAACAACTAGTATGATTTATGTCTGCTGCGTTCCTGTAAACAGGATACTTACATATACCCAGTCTCATGTTTTATTTGTGCCCCGCGCGCGCGCGCGCGCGCACACACACACACACACACACACACCTTGGTCAGGGGAGTAGAGACAGGCTGTATCCCAGGTTAGTCTCAAATTCGTTATGTAGATTATAAGGACCTTGAATTTCTGATTCTCTCACCTCAGCATTCCATGCTCTCACTGCTGGCATCCACCATCATGGCCAACAACCCTACTCTTAACATTTCTAAACAAAGTTATAAAATGGTGCCTTAAAGCCGGTAAGGACCGGAAGTGTGCTGAGTGGATGTTCATTGAGAATGTGAGCGCCATTTTAAACATAGCCTCTTTCCTCTTTCTAGTTGTAAATAAAGCAAAGATGTTATCAGCCGGGGTCACGGAGACGGTTTTGAAATTCCTTAAATCTGAAATGCCCCCAGTTCAGTTCAAACTCCTGGGAACGCTAAGAATGTTAATCGATGCCCAAGGTAAAGGAAACGGTTTCCAAGTCACATTCTTGGTGCAGTGCTCTTACTTATGTGTCCTTAGCTTTAAAGGGACTTGATTTTCTAATTGTCAGAATTATGGACTTGTAAAATGGAAAAGGAAAGTTTAAAAGAGATTGATTTTTAGACTTAATTTTCATGCTAAATGGGTAAAAATTGTGTTGTATATTATTGTTAATACCTAAGTCCTGTGTGTGTTGATTTGTTACTGATCCCTAAGCACCCTTTGTGCTTAGACATTTCATACCCATGTTCACCTTATCTGGAAAACCATGTTTTAGCACAGTGATAGTTAGAATTTTTACAGATTTATCTTGAATTTTCTATTTGAAGAGGACACAATAATAAAAACTACTTCTAGGAGTGACCTGGTTTTTTTGTTTGTTGTTTTTATGTTTTTTCAAATTCTTACTCCTTCTCTGTCCTGACTGCCTGGAGTCCTTTTGAAAACCATTTGTTAGAGTCTGCCAGATAATGTTACAGGATTAACAGAGTGTCAGACTTAACCACGATATACAGTGTCATGTTCACGCATCTGTGTGAAAGCCTATAACGTTATCAAATAAGCTGAGTAGCCCGTCAGGCAAGGACTGCGTACAATAACTGCCTTTATAAAATTGCTGCCCTCTGTCTTAGGCCTGCCTTTCCTCCCAACACCTGCTTTCATGTCGTGTCGGCTTGATTGCCTCTCAGTGATTTTCTCTTGTTCTCGGTTTGCCTTGTTTCCTATAGCAGAAGCTGCTGAGCAACTGGGGAAGAATGTTAAATTGGTGGAGCGTTTGGTTGAGTGGTGTGAAGCCAAAGAGCATGCCGGTGTGATGGGCGAGTCAAACAGACTGCTCTCTGCCCTCATACGACACAGTAAATCAAAAGTAAGTCCAGAGGAGGCCATCTGCGGACGAGTGGCCGTTGTGGAAGCTAGCACTTTAAATCCTGCTCCTTAGGCCTCCATATTCGTGGGTTTTCTATAAGTAAGCTAATATCCAGTGCCGGCAGGAAATGAGATTGGGGTTGACATTCAATTCTGTTACGGCGTACTTAGAGGCTGCGATGGTAGGAGTTGGCAGAGAGTGAAGAAGGACTTTTCCAGGCAAAGGTATATTTACCCTTATTCACCCAGATGTCAAAGGGCAGGGTTTTAATGGGAAACAGCAAGTGTAGATCTGTTGCAGAGAGTGAACAGGGAGTATTATTGGAATTAAGATGAATTATATGCCAGGTAAAGTATCTGGGTTCGATTCTACAGAAAAGTAGGTCCGCTATGCCCGTCCCTCCAATATTACCGGGGATTAAATCAGATTTGGATATTTTAGGAGGTACTCTACCACTGAGCTGCATCCCCAGCCATTATGCATTTTTCTTTTTGGACAGTGTTTCGTTGACAGAGGGAGGGCAATAGAAGCAGCCAGGATCTGTACTAGCGATACTGGAGGAGGCAGTTCTTTAAACAGGTCTTAGCTTTGTGCTTGGTTCCAGATAGGGCCGTGCCAGTCACGTGACAGAGTGCAGAAGAGAGGCTCCCGTTCCCTCAGTTGTGTGTTCTAGGCCACTTTCCTGAATGGTCTAGAGCGTTATGCCCTTACTCCCTCTTTGCCCCAGAAGATTTCCCACCAATAGTTCAGAGTTCGTACAAGCCGTCATTCTTTTAACTATATTATATACAACAGCAACACATTTCTGACATCTGAACATGGAACTCTCAGATAAATACCTGTTCCATTTGGTAGCAGTGGAAAAAGGAAAACAAACAAAAGTCCACATAACTAAACCTCAAATTTATACATGGGAAAATTCATACCAACTTTTAAAACACCCGTATTTAGGAGTCGAAGCTTTTTAAATGCTATAATACTGAGTTGAAATTTAAATATTAAAATGTTTTATGCATGTCATTTGTTATCGGTACCCCTTTACTTTATCTGACATCACCCACCCACCCCCAGAAAGAAAGAAACATTTTTAAATAGCCATCACTGTGTAGGTTCTTGGAGAGATGAAAAAAATATGTTCTATATCTTTGGAAATGTGTATGCCCGTGTACATGTCTATATAACAGAAAAGAACTAGGAATTCTGTAGGAGCTGGTCACATCATTTCAGGTTTAGGTTTACAATTCAGTACACATGACTGGTTTTTGTTTTTTGTTTTACCTTATGTGTTGTCTTGAGGGTTTCTATTGCCAGGATAAAACACCATGACCAAAAGAGCAAGTTGAGGTTAGAAGGGGTTTATTTGGATTATACCTCCATAGTCCATCATTGGGGGCTCAGGACAGGAACCTGGAGGCAGGAGCTGATGCAGAGGCCGTGGAGGGGGCGCTGCTTACTGACCTGCTCCCCATGGCTTGCTCAGCCTGCTTTCTTACAGAATGCTGGGGCCTCCCCCATTGACCACTAATTGAGAAGATATCCTACAGCTGATCTCATGGAGGCATTTTCCCAACTGAGGCTCCTCCTCTCCGATGACTCTTGTGTCAAGTTAACACACAAAGTCAGCCAGTACATGTGTCTTTTTCCTACATTTGAGAATAAGCTGCTATACAGCAATAGAAACGTTTGTTTCCGCATGTCTATAATCAGCATTTAAGGTGTAGTCATTGCATGAGATCCAGACTAAGATGGTTCATTTAAATTATTTTTTAATACAGCAAATACTAAAGTGTAGTCAATGTTTACTTTTGAACATCAGATTTTAAAATATATCCTATTAAATAATTATTCCAAGAGATGATACCCCAAGAACAAGGTTATTGAAGACTGGGTATGGTAGTGCCCAGCAGGCAGAAGCAGGGTCATCTCTAAATTTTATGTCAGCTGGACTTACACAGGCCGGCTCAGCCAGGGCTACAGAGTCAGACCCTGTCTGAAAAAAGAACAGATGGACAGACACGGGGTTTTGTGTAGTCTTAATTACAGAAATAGTGTGGCCCCTTTTATTGTTCTATGGTTAACAGCATACATTCAAACATTTCTAATAATCCCCCTGTAATCCTCTAATAACTGATTGATTTGTCCAAGAGTTTGTTTTTCAAGTTGCATCTCCAAACTAAATAATGACCATACTCTGGGAAAAGCTTTAAAAAAGTTTTTTTAATAATTAAACAATGAATACATCCCTGCAGATTTTTCTCAATTGTTAGTTATCTCTCTCCTTGTTTTCTTTTTTTTGTTTTTGTTTTGTTTTGTTTTTTGTCGAACTGTTGCTTTTTTGTCAATTGGCAACATTATTATTGGTCTGGGAGTGAGGAATTAGGAAGTTCCATTAAGAACTGTTTACTGTTCTAGTTGGAGGTATGAACCTGGAAGAGTGGGGGCCTTAAGATGAGGTGAACTAAAGTGTCATGCAATAGCCGACTTTATTCAGAACACCAGACAATTTTATACTCTGAGGGTTAACAAGAGTCACCCAAATAAAGTTTACCATCACAGGAATAAGCCACAAGAGGCAGAAACATGTTTTTCTGTAGAGGCATATGAATTATAACAGCTGAAGTAAACTCACTCCTGTCTGCTCCACCAGGAGGAGCACAGAAACACATTCACAGAGCAATTCTGTATTTAGAAGAAACTAAAGTTACAAGACTAGCTTGGTTCCCTGGAGTTTTCTCATAAGCACTCAGAATTCTCACTTAACTCCATTTTTGAACTGTGTTCCAACAAAGAACAACTAGTTTCCCAAAGCCTGACACTCTTACAAATCCTTCTCAATTTGAGGTGGTTACTAATGCTTTTGGTCATTAACCAATCAAAGCAAAAAATGTAGCCATCTTTAATTCTTATACTGGTTAGAAATGGATCTAAAGTCAAAAAAAAGTATGTTAAAGATCCCAGCCAGCCAGGCATAGTGGCTCTCCACTGTACTCCACAAACTTAGGAGGCCGAGGCAGAAGGATCACAACTCAAGATCAGCCTGGGCTACTTGAAATTAAACAAACCCACACCAAATTATTACATATACAAAAAAAAAGAAAAGAAAAGAAAAAGAAAAGCAGAAAAGAGTGAAAGGCCTCAGACAATGCCCTACAGTTCTGAATACCAAGTTTTGGGCTAGTTACATAGTAACAGCTGCTACCCTATAAACCTAAGGACTTGGGACTTGGCAGGTGTTTAATAATACATTATAAATAAGAGAGTATTGGTTTGAATCCATGCTCTACCAATTAATAGCTGTGTGAGCTTGCATGTTCCAAACCTGTAAATTATTAATTATTCAGAGTTATGAAGGCTACAATGTGATAATTTTATACATACACATTGGCTAATATGTCAGGGCAGTTAACATTTCCTTTAAACATTTTTAAATATTTTATTAACATAATCATATATATTTATGGCTTAGTAGATAGAATTTTAGCATGTATATAGTAGGTACTAGTTAGTTGGCATAATTTATATATCTTTTTTTTTTAATCATTTGTGTCTAAAATTTTTGGGCTCCTCACTAGTAGTTACTCATTAAATATATACGGTAATTGTAAACTCCAGATGCGTACCCTCACTACCACCACCGTGCTGTAGAATAAAGGAACTATTATTTCTGCCCGCATTGGGTTACCTAGTGACTCGACTTTTTCTGTAAGTTCTCCGAGGGTCTCCCCACTTATGTTGCCTGTAGTTGCCACTGTTACACACTCTGGCATGAAGATGTCCTGTGTGTCTGAGGTATTTCACTTAATGAACCCTCAGTTCATCCACATTCTTACGACTGATTCCATTGTGTGTGTGCCTAGGAATGGGTACCCAAATTATTTGTTATTTCCATTCTAAGTTCTTGAGAAGCCTCTACAGTGTTCTCCTTGGTAGCTGTACCTATTTTTAGTTCCACCAATGGTATATGAGAAAATAAATGAAAATTCACTTTTCTTTTCTCCATATCCTTTGATAATCATTAGTGACATGGTGTCTGTCGTACTGACATGAATTTCCATCTTTCTGTAAACTTATTGGCTCTTTGATCTTGAGAATTATCAATTCCTACCATTTGCCATTTCTAATTGGGTGGTTTGGAATGAGCATCTTAAGACACTCCTATATTCTGAATATTAATCGTGTCTTTCTGTGGAGAATCACTGCCCACTCTGCCTTCGCTCTGCTCTCCTGTGCAGAAACATTCCTCCGATTTTACTTCCATTTCTCCGATTTTGCTTCCGTTTCTCAGATTTTGCTTCCGTTTCTCCGATTTTGCTTCCGTTTCTCCGATTTTGCTTTGGTTCCCTGTGCTTCGGAGTCCTAGGGAGACAAAAACCCCTGGTCCGTATCCCAGTGCTCTGCAGTTTGTTCTGTCTTCTCTTTAGGATTTTCATAGTTTGGGTGCTCTATTTAGGTTTTTGCCCCCTGCCCTCCTGTTTAAATTAATTTTCATGTGGAAAAAAAATCACATGTATTACCTGTAAGTAGTTTTCCCAATGCCATTTGCTGAAGAGTCCCTTTCTCCAGTGTCCACCTTTGATGCCTTTGTCCATGATTAGTTGTCTGTAAATGCAGAGATTTGTTCCAGGGTATTGTGTTCTGTTTGTATCTACTTTAAGCCATTGTCATTAATTTGAGTTTATACTTTTGAAGTGTGGTTTGGGAAGGTCAGGGTAACATGATACACTTCGGTTTTATTTAAAGATTGCTCTTGCAGGTGTTTGGGGTTTTTTTTTTGTTGTTGTTGTTGTTGTTTTTTCTTTTTGCCTCCGAATGGATTTTATAGTTTGTTTGATTGATTGTGAGGAGATCATGGGCTGCGACCAAAGGCTGCACCTTCTGAATGGGTTTCCCTCTCACCAGTGCCCCCCAGGTTGCAGATGTGCGGAGGTTGAACGTTTGTCTACTTCCGTAAGGTTTCCAGGTGTGGTCACAACTGTGGGTTGGCGTTGGCCTTAGTCTCCTTGCAGACAGGACGTTAAAGAGCCAATTTAGGAAATGCCGCAGTCACGGGTTACTTGGTTGGATGGGTAACTAGGGCCTTAGAGAAGAGTAGATCTCCACTTACAAATCCTTTCCTTTTCTGATGGTTTCAACCCCATGTCCATATTCATTACCTAAAACTCATACTTGATACCCACATTCAATTCAGTTGTCAGTAGTTGCTGTTTGGACAAAAGAGTATTCTTCCCTTTCTCCTAGAGCCCTTGAGAGTCTTGTCTGCTTGAGCACTCAACCAAGGCCGCAGAACAACTATGGATCCCCAAACCGTTTAGTAAGGGTCTAGCACTTTCTCCCTACCCCGGCCCCCATTATTTTTGACATGACTCTGTGAATGGCAGCGCCTGTTTCCTAAGGATGGACATCCTGCCTGTTGACCATAGTCATAAAACAAATAAGCAAACGCACAATGAAGCACCTTGTTCCTCTTGTTAGTGGGAGAGGGTGTAACTCTTTCAGATTGTGGTCTTCACAGAGTTGGGTAAGTAGGACATGTGGGGCAGGCAGCCTGTCAGCAGTGTGAATGTTTCATCTGCCGTTTCGGCCTCGCCTCGTGATAGTGTCTGTCAGTGGGTATCTGCACTGCTGCTGCTACGGTGGTGCTTGTGGGTTGTGGGTACGGATGAAGCACCAGCCCTTCCTAGTCCGTCTCGTTCCATTTCTTCAGTTGCTGATAAGAGATCCTATTACATATCCGGGGTGGTGTTTGGAGGTGTGGTGTTTGTGGTGTCAAAGGGCAGCTCACCCAACAGCCTCATGCTGTTTGCTTGGAAGTCGGCCTCTTGGGGAGCCTTCTACCAGCCATGCCCTGAATTTGCGGTATTCGGTAATTGAGTAAAGCTCTGAAGTTGGGATATTCATGGAACGATAAATGGGGCCCACCACCCATCAGAAGACCTCTGCCCAAGAAGATCCTCGGACGGAGCCAGGAGCTTCAGTGAGGATTTCAGAGATTCTCGGGTCCGGTTTAGCATCAGTATTCCATTTTCAAATTTGTCTATCAAATGTGAAATTTTATATTATGGGCATATTGAGTGTCCATGGATGCTATACCTAACAGACATTTCCGTGGCTGGCAGGTCTGTGATCAACCCAGCATGGGCCAGAGCACATGCGTGTCCACACTGACCGGTGCTGTCACTCTTTGGAATATTATATGGAATATTATATCTCTTTCAGAACCATTCTGAATTCTGTCTTAAGGTTTAGCGCTCCAAAAGTCTCCACTGACTCACGGGTCTCACATAGTTAGTCATCTCAGCCATGTGCAGCGGCTTCCTGTGCTCATACCATTAGGTGAGGTCATACTTCCCACCTGCAGGGAGTGAAAATGGAAGAGGTGGAAGCTGGCTTTACTAAGTCACCCACCTACCAAGTAGGCAGACTGCTTCACACTTGAAAAGTATAATGTTCCCTGGTTATTAGGTCTTTTAAAAGCCTGTTCAGACAAATGTGTTTAGTCACCAGCTCACTCATCCAACAGTTATTAAAATTTCTGAGCAGGCAGTGATACAATGTTAAAAAATGGAAAAAAAATTATTACATGATTCATAAATTGGTGATCTAAAATCCAAGCCTATCATAGAACATCAGATTGTACACATTGTTATACAGTTTCCAAGTCTTAAGCTGGGCTCATTTCAGTAATTAAGGGGGAAACAACTGTAAATGCTAGAGATGAGACTGTTAATGTACATTATTTGCCTTTGTTTTCTGTGTTCCAAAACTTGGTTTTCTATTTAAAACAAGAAAAAAAAACTCACTGAAAAATAAAACTGTAAAACATTGTTTCAAACCTAGTAAAATATGTCTAAAATTTCTAGGGACTTTGCAGCTATCCAGGGTTTAGATAAGATGCCTTACTTAGTTTATCCATTGCAATTGAAATGGTTTAAGAGAAGCTAACTGAATAGCTAGATTTATTTTGTAAAGAATATCATTTAAGTTTACTCCTTGGATAATCTTGGTCTCTGAAATGCAGTTATTTCTGGAAAACAATCTTGAAGCTAAAACATAACTATAAATACATTTGTGAAGCCTCTTTGGACCATGTAAAGCAACTGACTATTTGGCACCGTGAACATAGCAAGTATACATTTGCTTTGTCCGTATATGGCTTGGAACAAGGGTCTGGACACTAGACTTCCGGGATTTGAACCTTTGCTTTACCTTAGTCCCAGTCTGACTTGGAAAAATATCACTTTTCATTTATCAACTGGAGACCGTTGCTCAGAGAAGCCTCTGCCGGATAAAAATGAGCTGTGTCTCTATGTTCTTATCATATCCTATCAGAAAAATCAGTCATATGGAGAAGCTGTTGAATAAACTTTTGTTGAAGTAGTTGCAGATATGATAGACATTTGAAAAAGAAAATGCTCAGATACCTGTTCTGATGAGAGGTGACATGCTTGAACTAAGTGCTTGGACTCAAAGACTGTTTCTCATTACAAGCTTCATTCATTCATTCATTCATTCATTCATTCATTTCCTGCTATTCTGCCACAGTGCACTATTGACATAAAAGAGAAAGAAAAAAATCACAGACCTTCCTTAGGGGACTACATGCGTCTGTTACTGTTTCCTGGTCTTTAGTCAGTAAGTTCCTATGAAAGTTCCATAAACTCTTGAATGTTTTTAAAAATTACATCCAAGATTCTAATAAACTCTTACCTTGTTAACAAATTGGAATACTTAGGAAGTTAGAAACGGTTTTTAAAGCATCATTTCTCTGGAACAGGTGAGGTGGCTTAGTGGGTAGTGGGGCTTATGGGCAGGTATGATTCTCTGAGGTTGATCTCAGGATCCCACAAGGTGTTAGGAGAGCATTCCCAGGACTGTTCTCAGACTTCTGTGAGCACACTTAAACACTCACATGCACGAGCACAATAAATAATAAAGGGGGAAAGACTCAATAGCCGCCAGAGCACAGCTGCCCATAGAAATGTAATTCTTAGGTGCCACTGTGATCACTGGGCTGAAGGAATGATATTTCTATAAATGGTCGACTTAAATTTTTATGTGAAATAGAAACATAAACCATTTTTAAATAGTTTAGAAAATTATAAAAGTAACCATAATGACAGTTAGATTTGTACATAATTGAAGGTAACAGGAAGTAACTTAATTATTCTGAAATTTAGATTTTCCATGAGTCACTACGAGCTCATTAATGTAAGAGTTACAAGCTAACAAAATTCGTAACAGTGAAGACAAACTAGTTCGTAGGAAAAACCGTCACTGCATCTGACTTATTACTACATATCTTACATGTCCTTTTATATAATAATTTTGTAGTTTCTACAAAGCATATGAAAGATAAATCATGTCGTAGACAAATCATGACATAGGCTCAGGAGGTTGCTTTGTCAAAGTCAGTGTTGATATTAGGACTTAGCTACACCAGAGCTCCCACCTCCTCTCCTTAGGTCACAGTGAGAAGTTGTGGCAGTTCTTTCTGTTTAGGTTTTGTTATTGTTGATTTTGTGTGTGTGTGTGTGTGTGTGTGTGTGTGTGTGTGTGTGTGTGTGTGTGTGTGCATGTGTACAAGAAAAATAAATGTATATGCACTATTCCCCTCCCTCCTAACACTCCTATATACCTCTCCTCTCTCTCAAATTCATGCCCTCACTTCTCACTTAATTGTGTGTGTATGTATGTATACATACATACATACATACATACATACATACATACATACATACATGTTTTCAGGTATTGGCCAGCCAGTTTGTGTGTTCTTTCCTGGGGAAGCCTTTTTTCCCACTCACAGTTTTTTGACATGTAGTTTTCTCAAATTTGTCAAATCAAACAAAGGAGTAAAAGATAATTTTAAAAATGTTTTTTACCTTGGTCAATGTCAAGTTCCTGCCAGGTGGCCTGGCAGCCCAATATGGCTCTCTACATCTACAATATCTACCCAGGAATTGACTGAAGTAAACACATTGGATGCTGAAAATCTAGAGCAGAAAACCAAATAGCAGCATCATATAACAGTTTCTAGTTATCAAATTACATCAGATTTTCAAAGCACTCTTATAAAGATTACATTTGTTTCTCCTCCAACTCCTTCACTCTTTCTTTTATTTTTTTTATTGACCAAAGTGAAGTTCCTCCCCCAGCCTTTGAGCAGAAATTTCTGTCTTGGATCCTAGTCACTACTTCCCACCTAGGCTGTAGCTCTAACCCATTGTCCTCCAAGGACCTGCAGTTTCCTGAGAGGCACCAGCCACCTGCAGAGCCAGCAAACCAGTTGTGCAAAAGTTTCCAGCCTTTGGGGGAAGGGTCACCCCCCACCTATATATATCTGGAGACCCCCATTAAACTTCGAGCCTTGAACAGGAAAAAAAAATGTTTTTTAATTATTTAAAAAAAAAAAACAAAACCGTTTACCCAGAGTTCCTAGAGAGCTGCCGTGGGGAGGTGGGGGATGAGATGGGACTTTGAGCTCTTTAGTTTCGGGAGCCTTCAGGCCTTCCATGACAGGAAATGCAACAGTCTTTCTCACCTAGGTGGTTTAAGTTGTCATGGTTGAAAGAATTTACTTAAAGCTAAAAGCTTTTCTTTAATGTGTGGTTAAAATGCAGTGATTCCTACAGGACACTGTCACATAAGCACTCAACAATGAGCTGACTGACTGGAATGCTGTCTCTTCCAGTGTAGAATTACGGTTTATAATGCTGTGATATTTATTCATTGTAGGATGTAATTAAAACCATTGTACAGAGTGGTGGCATCAAGCATCTGGTTACCATGGCAACTAGTGAACATGTAATAATGCAGAACGAAGCTCTTGTTGCTTTGGCACTAATAGCCGCTTTGGAATTGGGTAAGTACCTTGCTGACAAACTTATTGTTTCCTATTTTTACCTTGGACTAAAGCAGGCACAGGAGTGGAATTAAAATCAGATAGCGCCTTGGCTGTGGAAGTATCTTGCTGGTGTGTACTTATATCTGAATCTGTGGGAAATCATGTGTAAGTTGCAGTCACGGGGTTTTCAGTAGCTATGCACTGTGTGACATTTTTAAATCAACACTTTAAGGCTTAGCTTTTAAGTGATATTTTACTTCGAAGATACATAACACATTTCCAACAGGGTTTATAGATAATCAAGATGATACCTGGACTATCACACTAAGAATCTGGAGCTGGGGTTGTATAGCTCAGTTGGCAGAGTACTTGCCTGGCATGCGTAAGGCCCTGAGTTCCATCCCCATGTGCCTGTTAATAACCTCTGTAGATGTTTTCCATCGTTTTATAGCTCTGCCTCTATCTACACTCGCACCTGTGTCTTCTGTATGTGTGTGTGTTCAAAAGTTCCCACGAAGCAGAGTGAAATGAAACTGTTGGCTTCTGACTGTGCTTGTTGGTGACTGTGTAGTATACAGTATCCATGTGGGCAAAACTCCATGAGAAGCCATGACACGAATAGCTTATATACGACACGTATCTGTTCATTAACAGACCCTGATGTGTCAGCCCGGGGTGGTATATTAGAGCCACATAACCTCTGGGTAAGACTTTGCAGCATGCCCTGTCCTTTAAGTATAGAGTCATGTTCTCTGCAAATAGGGATAATTAGGCTTCTTCCTTTCCTATCTGTATCCCTTTCTACATCTTTCTCTTACTGCAGCAGCTAGGACTTCAAACACTGTGTTAAACAAGAGTGGAGAGAGTTCTGGATTCTAACAGGACAGGCTCCCTGCTCTATTTCAAAATTAGTGTAGCACCTTAGCTATGACTACAGCATGTAGCCTATAATATGTTAGGGCATGTTCTGTCTGTTCCTAGTTTCTTGAGTACTTCTGTCATGAAAGGATGTTGAACGTTCTCATAAACCTTTTCTTTGTCTATCATGATGTCCTTAAGATGTCCTTTTCTGTTGTGTGTTTATTGGTTTTCATATGTTCACCAAGCCTCGCAATCCTGGATTGAAACCAAATTATTCACGGTTGATAATCACCTTAATGTATTCTAGGATTCGGTTTACAAATACTTTGTTGAGAAGTTTTGGTTGGGTGTTTATTAGAGCAATCGGTCTATACTTCTCTTACCTTTTTATCTAATTTTGGTTTCAAGGTGATCCTAGTGTGAGAAGTTCTAGGGTTAGATCTTCCCTACAAGCTTGGCAGAATTCAGCAGCCTGTGATTTTCATTACTGATTCAGTCTCATTACAGGTTGAACCGTTTAATTTTTTTTTTAAGATTTATTTATTGTATGTGTATGTGAGCACACTGACATTCACAAATACACAAAAAGGGGGCATCAGATCTCATTACAGATGGTTGTGAGCCACCATGTGGTTGCTGGGAATTCAACTCAGGATCTCTGGAAGAACAACCAGTACTCTTAACCACTGAGCCATCTCTCCAGCCTTGAACAGTTTAATTTTGGTAGGACAAAATGAGTTAGAAATCAATCCATTTCATCTGGGGTTTCCACCTTTTGGAATATAAGTTTTCAAAGTACCCCCAAATGATCTTATGGATTTTGTTGGCATGCGTTTTAACAATTCCTTTTTTATCTCCAATCCTATTAATTTGGGTCTTTATTTTAGTTTGGCTAAGGGTTTCTCAAACACCCACCCCCCCACCCCCAAGGAGCCAGGTCTTTGATTGGTTGTGTACAGTTTGTTTATTGATTATGGTCATTGTTCTTTCAGTCTTTTTCATTAGTTTCTTCCCTAATTTGTTTTCCTCCATATGTTGGGTTTAGTGACTTCTTTGGTTTGCTAGAACTGTGAGATCTTGCCTGTCTGTCTGTCTGCTCATATCTATAGCCTTTTCTTTTTAATGCACCTTTCCTGTATCCCAGACGCCATGATAGAGATAACACTTAAGATTCTAGGGATTTTATTTTTTGTTTCAACAACTACTGTTCATTTAAGTCTAATTTTTTGCATATAAGTGTTTGTATAGTTTCTCTTGCCGTTGATGTCTAGTTTTGCTTACTGTGGCCTGCTAAGACAGAAGGAATTATTTAAGGCCTTTTTGGTTGGTTTTTTGTTGTTGCTTTTGGGCATCTGTTAAGGCTTGTTTTAGGATCTATAACATGGTCAGTTTTAGAAAAGATTCTATATGGCACTAAGAAAAATGTATGCATATTTCTTATTGGTTAGATATCCAATTAGTCTGTGGTTCAAAATTTAGCTTTGAGGTGTCATTGCTGGTTTGTTTGGAAGATCTCTCTTAATATGAGAGAGAAGTGTTAGAAGGCCTGTGACTGTCAGGACTCGTGTGATCCTTTGTGTGTGTTGAAATTCCAAGCACCAAGACTTGGTTCCTAGACTCTGTCTTCTTATGGACAATAACCCACATTCCTTCCTGACCAGTCCAGAGCTGGAATCTACTTACTAGACTGCAAGGACAGGTTTGTTCTCTGCCAGTTAAAGCCAGATTTTATTCAGAGTGAAAGCAAGAGAGAAAGCAGCCCCCTCTCAAGGAAGGGAACAGAACTTGAGTCCACCTTTCTCCCAGGGGAGGTAGAGGTTCCATTTGGTTGACTGTCTTTGTCAGAGAGGGTAAATTTTTCCTATTCAGCTTCCCTGTTGGTTTTCTCAAAGGCAGAGGGCTGACTGGTGTGTAGCCTGTGTCCAACTGCACATACCTAGGGCAAGCAAGCCTGCACAGTCTAGCTATCTTCAGGGAAGAGGAAAGAGGAAGTAGGTGCCATCCCCACTATTTTAGGACATACCATATGGAAACTATCTACCCCTGGGCTTCCTTTTCCCTAGCTATTTTACCTTCCAAAAAACTAATCCTAAACTCTGTCCCTTGTACCAGATTGCTTATAGCTGTTTGCCTGGTGGACTTATACATCCTTTGACCCTCCGTTTTTGTACATCTTAACTGTGTTCCTTGGAGACGACAGATCATCTTTTTTTTAATCCACTTAGTCTGAGACTTGTAACTGGTGGACTGAGGTCTTTTGCATTTAAAGACATCATTAAAGATCTGCTGTCTCCTGTGACAGTGTTAGGTGATGGTGTGATTGGTTGGAGTGTCCTGCATCTGTTACTATTAGCAATTTGTTGCACTGGGTGCAATTGGTTCCCTCTTGGCCCTCTGTTCATCTGTTCCTCTCATGAGATGTGTGCTCATGGACGATACTGACTGCTTCTTCTATACCCACTCCTTTAAGAATCTTCTACGGCGGTGGTTTGGTTGTTATGAATTGCCTTAATTTGAGCTTGTCTTGAACTGTCATTTCTTATGAGTTTTAAGAAATAATTTGTTGGATGTAGTAATTTTGGTGTTCGTCATTTACTTTTAGGGCTTGAACTGTATTACTGTTCCATGCTTTCCTGTTTCCAGAGGTTTTTCTCTGATCAAGTTGTTGCTTTGTTGAATAAAAATTGCCTCTCTCAGCATCTCCTGCCTTTGGGTTCTTAGGTTTGATTTCTTGCATGTATCCCAGATTTCTTGGGAGTTTTTTGGCACATTTCTTTTTTTTTTTTTTTTTATTTCTATATGTCTGAACTTATTATTGTCTTGTTTTGATTTTTTGTTTGTTTTTCTTTGTCTTGTCTTTTCTCCTGTTGATTTTCTGGTGAGATCAAGATTAAAACACAGAGTATAGAAAAGTAAATAATAACTAAGGCACAAGTCTTTAATCCCAGCACTCGGAAGGCAGGCAGATCTCTTGAGTTCAAAGCCAGCCTGGTCTACAGCTCAGGCTTGATCAGAGAAAAACCTCTACACAATATATCACAGTCAAGATGTCAAAAATACAAAGAAACAATATAAAAAGCTGTCAAGGAAAATATACCAAAAAGATAGTATCTTTCATTAACATCCTTAAGAAACAGGAAAGCATGGGACAATAAATGGAGTTCAAGACAGTTCAAAGAAACCCTGTCTCGATAAAACAACAGAATAAAAAAACCAGCTACAAGTTTTAGGGGTTTTGTTGTTGTTGTTTTAAAGCAGCTTACCCAGAACTTCACCCTTTTTCTTCCCCATACCCTGTCCTACCCTTTTCTAAGAGATCTCACGAGTCCTTTTTGGAAAGTTACCTATGAATAGTGTGCAGAAGAGAAACAGTATTTAGCCTGATGGTGTTTAGCAACAGCTATGACCTGCTTTGTTTCCAATTAAAGGTCCTGCTGAGAAAGATCTCGCAAGTGCTCAACTCGTACAGATCTTACACCGACTGCTGGCAGATGAGAGAAGTGCACCAGAAATCAAGTACAACTCCATGGTCCTGATCTGTGCTCTCATGGGATCTGGTAAGGCTTCCTCCTGTCTCAGTATCAGTATGTAGCTTCCAACAAATGTTAAATGTATACTCATAGCAAATGGTGACTTGGGGTTAACAAGAAGAAGAAATTAGTTTGAAAGAGAATGCAGGAACTTTCCGTCAGAGGGCAGAACGGGGCATCAGGTAACTGAACTGCAACCGTAGGCAGTTGCCAGCTGCCAAATCCGGGTCCTGGGAACCACACTCGGTACCTCTTGTCTTGCAAGAGCAATATGTGCTCCTGACTGCTGAGCCAGCTCTACTCAGAAACCGAAACTGTTCCCAAAATCTTCTTCTGTAAGAGAAGGTGTCATAAACTAAATATAGCAAAAATATGAATACTTCAAAAATGCTAAGATAAATTTTATGCCAAGAACAAGTTTTGGTATTATATATTGTAGTATTAGCTAAAGACTTCAAGAAGTCATTGATTTTGTATATTTATATATGTATGATGTATATATGTGTATTTATCCTGTTTTCTTGCTGATTTCCTGAGTTGTTAGTTGTTGAAAGAGGAGTGTTGAGCACCCCCCATCCTCAGAATGATACATCTATTGGTCCTCATAGCGCTATCAGTTCTTTCTTAAAATGTTGTAAAACAGTGTTGGTGGCACATACGACTCTAGGACTGCTACCATTTTTTGGTAGAGTCACTCTTCTGTCTCAGTGTAATGTCCGTCTCAGTCCTTGCTGGCTTCCTTGCTGTGAAGTCTGCTTTATGTGATGTTAACATAGTTAGTTCTACTTATTTTTGAGTAGCATTGCCATGACTTTTCTTTCTCTCAGTTTCAGTCTACAGTGTTGGTAAGTTTGAGGTGTCAGGTAGTCTACGGAGTCATCTTATAATCCACTCCACCAGTGCTAATTTTAATTGGTATACATCCACCATTTATATTTAATGCAGTGTTATTTCCTTTCTACTTAGATAACTACCTCCAGCCATTCTAAGTTATCTGCTAGCAAAAAAAAAAAAATCATGTTTATTTTTCCTCATTTAAGAATGTACTTTATCAACCCCTTCATTCACATGCACACAAAAAAATTCTGTAGTGAAGCAATTTTTGTTCCTAGTTTTTTTTTGTTTTTTTTTTTTGTTTGTTTGTTTTGGGTTTTTTTGCTTTTTTAGACAGGGTTTTTCTGCGTGGCCCTGGCTGTCCTGGAACTCACTCTGTAGACCAGGCTGGCCTCGAGCTCAGAAATTCGTCTGTCTCTGCCTCCCAAGTGCTAGGATTAAAGCCCGGCAGTTCTTTTCTGTCTACACAAGAAAGATGTGTTCCTTTCATGGTTTCTAATGAGAAATCCACTGTGTTCTGTTTGTTTTCTCTATCAAATTTCTGTCTTTCAATTTCTTTACTGTAAAATGTGTCTTAAAGCAAATTTGAGTTTATCCTGTTTGAAGTTTTCGAACTTTTACAATCCATATGTCTCTTACTAAATAGTCTTTAACTACTGTTACTTACGGCTCTTTAAATGTTTTCTTCTTGTCCAAGGTCTCCATGGCACAGATGTGAGATCTTTAGTGGTACTGCTGTAGGCTTTATCTTTTCTATTTCATTTTTTATCTATTGCTCAGACAGTAACTCACATTGCCTTATGTTAAAGTTTGGCAGTTATTTCCTTGGGTCTTTTTATTCCAGTATTAACTGCATCAAGCTTTTACGTTTTCTAAAATAGTCACTCTAGCTCTGGGATTCCCATTTGCTGCTTTGTTATGTTCTGCTTTCTTCCTGAAAATTTTCCAGTTGTGTAGAACATGTTCTGAACTTTCTGTTGAGATAGGTTGATTATAATTAAGTATAGAAAAGCATAGCTGTACCCTACCTACCGATTTCCAGTGCTCAGTTCAGAAGCAGTAAATATATTCCCATCGCTTCCTCACCACCATCTGTCTCCACAGTTTTCCTTTCCCTCAGACTGATCCTGTATCACCCAGCAGGGGCTCCCAGGGTCCCTAGCCTCTTGCCTCTGACTGCTGAATTCAGTTCTGAATTCAGCTTATCATTAGTATTGTTGTTGTTATATTTTTATTATTACAGGCTTCTTTCATGTAAGTTGAATAATAAAATATTTGTTCTATTGTTAAGTAACGTCCCACCGTGTGTGTCTATGACAATTTTTTCTTTTATAGTGTCTATAATAAATGCAAAGAAATCAACAAACAAAAACTTGGCTTTAGCAAACTGTACATACATAAGTATCTTTTTTTATACTATAACATTCAGTTTTCTTCACATAAGGCTTTGCATGATTTTATTACATCCAGATTTATAAATATCCCATTCCGCTGGTTGTCCTTTAATTCTCTTAAGGCTCTTTGATATATAAATGCTTTTTATTTTGTTGAAATACCATTTTTTGATGAAAATCATTTTTCTGTTTGTTGCCTATACCCTTGTTGCTATAGCCAAGAGTAAAATCTAAGTTTGTAAGGCAGGGCATCAACTTCATTCTCTTACATATGACAGCCTGTTTGTTGAAGAGCCTCGCCCTCCCTGAGCAGTCTTGATACCCTTATCAAATCATTTGACCGTGTGTGAGAATTGATTTCTTCTCTCTATTCTGCTCCTCTATGTCTGTCTCTGTAACAGAACTGCACTGAAGTCGAGAAGTGGGAGGCGTCTGGTTTGTTCTTTTTCAAGATTATTTTGTAAACTTGAGATCTTAAGATTCTATATGACTGCAAAGAGTGGTCAGACTGGTCTACATAGTGAGTTCCAGGACAGCCAGGACTATAGAGGTGTAGAAGGAAACCCTGTGTCAGAGGGGGTGGGGGAGAGAGAGAGAGAGATACAGAGGGGAAGAGAGACAGAGGGGAAGAGAGACAGAGGGGGAAGGAGGGAGGCACAGAGAGACACACAGACACATAGACACACACACACACACACACACACAGAGAGAGAGACAGAGAGAGAGAGATACAGAGGGGAAGAGAGACAGAGGAGGAAGGAGGGAGGCACAGAGACACACACAGACACATAGACACACACACAGAGAGAGAGAGAGACAGAGAGACAGAGAGATTGAGAGAGATTGTGTGACTTTAGGATGGATTTCCTTTTTCTGTTTCTGATAAAAAAATTAGTAGTTTTGGTGTTCGATGTTGGACATACCAAAATCGACACATCAAGAACCAAGGAGACAGCTCCGTGGATAAAGGCACTTGCTACAAATCTTCATGAAAGCCTGAGTGTAGTTCTTGGGATCCACATGCTTGAAGGAGAGTCAACTACCACAGGCTGCCTTCTGACAACACATGCTCTGCAGGCACGAGCATGCTAAAACACACATGTAAATAATGCAAATTAAATATTACAAACCCCGCCAGTTGAGGAACTCATTGTATTAAACATGTTAGACCCCTTTCTTCCCAATAGGTTCTTGGTCATACTAGGAGTCCTGTACCTTCTTACAGTTATGGCTGAATATGTAAGAGAAGGCAGGCTGGGAACTAGAGAGGTGACTTTCACAGAATTGACTAAAAGTATATGAAATAAAATAAACTTTCATCTGTCACAGAATTTAGCAGGTTTTAGTAAACTAGCTCTTTGAACTGATGATGATGGTTAAGTTGTAGAGTACTGCATGTTGAGATTATGATAATGAGCTGTGTTTAACTATATCTTATTCTAAACAACTGTGGATTGTAGAGCCCAATGAAAATCTTTATAAATAACAATGCACTCCTGGAAAAGACCTTGCTAGGTACTATTGGGATTCTTTCCTGCTTTATTCCTAGTTTTATAGCTCTGTCTAATCAAGCAGTAAGGTCTATGTTCGGGTAGATCAGAGAGTAAGATTAGAGCAGTCCAGCAGGAACGTATACATTGTCTTGCTTGTCTCTTCCAGAATCTCTATACAAGGAAGTACAGGATTTGGCCTTTCTAGATGTTGTATCCAAACTTCGAAGTCATGAGAACAAAAGTGTTGCCCAGCAGGCCTCGCTTACGGAGCAGAGACTCACGGTGGAAAGCTGAGAACTGACCGTGCTGGCACCCCACTGTTGTCCATCCGGCTGCTTCTTCCACTCCATTCTCTACTACATCACTTGTGCATGCGTGTAATGTTCCAGTACCAATGGAAGAACTGCTATAGGTACCTGCCTAATAAGATTTCTAACCCATAGTTAATGTGGACATGACTGTCAGAACAAGTCTCCACCCATAACCGTTAAATCCTGTACTCCTGATGCTTGAGCTACATTAAGTAGAACGTGCATGTTGTAGTCCTCTGGTGATGTAAACTTGGTACTACATGCTGACTTGCTCCTCACGTGCAGTAAGCTACATAATAATGTACTGGTAATTTAGAAACAAAGAATGCAGCAGGATCTGTCTAGCTTATTTACAGATGAAACTGAATCGTCAAAGTAGCAGCGGTTTTTTTTTTGTTTTGTTTTGGTTTGGTTTTTTGGGTTTTTTTTTGTTGTTGCTGTTGTTTTTTGGTTTGGTTTGGTTTTTTTTTTTTTTTTTGGTGCTCGAAAAGCACAGCGATCAAAAGACCTGTAATGGCTGCTCACTCATTAGTCTTCTGCCAACATCAGACCTGTCACACCTAGAGTTGAATAGATTCGATACTCATTCTTTTCCTACGGTTTCTCTGTATAGGCAGTTTGCCAAACAACGCGGCAAACCTTTCTGAGGCTGCTGATTCCACCTTTAACTGACAGTGGTGCAGAGGCCCAGTGCTGAAACGTGTTTTCAGTGTGACCGGAACGTAGGAAGCACCTAAAGAAACCCTAGCATACTGAACCACTTTGGATCTTGCCTGTGTTTTAGGTTCCGGTTTGTATGTAGTTACATCTAACACTTCCATCAGTTAACCAGCATTGTCCACATGTGTCTCTGAAACGTCCTTGGCATTTGTTCAGTGAAGGAAAAACTGAGGACGGCTGGTTTGGTGGAGAATGAATTTTTTTTCCCCCTGGTTTTCGTCGTTCAGGGCGAATGCAGGGCGGTTCATCCTTCATACTCCTTTTCAATGTGCTAATTCTAGATGGACATAAGAGGAAACCTGAAGTAAGCTTGTCCACACTAAAGAGAGGAAGGCGGTTTTAAAAGCCATAGTAGCCAGTCCAGTACATTCTGCAGATGGCCTCATAGCAGTCATTGTTAGAGTTCTTCACCTCCACTTTCCCACTGAGAACCACAATAATCTCCCAGGCTGCAAGCCAGGACTCGATGTAAAGACTCTTCTTGGCAAAATGTAGTGTGCTCGTCACTGCCACTAAACCACCACCAAGTGAGTTTTTAGAGCTTTGACACACAACCTTTATAAATTACTCGGGATTCCCTGTGACCCGCCTGCCTCCTCACACCCAAGTCTGAGCCCTGCTGATGTCCAAGGGAGGCAGGGCTCCGTTACAGGAATGGAGGGCAGTGAGATGGGCTGCCGAGAGGGGACCAGCTCCTTCCTCCCCGACGGGAGATACACGCGTCTCTGCGTTCTCTAAATCAGACTTTGCTTTTCACACTTTTAAATTCAAGAAAGATTTACTTAATGTAAGTAAAAACCCGACTGACAATTCCCTGTGATGTCTAAACAAGGGAACTTTGGTGAGCGCTTGTACTTGCTCACTGTAGAAATGAATTCTTTATTGTCTTTCTCCTGGGCTGGATAAGTGGACTAATGTTGCATAATACTGTCCATATTATTAACTTAATAAATAAATAGTATATGAAACTACAGTGAGGTTACTTGGTTTCTTTGTGTGCTGTCTATAGCTTCACTTCCAAGAACAGGGTTCACTCCTAATTGGTACTGTGTGTTGTTGAATGCTCATTCAAAGTTGCAGACAGCCATCAAAAAAATTTCCAGATAAACTAATAGCTGAGATTTGGATAGTTCTAATTCCAGATCTTTCAAAAATAAAAACAAAACACTTAGAGATTGCTTTCTTACTGAAAAGCACTATAGAATAAAGAAAAGGGAAAAAAAAAAACAAACTTAGGAACATCCCAAGATCATAGATTTGGAAGATGGTAGGTACCATGTAACTTGGCTCCCAGCAATCAGACTAAAAGGAGCTGCTAGCTCCTTTTAAAACCAAGCACAATCCAATTGGGCACCTAATTACAGAGGCCAACAAGTCAGGAAACTCACTGCTAAGCCCAGGTAGTTGGTAGACAAATGAAGACCAGATAACCTTTCATCTCCAACTAATTAATCTCAATTTCAGAGGGCTAACATTAAATTACTTGGCTGCCCCACAGACTGCAGTTTAAAAAAGACAGTAAGAGAAATTTCCAGAAAGCCAGGAAATGTCCTGTCTTTCCTTTGAAGTTACCCGACCACCTTCCTACACTATAACCATATGTTCAAAACAAATTTGATAAAAACTATTCCAGATTCTGACGTTTTCCTCAGAGTCATGTTTTCCACATTCTTTAATGTGAATAGAGATGTGCAACAAACATTTAACAGTGTTCTAATATGGTGACCTGTGGGGAGTGGACCGAAGCTACTTGCAGGGGTTGCTGTAAAGGTCTGAGAAGGCCTGCGTGTGAAGAACTCAGGAGATTAGGCTATCCAGACCCTTGAACATCGGGATGCAGAGGACACTTGTTAAGATACTCATAGGTGAGCATCATCACTCTTTGGATCCAGCTGTGACTCCAGTCAATAAGCTAATCATCTACTCAACTCCGGGAGCCACAGCATTTCAACTATGCAGGAGCAATCAAATGACAGAAAGTGATGTTTGGGACGAACCCTCTTAATATTGACTAGGAATATAAGTCATTTTTTATACAATTGTGTGACCTCACAAATTTACATACATACTCAGAGACAGAAATATCCCATGTAAGTGTATGTTGTCTAGGCGTATCTGAATGGGATATTGAGGTAACTGCACTTTAAAAGTATAATATAGGGCTGGAGAGATGGCTCAGCAATTCAGAGCACTGACTGCTCTCCTGAAGGTCCTGAGTTCAAATCCAGCAACCACATGGTGGCTCACAACCATCCATAATGAGATCTGATGCCCTCTTCTGGGGTGTTTGAAGACAGCTACAGTGTACTTGGATATAATAAATAAATAAATCTTTAAAAAAAAAAGTATAAAAAGCCAGCAAAATGGTTCAGTGTGTGAAAGCACTTGCCACACAAGCTTGACACCGTGAGTTTGATCCCTGAAACTTATAGTAGGAGATAACCAACTCCTAAAAGTTGACCTCTATATTTACAAGCTACACCATTGCACATACATCAAGCACACAGCACTAATACAAGCTTCAACGTAGAATAATGTAAAGTACTTGGTCTTTGGACACTGATGTAATTCTGGCTTCGTTACATTTTGGCTGTATGGCCAACTTACTTAAAACTCAGCGTATTTTCTCTTCAGTATGGAAAACATAATAGCCCTCGTGATTTTGAGAGAGAACTTTTAGAGATTAAAGATAAAGTGGATAAAAATGTGATGGACTGTGGACTAATCTTTTCTCACCCCTCTGCAGGTTTCCCACATAAAATAGTTTTTAAACCAAGCTAGGAGTGCAGTGTGGTGGTGCACTTAGTCCCAACACTAAGAAGGAAGAGGCATTCAGGTCTCTGTGAATTTGAGGCAAGTCTGATCTACACAATGAGTTCCAGGTCTACATAGTGAGACTGACCTAAAAATAAGTAATAAATAAAAATTGTAAAAGCTTTTTATAAAATGAATTTTTAGTTCCCATCCAAAGAGCATAGATGTTTTAATCTTAACATATCAAACATAGAAATATAAATTGAAGTGTTCATAATTCCAGATATGAACATACATGTTGATTATTTTGTATTCCGAAGTCAAGCCTTTATTAAACCAAATGTATATCAAGTCCCTGCATTCTCTGGCCTTTTCTCCCTCAATCCCTACCTTTTCTCCTGACTGCTGTTGCCATACTTATCCAAGAGACACGGAGAGCTTCCCACTTTATAAGCAAACCAGAGGATCACGTTGCCACACCTATCAGATGTACCCCACGCTCAGGGCTTGGACTGGTACAAACATCCTGTACACAACCCAGTCATCTGTCCACCTAATTTAATCCCACATGAACCATTTCCAACCCCTTAGGCCCAACCCACCTGCACGTCCTTTCTTCTGCCTAAAACTACTCTGTCAATATTACCACTAACAAGAATTCCACGTGCCCAGACCTTACTGAAAATTTGCAAACAATATGAAAGATCAACCTAGTATCTCCATTCTAAAAATTACCTGTCCTGTAGAAAAGTTTGCCAATAAAAATTACCTTAATGAATCCAGTGAACAATTTAAAATAACAATAAAGTTTTTTTAATTTTTAAATTAAAAAATGAAATTAAGCTCAATGAAATTCAGGAGAACAATGACCAGAGTGATGCCCAAGAAAATACACACATAGGCTGATGGAAATCACACAGACGTTCTAGGACTTGAGCACACTATTCAGTTGTGAGCTAGAAACACTGAAGAGGTTTCAAAGGAAATGAAGATGAAATTGAAAATCCAATAAAATAACTAGAAAACTCAAAGCCTTATGGGTAGAATTGATCAGAAAAAGATAGTAAAGGATATACACCAAATAAACAAGGAATATGATCTTTAAAACAGGAACATACAGGAAGTGTAGGCCACCATGAAAAGACCAAACCTTCAAGTTATAAGCATGAGAGAGAGGAATTCCAAGTCAAATGGTGTAGATCTTCAAAAAGATCATAGAAGAAAATCTTCCTAAACTATGGAAAGGCATGCCCATACAGATTAAAGAAACACATAGAACACCAAATAGATAAGACCAGAAAAACAAAGAAAAACTCCCCAAAGCTTATTATAGTTAAAATATTAAGTATACAGAACAAAGAAAATGTACTGAAAACTGAAACCAGACACACTGAAACTAATAGAAGGGAAACTAGGGAAGAACCTTGAACATATGGCCACAGAGGAGAATTTCCTGAACAGAACTCCAATAGCTTATGCTCTAAGATCAAGAATAGACAAATGGGACCTCATTAAATTACAAAGTTTTTGCAAGGCAAAAGACACTGTCAAAAAGACAAAGCGGCAACCAACTAACTGGGAAATGATCTTTACCAACCTTACATCCGACAGAGGGCTAATATCCAATATATACAAAGAACTCAAGAAGTTAAACTACAGAGAGGCAAGTAACCCTATTAAAAAATGGGGTACAGAGCTAAACAAAGAGTTCTCACCTGAAGAATATCTAATGGCTGAGAAGCACCTAAAGAGATGTTCATCATCCTTAGTCATTAGGGAAATGCAAATCAAAACAACCCTGAGATTCCATCTCACACCAGTCAGGATGGCTAAGATCAAAAACACAGGAGACAGCAGTTGTTGGCGAGGATGTGGAGAAAGAGGAACACTCCTCCACTGCTGGTGGAATTGCAAGCTGGTACAACCACTCTGGAAAGCAGTCTGGCGGTTCCTCAGAAAGCTGGGCATGACACTCCTGGAGGATCCGGCTATACCACTCCTGGGCATATACCCAGAGGCTTTACCTGCATGCAATAAGGACACATGCTCCACTATGTTCATAGCAGCCTTATTTATAATAGCCAGAAGCTGGAAAGAACCCAGATGTCCCTCAACGGAGGAATGGATTCAGAAGATGTGGTATATTTACACAATAGAATACTACTCTGCAATTAAAAACAATGAATTCACGAAATTCCTAGGCAAATGGTCAGATCTTGAAAATATCATCCTTAGTGAGGTAACCCAATCACAAAAGAACACACATGGTATGCAGTCACTGATAAGGGGATATTGACCCAGAATCTCGGAATACCCTAGACACAATCCGCATATCAATAGATTTCTAAGAAGATGGAAGGAGAGACCCCTGGTCCTGGAAAGACTGGATGTAGGGGAACGCCAGGACAGAGAAACGAGAGGGGGTTGAATGGAGAAAAGAGGGAGGGAAGGGGGCTTATGGGACTTTCGGGGAGGGAGGAAACGGGAAAGGGGAAATGATTTGGAATGTAAATTAAAAAAATGAAATAAAATAAATAATAATAAAAAAATAATAATCTCAAGTTACATATAAAAGAAAGCTTATCAGAAGAGCATTTGATTTCTCAGTGGAAATTTTGAAAGCCAGAAAAGTCTCAGTGTGTTACAAATGTCATTAATAACTTTAAATATCTATTACCTCAATTCTCCAATAAAAGATACAGGCTAACTGAATGGTTAAAAAAAACCAAAATCCATCTACCTGTTCTCTACAAAAAACATATTTAGCTTTAAGTAATGACATTAGACTAAAAGGTATAGACAAAGTACTTACTCCAATCAGATGGAACCAGGAAGCAAGCAGGGATCACTTACTAATAACTGACAAAATAGATCTAAAACTAATCAGAAGAGATAAAGAGGGACAATTCATAAATTAGGGAATAGTTAACCAAGAAGACACCGCTATTCTAAACATACACATACCAAACTCTAGGCTACCCAGTTTCATAAAAAAAAAAAAAATCTACTACTGAATATAAAGACACAAATTAACATCAACCCATTAATATCAGGTGATTTCAATATCCCAATTCATTCAATACATCATCTGGTCCAAAAAAAAAAGAACAAACAACAAGCAAACAAACAAAAATATCAGAACTAATTGGCATCATACATCAAATAGACTTAACATATCTACAGAATATTCCACTCAGAAGCTGAGCACTCTTCTCAGCAATGCTCAGACACTTCTCTAAAATAACCCAGATTCTGTGGCACAAAACAAATCTTTGCAAATCCAAAGAGGTTGAAATATTTTCTTGTATCCTCTCTGACCACAATGCAATAAAATTTTAAACTGACGGCAAGCAATCTCTAATAAATACAAAAACGCATGGAGATTAAGCAACTCATTGCTGAATAGTGAATGGGTCAAAGAAGTGAACGAAAGAGGGAAAAAAATCATACAGCTAAATGAAAATGAAAACAAAACCTCTGAGACATATTGAAACAATCCTATGGGAAATTTATAGCTCTAAGAGCCTATATTTAAAAACCATAAAAAGCACAAAGAAATGGCTTACTGATGCAACTCAAAAATTGGGGAGAACAAGAACAAACCAAATCCAAACTCAGTTGACTGCAAGAAATACTAAAAATCAGAGAGGTTATCTTAAGGTTTCTATGTCTGCAATGAAAGACCATGTCTGAAATGACTCATGTAGGAAACAGTTTACTCAGCTTGCCCTTTCACACTGCTGTTCATCATCAAAGGAAATCAGGACAGGAACTCAAGCAGGACAGGAACCTCAGGGTGGAAGCTGATGCAGAGGCCACAGAGGAGTGCTGCTTACTGGATTGCTCAGCCTGTTTTCTTATAGAAACCCAAGACCACCTGCCTAGGGATGGCCCCACCCACACTGGACGGAGCCCTCCTCCATCAGTCACTAAGAAAACGTCCTACAGGCTTGTCTACAGCCCAATCTCATAGAGGCATTTTCTCAATGGAGGTCCCCTCCTCTCTGATGACTCTAGCTTCTCTCCAGTTGACATAAAACTAGTTAGTACAGAAATTAATCAACTAGAAACAACTAAAAAAATATAAAGAATCAGTATTAAGAGACAGTTCTTTGAGAAGATAAAGCTGATCTTTATCTCATCTTACCAAAAGAGAGTCAATATCACTCAAATACCAAAACAGTAAAGATTTAAAAAAACAAAAAAGGAAAGGAAAGAAAAAATACAGGCTTTATGAACATAGACTCAAACTACTCAATAAAATACTTGCAAACAGAATAGAGGCATACATAAAGAATACTACTCGGCAATTAAAAACAATGAATTCACGAAATGCCTAGGCAAATGGTCAGAACTTGAAAATATCATCCTTAGTGAGGTAACCCAATCACAAAAGAACACACATGGTGTGCAGTCACTGATAAGGGGATATTAACCCAGAATCTCGGAATACCGTAGACACAATTCGCATATCAATAGATTTCTAAGAAGATGGAAGGAGAGACCCCTGGTCCTGGAAAGACTGGATGTGAGGGAATACCAGGACAGAGAAGCGAGAGGGGGTTGAATGGGGAACAGGGGGAGGGAAGGGGGCTTATGGGACTTTTGGGGAGGGAGGAAATGGGAAAGGGGAAATAATTTGGAATGTAAATAAAAAAATATAGAAAATAATAAAAAAAATAAAAAGAAAAAAAAACAAAAGAAAAGGAAGGATGGTTAGCTAGCATTCCCAGGCATCAGGAACTTCACTTTTCAAATGGTTAGAAAGTACTGTATCAATAATATGTACACCAGATAACTTACTATTTACTATTTAATTTACTATTTAATAAAGTATGCTAAATAAAAAAAAGAAGATTATCCATCATGGGTTAGTTTTATTCCTGACATGCAGGAATGGTTCAACATACACAATTCAATGCATGTAATAAACACTTAAATGGATTTAAAATCAGAGAATTCACATAATCATTTCAAACCTCTAAGAAAAATCCATGCCTTCATGATAAAAGTCATAGAGAATATAAGACTAGAGGGAACATATCTCAACATTCTAAAAGCTATATATGAAAAACTTACAACCACATCATCCTAAATCAGTGGTAATCAACCTGTGGGTCCAGTCCCATGTGTAGATTAAATGGAATTTAAAGTCACCTAAGATCCCCAGAAAACACTGATATTTACACTGCAATTTTTAACAGTAACAAAATTAACCATTAAGACATAGCAACAAAAAAAAAACAATTTTATGGGTGGGTGGGGGGGGTCACCACAACATGAGGAACTGTATTAAAGAGTCACAGCATTAGGAAGGTTGAGAACCACTGTCCTAAATGAAGAAAATTTTGAAGCAATTGCACTGAAGTCAGTCATAAAAAAGGAATGTTCACTATCCCCACTCTTTCAGTGCTGGGCTCAAGGCACTATTTGGAGCAAGAGAAGGTAATTAATTAAAAAGATACAAATGGAAAGAAGAAGACAAACTATGCCATTTTGCAGATGACATGACATTATATGTTAGTGATCTACTAGTGATCAGAAAACTTCTAGAAACATTTTGTCTAAATTCAGCAATGTGTCAGGATACAGAATCAACTCACACAAATCAATAGATTCTCTACAGAACAAACATACAGAGAAGATCATGGACACATTTCCTTTCACAATATCTTCAAAGATAATAAAATATCTAATAATAAACCTAAATGAGAAAGTGAGGGGCCTCTACAATAAAGATTTTAAATCTTCAAAGAAAGAGACAGATACTACACAGTGGAAAGGCATCTCATGTTCTTGGGTGGGTAGAATTAATATTGTGAAAATGACCATTTTACCAAAAGCCATTTACAGATGCAAGGCAATCACAATCCAAATCCACAAATTTGTATTTCAGCCACTTAAATATCTGACAAAGGTGTCAGCATAAGCTAGAGCAAAGGCATTTCCAGAAATTAGTGCTGAGAAAACTGGATGTGCATTGCAGAAGATATAACTATGCCAGAATCTCTCACTTTGCACAAAACCTAACTCAGAATGGACCAAACACCTAAACATGAAGCCTGAAACTTCTACAAGATAACATGGGCAGTGGGCTCCTTTATGCAATATAGGCACAGGGAAGACCTTTCCAAACAGGCCTCCATCTGCCCAAGAATTAAGGGCAACAATGGACTAGTTGGACTTCATGGAACTGAAAATCTGCACAAGGAAAGAAATAACCAGCTGGGTGAGTAGGAAGACCACAGGATGGGAGAGTGCCTTTGCTGGCAATACATTGGACAGGATTAATATCCAAAATATGTAGAGAACTCAAAACACAGAGTCAAAGCAAACAAATGACCCATTTGAAAGATGGGCCTGAGACCCAGAGAGTTCACAAAAGAAAAAAAAATCATTTATAAATATCTCCAAAAAATGTTCATCATTTCTAGCAATTAGGAATTATATGAATGAAATCTGCTTTGAAACTCTGTTTTATCCCAGTCAGCATGGCAAAGGTCAACAAACCAACTGATAACAAATACTGGAAAGGGTTCAAGGAACCCTTGATTCAACTGTTGGTTGAATTGCAACCTGGCACAGTCACTGTGGAAATCAATGTGGAGAATTCTCCAAAAGCTACAATTAAATCTCTCGTAAGACCCAGCTACACCACTCCTTTGTATATGCCCAGAGGACTTGACATCCCGCTCCTCTTGGTCAGCCATGTTCATGACTGCTCTAGTCACAATGTCTAGGAAATGGAAAAAGAGCTTCAATGTTCTTCAGCTGATGAATGGATAATAAAAATTTGGTATAGATACACTAAGGGATCGAACTAGGACAAAATCATATAGAGTGAATAACCCAGACCCAAAAAGACAAATGTCACATTGTCTCTGTTACTTGGGGTTCCTAGCTCCAAATCTTCAGATGAGAGTATGTGTCCCAGAGTAACTACAAAATTCAGGATAGTACAAAGATACCATTGCTAGAGTGAGGGATGAAGGAAGCTATAGGGAGGAAGTAACAGGGTACACGTGATCTGATTGATGAAATGGTCTCTAGGTTTGGAGGAGCTAAGCAGATAAGAGGGAGATGAGAGTAAACAGAACAGTAAGAATGCCTGAAAAGGTCATAGGGAATCCTAGTGTTAACGATCTTCCTATGTGTATAGTTTCAACAAAATTTTATCATCTGCGCTGGCAATGCCTTTTTCTAAGAGTCAAAGACTGCCACCAACCCTAGGCTCTGGGTTTGACCCTCAACACTATGGGCAATGAATAATGAAAATAAACATAAACTGGGAGTCATTAATCACATTCTGGGACCGAGGAGATGACTCAGCAAGTAAAGCGCTTGCCATGAAAACATGAGGACTTAAGTTCTCATCACCAGAGTCCGTGTAAAGCTAGGCACAGCTGCACACGTCTTAGTGTTTCTACAGAGGGATTGGGTGGTGTGGGAAAGGGCAGGATGACCCAGGTAGCTGTCATGTGCGGCGGTGAAAAAGACATCTTGTCTCAAGTAGGAAGGCAAGGACCGACACCTAACATTGGCCCCCTGATCTCTATGCACCCAGTGTGGCACGTCCACAGGCACATACACAAACATGCACCGTACAGAACATTCTCTGCTCTTCATTCTTGCTGTCTCATGTCCCAATGACCCACAGAAATGAGAAGTGACAGCAGAATTACCATCTCTATAACTGTTAACTCCTCAGCCTGCTCGGTTCCCATCAGGCCACTGAGACATGCAGTGACTCCCTCCAAGCCACAAGAGAACAAGAGAGAGGTTCTGCATGAAGAAAAGCATCCGATGAAAACTCACTTCTGGTTGCTTTCCCAGGAACACTTCACCATGCATCCTTAAGTATCACACGCGTTCATTTGACAGCTTTCAGTCTGTGAAAAGTGTGCTTTCTTATATCAGTGACTGATGTCCAAAGCAAACTTCTACAACCACATTCTGCCGTGATTTTTGTAGTAAATGCCCTGCATCTGATATCATTGAAATATGCCACGTAAAGTAGCGAGTTTCCTTGTAGCATTTCACATACGCTTGGGTTTGGTTGACTCACCTCATTCCACTCTCTCCCTCATCTCCCTGCTTCCTGTTCTCCCCTTCAACCAGCAGTTACCTTCTGCTTTCAAATCACAAGCCAAGCCTCATAATAGGTATCTCGTCTTCAGTTACTTGGATGTACCATAAGTCACCTAACCTTTCCTAACATTTGGATGTTTAGGGCATCTTGAGTTTTAAAAACCACCCCCCCCCCAAGTGTTAACTTGTGGTTTTAGATGCTACTAGTTCCTCATTTAAAAACCATCTGACTTGGCCAGGGACACACTTTAATCCCACCACTTGGGAGGCAGATCTCTGAATTTGAGGTCAGCCTGGTATATGTAGTGAGTTTTAGAACAGTCAGAGCTATATAGTGAGACCCTATCTCAATAAACAAACAAATAAATGATCTTGTCTGACCCTTCTACTTTTAGTCACATCAGCACCTCTCTCTGGTACTGTCCCCACCCCCACTTTATCGCTGTCCAGCGTATCAGTGTGAGTGCCATAAATGAAGAGCCCAGGATGGCTGTCAGCAGCCATGGAGCTGTGGGGTGATGGCCTCTTAGCACCGTCAGCAAGTACTCATCAGAGTCCCGTCCACTCTTACCAGGCCTGTGACCCTCCACTCTGATCAGCTCCAACCAGTCAGCACACTGCAGGCACAGCTCACATGGAAAGTGGGCAGAGCTGGGAAGAAGTCCTCTCACAAGAATCATCGTTCAGCACTCTATCCCTTCCTCAGAAGCCAGCGACGGCATGGAGGACCAACATGCTTGTTTGGTCCACATAGCATTTGTTAAGACAAAACAAAGCAGCAGCCACAACAACAACAAAAACCCTATAGACCCATTGAAAGGTTCACTGATTTTATATAGAGATCTAGTTCTCTTGGCTTCTCTAAGGATAAGTCGAGACGGTGATGGGGGCAGCTCAACTGGTAGTGTCCTGATGTGCAAGCATGAGGATCTGAATTCAGATCCCCAGCACCCACCTACAAACCAAGCATAGGGCACGTCTACAGGCCCATCCCTGGACAGATAGAGACAGGAGGCTCTCAAAACTCATTGGCCAGCCAACCTAACAGAACTGGTGAGCTTTGTGTTCTCTGGGGGATCTAGTTTCAAAAATAAAGTGGAAAGTAACTGTATTGGTCAGGGTTCTCTAGAGTCACAGAATGTATTGGTAGTCTCTATATAGTTAGGGAATTTGTCGATGACTTACAGCTTATAGTTCAACTCCCCAACAATGGTCAGCAGTAGCTGTGGATGGAAGTCCAAGGACCTAGCAGTTGCTCAGTCCCATGAGGCAAGCAGGCCAGGAAGAGTGAGAGTAAATCTTCCTTCTTCCAATGTCCTTATATAGGTCTCCAGCAGAGGGTGTGGCCCAGATTAAAGACATGTGCCACCTTGCCATTAATCCCAGATTACCTTGAACTCAGAGATCTCCTTGTCTTAATCTTCTGGAATTCATAGCCACTATGCTTCAAGATCTCCAGGTCAGAAACTTGTATCTCTGAGCCTCCAGATTAGGATCATAGGTGAGCCTTCCAATTCTTGATTAGTTCACTCCAGATATAGTCAAGTTGACAACCAAGAATAGCCACTACAGTAACTGAGAAAGACAACTCATGTTGGTGCCAGGCCTCCACATGCACACACACATATATACACAAACATACATGTGTATGCTACACATACAGACTAGGGAGATCTGGAGGGAGGCCGAGTGTGCGCTTCAGTGGTAAAACATACATTCAGTATGTGTAAGGCTCTGGGTTCAGTCCCCAAACCACAGGGAAATGGGGAGGAGTTTTAGCAACAAGGGGCCTGCATTTCAGGGGCATCGTCCAGCTCTGAGCCTGCTGTGGGTCCCACATGGGAAAGTTCAGCTCACATCACCACTGGATGGCTCATGGGAGGGTGGCCTGTGGAGACCTCACACGGGAAGGAGGTAGGTTTTTGGAACAAAAAAGCAATACTACCAGATAGGTCACATGCACAGGAAGTTGGAGTAGCTGACTCCAGGACAGTTCTATGGTTCATACAGAGTTGCACTGTATTTATTGCTGTAAGGTTCTGAAGGCTGGCGAATGCTGTAGGCCAAATGAGAAATGACAGGAATACGAAAGCACAGTAGCAAGTCATCCCAAGCCTATGCCCACCCCCATCTTGCTAAGGAAGGAGCCAATGCTGGCACCAATGTCTCATAGCACTGGCACATATCCTGTGGTGACTGCAGGAATTTACAGTGTCGCTTCTTGATCACACGAGGAATGCAACCTCTTGTCGCCTGGTGTCTCTGTGGCTGTGATAATTTCATGACCGTAAGCAACATGTCCACATCCCAGTCCATAACCGGGGGAAATCAAGACAGGAACTCAAATCGAGAATCTGGAGGCAGGAACTGAAGCCAAGGGCATGGAGAAATACTGCTTCCTGGCTTGTTCTCCTGCTTCCTCAGCCTGCTTTCTTAGTCAACTCAGGACCACAGTGGTGGCCCATAAGCCTACAGGCCAATCTGTTAGAGGCAATTCCTTAGTTACATTTTAGTTACATTTAGTTACTTTCCTTAGTTACATTTAGTTACATTCTTTAGTTACATTTAGTTACATTCCTAGTTACATTCCTTAGTTACATTTAATTACATTCCCAAGTGGCTCTTGCTTGTATCAAGTTGAAAAAAATTTGCCAACTCACAGCTCATGTATATGGTGATTCACTTGGCCCTGAGATGTCATCCTATAGTCTGCACTGCCAAACTCTCAGGATGACCCAAGCACCTACAACTTCCACTCTCTAGTCTGCCCGAGGGAAATACACCTCCTTAGGTAAACAGCTAACTCATTAGGAGCTTTGTTTCACTACCACCCAAGGCCCCAGTGAAGAGGACTCCCTGCTGACAAACTGTTCAGTGGCTTCAGGCACTTAGAAGGATGTGCACCTGAGAAAGAAACGCCCTCTAGGCTCAGGAAAAGAAAGAGCATTCTCCAAACCTTAAGTTATCAAAGGGCACATAGGCTGGGAACCTGAAGGTGGCAGTCACTCAGGGGCAGTTGCCAAAGCTGGTTTCCACTGGAGTTTAACCAAGCCAGGTGAGGAAAGTTCCAGAGCTCCTTACCCCTCTGCTCTACTTGAGAAGACATGTGGCATCAGTGTGTGTGTGTGTGGGGGGGGGTTAAAGTGCCCTGGTGGCAATATTGGAAGTTATTTACCCAGTATCTGTCTCTGCTCTCTTTTATGTACAGTATTCCAGTTTTGTTCAGGAGACAATATGACAAGCTTAGAAAAGTCCTGTCTTTCCAGGTTGCTGAACCTGTGCTACAATTCACAGAAATATAAATTCCCAGAAAGAGAAATAGAAATAAAGGCCACTTCCTAGACAGCCAGTCAGTCACCTTTCCGTTCACTTCCTTGTTATCAGTGCTGAAGAGAGCTCCAGAGCACAGCAGCCCTCTCTTCTTGCCACCACTAAATACCGTGAAGACGAAGGGGGTAGACATTAAGGTCCAGGGAAAGAAAGTTGCACGGAGCCCAGGTGGAAGGAGCATTCATGAACCAGATAGGACCCTGCCCTTCCAGGAGGGATGCTATAAGTCTAGTCATTAATGTATCAAGATCACTCTAGGGCATCTTGTTCTGCCTATGGACACAGCCTTACAACCTGGAACTTCTACATTTCACTCCCCAGGGCAAAGCCCACTCCACGTAACATTCATTGGCTATTTACTGCAGAAGGAGAAGACAGGACACAGTTTGTTAATGGATACATAGAGTAACAGTGTTGTAAGTGGAGATGGCTCTGGACTCTTGGCATCCCTATGGGAGAGGGAGGAAACAAAAGACTGGGCTTGGAAAACATAGATGGGACCTGAGATGTCTTAATGCTTATTTATATAGACTGGGAAGGGCAAACCCGAGGTTTTTGAATAGAAAATTGAGTTGTTTGTTTTGTGCTTTGTTCCAGAATCAGAATTGTTGCTAATGGGGAGGGGCAGGAAAGAGATGTACCTCATCCCGGGAGACTATTCTTCCTGGGTGTCTTCTGTTTCTGTGTTTCCATAGAAAGACAGGGACGCTTTTGTTTGAAGTTCTTTTCAAGGCTGTTTAGATAGCAAGCAGGCTTGTGGAAGAGATGCAGCAGCTTTCTTCTTCTTCTTCTTCTTCTTCTTCTTCTTCTTCTTCTTCTTCTTCTTTTCTTTTTAACGTACAGGCAAATAAGATGAAGCCTCTCTTGGGCAACACTGGGCCAAGAATGTTTGCAGACCCTTTCATCGGTCATAGAACCCGGCTTTCTAGGCTCATAAGGCTCTGCTGTGTGTGTACAGCACCTGTCTGGGCCTCAGTTCCCAGTGAACCTCAGAGAAAGGATTGCAAAAACACCTGATTTCCTGTGGTGCTGTTCAGCTAGCCCAGGAATATGGGCCTTATCTCCCCACCTCCGGAAGTGAGGCCTGCTGGCTTGTGAGCTAGCACTCAGGAAGGCTGGAAGCTGCCTCTCAGTCCTTATGCTTCCCCTAGACAGGGGACTGTGGGAGAAGTGGAGGTGGAGGCTGGTGCTGAGGATCGTGAAGTGAGTACTTGGTGGCTGGACAGGAGACGATGATAGAGTTAACGCAGAGAGAGAACTCGAAGAAAGACAGGCAATGGCTGACTTTCATGGGTGGACCAAATCAGTGCAACGGATCTGTAGGGGTGTAATCCAGCGGGCAGGGCCTTGCTTCAGCTGAATCTTGGCCTTGGATTGCCTGAAGGCTTTCTTTAAGAAAAAAAAAAAAAAGCCAAACTTTATGAAGCACTTAGGGAATCAAATTCCTAAAAACCTGGGAAGCTGAATTATTTAGGGATTTAAAGGTGAGTCGTCTATCCTTTCTCTGTGGTAAGTGGGAAAGCACTGGCCAGTTAAAAACCAACAGCATTCGCACATTCCTAAAAGAAATATGTATGGTAGTTCCTGTCTGTATGCCAGCCCGTAGGAATCTGAAGAAGAATCAAGAGTCTAAGGGCTAGCCTGGGGTACATAGTGAGCCTCCCTGTCTCCAAACCAAAACAACAAAACGAAACAAAAACCTATATAGAGTAAGAACAGCCAGGTGACCATTTACTACTTCAATGTGCATGGACCATTGTTCAATTTCTATCCTGAAATTTATTTACCTAGAATGTGGTGACCCCAGAACTCAGGGGTCACCGAGTTCTGACTCAGGGACCCATTATCACTTGCCAATGAAATCGTTGCACCTTCGTGTGAGCAGGCTTCCTAATCAGTAGCTCCAGGTGTTAGGCTCAGGTAGATACTGTCCCAAGGGATATTCCAGAGACCATGCTGACCCTCAGAAATTGCCCTCCAGCAAAATAATCAGGATAACTCATGCCAGTCTTCCTGGGAGTGGCCCCAGATTGGACCACTGGCCACCTACTCCATTACTGTGGATATGAAGCCAAGTCTGTTCAGACATCAGAACCTCGTGGATTCCTGTGGAACCTGACAAAGGACACGGCTGTATCCCTCATCAGAGCCTCGACTTCCTCAGTGTGTGATCCACAGCCGCCCCACACGTGGCCGTGGCTATCTCCATGTGGAAAAGCCAGGTTCCCTGTCTTAGAGCCATTAGATCGATGCACATCCATTCATTCTTACTATTACTTGACCCAAGGGGCCAGGATTCATGTGAGTGTCATTTCTGCCCATCAGCATGACAGTGTTCAGTCACTCTAGCCTGGACCCCACCTCCTACAACACAGCAGTTCCAGACAGAAGTTGGTTGAGAAGCCCATTAAGCCTGGAGAAACTCAGAATTTATTAGCAAACGAATTCTTCAAAGGTGGGATTCCCCACTCATAGCTGCTTCCCACTAGTTTGATGTTTAAACAGGATGAGTAGCATGGCAGAAGCCAGAGATGCTCCAATGCCCAGGAGGCTTAGATGGCTTCTGTCCTCAGCAATCAGGTGTGGGCTACTCTAGGGTCAACTGACAGTAGCTGAAATCATATTATCATTCTCAAAACTAATATAGAAGCAAGCAGAGACAGTTCTCTGTTACAGAATAAAAGCCCTTTCTTTAGGAGAAGAGGGGCTTTCTACCCAAAACCAAATAACCCTGACATCTGACTTGCCATTTCAGCTCAACTGCTCTCAGAGATCACCATAGCCATGGTGGCTTGGACAACACATGGATCCCACATGGTTCTGGAGTCCGGGAAGGGGCGCCAGCAAGGGTGGACTCTTTTTGAGGCTTCTGTTTCTGTGGAGACTCATGGAGGAGGAAAAGAGGCTCTTGTCTCCTCTCCTTTTCATAAGGGCACTCAAGCCATGACCCAATGTTCATGACACAAACCTAATTACCCATTGGTGGTCATCAAAATACCACAAGAGGGATCACAGGCCCCACACACGAACTTGGGGGAGTCCACCGAGAGAACAAATTTGGAGTCTGCAGTACTGGAATGCTACCCACACAGGTTAGCAACACGGGCCAGGCCTGCAGAGCCTGTGTTCTAACAGGAAAGATGCTACTCATGTCTGTTCAAATGTGATGGGGTTTTCACAAGGGAAGTCAGGGGAGCCTGTACTGGGGTTGGAGAGGGGGACTTCCTGAGAAAGCTCTGCAGGACAAGTCAAGACGTGAGTAGGGTTTAGGGAGTAAGAATGTTTGAACTCTTTTCAGCTTTGCACAGACTCTACCATACAGATGTTACTACTACCATACCTTCTGAGGTCAGGCACTGAGGACAGGAGGAAGAAGGTGTCTTGACCATGACAGGCGGTAGTGAAAAGCACATGTCACATGTTGAAGGCACCCCCTCTGCAACATAGCAGGAGGAGGGGCCCCATCTGACCCAACTTTGTTTCAATGTTTTCCTGACATCCATCTCATAGCCTAGAAATTAGTAACTGAGAGATGATTTATGGAATGATGTTTCTAGATTATATCCCAACATTACACCACTATGTAAAACAAAACAAAGCAAAACAAAACCGTGAATAGCGTTAGATTCTGGTATAGATTACGATAGCAAGCACAGAAGGTTCGGAAGATGCACCTTGAGAGTTGGCATTAGCAATTGCTCAAGAAAACAGCAGAAATCTAATTGGGACTTGAAACCAGAACCCAGAATTCTTTTCTAAAGAGATTTGTTGTGCTCTTAAGAGTCGTTTTCCTTTATGAATGAGGGAAGGTCTCGCATGCAGCCCAAGCTGACCTTGAAACTGCTATGTAGCCAAAGGTGACCCTGAACTCCTCCTCCCCAGGGCTGGGATTACAGGCATGTGCCACCATATGCCAAGTGTATTGGTTATTATTATTTTTTATTTCCTCACACTCTAATCAAGAACACCTGGAGCACTGGGAGGAGGTGTGTGTGAGAGAGAGAGAAAGAAGGGGGAGAAGTGGAGAAAGAGAGAGACAGAGAGAGAGAGAGAATGAACGAAGGTGTGTGTGCAAGGTTCCACCTCTGCTTCGTCAACCGAGCAAGCAATGGAAGCACATATATAAAGTTACATCTATAATAAACAAGTGGACTCTTACTCCCTGAAGAATACAATTTAACCACGCGCATGATGTTCATTCACACTGTATATCGTGTGTGATTAGTAACTGCGAGATGATTTATGGAAAGATGTTTCTAGATTATACACCAGCATCACACCACTTTATGTAAGAAATGTGAACAGCACTAGATTCTGGTACAGACTGAGGTAGCAAGTACCAGTTCCACAGAGATTCTCAGGGACCACTGTGCCCATCTATCACACAGCAGACTTGGCTGCTGGTCTAACGGGCATCCGAATATTTTATTTTATTAAGTCAGCAACAATGCTAATACGGTGTGTATAAAATACATTAAAATAATATCTTTTCAAAGCTGTACATTGGATTCAAAGGTCTTACACACCCTACATACACACCCAACTGCTGAGGCACACTTACAGTTGTCCTCTTTAACTACAAAGCCCTAAAAATTATTGAAGGGGAACACAGACATGGTTCAGTGGTTAAAAGCATGTACAGCTCCTCCAAAGGACCTTAGTTCAGGTCCCAGTGCCCACATCTACTTGTGATTCTAGCTCTAGAGGATCCACGGCTTCTGCCGGCCTTCACTGCGCCGCATCAACATCCTTCTCCCCTGCTCTCTCCCCAAAACAGGCGCATAATTAAAATATTTTCTAGTTAATCTCAGGACGATGAAGATGACTCAGTAGGTAAAGACATTTGCCTAACATAAACATTACGGACCTAGCCTGACAATTGAAGTTTGATTCCCAGAACCTACTTGGTAAAAGGAAAGAACCTAAGTTGTGCTCTGACCTGCACATGTGCCCTCTTTGTCTCTGTCTGTCTGTCTGTCTGTCTGTCTCTCTCTCTCTCTCTCTCTCTCTCACACACACACACACACACACACACTCACTCACTCACACACACAGAGAATAAAAAAATTAACTTTTACTGTAAAACTTTGTATATCATGTGGCTCCAGTTTGCACGGCTTTAACTAAGACTTATCAGTAGGAATCATAAATCAGATTCTTTTAATAATTTGGCTCAAGCATTCCTCTATCAGAATATCCGGAGCTGCATGCCAAGCGTAGGCCACATAAGAAAGGCCACAGCAGCTGTATTCTGTTGTGGAGAGTTGGAATCCGTTAACAGTTGGTGGGTAGTGGCCTGCTACATACAGCTACTCCACACCCGCGGCTGCCAAACAGTTCAGACTCTGGGCTCTTTACTCTTTTAAAGAAGGCTAAGGGCCCTGACGAGCCCTTGTGGGTGTGGAATTTCTGTGACTATCATGCTAGAAATCCAAAGGGAGAAATACTAAGAACACTGAAAATTACAAGCCCAGACGGGCTTTGCCTGAGAGTGGATGCCACTGCCGTACACCATCTCTGAAGGCCTCCACCTCCACAGAATCGGTAACAGCGTCAAAGAGGAGACATAACGGTCTAGCATTAGAAAACAGATCAAACCCTGGGAACTCTTGCACGTTAAGAATTGCAAAAAGTCCATCCATGGACCAAATTTTGAGAACACAATCCACTTGAGCACTAGGCAAGCTAGTATATTATCACTACATAAACTATACTCACTGACACTGGGGGGAAAAAAATCCTGATTTAATGAAATCAAAATATCAATGGACACCGGAAGGTGGTGGCGCACGCCTTTAATCCCAGCACTTGGGAGGCAGAGGCAGGTGAATTTCTGAGTTCGAGGCCAGCCTGGTCTACAGAGTGAGTTCCAGGATAGCCAAGACTATATAGAGAAACCCTGTCTCGAAAACCCCCCAAAAAAAAAACTATCAATGGACATGATTGTACCCCCACTATTTTTTTTTTGGACAGTCTCACAGGTAGCCTTTCATTTGCTTGGTTCTCCTGCCTCTTAAGTACTGGGATTACAGGCAGGTGTGGCCACACACTCTCTCTTACAATACAACTTAAAAACAGAATTCTTAACAAGTCAATCTTCTTGTACTACAAGTATATACCTCTAGATGCTAAACACTTATTTATTCTTTTGATTTTTCTGCATTGAGATTTTTTTTTTCTTTTGCAACTCAATTCCAGCTAAGTAGTAAGAAGACGGCAGCAAAAATGGCCAACAATAAGGTACTCACGTTTTTTGTTTCTTTGTTTGAGGTCGAGGATTGAGCCCAGGGCCCTGTGCATGCTGGGTATACATTCCACCACTCAACTATTCCCTCAATATCAATCCCAGACAGGCCAACCGGAGTTGTCAGCAAACCACAGCACGTCTCACTTGGAGCCTGGTAGAACTGTGGCTCTCCAGCCCCATTAGGAACTCCTAAGTCAGAACCTGTGCTCCGAACCTGCTAATCCCTGTTCATTACCACCACCTGGGAGCTTAAAGAGACAGATACCTAGGAATGCTGGTGGGATTTTAGTGCTCCCAGCGGACTCGGTTACCATGTATGCAGAAAGGAATACTTTAATGTTAAGATCTTGGTTCCAGTCATGGAAAGAGTAAAATTGAAACCTCCAGTAACCACTGCTTTGAGGTTTGTACAACCCAGCAGTCCCCAGCATCCACAACATGTGATAACCTTCCTGCCAGTTCCTGGGTCCCAGGAATTTCAGAGGAACAGAGGTTTTGGGTGGAGAGCCGTGACTTAGCCCATTCATGCTACTAAAATAAGTACCTTAGGTTGGTAATTTATAGACAACAAAAGCCCATTGTTTACAGTTCCGTGGGCTGTGGAGAAGTACCAGAAGTTTCGGTGGCCGGTGGAGACCCAGTCCTCCCAGAACATTCCAGACCTTTGCACTTGCCAGAGGGGAGAACACGTGCCCCTAGGCCTCCTTCATAAAGGCACGGAGTCTCCTCAAGACCTTGGGATCGCTGTCCATACACCAGTCACCCGAAGCCCCTCCCCTTGCTAGTGCTTCACCTGGGGCACTTTCTTTTACAAGTGTTTTGTCTACGTGTGCATCATGTATATGTGTACAACGTGTGCATGCCTGGTATCTACAGAAGTCAGAAGAAGGCTCAGATCCCCTGGAACTGGAGTTAGGGATGGTTGTGACCCACCATACTTGGCATTGAACACTGGTCCTCTGCAACAGCAGTAAGTGCTCTTAACCGATGAGCTGGGGGTCACTTTCAATGCAGAAAATTTTCAAGGATTTAGCTATCTGAGCCACAGCAGCTGTCTTCCCGCATATCTGTCCTGCAGAGATAGGAACCCACTTGATTGGCCGGTGTGTAGGTAAGCTTAGTTACTACTTGAGGGGGGGTGGGGTGCTGGGACTCTTAACTATTTTTGCCTCTAACACCACTCTGTGATGGACAGTTCTAGCAATGTTTCCGAATTGTTTTTAAAACATTTCTGCAATATAGTGAGTCTGGTCCCTCACTGTCACAATGTACTGAAATCTCTGTTTTCCATGTTGTCTTTATTGCAAAGGAATTCACAACTGCCAGCCCATTGGTTCCAGTTTTACCTTCCCATGCTGGGTCCCCTACAATCCCTCCCTTGACCTTCCTGCCCCGAGTCTGGAAATCATAAACTCCTCCTCTCACCCCCCTACCCCAACCCCTGACCCAAGAGCAGCCCAGGTCTTATCTCTTAGTCCTCTTCCTTCTTGGAGCCTCTAGCAGTGGTTCTCAACCTGGGGGTCTCGACCCCTTAGGTGGGGTCACCTATTAGATGCTCTGCTTGTCAGATACTTACATTGTGATTCATGACAATAGCAAAATTACAGTTATGGAGTTGCAACGAAGTGACTTTATGGCATGCGGGTCACCACAACACGAGGAACTGTATTAAAGGGTCACAGCATTAGGAAGGCTGAGAACCACTGATGGTTTATTTGTCCTGGGGAAAAAAGGCAGTTTAACTCTTAACAAATGGAGACCTTTGGCCTGTGGAGATTCCGCTTTGGTTTCCATCTCGGAAACTCCCCTGAGAGCTTGAGCCAGTGCCTGGAATGGAGTTTACTTTTACAACCGTGTGCTGTGGTGTCAAGGGGCAGATGAGTTGTTCGCTCCACCGGCTGCTTGCAACTGTTAGGGAACTACTGGGCTGCTTTGGTGACAACATAAGGAGACTGCAGAAGGCACAGATCATTTGATTGATTTTTATTTATGTGTTTTAATCATTGTAGCAGGTGGCATTTAAAAGAATTTGCTTCAAATAAATACAGAATGCACTGCCATAATCTAAAATATAATAATGCATTCCTTATTTAACGTACCCCATAAAAAGTGGCAAGACTGGCCAGGATTGGCGGCACACACCTGGAATTCCAGTACTTGGGAAGCCAAAGCAGGAGGAATGAGTTCAAATGCAGCCTGAATTACACAGCAAGCTTAAAGCTAACTAGCCCAAGGTGTACACCAAGAGCCCATCTTAACAAAACTAGAACTCAGCAAGACATTACAGGAGCATAAAGCAAACAGTTATCATATACCACACAGTGTTCAGCTGCCTCCAGTCAACCGACGAGAACAACAAGGGAACTCTGGACTCTCTGCCAGGGAAAGCATCTAGCTCACAGCAGGTCCCTTCAAGTATAAGAGCAACAGGCATGGAACTCTGTCTGTCCCCATCAGGAAATAAAAAAAGCACCAGCAGGATGACTTCAGGACAGCTTTGTTCCCTCGGAGTGCTCGAGGCTGGAACTGAACGTTCTTTGTGCCTCCCGGTTTCTGGAAGTCCCTGTCAAGGTTGGCACTCCTGGGGTTATGGACATACCACCTCAATCTGCCTTCTGATCAGGAGGATTCCCTGCACTCCATGAGGCTGTGCTTAAAGTTCCTGTTCAGAATCTCAGAGAATATAATATTGAAGGACACAGTCGAACCCATGATAAACTCCCAACATGTAAGCTCTCCAGTCTCTAAAATCAAGGTTGTAGCCAGAGGGTCCGAGCTTGTTGGCACAGCTCTTGGCAGCTTGATGCAGGGGGATTGCTCCAAGTTTGAAGGCAGCCTGAGATACAGAACAAGGAATATCAGGCTTGTTGGGATTACTTAACAAGACGGTGTTAAAGCAAAAACTAAAACAAGATAGAAATCTTGGACCATTTCCGAAAGAAAAAAAAAGGAAATAGAAATTCTTAAACCAAAACTAACTCCACTAGATCCTCAGTCAGTCTTGTTTTTAGAGGGAAGTTCAGGAAAGTCTGCTCCCTTTGCCCTGTACAGTTAGTGTTGAAGACCTGAGGTGCAGCTTGACTCCCACAAAACCCTCAAGTGGAGATTCTGTGCTCTGAGAGAGGGGCTGCAGCCTATCATATCATTTCCATTAGGATGATAGGTGCCTACAAGACATAGCACCCCCAAGAGTGGCCGATGAACACTTGGCAGCAGTGAATATCAGCTTCTAGAAACTGCATTTGAGACTGTACAGGAGGGCAGGGCCTGCTTCCACCAGGCCTGCTAAACCCTGCTGCAACAAGGTAATAAAACGCCCGTGGCAAGATCAGCACATAGATATTGATGAGAACAAGATGTTCAGTGCGTGGGTTCCCAGAATGAGACCCAGCTTTCAGGAGTGTGAAGTAGGAACGCACCTACCCTCGCTAAACCCCTGCCCTCGGCCCATATCCATTTCCCAACACTGGAGTACAGCTTGCATCTGCAAGGAACCTCCCTTTCCGACAGCAGGCAGCTGAAGTTCTCACGGCTGACACTAGAGGGCAGGCCACTAAAACTTTCCTGTTCCCATCAGCCCACAAGTTCCGGGAGGTGAGGACCACATGGGTAGTAGCATGTTTTGCTGGACACTGGTTTTTGTGGAATTCGTGCATACCGTGTAAAACCATGGCTCCACCCGTTCTCTTACTTTTAAAGTACATTTACTTTAGCCCTCGTTTCTAGAAGTGGAGGTGTCTAGTTCAGTCTAACTGGGAGGGGATGGATCAACTTGGGGCAAGTTTACAAAGGAAGCAGCAGGCCTCCAGAGGGAACCAATTAATTCCACAAACCAAGAATGTCCTAAAAGCCACCCTGTAATCGATTCTGTAGCTTTGGCAAGTTTCTCAAAAAAATAAATAAAATAAAAGGCTAGGGGAAATGTTAAGATGACTTTGGTACCTTTAGAGTTTAGTTTCTGTTTCCTGCTTCCTGCGTCTAAACCCAGGAACATCTGACTACTGTGCCCCTACTCATGTTTCCACTATAAGTCACAACTCAGTCCTGCCTAAGGCTCCATTTGCAGTACATTAGTTTCCACTTGCTGACAGTGTCTCTCTATTCCCATCCCTGCCCTGGCGTTCTGGCCACAGTAGCCAGTGTTTATGGAGAAGTTCCAGGTCCTTCCTTGGAGGTCTGCACGGATTTCCCAAGAGAAGGAGCAAGCACCAATGTACAACTGGCCAAGCTTGCTGGGGAGGGCTTGCCAGGTCACTGGGCTGCGACCCCCATTGTTCGGCCCACCGGCTTCCCAGGGCTCTTCTCCAAGAGAGCCGGAAACAGGCGCTGGGAGAGCCACACGCTGCAAAACGATTCCATTCCTGCCCACACAAACACCAGCCCCGAGTGAGCCAACGCTTTTCCAAAGAAGCAAAAGCTTGGTCAGAGTCACTTCTAAGAATCTCCTGGAGGGGAATCAGCCTGGGACCTGGGGCAGGAAGCGAGCCCATAGAAATGTCAAGGGGGTTATACCCTGGGAAAAGAAGCAGGATGAGAAGTGCTGGTTTTTACTGTTCTTTTTATGAATAATAATTTTAAAATATCTATTACAGAGGTAATCTTTGTGGGAACCAGAAAACAATAGGAATAAAAAAAAATGTAGTAATTTTCCCCAAAGTCCATGGTCTTCACAAGGACAAAACTTCTGTTAGTTTTGAGCCTTGTAAACAAAGCATTGTTGTAGCTATAACCTCGGCACTGCTGGCCAGAGCATGGAGGTAATAACAAGGCCCCACAGCGTCAGATAAAGAGACATCAATAGGGCTTGCCCATCTTCAGTCATGGACAAGGTTTTTTTTTTTCTTGTTTTTGTTTTTTTAATCAAATTACTTCTGCTTTCTGTACCTGCTTTTCTGGAGGCGTTTCTCAAGTCTTGGGACACACTGTCCTGTCTGGTCTTAGAGTACTATATGAAAGGAAACGTTTCCTTCCATTTGTTCTCAAAAGTATCCTGCAGTTAACACGTCACAATAGAAAGACACTTAAACTGGTATTTTCCATTGGGTTAGTATGACAGTTTCAAGGGACTTACTGGCAATTACTTTCTTATAAAAGCTGTAACTTTTATCTAGGGCCACTGTGTATTAAATGTTCATAGAGCTTTAAATATATGCATATCCATATATACATATATATGTATATACACACACACACACACACACACACACATATATATATAATCCAGCCCAGAATGGCAGGGTCAAGGTCTGGGATCTGTGTTTTGTAACGTTCCCAAGGCATCAGTAACAAATAGAGGACAACCCTTGAGACAGAGAACACCTATTAGGTGCTTTGTCTGTCTATGTTTAGCAGCTCAGAGACTTAGCCCCTATAAGCCACACATTTCCCCTCCCTTCCGGGACTGATCAGTGTTTCTAAAAATCAAGGTGTGTTCTCATCAGCATCGTAGGACGTCACCAGTACAAGTCCTTGAGCTCCATCCTGACCTACCCCCTCAGGAATTCTGGGAAATGGTGGTTTCAGGGACATGGGATTGAACCTGAAGTTTCAGGCACACTATACATGAGCTGTCCCCCGGGCCCAGGCCCTTTGTGTTTTAAGGAGCCATTCCAAAGTGTTTTACAGTAGCTAGCATCTGAGAAATAATCCAGAAAAGTAAGATGACGAGATCCCATGTAAGGTAGAACCAAGTTTATTAATGACAGCTTTTATTACAATCACTCTCGAGTGTAAAAAATAAAGGGTGATTAAAATTTAAAACTCGCTTGGGCTTGTGTTTTGGCTTTCACTGGATGTGCCACGGGGTGGAGATCTTGCCTGATTCTGAATCAACTGGCCAGATGCAGTTCACTGGAGAATGAGGTAATAAAGAAGACAGAAGTGCCAATCCGAGAGCACGAGTGTCCACGTTGAAGGACATCACGAGTGACGGCTGTGGTATGGACAGGGGTGAAGTCACGTGACCTCACATCCACGTATGGAATGACTATCTCTACCTATAACAGACACCAATACAAACATGCAGAGGCACAACACCCAAACTGTGGAGATGAGACTTTAGAGGAGTGCCTGACCTCCCTGTGAGCAGACAGACTGCGTCCATCAGCCACGGCGACGCACGTGCTGCGGAAATGGAAAACCGGGCTGCATCGTTCCGAATGCTGGCTGGCGAATGAGCCGCTATCACAGGGGGCTGCGGTCTTCCCCAGCAACTCACAAACTAAAATCTGCTCCCCATGAAAGCAACATCCAGGGGTTATCACAAGCGGGGGGGGGGGGGGATCTGGGGCTAAATTCCACCCTCCCAGTGGGCACGAGGCGGGAGAAGAACCTGAAGGTGGTTTCCCACCTAGCGTCACAGAACCCTGGCTGGGCTTCGGTGCAGCCCCTCAAATATTTGTGCTTTGTTACCACCCTGAGGCCACCTCAGCGAGGACAGAGCTCGGGCCATGCACTAAACTAGGCTTGTTTTTTATTGAATATACAACAAAACTAAAGTTGCAAAAAGGGAGGAAAAAAAAAGACAGAAAAACCTCATTAAATGCTTTTTGACTGTGTCAGCCCTGCTTTGGAACTGGGCTTTATACCACTCACTGAGGATGGGGAATGGGCAGAAGCTGAGCGGGATGCCCGGAGAGACAGTGAGCCCGAGGGGCATACAAAGACAAGGCTAGGACAACATGCCACAACCACCCAAGGCTGGATACCTAAGACGTAAACACCAATGGACACTCTCAAATGTCTCTCTGAAAAGAACATGGTGGATTTGGGGGGTCACGGTACATGCAGGTGAAGGGTCTACAAAAACTTACTATTTAAGCTGCATAAGAAACCATTACAGAGGACTGTGTCATAGCCTTTGCCTTTGGGAGACAAAAAAAGAACCAAAATAAAGACCGATAAAAAAGAAATAAAACACAGAACACAGCCCAGAGTATTCCAGAATATCAGAAGAACCCAACCGCTAGTCTGGTAAGGTGGGGTGGGGGAGTGTTTTATTAGTGTCTCTCATTAACCTCATTTTCTCCTTGGATGTCATTGATAAAGCTCAGGCTAGGGTTGGCCAGTCAGAGGGAAGATCAGTCCTGTGGAAATGTAGATTGCAGCCTGTGCCCCCCTAGTTTGCTGCAAACACCCAGTTCTCTTAAGGGAAAACTCAGGATGCGTTGTAACTCGACCCAGTCCACCCTTTCAGAATCTGAACACATGGGCAGTTGTTTTCTTCTCTGGAGGACAGTTGCGACGGTTTCTGGAAATGTGCATTTTGAGATTTCAAGACACCTGGCCCTGGGCGGGGGTAAGGGCCCAAGCATTAGCCAAGATGTGGACAGCACTGTATTCTCCATAAATTCAAGTACATGAGGTGCCCAACCTCCCCCTTTTCCCCCTTCTGGCAGCATCCCTCCGTCCACCAATTCACAGCTACAGTAGAGATTCACTGCACAGCGACTCAGCGACTTGCACACTGTTTTGTTTTGTTTTTTTTTCTTTTTCAAAGTTCTGTCCGTGAGCAGCATTTCCCAGTTCTACCCCCACGGAAAGTTAAGTCCTTGGCAGCTCCATGAGGTGAGACTGCAGGCCTGTGACCAGGCCGCTGCAGCCCGCCATCGGCCGGCCGGCGCACAGAGGGTCAGTCAGCGAGGGGGGATCAGTCCAGTGTCTGACAGCAGTGGTTGCAGAGGTCTACCAGCTAGCCCTGACAGCTTCAATGTCACTCACCAAATTCTGTGCCAGGCATATCCCAAAAATCTAAAAAAAGGAAAGAAAACCAAGTTAGATGGTGGGGGAATTCAAATGTTATTGACTTTTCCTTGGCCACTGGTTCTCTCCGCCCCCTTTGGTAGTCTGATTCTTAAATGGATATTCAGGGGATGGAGATGTAGCTCAGTTGGTAGAGTGTTTACCTCACATACATAAAACCTTGGGTTCTACCCCCAGCACCATAGAAAACCAGGCATGATGGTACACATCTATCATCATGGGTAGGAAGAGGCAGGAATGTCAGAAGCCGTCCTTGGCTACATAGCAAGTTTGAGGCCAGCTTGGGATATATGAGACCTGTTGTTTTTTGGGTCATGAATGTTGGGTCTGGTTTTTTGTTTTTTTTTTAAATAGGCAAAAAAAAAAAAAAGAGTGGAGAGAGAGAAAATAAAAATCCATAATTTTAGCATAACTTTGTATCTTCAATACTAAATACAGAAGTTGTTCATCTCTCTCAAGCTAACCCTATCCCAAGAGAAGTCATTTCCAACCCTCCCTGTGGCCGAGATAGCTCTCACCTCCCTTCTCTCTCTGTGGATCTGCCTGGTCTGCACATTTCATGAAAATGCCTTCAGACAACATGTGGTGCCCGTGACTTCTCTCAAGTACCAAAATCATCTCTGGGTTTGTCCATCGATGCAGTGACTGCTCAGATGTGAAAAGCCCACACAATCTCATGGGTTTGCACACCCAGTCTCCAGTGAGTGGCACTGTTTTAGGAGGTTGTAGGATGTTTGAGATGGTAGCTTAGCAAGCAGAAGTGTGTTGCTAGTGACAGCTGTCAAAGGAGTTACCTGCCTCCGGGCCACTATGGCCTCTGTGCCTTCCCCACCACGGGCCCAGTCCTCTGAACCATGGGCCTGAACAAATCTCCCTTCATTTCCTCTGCAAGGTTATCAATCACAGTGCTATAAACATTCATGACCCAACTATGAGTTCTTTATTTATGTGTCACAAATTAAAGAATTTTAGTGAACATTTTACACAAGATGAAGAAAGCTGAGGTAACCTCAACATGCATGTGCTGTCTTCATGACCAGGGAAGTCACACATATGGGAATGTATATAGGAATGTCAGCTGAGGCCCAGCTAGGGCTCTTATCTTGCACAGATGGGTCACAGCCCAATTCTTCTATGGATCTCACAGGCTCTGCCAGGTAATAAGCCTTAATAAAGTCACACACGCAGGGAACAATTTTGCTGGTGACCAGCCTGTCTGGCTAGGGTACTAACTGATCCGTTCACCACCTGATGTATCCTCCCTGTTCTCCCTGCTGAGGTCAGGTCTATGACCTTCTGAGGGAAGTTTCCACCACTGGGTCTGCAGCTTCCTCCCTCTCCCCATGAGAGTGGTGATCCCCATCAGCGAGGTCACAGTGGGAGACAGAGCTCCAGGCTGACTAGGTGGGTGATGGCTCTCAGTCAGAGACTCAGGCTGGGCTGAGAAGTGGGCACCCTCAGGGCACTGTGACGATGTGGTGAGTGGCTGATTCAGAGGGCTGACTCAGATGGAAGCGGGGGAGATGTGGTGAGGGATGTGAACAAGGGATACAAGTGCTGGGTATAATACAAAAGCAGCTGCAGAAAGTAACCGTGGTGACTTGCAAAGAAATACTCTGTTGTTCTGTCTTGCTTGCTTCTGAGGCAGGGTCTTCCTGTACAGTCTAAGTTATTCTGCTGCCTCTGCTTCTGCCTCCCTGGGGCTGAGACTGCAGGCTGAGACTAGCCAAGTCATGCCTTTCTGATGGCTGAGCACTGGACCCTGCCATAAGGACCTACCACAGACTTTAAAAGTCCATGGATGGATTCTCTAGTATTTCCAGTTCCTGCTGCTATACGCACGTGTGTGCAGATATTTTAGTAAATGTTGTTTTTCATTTCTTTTGCATTCGTGGAAAATTGTAAGGTTACACAGTAACTATATATTATCTTCCAAAGAGCTGAGCCCTTCCTGTTCCCCCACTCTAGAAAGGTGTGGGTGATCTATTCTTTATCCTTGTGAACACCCGTTGTCTCTTTTATTCATAGTCATCCTAGTGGGTGTGTGGGTGTGCAATAGTTACCTCACCGTATCTCTGACGAGTTCTCTGATAGCAAGACATGCTGCAACTTTTCATGGGCCATTTCTATCTGTGCTGGAGAAATGTCTACTAAACACTCTGTTCATTTTTTAAACCGGACCTTGGTAGGTAGCCCAGGCTGGCCTTTTTCCTTGTTTCCTATAAGCTACATATATGTATATATGTATACATACATACTACGTATGTGTGTGTGTGTGTGTGTGTGTGTGTGTTCTAGGAATTAAGATCCCTTTTAGGTAACTACTCACAAATACTTTCTGCTATCGTGTGAGTGATCTGAATGGTACATTTTCAGTGTGGACGTTTTATATTTTGATGAAGTGACATTATTTCTGCTTCATTTGGTGGTTTTATTTTTTCCTCTGAAATTCTTTGTCCAAGGCAAAAAAAACAAAACAAAACAAAACAAAACAAAAAAAACCACCAACTTACACCATGTTTTTTTCTATAAGGTCACAACTTGGCATTTTTTTTTAAGATTTATTTATTTGATGAATATGAGTACACTATCTTCAGACACACCAGAAGAGGGCACTGGATCCCAATACAGATGGTTGTGAGCCACCATGTGGTTGCTGGGAATTGAACTCAGTACCAAGCAGTCAGTGTTCTTAATCGCTGAGCCATCACTCAGTCCTACAGCTTTGGCTTTTATAGAGAGAGCTTTGTTTATTTATTTTATACCAAGACAGGGTCTGAGTGTAAAGGCCAGGCTGGCTGTGCACTCTTAAGTGATGATCCTGCTATCCTGCTTCAAACTTTTTTAATGGCTTGCATTACAGGCATACAGAACACCACACTAGGATTTGGGTCTTTGATCTATTTTAAGTTATGTTTATATATGGTATGAGATAGGTGTCTAAACATGACTCTTTTCTAGACAAAAAAAAAAATCAGTATTCCTGCACCATTTGTCAAAAAAAAATGTTTAAGTTTTTTTTCTTTTAAATGTGTCTAGGTGTTTTGCCTACAGGTGTGACTATACACCACATGCATAAAGTGTAGATGGGGACCAGAAGAGGGCATCGGATCCCTTGGAACTATAGTCACAGACAGTTGTTAGCTATCATGTAGGAGCTGGGATTTGAACCCTGGCCCTCTGAAAGAATAGCCAGTGCTCTGAACCACTAAACTATTTTTTTCCAACCTTGAAAAATCTCTTTTTCTTCCCCATTGAATAGTTTCAATTCCTTTATCAAAACAAAGCTCACAAAAGTTCTGTTTGTAACTTAATCCCATTTATCAATAATGGCTAACTTTACATGCTTACAAGACTGTCTTGAACCCTATTACTCTGTAGTAAGATTTAATTAGGAAACCAGAATTTTTCATCCTGCTAGTCTCTTTCCATGTGTTTGATTACTCTGAGCTCTTGTTTTTCCCTGTGAATTCAGGCCCAGCTAGTCGATGACTAAAAGAGGAGGTTGGAACTGAGACAGAGAGCACAGAATCTCTAGATCAACGTGAGTGCTGATGCCACTTGAGTGACACTAAGTTTATACTTTGTGACACAGGATAACTTCCTATTTACTTAAGACCTCTTCAATTTCCTTCAACCATGTACCCATCTGTGACCCTCCACAGAAAGCATCTTATCAACAGGAAGAGTCAGCTCCTGGGACTGTCCTCCCCAGTACTTGGATGAGCTGGTTCAGAGATACCAAAGACATTGTGCGACTCCACAGAGCTTGGCCTTGCTGCTGAGGTCCCTACTCTGAGCAGTCATGTCTGCCCCAACGGTCATAACACAATCCTTTAAGCCCTTGGAAACAATGGGATGACAGCTGATATCCTGGGACCTATCAACCTCTCTGTGGTCAAAGGGAGACAAGATTCCCAATGTATTTCCGGATCTAGGCTCAGACCTTCAAAAAACACAGATCCAATAGTTCCAGCTGTTCCCAGGGCCTCCAGTGTGTCTCAGAAGCTAAGGCATTGAGGAGACAAAGCAAAGATCTTGGACTGCGGAGGTCTTCCTGGGCACCACTGTCTGAGCTAGCTAGCACCAAGGACCCACATCTTACCTGTAGCAATGCAATGCCTATGAAAATACCAGCCACGATGGTTAAATTGTCCTGTAGCCACTTCTCAAACTGGGGCACACAGCCTTTCGTGTAGATTACAATCTGTTGGTCAACTTCCTTTACAAGGGAAGAGAACAGAATGTCACAGATACAGCCTTGTGCAAGCGCAAACGATCCTCCAAAAATCCCTGTGTGCTAAGACACAGGGCGGGTTCCACTCACCGGTTTCTGCCTGGCATCATAGCCACACTGAGTGTTGATGACGTCTTCCTGGGGAAGAAAGGAAGAGAAAACTGAAACCCATTCTTGTTCAGCAGAAAGCCCATCCAAGAATGGCTGGGGACTACAGTCCAGTATTAAACATTATTATTAATATCATTTAACAAATATTATTATTAAATGCCATGCACTTATGAGAGCAGCTTCAAAAGTAGGTAGTAGAACATTGGGGCCCTTAGACATGAAAGCTGAGAGACTCCAGCAGGTCCATTATGCTGGAGTGTGTGTGTGTGTGTGTGTGTGTGTGTGTGTGTGTGTGTGTGCTCATGCAATCAGATCTAGGGGCTTATGCATGGTGAATATGTACATGTGCCTTTTAATCTATAACATTCTGTTATTTAAAGTGTTTTTGTTATTATTTTATAAAAAAGCATCATGTGACTAATTACAAAGCAAGACACTGCCTGGCCAAGTGTCTAACAGGCAGTCTGACATATCTAGAATCTGGTTGGAAACACTATGGGTCAACTGCCTCCTCCCCTCTGGGGGTCAGAGTTCATGGCATAAGACAGACCTACTGAAGGATCTGTTGCCTAGTGACTCCTGGAGAATCTTGTTTTTACCAGGGACAGATGATGTAGGACCCAGAGAGAAAACAGGGAGCATGCTGTCAGGTACACGCCCAGGCTGCCTGAGTGGGTACCATGGATTCCAAGCTGGGCATCCCCTTGCCACCTGAGCCACCTCAGAGGAGGAAGACAAGCTGTGTAGAAAGCAGTCACAGGAAGGGTGGCACAGTTCTTAGTGATGCTCAGCCCAGGCTGATGTGCCCTCCAGATAAGTGGCCTGCAAAGTCAGCAGCTCAACAAACACCCTAAAACCCTAGCCTCAGGAGAGAACCCCATAGCCCCCAACCTTGCAAGAGGAGGAGCCTGTGGAACTCGCCTGCGCCCAACTGTGCTCCACCATGGGCAAGGGCAGGCTTGTCCAGGAAGGGCAGCAACCAATTCCCACACGGGACACCCTGACACTTAGTTCCAACTTTTCACTTATAATACAGACAGTTCATATTTTCATTCTACGAACCACACACGTGGTGTGAAGTATAAACTGGCATAGCTTGTGGATTGACTCTGTGTTTTCTTTCTAAAACTGCAAATGGCAGCCACTGCAGCCACGCCCACGCCGCCCACTGGGCCACTGTGGCTCCTCAAGCAGCATTCCCTCCTGATCCTGCCTTCTTTACTCCTGAGTCCCTTCCCAGAGACCAGGCGAGAAGAAAAGGCTTACTAAACCCAAGCTACTGCAGATAGATGGCACACATGTTATAAGGAGGGACAAGTAACACAGTCACCCGGCTCTGTCCCTTGTCAGCACTGTTGTACTCTATAGGCCTTGGTGGGTTTCACTCTCTTCCCTGGAAAGGGACCTCCTGTGAGTCAACACACACGAAGGCTCAGGATAGGAGACAACACGTGCTTGCTAAACTAATTCCCACCATCCTGTCCTGAATGGCAACGCCGGAGGGCATCACCCTCCTCTAGGACCTACAATCAGGCCTGAGCTTGTGAGAAGAGATTTTTTTTGAGACAGAAATCGCTCTGCTGTCACACCCAGGCTGAGTGCGGCGGGGCACGCGGCGGCCAGCCGTGAGAGGCCGTTCTTACCGCGGGGTCTTTAGTGCAGCAGGAGAATGGTACACCGCATCGCTCTCGGCTTGCATTGGAATCTGTGCAATTGAAGTAAATATTTAGGTTCCAATCATCAGCTCCAAAAGCCCCACAGCACTGCCACTAGAGCAAACAGGAGAGAGTTAGAAAGGACGTCTTGGGTGGAGGTGACCAGCCACCCGCGCTCCACCCACAGGACGCCCATCCCCTGCCAGGTCTGGTACCTCAAAAGTTATTAAGTTAAAATTAACCTAAATGGACCCTGGAAAGCCTTCCAAAGTAATGTAGGCTGAAGGTTCCTATAGATGGTTTGGCGTGGGGACATGAGGTGGGGAAGGGAAGGGCAGTATACAGCAGGGCTCACGATAAATTTGGCTTGGTCACGTTCTAGGACAAACCAGAACATTCTAGAAGGTAACATATAACAATGGTACCATATAACAGGGCAACTCTGTTTGTGGTTAAGTTTTGATCTTATTTTAATGGTTCCTCAACAGTTTCACTGAGTTTAAGTGGCATCAGGGAAACAGTAGACACTTTGATGAGTTCTGATATGTGGGTAACATGATGGAAAAGTAGCCACTTCACAGGACAGTGAACGCCAGGGCTTATGTACACTGGTACAGTGGTCAAACACGGGTGAGGCAGACCCACTTCTCTATAATCCTAGAGGCATAACTTCTCATTATATTCATCTCTACATTAAACTTTCTAAAAGAACTTATTTTTAGTGCTCAATTCAGTTCTTTTTTTTAAAGATTTTTTTTTAAAAAGATTTATTTATTTTACGTATGTGAGTACACTGTTGCTCTCTTCAGACACACCAGAACAGAGCATCTGATCCCATTACAGACAGTTGTGAGCCACCATGTGGTTGTTGGGATTTGAACTCAGGACCTCTGGAAGAGCAGTCAGTGCTCTTAACCACTGAGCCATCTCTCCAGCCCATAATTCAGTTCTTAAATTCAGTTCAATTTACATCTTAAATGGGGATTGATCATGGCCTCCTCCCCATGTACTGGATTATCTTGGCTTCTTAAGTTAAATAAAACCAACCCTTGGCCATTTTAAGGCTTTCAGGACCAACAGCTACATCAAAGTATTTTTAAGTCCAGAAGACCAGAATCACATGAAAGAGTAGCATTGCCGAGTAGAGCAGGCAGCACTTGGGAACACGTGTGAACACGGGTTCTGCAGGGGCAGCTGCTCCTCTGGGCTTGGGCTGGACACCACAGGTTTCCCACAAAGCCTCATCGGCTCTGTCACGCCAACCAGTCAGGGAGAATAGCTGGAAAGTGGAGAGCTTGCATCCATTATGACCGAACAGCACGGGGAATCACCTGAGCAGGTGAGACAGGGCTCAATTTCACACCCGAAGATGCTTGCTCTAGACAGAAGCCACTGAATGAAACTAAAACCTCAGTCCAGTGCTGAGCACCTGGAGAAGAATGGCCTACCTCAACACCCACTCAATGCTGACGCAGTGTGGCCTTCTTGACTCAAGCTAAATGTGATCCCAGCACAACCTATCCAACTCAGCTAGACCTTGGTCCACTGAGCCTCTGTGTGGTCTCTGATCCAGCTCCAGATATTAAAGCCATGGATGCCACAGACCAAGGTCACTTGGCTTACTCATTTTTTTTTCCCCGAGGGCAGGTGTGTAAGGACATGCTAATCTGTAGACCAGTAACATATCAGGCCTGAGATGAGACCATGTGCATCACTAGACTGTCCCAATATCCATACGTACTAGATAGTAGCTCAGGTTTATTCTCATTTTACTCTTGGGAAAAGAGGTCAAGTTTCTGTTAGTCCACGATCAATGAGACAGTGTGTCTCTTGGCTCCTCGACATTTTGAACAACATGGCATCTGCCTGTTTGCAGTACGGGAACAGGCAGTCACACAGTCACGTTCAGACAGCTGTGTGGCAGGCGGGGTCTGCTTATCGTTCATTTGTTAGAAGGTAGCAGGCCTTATGAGTCTCTAAACTTTTGGTTTGGACTACACACATGTGGTATCTCGATGGGCACATCTGAGGACCTTTACAAAGAACCTTGCTAATTACATCATTATATATATGATATCATTATATATATCATGTGAGCTACAGGGGAAGGAGCAAGGAAAGCTCACATTTAATCAAATCAAACTCTAAACATATATAAAAGCCATTTTCTTCGAAGGCTGGCTGACAAGGGGATGGCGTGGTGATCACCTTTTTGCTTAAGACTGGTTATCTTCCTCTAAGGCAACACACATTGGAACAAGTGAAATCAGAGTGTTTCTCTCTGTGATACAAACAGGAGTCGTAGAGCGAGGAAAATGAAGCAAACAAGCAAACAGCCAGAAACTAGGCAGAAGAGTCAGCTGGGCTTCTCCAGCTGGCCAAGGCACACAAGGAATTGTGGGAGAAGATGTTTCCACTAGGAACTTACGTATTCCTGGGTGAAGTCTATGAGGTTCTGCAGATCAATGTCATCTCTGTAGGCTCTGATGTTGTTGTTAATAAAGAAATACAGCTGGTCTTTGATCCAGTCTTTGAAAACAAATGCCAACACCCCAGCAGTGAGTTCCAGGAAGAAAATAATCCCCAGGAACACAGAAAACTAAGACAAAAGAAACACACAACAGGGAATGGGTTACAAGGCCTTAGATCACAGGGAGAGAGCAGCTCCTCTCTGAAAGGGAATGTAATTACATTCAGTTGCTACACATCTCCAAACTGGGGATTTCTGATTCTTAAGGTTTGTTAATGGAATATTACACTCCAAGAAAGGACTTTTAAAAATTAAAGATCACTTCATAATCGCATTTTGGAGTCTCTGGTGTTCCATTTGGTAATTAACCAACAAAGCCCAAATCAAACACTGAGTAATAGGAATTTCTCATTAGATCCACATTAAGGCCTAATGAATTGCTCCTGATTAATGTACTGCCAGAGATGTGTGAACAGTGTTCTGCCTGACCTCTAAAAAGCCTCTTTCCTAACTTGAAAGGTAGATTATCTCATGTTTTATAATCACCTGTCCCCTGCAACCGTGGCTTGACTCCACATACACTACATTATCGCGTTGGGTTCACTGTTTTAATGCCTCTCACACTGCACCTCCCATGCCCTGTGAAATAGATCTGCTCATCTAAAAGAGATCAACAGGGGAAGTAGGAGGGGCTGTGACTGGGACAAGAAAACAGTTTCCAATCATGGAAATGAAACTGTGGGCACTCTCTTGTCCCCTGCCTGGGAAACACCAATGCCAGGAAACCCTTTAAATAACACCCCGGTGCAATCAAAATGCTAAGGCAGATAACAAGGTGTATGGCTAGAGAGCAGGAGGGTCTGGGGTAACTGCTCAGAACCCTGGGGAAATTTCCCTTCCACCCAGACACTTCAAAGAGGTTCATTTTTGTCATCCTGACTGCCAGCTCCGCCCACAGCCATTTTCACACCTCCTTCCTCCCACATCTTTACCTTCTGCAAACTGTTTTGTGATCTTGAGGTGCAAAAATGGGGGGTTGTGGTGGGTGGACAGTGGGGTGTGGCCATTCACACAGTGAATGTGTGACACCGTGACAGGTGTGTCTTTGTGAGGGAGTGAGGGGAGAGAGTCAGAAGGACCAACCCATTGCCTGACAGTCTAGGATACTGATGCCAAGGCACAAACTCTACTTCCAAGCTACCCCAGGGGTTCCTATTTATCTTTCCTCAGTGAGGTCAGAAAATGTAAAGTTTTTATTTACCAGCAGTAGCAACAATTTGTACCTGGAAATAAAATGTTAAGTTCCTAATTATGAGTGGTACCAATAATTTCAAATTAAGTTTTTCTCAGAAAAGAAAAGAGAAGATTAGCATTGGTGCTCCTGCAACCCCCTTATCTGTACTGGGTACCACCCTGACATAGACACATACAGTCCTCACACCAGAGAGGGAAGAGAACCCGAGCTGGCATGCACATACATGAAACAGCTAGGCAGTCACACAGAGACCGTGGATTCTGCTCTCACCCCCACAAAGGATAGGTATGTTCACTTTGAAATTCTTTCAAGTTACATGATATACATATCAAATATTGAGTCCAAACTCAATATCAAATATTTGGCATAGGCCTACATGCCCACATTTCCAAAGGTGCAGAAAATGACCTGAAGCTTTGTTTGATGGTATCGGTCAGCTAGGAAATGCCACTTCTAATTCCCAGTCCTGCCTCTTGCATTTTCCCCAGAAATTCTCCTAGTCTTAGGACAATCTGATCTTTGAGGTTGTTTGGAGGCACGGTGACATTGTTTCCTCCTTAGCTCACAGACTCTGCTCAGAGAGACTTCTAGGCCAGTTTCTATTGTTAGTTCTAAATAAAGAAAGGCCATTTAAATAGTCTCCAAGACGGAAAGCTAAGAGCGTGATTCTTTTCAAATCTAATATGGGACTTTAGGGAGGGGATTACTATAATAAGTAAAACCATGTTCAAGGAAACCATATTAAAGGGACCTGTATTTGGAAGCATGGAGGTTTCAAACTGTCAGGTCGTGTGGCAGATAATGGGTCCCAGCAAAGCTGAGTGAAACCAGGTTCCCACTTTGAGACGCTTCATAAGACCAGCAGGTCATGATCCTTCAGAGAGGATTCTGTCAGTCTTTGACTCAGTGAAGAGAGGGGAGAAAAGAATGGAGAGATCACACAAGCTTGTGTAGAAAAGGGTCAACCTGGAAGATAAGGCAGCCATACGCATGGAAAACTAGCCACTCCCATCATGCACAGGAAAAGGATGCTAGCTGCTCATCAGGCTGTATCTGAGAGTGATGGCGCCCAGGTCTTCCATAGGTATGAGCCACATGAAGAGATTCAGGATTACAGCCTCCAAGGATTTCAGGGAGCCAGAGCTGGGTCAATTCGAAATGGGTTCCTCTAGAAGGGACATGGGAGTCTCTTCCAGAGATGTTCACGGAACAGATGCCAGAGAACATTCTAGAAGACGCGGTGGGGCCAGAGAATCACACACTGTGTGGCTGTTCAGACTCGTTCTAGGACAGGCTCTGGTGCGGATGGCTCTAATAAGGGGCACAGTGAACAAAGTTGTTCTCTGGAAACTCCCCTGGCCTCCCTCATCATGGGAAGGCAGGTCATTCTGATCCTTTCTCTGTCCTCAGAGAAGAGAGCGAATACGTTTTCTACAGACATCACTAGAATGCCCACCTCCACACACAGTGAGGCCAAACTCAATTCATACCAAGTATCTGGCAGAAACTGACAGCCCCTGGGTCCTGTGAGCTAAGTCCTCACTGCCCAAAGGTACAGAAAGCAACCTGAAGTTACATTTGATGACATCGGCCATCAAGGAAGCTGTGTTTGTATTTCACATTGATCATTCTTCTGGATCATTTCCGATCCTGATACGGAGCCCATGTCGCTGTTCTGTTAGAAAGGAGCCCCAAGGGGAAAGGCTTTCGCTGCTCATTCTCTACTTTGCCCTGAATCCGTCACACCTCCTGCTAAGGTCCCCCTTCTACAAATACAGCTAGTCAAACAAAGGAGGATTTTCACCTTTACTGTATCACAATGTTTATTTGAATGTTTATTCAAATGGCACAGACTGGACAGGCTATAGAAGCTGGGTTACTGCCTAGTTTTCCTAGGCTCTTATCTGTAGTTTTCTATTTACAATATTCACTGCCAACCTGAGCATATTCAACATCCCCACCCCCACCCCATACATCTCATTCCTTCCTAAAACTACTTTAGGGATTGAAGTCAAGTCTGTTGCACATAAAATCTCCATGCATGGCAAGACAGGGTGGTGTTTATACTGCCTAGGAGGCATGTCTAGGGCAAGGAAAGAGCAGGCAGGATTGAAGAGCTCTCTTGAAATAAAAGTGGCCTGGGCTGCATTTTTCCCCCCCAGGTCTTTGGTATGCTTACTATCCTGCCTACAGTTAAGACTGTCATCTTGGTGTAAAAGACGACTGTGGGTCTCAAACTGAGAGCAGGGTCTGCAATACTTACAAACTTGAGAAGGAAGGTGTTTTCCCGAAGCGCTCCGATGCACCCTGCAAAGCCCAGAATGAACATCACTCCTCCTACCACGAGGAAAAGCCACACGGGGTCAAAGCCACCGAGGTCAGTGATGGACGAGATGTTGGAGAGGACACCCTGGGAGATGAAAAACACACATGAGGACTCAGGAGATCAGGCCAAGCTGCCAACGGCGCCTTCCCCTCCCAAAGGACTCCTTCAGCGGTCATCTGGCAATCCGGGATGACAAGTCAAGAGACCATGTAAGTGAAGAGGAAGGGGGAAAAGGAACAGGAAGGGAATAGGAAAAGGGGAAGTAGGGAAAGACTGAAGGACAGGAAGGGAGGGAGGGAAATGGATTTCTTTGCAGGATCAACCGTGCTTATATTTTTTGGTGAAATTATAAATAGCCAACCAACAATAATAAAAATCCTGTCATCAGGCTCTGGATGGAGAAAATATAGCTGATGTCTTTGCTTCAATGTCCTCAAATACATACTGTTTTGAGTAAAAAGTGGATGTAACAACATACACCTCCTTGGACAGAAAGTCATGTTAAGTCCCCCAGGGCCACCGGCAAGCCCTCAGCATGGTTTTAGAAGTATGGGGGTGGCAGGGGGAGCTAGGAGATTGAGAATGAACTTTGTAGGCTTGCCTGCAAGTGCTCACAGGCTTCCCAAGGTACAGCGCTTGCCCAGACTCCACCCTTAAGCCTCACGGGCGGCCCCATCAAGTTCAGGACCCAAACATCCCACAGGTCCGCCCGTGTGCTCCATGTTCACACGTCCCATGATGGAGGCATTTGCTACACTTCAGAGACTCAGATTAGAAACACACAAGTCACTTCCTTACTTTCAATTCCTTTATTCTTCTACTACATAAGGAATCCACAGTGATCTTATTTCTCCACAAGCAGTACCTGTTTAAAAGAACTCCTTTCTGAAGTATGAGAACATGTCAAAGCCTGCCAGAAATTATGATACTGTTTTTCTAAGATGTAATGTACATACGTGGATTTGGTCCACGGAGACCAGTGACAGTGTTTTGGGAATTGAGAATCTGAAACACCCAGAATCATCACTATTTGATTTTCCTATTAAATTTTTTTTTGAAACCTCAAATCAAATCAGTTAATTGAAATATGGTCTGCCATCCAATCTGAAAAAGATAGTGAAAATCTTTTTACACAGCACTGCCATCGACCTGGAACGGGGCTGACACATTTGATTTTGGATGAGGAGAATGTAAGCTGGAGCAGTTTGGCGACGGGCTGAAGGTCATGGGTTATTTTAGAACTGGAGCAGATGTCTGTCTCAGCACTTCCTGATCAGGCAGGCCATGCAGTTGCCTCCATGGGCTTCCCAGGCAGTGCCAATCAAACTGGAGTATAGGAGTTTTAACTTTCAATCCATTTGAAAGTTGTTGAAATATTTGGGGAACAGCATTTTGGGGCTTTTGAGTTGTTTCCTTTTGGGAGTGCCAACTTAAGGACAACAAAATGTGTTTAAAGAAAAACTATAACACTACACTAAACTGTAACGGTTTAACTTAGTAGAAATGACAGAGGGCTAAAATAAAGTCAGAGAGGAAGGCTGGCAGTCTCAAAGCAGGGAGAAGGAGGGTACGTGCCCCAGGATGTGGTATGCGGTGGCACCCTTCAGGGGACGGCACAGACTCGTGGCTAGGCCCAGTTTTGTGTTTAAGCTTAGAACCTAGACTTTCACCCTAGGGGGAGAAAACTGGACAGAAAACACAGAAACACCAAAACAAACCTTCACTTCAATAATGTAGAGGAAAAAATGTTGCCAGAGAAATCAAATAGAATGTAGCCAGTGGTTCTCACCGCCCAGTTCTGGAAGGAGAGCAGCCCCTTGGCTTGCCACAGGTGGGAAGGTCTTCACACCTTGTTCTGTCAGTGGCCAGGCAGGCTTGGAGAGCACATGATGCAATCCGAAAAGTTCATTATTAGAGAAGTATTGATTTGCTTGGTATGAAAGGCAAAGAGGTGGAGGTGGAGGGGAGAGGGAAACTGTTTCTTTTTCTTCACAATTTCTAATTAAATCTCTTAAATCAATGCATCGGAATTGCACATGTTACTGTGGAGATACAGGGTAGCATTTCAGTAGGTGGCTACAGTGTGTGATGGTCAGATTGAAGTAATTAGCATATTAACAACCTTGGCTATTTGTCATTCCTTTTCAGCAGTTTTAAATGTATTAAGCATTTGCAGTGTCTCTGTGTGTGCATATGTGCACTGCATGTGTATATATGTGCAATGGTGTGTGTGTGTGTGTGTGTGTGTGTGTGTGTGTGTGTGTGTGTGTGTGTGTGCACGCGCGCATGCGCAGACACCAGAGGTAAACCAGAGGGTATCTGTAATTCTTCAGGCATCATCCTCTTGATTTATTTTTTAATTGTATTTATCTTTTTGAAACAAGGTTTCCTCACTGGAGTTTGGGGCTGGGTGATTAGCCTGGCTTGTCTGGGCCAAAAGCCCCAGGGTTCTGTTTGTCTCCAACTCCCCAGCTCTGGATTACAAACAGAAGCCACAACCAGCTTCTCACATGAATGCCAAGGGTGGAGGGCTGAGGTCCTCAGGCTTGTCCACCAAGCATTGTACTCACTGAGCGATCTTCCCTGCCCTATTAGGTTTTTAAATTGCATTTGGCTACATAAGGCAAGTAAAACTACATAATGTACTTTGAATTAGAATTCCACCTCGGACCCCCAATCCTGCTAACCACCTCTTCCTGGCTCTAGCCCATCCCTCTAGTCCTCTCACTTTCCCTAGACAGTTTGACCTTCACTTTGGCATCATCTGTACACATGATTTTATGTATATATAATGCCTAACACCCATAAGCGAGAGAAAACATTGGAATTTGTCACTCTGAGGCTGAACTCGCTTGCCTAACTGGATGATCTCCATCATTCGTTCCCTGCAAATGACAATTCCGTTATTCTTCATGGATGAAAGCAATCCCTTGTGTGTACGCACTGTGTTTCCTTTATCCATTTCTATACTGGTGAGCCTGGTTCCATGCTTTAGTTGTGGAGAACAGTGCCATAGCAAACACTGCTGTGCAAGTGTCCTTGTCCTGTGTGGACTGGACAGGTAGACAGCTAAGGCATATGGCAGTCTCATGTTTTGTCTTTTGAGGACACACTGAGTCTCAATGACCTGATTAGTTCATATCCCACCAACAGGGCGTATGGGTTCTCCTGTGTCCCCACACAAACCACTGCCTGGTATTGTTGTCTCGATGACTGCTATTCTGATAGGATCTCAATCTAGCTTTCATTTACAGTTCTCTGATGGTCAGTTGAACAATTTTTCATGTTTATTGGCCATTCGTATTTCCTCTTTGATAACTGTGTGTCCACGAGCCCGTTTGCTTTGGTTCATTTGGCATTTCCTATTTCTCTGTATAGTCTAGAGATCAGTCCTCTGTTGACCAGCAAAGATTCTCGCCTATTTTGCTGTGTCTTCACGGTGCTGGTCCCTTGGCAGGGCAGACGTTTGGCCATTTCGTGAAATCCCATCTGTCAACCGCTTTCTGAGCCCTTACTGCTTCCTGAGTGTTGGCGGATGTCAATATATTTTTTTTAAGTTTTTTTTAACTTTACATGTGTGTATACGCACACCAGCGTGCAGGCACCTGACAAGGCCAGGAGTCCGAGACCCCCCACCCCCAGAGCTGGAGTTACGTGTGAGCTGCCAGATGTGGGTGCTGGGAACCAAACTCCAGTCCTTTGGAAGAACAGCAAGCACTCTCAACCGATAAGCGGCCTCTCTCACCCATGCCAGTGTCTGGAAATGTTTTCCTCCTCATTGGTTTCTGAGTTTGGGGGCGGGGGGAGGCTTATGCTAAGATCTTGGATCCATTTGGAATGGATTTTTTTGTGCACAGCAAGAGATAAGGATCTAGCTTCGATCTTCCACCATTTGTTAAAAAGACTCTTTTCTCCACTGTATAGTGCTAAAATCTTGTCAAAAACTCAGGCAGCTGTAACTGCGTGCCTTTACACCCAGCCCCTCTATTCTGTTCAACTGATCTAGGTCTCTATTTCTGTGCAGTAGCATGCTGTTTTGTTATTACCGCTCTGTCGTCCCTGAAATAGGCTATGAATCAACTTGAAATTGTTCTTTTTTTTTTTTCTGAAGATTCTATTGTCTGTCTAGGATCTTTTGTGTTTCCAGATGACTTTAAAATTTTTCTTCTATTTCTGTGAAAAAAATAGCATTGGAATTTTGACAGGTATTGAACTGAATTTTGGCGATTGCTTCTGGTAGTGTATTCACAATATTAATGTTTCCAATCCATGAGCATGGGAGGTCTCTCCATCCTTCTTCAGGGTGTTAAAGTTCTCATGGTAGAGGTCTTTCACGGCCTTGGTTAAGTTTATTCTTGACTGTGAATGAGGATGCTTCCCTGTCGACCCTCTCAGGACCTTTGCCATGGTATACAGGAAGACAACCGATGTTCTATGCGAATTTTGTCTCCTGTTACTCTGATGGAAGTAATCATCAGCTCTGAGATTTCGGGGGAGTTTTCAGAGTCTCTTATGTATAGATTAGATCAGCTGTAAAAAAGGAAACTGATTTCCTGTTTGTATTTCCCTATCTTATCTTATTGCTCTAGCTAAGACTTTCAAGTCCTATATTTAATAAGAGTGAGAAAAGTGTGTGTTGGGGGGGTGACGGGGAGTCTGAGGAAAAAAGTTCACTGAACAAGTACTCATTCTGCAGGCGGAAGGACCTAGAGCTCTCTGACATGCATGTAAGAGCCAGGTGTGGTGGAATGTGACTCTAATTCCAAAATGGGGGTGGGGGTGGTGGGAACAAGTAGACCCTGGGGCTTGGTGGCCAGACTGACTGCAAAGATAAGCTGTGAGGTTAGTAGGGTACCCTCTCTTGAAAACGAAGGGAAAATAGAGAAAGGTAACTTGAGACTCTGTTCTCCATATATGCATACCGCACACGTGTGGATACTCCCAAACCAAAGAGTGGGGAAAGCGGGCATTCCTGTTTTGTTCTTGATTTCAGCAGAAACGATTCAGCATTTAGAATGCTAACAGTAGGTTTATCACATACAGCCTTCATTGTTGAGCTACGTTCCTTCTACTGAGTTCCCTAAGGACTTTATTTGGATTTGTTTTTATTATTTTAAATCGTGTGTGTGTGTGTGTGTGTGTGTGTGTGTGTGTGTGTGTGTGTGTGCGCGCGCGCGCGTGTGTGGGTGTACAAGTGCATGCAGGTGCCCACAGAGGCCACTCATGTCAGATTCCCCCAAAACTGGAGTTAGAGGCAACAAGCTTGTTGTGGGGATTAGAAACTGAACTGTCTTCTGCAAGAGCTGTACAGCTCTGAATTGTTGAGCCATCTTTATGGACACCTTGAGATATTTTATCATGAAGGGATGGGGACTCTATTGGTTTGTATCTACTGTGATGATCATGTGACTTCCACTCGAGGTCATGCATGTGATGATTACATTTATTGATTTATGTTTGGTGAACCACAATTCATTTGCATCTCCCAAATGAAGTCAACTTGATTATGGTGGATATTGATCTTTTTGATGTGTCCTTAAGTTTAGTTTGCAAGGACTTGGTTGAGAATGTTAACTGTTTATTAGAGAGATTAGTCTACAGTCTTTTCTTTCTTTTCTTTTCTTTTTGTTTCTGTATCTTTATGAGGTTTTGGTACCTAAGAAATGGGACTTCGTGAGACAGTATTCCCTCCTCCTCTATGTTATGGAATAATTTGGAACAGTGTTCTTATCTAGAGGTTTGGTAGAATTAGAACAAACTCATCTGGACCTGGCCTTTCTTTATTTTAGTTCAGAGTTGTTTATTATTATTATTATTATTATTATTATTATTATTATTATTCAGAGTTGTTTGAATATTTTAAAAAATAGATCTAAACTGAGTTTAGTTTTGGAAGGTCATATGAGTGTAGAAATCCATTTCTAAAAGTGTTAGGGCTGGGTCCTGCTGATTTTCTGACTTTCACTGGTGTCTGTTACAATGCCTCCCTTTTTATCTCTAATTTTATTAATTCACATCAACTTCCTTTTGGTTAGTTTGGCTAAGAGCTTGCAAATCTTATTTGTTTTTCCAAAGGTCTGTCTCACTAATTCTCTGCGATCTTAGTGTTTCCCTGCATTCATTTCTGCCCTGATCTTGATTCTTTGTTTCCATCGACTGGTTTTATGTTTGGCTTGTCCTTGTTTTGCCAAAGCCCTGACATGCATCATTAGCTGGTTTCTTCTTTTAAAATAACTTTTAAATGTTTTCAGTGTGTACAGGTGTCCTGTTTGAATGCTTGTCTGTGCTCCACATTTGTGCTATAGAGGCCAGAAGAGGTATCAGATCTCTCTGGACATGGAGTTACAGTTGCAATGTAAAGTTACAGTCCACCATGAGGGTGATGGAATTAAACCCAGGGCCTCTGGAAGAACAGCCAGTGCTCTTAACTGCTGAGCCGTCTCTCCAGCCCTGAGTTCTAATTTCTAAGTGTACACATGTGCAGCTATGAACTAACATGTTAGAACTGTTTTCACTGTATCTTCATCCAAGCGTGTGTGGTTCAGTCTCTACACCTCTGTATCCTCTGCAATTCCTCTTGATCTTCATTTCAAGCTTTATCCCACTGTCATCAGACAGTATCCAATTTTTCCTTGAGCTTTGGAGAAGAATGTGTATTCTGCAGGGTCTAGGTGAACCGTCCCACAGATGTCTCTTAGGTCCATTTGACCTGTGTCATTTAACTTAGATGTTTCTGGGTTTTGTTGGACTGCCTGTTGGTGAGAGTGGGGTCCTGACAGCACTCACTATTACTGGGGCTGGGGTTAATCTGTCTCTTTGAATCCAACAGTGTTTATTTTATAAAATTAGGTATATACATGTCTGGTGCATACATGTTTCAAATTGTGATTTCTTTTAATCAGTACTAAATAACTTTCTTTATCTCCTCCACCTTAGCGGTTTAACTTGTCTTGTCAGATATTTGTGGTATACCCTGATTTCCTTCCAGTGCCACAGGGTTGAATAACCTTTCACCCTCAGGTTTTTGTCTCTGATGGTAAAGTATGTTTCTTGGGGCAACAAACAGATGCCCGTTTGAGTGTGTGTGTGTGTGTGAGTGAGTTTGTGTGTGTGTGTATGTGTGTGTGAGTTTGTGTGTGTATGTGTGTGCATGTGTGAGTTTGTGTGTGTGTATGTGTGTGTGAGTTTGTGTGTGTGTGTGTGTGTGTGTGTGTGCACGCGCACGCACATGTATGAGTCTGCATGTATGTTTGTGGATCAGCGTGTTGACCTTCAATCACGCTCCACATTAGATTTGGAGAACTGCCTCTCACTGAACATGGTGCTCACACATGCAGCCAGACTGGCTGACCAACAAGCCCTAAGGTTACATCATCTCTGCCTCCCTAATGTTAAGTACTGGAGTATGCTGCTACATCTAATTTTTCTATGTGACTTCTGGAACCACGAGGTACTGGTCAGTTTGCAGTCTCTACTGCCTACTTCCAAGCAGAGATCTCACCTGGCTTGACAGGTATGCAATTCTCTTTTTAAACTTTATTTTAAAAAATTAGATTTACTTATTATGTACATGGGTATTTTGGCTGCATGTATGGGTACCACATGCCTAGGAGGTCAGAAGGCAGTGTCAGATCCCTAGGAGGTCAGAAGGCAGTGTCAGATCCCTGGAACTGGGGTTCTAAGTGGTTGTATCTGCCACGTTGGTGCTAGGAACTGAACACAGGGCCTCTGGAAGAGCAACAAGTGCTCTTAACCAGTGAGTCATCTCTCCAGCCACATACCAGGAAACACAGACACACACAGACACAGACACGTGCACGCACACGCACAAACATATCAAGGAAAATCCCTCACAGTGTTTGGATATCTCTTTCCCTCTTCCTCCTGCCCTTTCCATGTTTCTTCAATTCCTCTTTCTCTAACGCACCACTCCCCAGCCCATATGTTCTTGAAGTTTCTACAGGTGTCCCAGGCTGGCCTTAGCTCAGGATGTTCGAGCTTCAGCTTCCTGAGTACTGCGACTATCAGTGTGCACCACCACACTCAGATAAGTTCTGTCCTAAACAGCCATCTGTAGCCCAGCAGCGTCCACAATGGACAGTGAACACTTTCCTTAGTGGGATAATGTGAGGGGCTGAAGAGATGGCTCAGTGGTTAGCATTTGTTCTTACAGAGGACCCAGCACCCACATGGTGCTGAAATGTATCCATAATTCTAGTTCTAGGGAATCCAATATCCTCTTTTGACTTCTGAGGGCACCAGGCATCATGCATGTGGCAAACAGACATACATGTATGAAACACACTCATACATTTAAAATAAATATATATATTTTTTAAAGTACACCATGAACAACCTCTGTTTCTATATTCTGGGAAGGATTCCCAAATGGGTAGGAAGTTAGTTCTTAATAACCTACAGGCTCTTTCCAACTTAGGATTCTTCTAGAATTTCGTTAATTAAAAAAAAAATGGGCTTTTTATCTGTGACTCACATTCCTGTGTGAGCAAAGCTCAGACTGTTCTCAAACACTTCCGTGATCCATGGGCGAACATAAAAAGCTTAGAGGACAACAGGACAATTATCTAGGTGGTTCTGCCAAAGCCAACAAACATGCTACACATGAAATACCAAGATAAAATTCTTCCCTGAATGGGAAAAAATAATAGAGACCCCAACTAGTGCGCTTGCAGATTCCCACTCCTCTGCCCTCACTGGCATTACTTTGAGGATAACTTGGCTTCTCTGAGCAACTCATTTGAATACTCTCCCTAGCCTGCAGGGACACTTTTAATTGAGGGGCTTTCAACTGTTTCCATGGAAACGGTGATAATTTGAGGGCCTAGTTTCCTTATCTAATTCTAAATTCCAGGAAAAGACAGTCCTGGAGACAGGTACCACAGAGTGCTGGGGCTCTGTGCAGCGCAGGGAGGACCCCTGAGGACTTTACTTTTGATGGGTTCAGAACACACCCGAGTTATCAGTTGTAAATTAATTCAGACTTCTTTTTTCCCGGGGGGGGGGATTGTGGGTGTGGGGGGACCTTATACCATAGGAACAGATGACCTTACACACACTGCCTTTGTGGCGGCACATGCCTGTAGTCCCAGCATTCATGGGGAAAGCAAGGCATCTCAACTTGGAGACCAGCCTGGGCTAGAGACTCTGAAAGTAGCCTGGGGCTACGGGGGGGGGGGGAGAGGGAGGGAAGGACAGAGGGGAGACAGAGACATGGGAAGTGAGGGGGAGGGGGTCCCAGAATGTAAACAGCAAATAAAACTTGTATTACCTAATAAGCTGGATGGTTTTAAAATGTGTGTGTGTGTGTGTGCTAGAATGAATAAATCCATATAATAGTCATCACCCCACACAGTTATACTTTTTTTTCTGGGGAGAATATAGTACACCCACGCTCAGTACTTCTCAAGAATGCAGTATATGACATATGCTTGCTGTGCCCTGGAGTGAGGTTAGAATCCTTGCTGTGGAGGGAAAGCAGGCCGATGTTCCCACCTGTGCAGTGTTCAACACTTGCTTCAGAGAACTGGTCTATTTCTGATTACACAGGACTTAAAAAACAAACTGTATATAGTCCTGATTTTTTAGATTACAAAAGTGACGGGAGTCAAGGCATCATTTTTCTGGTGTCATGAGCCTGAGGCGCTCTCGCTGGACTTTTGATTCTGTGGAGCTGAATATGACAAATTAGGAAGACGTGCCGGTCCACGACTGCTGAAGAATTTGATAATGCAAGCTGAAAGAACACAACTCTAAGGTCGCAGGTAAGTCAGCCACGAGTACAGTAGGTGCTGAGATCTGCAGCAAATCCCGAGGAGCCTGTGAGGAGAAATCAGCAGCCACCTGGTTACCAGAAACCTGCAGAGCCCACCCTCTTCTGTGGGGACTCTCCTCTTCATCCTCCTCATCCTCTTCATCCTCCTCATCCTCTTCATCCCAGTGAGTGCTCCTCAGCTTCTCAAGAGCCCCTCCTGGTCCTAGAGAGCCGGGGAAGCCTCACATCCTCCCACTGGGATGCAGACATGTATGACAGGCATTTCTCTATGGGACTAGATCTTTGAAAGTGCGCATCCAGGAACCACGCAGCCACATGCAACCATGTGTGGGGCTAATTTTTAACCACGTAGAGAAATATAAAGGTGGTGCTTAAGAAAAACACTACAAGAGCAGAGAGGATCTCATCTGTTTAGTGGGCGTGCAAGCCCGTGGCTCCAGCCCTTTCGGGGTGGAGGTGCAAGGATTAGAAGTTCAAGGTCATCTTTAGCTATATAGTGAGGTCAAGGCCAGGCCATACAAGACTACTTCAAAACACAAAACAAAATATCAAGGGGGTGGGGGGGGGGAGAAAACCTAACAAGGATTAAAAGAAAAAGTTCCATTTGGGTTTTTAATCTGGACCCAAAGAGTCCTGCTTTGATGCTCCTGAATTTTTTAAGGGAGCATACACTGTCTAAAACTAAAGCTCACCCCCTACACTGGAAAGATAGGAGGACTGTTTAGGGGCATCAGACAAGTAGAGAGAAGTACTGCATCTTAACTGATCGCTTCTCCTGGCTAGCCGATGTTTCAAGTCAACAGCAATTAAGGCTGGTCCTGTCTCATTCGTGAGAACTGGCTTTCAACTCAGCATTATCAGAGACAAGCAGTTTGGACAGAACCTAGAGGGGTTGGTTGTAGCTACATGTCTGACCAGCAATACTAACACAGCTTACGTCCTAATTCTGCATGTAAAGTTGAATATTCAGCTTTGGAGTTTAAAACTAACTTTTAAATTTTGAAACTTAGTTTTAAAAATGAGCAGACCCTGGAATCTTGTCTCTGACCTCCCGGTGCTAGACTTATAAGTGTGTGCCATCTTGTCCTGATGTTACAGTAACCACTTTGCCCTCTGCCCCACCTCCCCAGATATGGCAGTTCTATTTTTAATTCTTCATTTGACACAATCTCAGTATGTAGCTCAGGTTGACCTCAAAGTCAATGTGCAATCCAGGAAGGGCTTGAACTCAGTACGATCCTCCTGCCGTAGCTTCTTGGGTGTTCAGATTACCTGCATGTGCCATTTCACCTGGCTCTTACCTTTAATTCTCTCTCTCTTTTTTTGAGGGACCTCTATTCCTTTCTTCATAATGGCTGTTCTAATTCATATTTCTACCAACACTGTGTAAGGATTCCCTTTCCACATCCTTATTAACACTTGTTACTATCTTTCATCTGACAAAATAGTTTTGCATCTCAGTTTCTCTGCTTACTGCCTGTGTGATCCTAGGCAAACTGCCTCACCTCCCTAAGCCTCAATTTACACATCTGTGAGATTATACCATGTGCCACAAGGTTATTATGAGAATGAGATAAATCAAGTAAATGCAAACTCGGCCAAGTACCTGGCACAGAAAAGAATCCAGTGAAATCTGAGCTCTGTCATCTGCATCTAGAACAAGGGGAAGCCACCGCATCCACGGGCGCATCTGGGAGGAAGGAGGTTCTGGCTGGTTTTGGGTGTCAACTGGACACAAGCTGGAGTCATCGGAGAGGAAGGGGCCCAGTTGGCCAGCTGAGGAAACGCCCCCAAGAGACCCAGCTGTAAGGCATTTTCTCCCTTAGTGATCAATGGGGGAGGTGCCATGCCTGGTTCAGTAAGAAAGCAGGCTGAGCAAGACGTGGCAAGGAAGCAGGAAGCCAGGAAGCAGCGCACCTCCATGGCCTCTGCATCAGCTCCTGCTTCCAAGATCCTGCCCAGTTCCTGCCCTGACTTCCTTTGGTGATAAGTAGCAATGCAGAAGCGGAAGCTTTCCTACCCAGCTTGCTTTTTGGTCATGGCATTTTGTCTCAGCAACAGAAATCCTAAGACAAAGTCTAACATGCACGCACGCGCTACCTGAGAGGAATGAATCTTTTGATCCAAGTACTTGCCCTGCCTGATGCCTAAGGAAATCTGAGGCCACTCTGTTGATTTCACGCAGTGAGGCACCAGTATCTGGAGCTCACTAATTGGATCTTTGCGGGACAGGGTGGGTGGGGGGTAAAAATAATAAAAGTGGTACAAAAGAAGGCAGAGGGGAGAACCAGGAGTGAGCAAAAGCAGGACGAGGTAAAAGTCTCTATGGGTACCCAGAAGAGGAACAGCAGAAGACAGAGAAGCCACATCATCAAGGGACAGCTGGATATTTGTGCAGCCAGGGAGCTGACGGTGCGTGGTGGCTGTTGGAATCAGAACTCTGCAATGACCTTCTTCTGGTTGCTCGACTCCAGTCTGTCCCCATGAGCTCTGGCTGTTCGATGGCTTGATGGACACAGTATGTCTCAGTGAGTGTGGAAGCATCCGCAGCCTTCCTCCCCCCGTCTGCCCAGCCATCTCTGCAACTGAAGCAGCGTCTTCCTCACGGTTCCGCACGAAGGGAGACTGTTCTGGGTAACAATTTCTTCTTCAAAGAAGTTGCTTTGCAAGCGCCAGAAACAAAAAGGTCAACAAAGCTGCGGTGTGTTCCAAGCCAATACACTTCAGGAGTGTCTGTGGTTTTCCTCAGCGCCAGCACACAGCAGCCTCTGGGTGCCACCTGGCAGGCTGCAGTCTCTTCTGTCAACCCACACAGAGAAGAACTGCAAAAAAATAGCAGGAATGCACCCCAGGGTCTGGGGCTCTCCTGCCTTTTCATACACAAGCACATTCCTTCTAACGGCTGGTCAAGAAACAGAGAGGCAGGCGTATGAAATGTGTACAAACTCAGATCAGATGAATTCCACTGAGATATTTATGACACTGGGTCCTGATTCACCTACTCCTCCATACACTAGGCCGTACAGTGATGGTAGGCCTGAAACTTCCCCGGGGTTATGAAGGAAGGAGACATTTCCATTGCTGACAATGGCAGGTGCGACATTTCACGAACATGCAGCTACTCGTGGAGGGGGTGGTCCTGGAGAATTGGAAATGTCTGTTTCTGAAGGATGGCCACAGAAAGACCAGGCAGGGGACTATGGAAACACATCAAAGACCCTCCAAGGACGTGCCATGGCAAAGCCACATCGTAAAAACCCAAGTCTCCATCTACCGGATGGATGACCTGCCACAGAGGCCCACCTGACGGGGGAGGGGACGAGTAGTGCCAGGAGAGCTTGTCAGGAGATGCGATGGGTAGAGCAGCTTAGCTCACACCTACTAGAAAAGCTCGCAAGCAGGAAAGGGGGGTGCTTCAAAGGCACAAGATCCTCCCATTTTACCTTGTCAAGAAAGTTCATCAGAGTGACTCAAGTAATCCTTTCTTGCACATTCAAAAAAAAAAAAAAAAAAAACCAAAAAATCTTCATGAGGTATCTTTGAAGAGGTGAAGAGGGGGACAATCATCTTTTAAGTCTATACAAAATCTTGCAGCCAAGTAGCTGTTGGGAGAGCACCTGGGCCATGTTCCACAGACTCATGTTCCACAGACTGGCATTGCTCACAGGTAGGGAAGACACAGTCCCCGCCCACACGAGGGAGCGACCGCCCCACGCAGACACAGCTCTACACAGAAGCGTCCCCACACTCTAAGGTCCCTGTGTTCCTTGCCACTTGCCAGATTTTCTTCATCTATCTATTCAGGAAGCAGAAAATATACTTCGGAACATTCTCATCTCAAACAGAATGTTTAAACAGAAATCGCAGTAAAGGTTCTGTTTAGGACTGAATGTCTCTCCAGCCCATTAATAGGTTGAAACGTAATCACCACTGATTGTTGAAGATGATGTCTTGAAGATAGTAGGCTTAGAGAAGGTCATGAGACTAGAACCCCAATGACCTGACAGGGGTCCTTGTGAGAAGAGGAAGAGACCAGAGCCCGCCCTCTCTCATCCTGTCCTGTTCGGGTGCAGTGAGTATTCACTCATCTGTAGACCAGGATGACAGACAGCCTTCTCTTGGAATTGAACCGGCCAGCACCTTGATCTAGACGGCCGGCCGTCAGAACTCCGAGAGATGAAGGGCTATCATTAGCCATTTAGTCCACAGTATATTATCTTGTCTTGGTCTGCAGCCTGGAGTTGAGATGCCAAGTACTCTGTCAGTTGTGGGCTTTTAGAGGGAGGTTCAGTGACAGCCCACAGCCTGTCTACAGGGAGAGGCTACTGGGCAGAGCTCCAAGTGTGCTGCCACATGCTCGGAGACGGGAGGCCATGTCAGCCAGTGTGGAGACACAGAAGCGACTCGGCCAACAGGGTCTCTCTGTGTGACAAATGACGAAAACAGAAGAGGATGTTAGGGTGAGACTAGGCCTGTCCTTCGGGCATTCAGGTGAGGAAAGTCCAGGCATTTCCGTGCCAAGAAGCCCTGTGCAGGCAGTGGCTAGTGAGGCACTATGGAAGCAGCTGGTGGGCCTGTTGTGGAGAAGGCCCTGTCCCGTGAGACACCCTGCTGAGCATGGAGTATGTCCGGCCCTGAGAGGCCTGCATGACTTCACCTTCATGACAAGCCTACCAGCTGGGCACGTCAGGTGGAGACACAGAAAGGGAGAGAGGCTGACCTGCCAAATCACTGAATGGAGAAGCCCCCCCTCTGCAGTAGGGATTTGTATCTAGGTCACATGGCCGCTGAGCTGTAAGTCCTGTCCTCTTGGTGCGCCCTACTGAATGTGACAAGCGCTGTCCTCAAGGAGTTGTCTGCCAAGTAGCAGAGGCTGTGTCAGAGAAGGCAGGGGACACTTGAAACCCAAAAGGCACACACAGGATCAAGGAAGGGCCTTTTCCTCTTCTGGGAAGTGGAGCCCTCTCATCCCGTTAGCAGTCATAAAACTCTCCCTTGCAACAGTCAGGGAGACAACCCCTCCCCTTGCCCTGCCGGGAACTAAGTAATAATGAGCAGAAACGTAGACAAAGGAGGCGGGGGGGAAAACACCTAATTCTCGCACAAAACAAGGTAATCATATGGAGTCCCATTCTTAACAAGAGAAATAAGAGGCCATTTCCCAGAACTCACAAATGTGCTATTCCAAAGGCTGTGTCACTCCTATCAGATATCAGAAACAAACCAGGTGTAATTTATCTCCTTTTATGTAGTAAGAAGTGTGAAAATAGTCCGCTCACTAGAGACCTTAGGGGACTACTGACTTCTGTTGCTCAGTGACAGAGGCCACGGAATAGCTTGGGCTTAAAATAATGTTCATCTCCTCATTCATGGTTTAAAGATCGTATTTCTTATCACTGCTTTTAATACTGGGTCTTGTTGTGTGGCCTAAGCTGACCTCAAATTTATAACCATCTTTCTCACGCTACTCCTAAGAGGCACACATCACCATGCCCTGTGTAAACAATACTTTTTTTCTTTCTCATTCCCCCATTTCCCACTTTTTCTTTCTTTGAGACAGTCTCTCATGCAGCCTCAACTACAAAGCCAAGAATGACCTTTTAACTCGTGACCCTCCCGAATCCACCTCCAGAGTGACGGGGGACTAAAGATATAGATTGCCGTATCTGGCTTATGTACCAGAGATGGACCTCAGGGCCTTGAGAACCCCAGGGAACCACTACACCAACCGAGATACATCTCCAGCCCCTGGAGAGCATTTCTTGAGCATCACCTAAAATGTGCCATTCAGGGACAAGAGAGACGGCTTGGCAGTAAAGAGCAGACTACTCTGCAGAGGACCCGGGGACAGTTCCCAACACCCACATCAAGGAGTTCTAGGGCATCTGGGGCTCTCTTCTGGCCTCTATAGATACCTGTAGAGGTGGACTCAGGGCACAGGCACCCCAAAATTTTTAAGTCAAGGAGGTGACGTGGAATTAGCAAAACTGTAAGGAAAGAAAACCAGGAAAGCATGATGTCCTAGAATCGGGCAGCAGAAACAGGAGTGAGGCACCGTGGCCCCAGATCTATGATGGGGTTCTGAGAGCCCTGTGGATGAGAAACCACACTGTGCATGAGAATGAGCCACGCGGAGGGACCCGGCAAGGGCTCAGGAAGAAAACAGAAAGGTCAGCTAAGCTCCTGGAGCTGGCAAAGACATGGAGGGACAGCAAAATGAAGGGTGCCGCCTGTGACAGAGAGGATGGAAAAGGTGGTCTGACGCGATGACAGACAGATGACACAACCCCCATGCCTGCCTGACCCCAGGTACACATCAACCGAACGAGTGTCTGTCTCAAAGGAAAATTCTCAGGGCGTGACTTGAGCTACGTCCTTCACCCAATCAACGCTCTGGCGGCCTTCATTAGTGACTGCCACTAGAACAATTGAGAAGGCCAGGACAGCTAGTGTTCATAGGGCCACCCCGGCCCTTTTTGAGTGAGAGTGTCATATCCATGGAGGGAGAGGGAAGGCTGAAGGAAGGAAGACATGACTGAGCAGGAGGAAGTGAGGGACACTGATCAAAGCACGCGGCTGACGCCACACTGAGCGGAAGGGCGTCCTTCTAGATGAATGATTTGGGCTCTAGAAGTGGAAAAGGTGGACATTACGGTGGGTGTGCCTATAATCGTCCACTGACCCCTCAAACCTAGACAGATGTGTGGGTCACACGGTAAGCCAGTTGGGGCTGATAACAAGCTGGAACTATATGCAAGCTGTGGACCCAGGGATGGGCAGTGGATCTCAAACCCTATGGATACCTGAAAAGGGAAAAGGGACACAGTCCATATATTTCCTTTTGTAAATACATATGTGTGTATGTATATATATACATATATATATAATTTTTAAAGGCTTACTTATTTATATTTTATGTCTGTGCATGTATGTATGTATTGCACCATGTATATCAAATGCCTGCATAGGATCCCCTGGAACTGTAGTTACAGAAAGATGTGAACTTCCATGTAGGTGCTGGGGAAATGACCTCAGGCCTTCTGCAAGAACAGAAAGTGCAATTAACTGCTGAGCCATCTCTCTAGCTCCCAGGCATTCTATCTACAGCTCTCCAAGTGTCCTCTCAGTGGTGGAAAGGGTAGACTACAGGGAGGCATGGCCAGGAGGATGGTGGTAGCATTCCAGCCCATAGCATGTGAGGACCACCCAGAGAGAGGATGATCTGCCTGCTTACCCCAAAGGAAGCAGAGTTTTATCCTGAAAAAACAAGAGCTAACAGGAGAGACCCAACATAGAGTGAAAATCCACAGTGATTTGAATAGAAAAAGTATCCCAAATACAGAAATGGAGAGGGTAGGGTGTGGTGGGAACTCTCAAATGCACAACCACCCAACCAGCACTGACTGCAGGATTCCCGTATGCATGTCTTTTACGAGTATACACATACCCTTCCTGCATCTGAGCTTGAGAACTCAAACTCTTTGTTTCATCTTCCCAGATCCAGCATCAGGATCTGTCACAGGCTACGTGTTTAATAATGTTATTGGAAGTAATGAGTTCACTACGGCTACATGTCGCCAAGGGGGTTGGAGAGGTGATTCGTGCTATGTAACTGCTAAGTTTCCTTCTAAGGAACAGATCCTGTGAGCAAGGAAAACAAAATGCAGACCAGCTTCCCCTGGAGACACTGCCATTCTTTGTATCTTCAAGGGATACAAGGGCAACTGGAATTTAGATAAAATTATTTAATAATTATTTCTAGCATCCACCTGCTATATTAACCCGGACTGAGAGATACTAAATTTGTAGGGTAGCTATTTTTGCCTCCATTGTTTCTGTACTCCAGGTAAATGTGCTTAATGTTTTCTGTGTGTTAAGGAAATCTGATCCCCAAGGTGGATTTAACACCATCATTGCAGCTTCGTCACAGCTTTGTCTGGGCTTTGCTGACTAAATCTGATGGTAACTCGGCAAGTTCAAGCACTTTCCAACCTCCACCTGACTCGGGTTCACTCTGAACCAGAGATCCGGCCTGGCGAAGACTCCAAGGTTGTGGATGAGGGGCTTCTGCAGTTATGAAGGCAGAGTCAGCATGGCCCTTGTCATCCTCCTCCTGGAATGTCCTCAACCTGTTCCTATGTAGATCTCTCTTAGGGCTCAGTAACAGAGCATTTGCCTAGCAATCCACAAAACCCTGGGTTTGGTCCTCACTATGACAAGAATCAAACTGTAGAATGCCAGACACTGGTCTGCTGCCACTCGCTAAGTAGCCGGTGTTGTGATAATAGAAAGCGGTGTGAAAATATGTTCTATGGGCGAGTGGGGGAAGGGGGAGCCTCAGCGGGCCCATGCTGAAGCATCCCTTCCCCCTGAGGAACAAGACATGACAGTATAGCATAGAATAGAGTTTATTTAGGGCATGGGGAGGGGAGTTAAGGGGGTAGTAGAGGTAGAGAAAGGCAGACAGAGGGAGAGAGTAGAGAAGTAGAGGCTGGCCATGACCACATGGAGAGAGGGGAAGGGAAGGGAAGGGGAAGGGGAAGGGGAAGGGGAAGGGGAAGGGAAGGGAAGGGAAGGGAAGGGAAGGGAAGGGAAGGGAAGGGAAGGGAAGGGAAGGGAAGAGCCCAAGAGGGCAAGAGAGAGTAAGAGGATAAGAGAGAGAGGAGGGGCCACTTTTATAGTGGGCCAGACCTACCTGGCTGTTGCCAGGTAACTGTGGGGAGGGGCATACCTGGCTATTGCCAGGAAACCTTGGGGTGGCGCATAGACAGAATCTTGATGCTTCTTGCTGGCATTTGGACGCAGTTCCTGGCCAGTGACCTCCTTCTAGCAAGTGTCTCTCTTAGAGTGTAGGCCACCTGAGGCAGGGACTCTGCACCACACCTTGCTATACACAGCTCCAGGGCAGAGGTCCAGACCTGTGAGCTGAGGGCCATGGGCCGGGCTACTATATGGCTGGTCACTTTTCAGCCCTCCTCCTCTTGCTCATCAAGTTAGGCTGGGTAGCAGCTGAGTGACCTGCACCACATGACTTCAGTTCCCAAGAAAAACGGTCCACTTACTGGTAGAGGCCCTGACAAAGGACGGATATGTCATCCTTTTCTGAACACGGCGGCATCCCCTATATTTGGGAGATGCTGCCAATTTTGGAAATTTTTTTTTTTAATTTCATCAGAAAAGATGCGAGGCAACCAATGAAATAGGAACATAATTGTATTTCATAAAGAGGAAAAAAAAATCTTCAAAATGACCAACTCCCTGTTTATTTCAAGAATAGACAATTAGTTCATTTAATGGCTTCTGGTATCTTTGTCAATGCTGCCAGAAATGGACTCTTAATAAAGGAGTTGTAAGAAGTCGAGCTATCTGGCATTTAGCCAGAGAGAGAGCTCTAAAAGGGGAATTTCTGAGATTCCACCAGGACAAATCCCAAGGCTTATCTGGGATGAAGAAGCAGCTAACCACAATCCAAGAGAAGATTGGTATTCAACAGAGAAGTTTCGAGGGATGAACTTATCTGTTCAGGGAACTTAAGTTGTCTTATTTTGTATAAGGAAGGCTTTGTCTCAAAAGGTTACTGTTTGCTGGGGAGTGGTACATTTTCCATAATCTATTTAATACATTACAGAAGCATCCCATAAATATAAGGAGTGATGTTTTTTTCTCAATATTCTTTAATATATTATTACATTTATGCATTTAGTGTGTGTGTTCGCGCCTTTGCATTCACATATTCAGAGTGCTGTGCAAGTCTGCATTCACATGCATGTGCATGCACTTGGAGCCCAGGTTAGCCTAGGGTGTCATTTCTTAGCTGCTGTCCCGCTCATGGTTTTGATATAGGGTCTCTCATGGACACCTGAAGCTTGGATCTAGGCTCTAGGATCCTGTCCCCACCTCTCCAGCATAGAATTAAAAGTATGTGCCACCACACTTGGCTTTGTGCATCAGTGTGGGGATGGACTGAGGGCCACGTATTCATGTGGCAAGCATTTTACCAATGGACCCCATGTCCCCTTTTATGCTGTGTTGGGGGCCGACTCCAGACAATGCTTGACCCCTGCGTAACCCCCACACACTCTGTAGTTTCACTCTGAGTGTGTTTCATGGGTCCATCTGGAAGAAGCTTTACTTGTAGAACTCTCATTGGCACCTCAAAGTCTTTAGTTTGGCTGAAAGCACCAGTTTGGTTTTCCATTCTATTTACTGATAACAGCTCTTAATACATTTAACACTTCAAAAGAGCTTTTGCCTTCAAGAAAAGCCAGGCTCAGAAGGACAAATACCCAGGAGATAAGAGAAAGGTTTTCCTGAAGAATAAGCTAACTCCTAGGTTTGCCAGACCACTTACCAAATTCCAGCACTGCTCAGCCTCACAGGGGGGAGATGGTAAGAACACTATGTAGCCAAACCAAGCTGCGAGGGATTTCACTCCACACAGGGGGGGGGGGTGATTCCCATTTTGGGATTTCAGGGGTAAACTGGGGAATTCAGAGAAAAATCAAAACATGCAGCTGGGAGCACGGTGGAAACAAGGGTAAGCTCACCAGCACCGCTTAGGATAGAAACTGCCCAGAATCTGGCTTTCACCGCGATTTGGGTTATGTAACTCAATTATGTCTGGATTTTCCTTTCTCTATACAACACATGACCATTGACTCTGAGCATTTCTTAATATTTATGACCAGTGGCTGCCTGTTCATGTTCTTTAGTATCAGTGATAAATTTATCTGAGATCTAAACATAAATTTATATTTGGCTTCCATCCCACCACCCGGCCTAATGAAAAGCCATTTTTTATCATTTAAGTCATCTTCCAAAAGGGTTCAAAAGAAGGGAGAGGGGGAATGAAAGGTTACAGGTCACATGGTGACATTTATAAGCAGACTGAGGTCATCATGGCTGGGTGAGGCTGTGCCTTGGAATCAAATCCCAGTCACATCCTCTGTTGTACACACTTACTACACTGTGACTTCACTGATTATTTTGATGTCATGATCACTTGAGACACCCAAACAGTCTTGAAGGATGCTTCCTCTCATTAGACAACGGTTTGTTTGTACCCTGTGCTGATCAAAGACCACGGGGAAACACTCAAGACGAGGCGCGGCCTTGAACCAAACCTGTTCCTCTCCACGGAGTTCCACTTACTTTCTCATTCCACGCCCACAGTCCGATTCCAAGAAATGTTATTCCCAAAAACTGAAAGAGAAGAGGAGATCTGGGTAAGCTTTAGGGAAAACACCACATGTTTACTCGTGCAAATACATTTCAATTAGTTGCTTTAGTACATTACTTGATCAGAAAAACAAGACAAGACAAAACAAAAGACCCAGCTTTCTTTCACATCTGAGTTACCTAGGAAAAGAAATACCTTGCCTACTTGCTTAAAAATTATTGTAACACTGAGACGGGGTGGGAACCCATAGGTACCTGAAAGTCATTCAAATCATGACTTCTAATCTTTAGGTAGAATCTTGAATGAAATGAATGTTCAGAGTGGAGAGGGTGGGCCCAAGAATCTATGACACTGTTCATTAATTAGGCTTGATTAGGGCACACATTAGCGATGCCTCGATCTCTGTCCCACTGAACCATTTCGAGTGGCTCAGGTAAGAGAACACAGGAGCCCCATGTCCTCTGACCAACCCTTCGTCACTCCTTCAGAGGCATCGAATCCTATTCTCCCTGTGATCCAAATAGTACTCAGATTGTCTGGTTTTTCAGCCACGAACACTGTGGTTCCAAGGGCCCCCCCATTACTCTTCCTAGTTTAAAGTATGTCCCACAGCTCCATGTAAAACTTGGCGCGCACACACACACACACACACACACGACATGCACAGTGAACGAAAGCAGACTTCCTTGCAGCACTGAGGATGGGGGAGGGGTGGCCATGATGTAAGCGCTGGGACAGGCCTCCCACTTTAATTGGTTCTCTCTATACCTTCTCCTCTGAGAGGCACACTTCCCCCTTTACATTTTAACATCCCTGAAACTGAAATGTGGTTTAAAGGGCATGGTATCATCCCCCACCCATGACGGTATTGAAAACACCAGTGTGTCTTATAATTGGGCTGTGGAAGAAGATCGGGGGGGGGGGGGGGGCAAGTGGATGGCGCTGCCCACCCACAAAGAAGCCAGGGCTGGGACTGGGCGCGACTGGACTCCGAGTTTCCTTTCCAAACACTGAAGTGGTGGGGGGTGGGGTGACAAGTGGTTTTTGGTCTGACGGTGTAAGAACGCTGTTTATTTTACTAACATCTTGATTAAGTTAAATGTCAGAAGAGCTCTCTGCTGAGAGGGTGTTGGAAGAGCACAGTAGTGAGAGAGGTGGTTATCCCCCAGGTTCAGGGGAGTCTGAGGATCCTGTCCACCCAGAAGATTTTGCCACTCACAGGAGGGAGTTCTGATACTTCAGAGGCAGGGGCCAAGAAATCCAAGTGGAGAAAGGCAGACAGTGCAAAATCAGTCACTCAGAAATGCGGTCCTATTTATAAGAATAGAACTTCCCAGAGCTCGGAAAAACAATTAAGTAAGATAAAGTGCAATATACTTTAAGTACTCACAGAAAAGCTTCAGCGTGTTTTCAGTTTGGGGAGAAAAAAGCCTCTATTCTCCCTTCCCTTGCTGCAAGGGAGCTACTTTAAAAGTGCTATTGCTGTGATAAAACACCATGAGCAAAATTAACCTGGGGAGCCAAGGGTTTATTTCCTCTTCCACATCACAGCCCATCACTGAGGAAGGGCAGGAACTCGGGACAGGAGCAGAGATGCGAGGAGAGGTGAGCTCACTGCTTTGCTCTGTCTGCTTTTTGTACAATCTGGGACCAGCCTCAGGCCCCAGGGTGGCACCCCACCCCCCAGAGAGCTGGACCCTCCCACATCAATCATTAATTAAGAAAATGCCTCCCCAGATTTGCCAATCTAAGTTTGCCCACATACCAAACTTGTAGACAGAGTCCCTGAGTTCCCCTTTCCCAAATGGCTCCGGCTTGTATCAAGCTGCCATAAAACCAGCCAGCACACGTGCTTATTAGAAAGATTTCTTGTTTTCAACACCCATGAAAAAACTGTGGTCAGCCCTTCTACTGCCTTGGTCAGTGTGCTATGTTGTTTTTATGTCCCTGATATAAAACGAGAAAAAGGGACAGGAACAAAACAACCTGGCATGTTAGTACTGTATTTATAGGTTCGAGACAGAATACAGTCACAGCTGGTAGACAGGAATACGCAGGACTCTGTCGGATCAGGGATGCTCGAGAAGGCAGAGTTCAGGCTTTGCTGCATGCAACCAGAATCCAATGCACCCCAGGGGGCAATGTCTGACCTTCCAAGGCTAAAGCTCTCTGTGGACAACTGTCGAGGCCCCTGAGGCAGTGCTCAGCCACGGTGTCACCGTCAGCAGCAGACGGGATGGGGATGGAAGGAACGGAGGGTATCATGGTCAAGTCCCTGTCCCACTGCTGAGCAGGGCGGATGCATGCTTGTCCCTGCCAGTCGCTCATGCAACTCTGCTTTCGATTATTAGCCGGGCTCGCTGCTTACTGAGCGGAGAGTGCCTTCTACGAGCTTCACAGTAGTTTTACTTTGAAACTGGCACTGTAATGGCCCCCTTCATAGCAAAGGGGTAAACAACTGTGGGTAAGCTCTGTAAGCGCACGGGTCCTATGTGGAGGAACAGAGGTTCTGGCGAAGGGCAAGAGTTCTCACCGACGAATTCCCATCCCCCGCCCAGGATGGCAAGGGGATGGCATTGGAGCCAGAATTCTGTGAGACATGAACAGGACATCCTGTATCTCGACTGCAGCAAGCAGAGAAGGTAAGAGATGGGTGCCTACCTACAACCTCAACCCTTAAGAGGAGGAGACAGGAAGATCGGGAGTTCCAGTACAGCCTTGGCTACAAGAGACTATCCCAGAAAAGGGACACAATGTTGCCTTCGCAACTCCATACATGTGTTGACCGGGAGAAAAGTGAGAAATTTGGCTGGGGTGTGGGGAGGGCTTTCTTCCCTTTACACACGAAGTTCTCCTTTTTCCTCTTGGCACTTTGGGGGAATATTTTTAAGAATTGGAATGAAAAAACTGAGAAGATAGGGTTTTCTACAGAGGAGACAGAGGAGAGTGAGGCGGGGGAGAGAGGGAAGAGAGGCTCACAATTTCCTTTACAATTTTGCTTCAACATATCCTGCTTTGACTTGTGTCTTTCCAAAGGGAGTTTAAGAATTTGGAGAAGGGGCACAACTTGAAATTTATGGGAACCCTTCCATACCTACGCGAGTAACTAGAACAGGGCGGGGCCTCGGCCTGCTGCATAGCTTCAGTGCTACATCAGCAGCAAACGTCTTCCCAACTGCTCTCAGCCCATATGTTTTGTTTTAAAATCAAATCGTTCCAGCTCCAAATAATTAACAGCAAAGAGCCAAAACCCAGAGACAAGCACGCAGCACTGGACGCAGTTTTCCCTTTCCCCTTCCCGAGGGAAAGACACCCAGAAACCCCACACTGACCTCATTGCAAGAGAGAGAGAGAGAGAGACAGAGACAGAGACAGAGAGAGAGAGAGAGAACGCTGAGAACTCTTCATGGTGACCAGTTACTCTACTGAGCTGGAATCAAAACCAAACCCTCACACTCTTCCCACACAGCAGCGTACGCAAATATTGGCACAAATGTCTATCCATCCGTCAAACTGAAGTTGTAAAATGAGTAACAATACTTTTGTTGGATGCTACATATGAGCTCAGACACTATTTTCATTTCTGGTTTTCAGTACTAGGGCCAACTCTGGGCCTCTTACACAGCTAAGCAGGTGTCCGTCACTAAGCTATACTCTCAGCGCCAAGATACTAGATTTTTAAACTATCATACTTATATACAGTGATCTGTATCCACCTTAAAGTACCCCCTCTTCCTCCCCCAGGATCCCCTCCACATATGTTCCCGTCATCTCTACTTTCTCTCTCTTTCATTAATAATTAACTCGGTGAGTCCAGTTAGTGCTGTCCCCATGAGGATGGGCCACACTCCCAAAGAAAACATGACTCCTTCTGCCCCACAAGCTTCAGTTACCAATAGCTCCTCAGGTAGGGGTGGAGCTTCATGAGCCCCTCACTCAGCCCTCCCTCACCCTTCACTCACCCCTGCTCAAATTATAGGGCTGGTATGATCTTGTGCATGTCTCATGCAGGTAGCCACAGCTGCTCTGGGTTCCTAAGTTGCAATGGCCTTAGGGGGATTTATATAGATGTCCTATTTAAGGTAGAAAGAACACTTATCCTCAACGGTCCCTTATTCTCAGTATTTTGACCAGTTATTTGACCCATTTGGCCACTGGGGCTGGAGAGATGGCTCAGCAGTTAAGAACACTGACTGCTCTTCTAGAGGTCTTGAGTTCAATTCCCAGCAGCCTCATGGTGGCTCACACCCATCTGTAATGGGATCCGATGCCCTCTTCTGGTGTGCCTGAAGACAGCTGCAGTGTACTCATATACATAAAATAAATAATTCAAAAATAAAATAAAGCATTCTTTCTTAAAAAAGAAAAAAAGAATCTTTACTGACTATTGCTTATTACAAAAAGAGGCTTCCCTGATCAAGACTGAGAGTAACACTAACCTATTGGTCTAAACATACCTATTTAGAAGAAAGTTTGGTAACATGTCCATTTGCCAAAACAATAGTAGCATGTAGCCTCCAAGGACCCATGACCATGTCAAGTCACTGGCCTCTGAGCAGCCATGACTTCCGGCTGGGCACATTTTCCCTGTAAGGTTGGTATTGCAGCATGCAGGGCTCACTGCTGGGAAAGGCCATTGGTGACTTCTCCCCAGCAGCCTGGTTAGTGCCTTTGTCACTATGAAAGCCAAGCATTAATTAATAAAGAAGATTCCAGGTCGGTTCCAGCTTGATTTCTGTGTCCTGCAACCAAAGTCATCCTCAGCAAGAAGGTCTTGCTACTAAGGAAACTTTGGGTTTTTTTTTTTTTTTTTTTTTTTGAGACATATCTCACCAAGTCTCATCTCCTGGTTGGCCTGGAACTTGCTTTGTAGACTTAGGCTGGCCTTGAACTCACAAAGGTCTATCTGCCTCTACCTCCCAAGTACTGGCACTAAAGGCGAGTGCCACCATGTCTGGCCCTGTGATACAGTTTTTAATGTAAATTTCCAAAACCAGTACTAACAGTGTGGTCAATACTAGCCAGCGATCGCCTGAAAGGTGACTAACTCAGACTGAGGTGGAAAGACAAGTGTTAAGTGCACGCCAGGTTCCAAGACCCAGTAACAGTGAAAAGAATATAAACCATTCCACTAGCTGCCGCTTTGTTATTTATTCTGTTTTGAAATGTTAATATGTTATTTGGCAAATTTCAACTTATAATTAATCTTATCTCTCTCTCTCTCTCTCTCTTTTTTTAAAGCATAACTCCTGGAAACTATAAGCTTGCATTAAATTGCATTTGTGCAGAATAATGTTCACCTAAAGTATCCCACGCCAATTCCATGCAGTAGATAGATATTTGAGATCACTCTTATTTAACAGATCACAGAAAACATTTTAGAAACATTGTTTCTCCCGGCACTCACTGCACAGACCTGTGTTTAAGTTGGGTCACTCAGGGAATACGTACTACTGAATATTCCCTTTTAAAAATTTTCTTTTAAAATTTTAAAAAATATTTTACTTATTTTTATATGTATGGGTGATTTGCTTGTAGTGCCCACACAAGCCAGAAGAGATCATGCAATCCTCTGGATCCGAGTTACAGATATATACTGCCACATACATGATGGCGCCCGAACCCAAGTCCTCTGGAAGAACAGCCAGAGCTCTTAACCACTGAGCCGTCTCTCCAGTCCCTCTTAACCACTGAGTCATCACTCCAGCCCTGCATATTTCTCTTACTAAAATACTTGGAACCAGAGTATTTCATATTTCAGAGTTTACTGAATTGGGGTCTATTTGCATAGACTTTGCTGGTCACTATGATTAAACAGCTTTAGCATAAAAATCCAAAACCTTTTAGCCATTAGAGTGGAACTCAAAAACCTACGGTTTTTCACATTACTCCTGAGTTTCCCCTAATACGTCTAAAACGTCCTCTATAGACCAGCCCACAGTGGAAACATTGGGAGGTGCTTGCCTAATAGTTGCTGCTCTGATGTCTGGGCATCCAAGGTGTATTCTTCTGCCAGAACTGCGCATGGCCCCATGGGAACCAAGAATGGTTCAGTGACCCAAGCTAGACCTGGATTCCAGGGCCAGCACAACTGATGTTTTGGCAAATCTGGAAAGGAAAATGGTCTCCAGGGTCACTGGGAGACTCCAGAAGGATGCATCTGCCACACTGTTAAGTGGAAAAGCTCTTCTTCCATATCCAGCTATTTTCATCCTGGCAGAATCCATTGTTTTGAACTGGAACAGTGTCTCATCCTAACTGTCACGAAATGGATACGTCAAAAAGCCACCAATCCATCCCTTTCCAGTATTCCAAGCAGCTTTGAGTTCCAACTTCGTACTTGACCTTACAGGTCTCAAGATAAACAGAGATAAGAAAAAAAAACCAGACACAGCTCTTGTTTACAATGGGCTTACAGTTCAGAGGACTTTCAGATCACGAAAGAATAAAACTGCCCAGTAGTAAGAATTACAAGTCATGGAGTCTGTAGGGATCGAGGTGTGGCTAACTACAGCAGATGGGAGGGGCTGGCATGCAATCAGAGACGCAAGTGTGGCAAGGCACTTTTGGACCTTGTAAGGCACCCATTCATCACCCTGGTGACAGGAGGATTCTCAGGGACCATCTGTGAGACTGTGTGGTGGGTGGGATTGGTTCGGACAGGCTGGTACTGATGAGAAGAATCACCATGTGGGTTGCAGATGTCTGGATCCACTGAGATCCAAAGGAGGAGGCTTGGAGAGGCAGACAGGAACTGATCATGTTCAGAGTATGGAGGAAATGTGGGTAGAACCGAGAACGACTGAGGAGTTGGTGACATTTTTGGTAATGACAGGATGCAGGTGTGAAGGGTAACTGATCTTATACCTGGAAACTATGGCCCTGCAACATTCCAACGTGGGCCAGGGCTGCAGCTCAGTGGATAGTATTTTTCAAGCATACACTGGACCCCGTCTTCAACTTCCCATTACAGGGGAAATAAAACCCACTGCTCTGCAGACAGAATCAACTTCTAAGACACTCTATACTCCTGTTTGCTTAAAATGTAGCAATTTCATCCCTGGGACACGTCCAGACTGAAACAAAGTTTCTGATCAGCAGGGCAGGAAGCTGAGCCTCACCAACAGCCTAAAAAACAGTGGGATGACGTTCTGAGAAATGTAAACCTCTGCTTGGATAGGCAGGAGATGTGCACCCAAGGCTGTCTCTGGACAGAGACCCATGAGCCAGCAGGGAAACTCACATTTTCTGACTCTCTTTCTTTCTGAGCCAACCATCCAGCCCCGGCAGATGGGCGGCCAGTTTACACAGGTTTCCTAAGCACACACACTAATACAATACCTGTCATGGTAGGGTAAGGGACTTATTTCAGGAGTAGAAAGTCCCTGAGTACAACTCCTGCCATAGCAAAGGAGGAAGTGCGAGCTGGTGGGAAATTCAATGAACAAAAAGTCAATCCTACTCATGCCATTGGGTTCCGATGTCCCAGTTTACAAATGTACAGAGCGGTCCCTATAAGATGACGTGACAGACAAAACTCAACTCTGTAAACGGGACAATCCCCATGGAGGCTAGGGCCAGCGTCTCTCTCTTTCCATCGTCACAAGGCCATTTTCCGCGTGGCCCCAGAACATATTGCCTATGGACCTCTAGCCCCTGTGCTGCACAGAGCTGTAGCACAAGAAAGTCAGCGTTTGCAGGGCATCTACAATTGGCAATGCAGCCACTGGAGGGCTTTGGACAAGTCAGGGAACGGAGGGGACAGGTGCCTGTTTACAGCACCCACAGGCTAGCCAGGCTGTGCAAGGAAAGCAATAAAATGTCACAGATGAGCGGGCTACGCAGGGCTGTACAGATGCTGGCCAGAGTGTGACTTGAGCAGTCAGGGGTCTCCATTAAGAAACCCATGAGAGGGGCAGGGATTAGTATCTGATGACTCAGTTAAGGAGTTTGCTGTTGTTACAGAGGACTAGACTTGGGGGTCCTAGCACCCATGTTGGGCAGCTCACAACCACTAGTTTAAGCCCCAGGAGACTAAACATCCTCTTCTGGGCGAACACACAGAGAGACACAGAAGTAAAAACAAAATAAATATTAAGGAAAAAAGCCCCATGTCCGCTGGGCACGGAGAAGGGATGATGGAGCTGGCTGGCGGATGTCCGAGCAGTGCCCTAGCTGAAGCCAGACATCTGGATGGAGGCCGCGGACGGACAGATGGGAACAAAGTGAGATTCAAAGTGCCAGGAACCGAGAAGCACAGCACAGAGGCTCACAGTAGCCAGGCTGTGTCAGGCTGCACAGGCCACCGTGAAGACTGTAGTGTGTCCCCAGAGGGGACAAGAATCCCTGAAGGGTTCTTTGGCTTCCTGGAGCCCTGCAGTCCTTGCCTGATCTTAACCAATGCCTGACGTTACTAACTGCAAACTGTGGGGTCCACGAAACCACGTAAGAGTCAACAATAAGCAGACCCCACTGCCTGGGACAGCAAGGAGACTGTGCAGATTATTCCCTGCCCTCATCTCTCCTCAGACATTCCCCTGCCTGCTCCCCAACTCCTACCACAGTGGCCACCCTAACAGGCAGCTCCCCTTTTGGCATCAGAAAACACCCGGTACAAGATGAACTCAGGCTCCTCTCCTCGGCGCTTCCCTACCACACCAGATATGGCCTTGTCATGTCTGCAGGTGTACACAGAACTGGAAAGAATGACAACACCTCGTGTCAGACAGTAGGACAGTCAGGGCCTGTATTAATCACTGAGCACGTGTACAAATAAAGCAAAGGTGATGATACCCGACCTCTGTTTACTTCTCTTTCTTCTGTCATCAGCTTGAGAATCCTTCCAGAACAGCGCACCAAGTATCTATATATTTAAGAGACACTAGCGAACTCTAGTTTGAGACCTATTCTACTCCTTTTCATGAATGGCTATATAAAATACCTACACACACTGTTTTGGGGGAAACCACCTAATTCTCATGCTATGTGAGCAAAACATTCAGAGTAGCTTAGAATCACAGTGCTCGGGGACTTCCTTTGTCCTGTAGGAGGCTGTGATTCTTTTCAGGGCAACTGAATGAAAACCCCAGATGTTCTAAACTGCTGGGCCAGCTGTTCTGATGGAGCAGGAGAAGGAAATACTACATAATTTAGTCTACAGCATCCACCTGAAGGGCCACCCCTCGGCTGGTTTATGGAATTGTGGACACGGCTTGCTGGGGCTTGAAGCCAGGAACAGGATCTGGGGCCTGGGAAAGGAGAAGAGGTGCAGGAAGGGGACTTCTTTGGAACTGGCCAGCACCAAGAGCCTGCAGTATCTTCCCAGAGACGATGAAACGGCTTTTCCCTTTGAATTCACACTGGTCCAGGAGAAGGCCTTAAAGACATGCCACAGTCTGAGACAGTCTGGTTTAGAGAGCTCTTTGTTAGAACTTGGACCTTGGCATTTTTAGCAAGAGCTTGTAATCGGAGATGGGGAGGGGGAGGGCTACGCAGGCAACAAAATCCATATTCTTGGAAATTACCCAGGCAATGCAAGCATATAAAAAAGGAACACGAGGGATTAGCTATCCACTTCTAGATAGAAACGTGGACGCTGCGAGCTTACAGCTCACTAATCTTCGCTTGTCTTCAGGTCAAAAAAAAAAAAGGCTTGAGCCCCTAAGGGCTGCTGCATTGGCCCCCCTTCCCCTAGCCATTAGACAAAGCCAAGGCTGAGAACACACCAGAGGGGTGCTCTGAAGGCTGAAATGGACTGGAAGTAAGTCAGACTGCAAGCGTAAGAAGTAAGCTAACTGTAGTCCAACAGGAACCTCTGTGGGGTAGGCTCCCCCTGTCTGAGCTAAGCAAGCGGCAAGTTGGTGATGCACAGCACTCACCAACTCTGTCCAGAAGTTTACTACTCTTAGGTGCACAGCTTTTGTGCTGAAAGATCTTGCTAACTTAAAAACAAAACACCACAGACATGTTTTAAGAGCTAAAGCAAACAATTAACACAAACAAAATTCGAAATAGGATTTTTCTCTTTGTAACAGTGCAGGAAGGATTACATCATTCAACACATTTCATACGTTCGGTACAGAGCAGGCATCATGCTAGGTGCCAGGGACAGAAAGGTGAATGAGAAAGCTGGGCAGAAGTGGTACACACCTTCAATCGCAGGACTTAGAGGCAGGGGCAGGTAGATCTCTGAGTTCGAGGCCAACCTGGTCTACAATGTCAGTTCCAGGACAGCCAAGGCTATGCAGGGAAACCTTGTCTTGAACGCCATTCCCCCAAAAAGAAAAAAAAAAAAAGACAGATGATGTCTTTTATTAAAGAGCTAATTGGGGGCATATAAATAAAATCACAACTTAGGTGCAGGGAATGGAGCCTTCCTAGAGGCATAGACAAGTTGCCATAGAAACAGAGGCATTGGGGTTGGGGGTACTGACAGAGGAAGCAACATTCTAGCTGTATTTGAAAGGGAAGACAAAGGGAGCCCCTCTCCTGCCGAGGCAACAGCAGAAGGATCAAAGTCTGGCACCCTGGGTCCCTTCAGGAGTCTGCCAGTGTGCTACAAGGCTCAGGCCAGCAGTGGTCCTCACAGGATGGTTCTGCACCAGGGGACTTACTAGAAATGCAGCCTCTCAGGAATCCCTCATCCCACTACATGGAAACTGGCAGAAGGCAGCAAGCTCTCTCAGGAACATGCCCGCACGGTCACTGTGACGCATGGCTTTTTTTAAAAAAAAACTGGTTTTTATTTTATGTGCACGAGTGTCTTGCCCACACGTACGAGTGTGTCATATGTGTGCCTCTTGCCCACAAAAAACCAGAAGGAGGCACCTAGAACCGAGTTACAGAGAGTTGTAAGGTACCATGTAGGTACTGGAAAACAGAACTGAGTCCTCTGTAAGGGCAAGAAGTGCTGTTAACAGCTAACATGGCTTTTTAAGCTTGAGGACCTGGAAGCCAGAGGGCTAAGCTAGGGCGTGGTTAGCACACCATGTGTGGCGGGTACACCCAGGGACCACCAAGCCATGGGAAACCAAGTGAGAGCTCCAAGCAGAGTGGCGGGGGGGGGGGGGGCAGGGACCAGGCTTGCAGCTTGGAAAACTTATTCACTACATACAATATGGAGAATGACGAGAAAGAGGCCAAGCTGCTAGCAGTTAGGCTAGCTGGGAGGCCACTGCAGCTATCCTGGTGAGAAAGACACCAGCCAAAGAGAAAGGGGGCAGGGACATCTGGGTGAAGACTTTGGGGAGCCATAAGTCCAGAGGACTTAGTGACAAGAAGCAGAAGGGTGAATGGTGACAGCTATGGGCCCTTAGATAAATGTGCCTAGGTTTGCGGACGGTGAGGGACTGAGACAGAGCCCCACACCACCGGTACTCACGGTCTAGAGACTCTTCCTACAGTCTTCATTTATGGGCCTCAAGTCTGCCTGGACTCAGATTCATGGTTTCAAGACAGAAAAGAATTTCCAGACTACCAGTTCATAAAGCAGAGTTGGAGTATTTTAAAGCGGTCTGTAGAATAAGGATTAAGAGAAAGAGAGGGGCTCACAGGAAAATAAGACAGACCCAAGTACATGACTGGGGTTCTAAAGAGTCACAAAGAATATATTTATAGGTTGAGTTTTTCAAGGGAAAGTCACAATTATCTTGATATTAGCCATATATACATTTTGGTGGCTCTCAAGTTACATCTCAAAAGACTGCTAAGAAACTTTCTTCCTTCCTTCGTTCGTTCGTTTGTTCTTTTGACATGTGAGATTATAGGGAGGCTCTAGAGATGCCTTGGCTGGATTATAATATGACAAACCAGAAGCCACTAGGGTTACCCAAGGGTGGTAAGTTAGTATATGTCCTTTCTCTGTAAATGGGGTTTCTGGGGAAATTCCTAGCAAACTGTAGGTTTATAGCTGAGAAGGGAGAAAGGCCTTAAGCAATTATTAATAGCTCTGAAATTCTTGCTTTGATGCCGCTGCGTGGCTGGCGTCAACTAGACTCCTGGTAGAGAGAAGTACTGCTTTCCCTTCTTTGGATCTCCAAACATTTCCCTGTCTTTCTATCTCGAGTCAGGTTTGAATCCTAAACATATAAGTCTGGTCAAGTAATTCAACTTCCCTGTTCCTCAGTTTCCAAATACACAAAATGGGGGTACTTATGGAAGCACAAGCTCCGTGGATGGAGAGATTTCTGTCTCTGTGACACTCAAATGTGTCACACACATATAGGTGCCATATATGTGTCTCACACATACCCAACTGTACACTCAGGCAAAGCTGCTAGAGGAAGCCATGTTGAACACAGCCTCATTTCTCATTAGAATTAGAATATAATTAGAATACTTCAGAAATGAATTCATATAGAGTACCCCAAAAAGCCTCAAAGCACTTTGGGTCCCTCTTCTCACAGGGACTGAAGTTCCCCACAGTGGGTCCTTTGAAATGATAAATCCTAAGAGAAAAGCACCACTTCCTAGGAACACCACGGAGGCGGTTCCACAGCTATTACAAGTTATAATTCTGATCAAATCAATCACAAGAAAAGTGGTAGCAGGTGCCTTCATTTCCATGCCCACATTTGAAATTCCCTTAATGTGTTTACTGGGTTGGCATCATCTCTCTGATCCTTTACATCCAATCAAAACCTAAAAAAATAAATAAATAAGGACGAGATGGATGTAAGATACAGAGAACTCACGGAGGGTTTCCAGATCCATTGATTATCCCGTGAAAGAAGGCCCAGAAGCAATTAGCCCTTTGTTGTGGATGACAAACAGCCTCCCTCCTAAGAAAAGCTCTATATGCGAGAAGTCTTTGATGGCCTCCCTGGCTCGGTGACTCACAAAGGGGGAAGGAGTGGATGTCTGAGGACAAAAGGCAGCCTGCCGGCAGCGGTTACTTATTTATTCTGTATGTTCAGCTCAGTTTTTCCCCTTTCCAACTTTTCATGTCGCTATAAAAAGAAACGGGACGGATTCCTTTCAGCCAAGAGCATCAACTCTGCATACTAAGGAGGCCCAGCGTCACAGAAAACCCATATATGCCACCAAGTACCGACCTGCTCTCTTCAGGAATGAATTTTGACACGTCAGCCATTTATATGTTCTTTTATGTGAGAGTTCACTTCCCAGACTCTCGGAAATTCATTTGCATACGGGACAAGCTGTAGCCATAGCACACCAGCCTGAAGATGGGAAGCTGAGAGCTCTCAACATGCGCTGCCCTGGAAGCACTCCATGTGAACACACTCCGGAATTTTCCTTTTCTATTAGAATTTGTTTTTTTTTTTTTCTTGAGAGGGATGAAGAACAACAAGAGGGATATGAATAAGCTATATTTATTTCTTGCTCAAAGATGCCGGGTTCTCTCAATAAAGCACCGTGATGGTGAAGTGAGAGATGAAATAACATACCCCAGATCAACATGCTTCGAAAATAATTCAGATGGATGTAATGAGTCAATATCGAAATAGACATTTCATGATTAAAGATTAAGACTGTTGAACCGCCCCAAGGTAAAATGATGGGGAACTGTATGAATTATAAACAGTAATCTGGCCCCATAAGGGAGAACTTGAATGGACAAGCTCTGGTTCAAGACTAGCCCCAGCATTTACCAAATGTGACCCTGGGCAGCCTGACAGACTAAGTTTTGCATTGATGCAGTTACTATATTCACAAAGGCAGACATAAGAATAAGTGGCTAAGACGTTTTATGTGCAGTAGATACTTAATAAGCACACATTGCTGCTGCAATTAAAATGTAATAGAGAAAGTTTCCTAGGCTTAATATAAGGTCACTTCTCAGATAATGGCAAGAAACTAACATGCCATATAAGGTCACTTCTCAGATAATGGCAAGAAACTAGCATGCCATCTGTGCCTTATTCAACTAATCTAGCAGATTTTTACCAGAACTGAAAGAGTATACACTGTGGGAGAAAAAGATTACAAAGATGATTTTTTTAATCCCCTTTTCCTCATCTGAAAGAAAAGTTCTTTTCATACTTAATATAAAATTTCATTTAAAGCTGTTTAACCAGAGAAGATCGCCATGGGAGAGTAAACCACCGACAGAATACATTAGGCTTGCATTAATTCATAACGGTAGCATAATGCCTACGAAAAATAAGCTGGCGGGTAGCCCAAGGTTTGCCCTTGAGCCTCAGCCAGCAGGGAAGTTTCATGCAATATGATTAGTGAATGGAGAGACCCTGGGTGATTAATTAGTGCCCCACGTCAATCCTATTAGAACAGCTTTCTGCCAGTAATGTAAATAAGCCACCCGATTTTAACTTTCTGATCTCAAAACCAGCTTCCATATGAACATGACTTTGTCAAACACTTTAAATATTGAAGAAAGATTTTCTCCAAATCTCCTTTAAGACGAGCCCTGCTTCCTTTGACATAGATTTAAGCTTGGGTAAGTGGCAGGCGGGATGGGAAGGAATCCAAATAAGGCAACTTGTCTGCAAATTCGCTGAGTGCAGAATTAAACTAAACCCATTTCAAAGTCTCCGTGAGTGTTTGATGCTCAAAACCGAAATCTGCCTATGGATGAGCAGATTTGCTAAATATGCTGAGATGTCCACCAAGCCCAGAAAAGAAGCCATTATAGGAAGCAAGCACCGTTTATGCATAGTTGAGGGTTGTCAGGGGAGGAGAGACGTGAAAGTTATTGGGGGCCAGCTGGCAAGAGTTAGAGGAGTAGCTGGGATAGGAGAGGCAAGAGGATGAACATGGTGAAAATATTCATGTATGAAAATGTCCTACTGAAGTCCACTGTGAACAATGCAAACTACCTGACCCCCAAAAGTGTACATAGGTGACTAGTTCTTTCTTAAGCTATGACTTCCTAGCTTCTGGCAGGCAGTTTTTAAGAATTTTATAAACAGCACACATTTCTTTTTCAAATTTATAGAGTCTGGGAAGTCCAGGGATGGTATATATCTTAATCGGTCACTGCCCCAAGACGGATGGGGCTATCTATGGCTACATCTGTTAGTCGAGATGGTACAGTGGCAGGTCCTATTACATCAGTCAAGCTTCTGAAATTAGATTGAATGGGGACAACCTTCCTAAATTGAATTGCTTCCTTCAAATAAGGTCAGCCTTTGGGTAGTTTTTGTGTCGCCACGAAATGGGTCCTGCTCTTCTATGAATGCCATCATTAGAAGCACAAAACAGAGTTAAAGATGTGAGGGGCGGCATATGATTAAGATATCTGTATTCTTTCTCCTCGTGTGATGTTTTCACATTGTAGATAAATGGCTCCAATATAATAAGTAAAATGCTGCATATACATACCATTCTGTCAAGGATCTACAAATCATCACAAAAAACATGAAACGCCTGCTGTAAAAGGCAGGCCTTGTAGGCTGAAGTAATTACCTGTTACGCTGCAAAGGTCAAAGGTTTAAAGATTTGCAACCCCAACCTAATCTCATTCTTTTTCAGATATGTAACAAATCAAGGCAGCCCAGTAGATAGCCATGCCAGAGCAGTGGGATTTGGTGGCTTTCAAGTGTCAGCACAGAGCTGGAGGCACATCCAGTCACTGCACACTTTCCAAGGGCTCCTGTGGCCAGGACACTCTGGGGTGTGTGTGTGTGTGTGGATGGATGAGGTTAGCACAGAGCTTATGCCCTGACTGCACTCACCATCAAGCCACAGAGATAAGTTGTAAATCAGACATTAGCATAAGAGCCAATTTGCAGTAAATGCTGTAAATGAGATTGAGAAAAGTGATAAGGTCAGAGGAGGCACCAGATGCAGAGATGAGGGAGGATTTCATGCGGGGGGGGGGGGGGGGGAGAGACACAAGTCTCCAGGGAGAGAAGCCAGGATGGAGAGTCTCTGGACCACAGTTTTTCAAATAGCAGGCCACAACCCCCTGCTGTCTGTTTAATAGGTCAGGACCAGCACTTTCATCCTTAATGAAATGAGATACAATGTTACTGAGTGTGGCAAGATGAAGGACTACTTCAAGATGTTTCCCATTAGATGAAGCACAGAGGGGCCTTGACTTGAAAGGCGTGTCCCAATTCATGGAAAATGAAAAGGGAAATTGTCTATCTAGCTAGAAAAGGACATGGTCATGAGGTCATTCCCGGCCCTAATGTACAAAATGGCTCTGAGGACTTCAGATTGGATAATCGGTGTGTAAAGAGGTCATGGGGTGGGGGGAGCTTTTAGTGTTTCATCTCTTTCACCCTCTGCTTCATTGATACCTGCAGTACTTAGCAGTTCACCCCTGAACTGCTTCTGCTTAATTGCAAGCTCCATCCTTCGAGGTAGCAATGACTACATCCATCCACAACAGTGAGACTCCGATCTGACAACCAGCTCACAAAATGAGACCATGTCTCTGCATCTGAAGCTCAGAAGAGCCAAAAAGACAAAACTATGGCATGATGAGAGCTGGGGCTTCAGGAAGTTTAATCTCGCACCTTCAAAGGACTAATTCGAGTAGACTGTGTCATGTGACTGCTCAACTTGAGTTTCTTTTGATCACTCAATTTCAGAATAAGAGATCAATTTAATACTCTCCAAATCCCAGCCCCTCCTCCCCCCCAATTACATAAAAACTCAGGAGTTCAACTGTTCTTTCTTAGCAACTCCCCCAGAAAGGTTTGAGTGAAGGTTCTCATCTCTCACTGGCTGCATTAAATCCCTCTTAGTTCATCTGGCAGCAAAGAAGTTAATGGCTGGTATCACTTGAAGAATGCTTTGAAGAAAATATAAAAATAGGTGCAAATGCAAAAGGCAGCCTGAAGCAGAAATTATGATATGAAAGAGGGAACCCATTGCCTTCCCTGGATTCCCTCTCTGTTCTCGCCCTTCGGGCATCCTGTCTGAACCTGCCCACCCTAGGAACACCTGAGGACTCAGGGTGTAAGCTGCACGGGGGCGGGGGGGGGGGCGGAATGCCAGGGCTACAGAAAATCCAGACACCAGCACTCAGGATAGCTGGGAACATGCCGACACTCTCAACAGAAAAAACAAATATATAAAAGAAATATCGATAGATGATGGAACAATGCTGTATCTAATTTAAAGGAGAAGAGATTGGAAGTCATTATTCCTGATGAATAGCATGCAGGAGGTGAGGCTGCGGAGCAGGAAGGGAATCAGTATCCCCCCTTTTCTACAAAAGCAACACTTTATTTAAAGAGTCAGGGCAGCACTTCCGCGTATCCAACTGCCAGAGGAGCCAGGACACCAGCTGGGTCCCAGTTCTGCCACCCACCAGAAAAGCAGCTGTTTCTGTTATTCCCCCACATTCTCGGTTATCCAGCCCAGGACGCCTCTTTACAGCGAAGAAAGAGACCCGTGATGTGGACATGTCGATAAAATAGCCCTTAAATGTGCAGACGCAGAGAGTGGTACAAAATCCCAGATGAATTCATCAATCAACTGCAAGGAACATTATCAAACCAACAGAGCTCACGCTAGCCCCAAGTAGGAGAAGGAACAGATGATGTTTTCTCACTGTCGCTAAAACACTGATGTAGCATGCGCCCTGCTTCTATATTTAATCTGTTTTGGTATTGTGCCTTCCACAAATGTTTACATAGAGAACACCTGTTTACATAAGTAAATTGAACAAAACAACCAAACCCAGAGGCCAGACTGGAGTAATTAGCCCTTGTATTTAACCCAAGCCAGCCAATTAAAACAAGGAGTCACAGGGCAAGCCTTGGATTCATTTGAAAACTGAACATGACAGCAGTAGTGAGATTCAGGCTGACGTAGGTGTAAGCCAATCTCTGCTGAATGAGAAAGAGGCTTTCTCTGCGTCTATTTACCAGATGTATCACGATTAATGCTCAGTTCTGTGATGCCTACCTACAAGGGCGCCCGCCATTCTGCTGGAAACAGAAGCATGCTACCCACTTAAGAATGAGCATGCTGCAAACCAACTTCATTTCTCTCAGTCTTGAAAGTTGTCCTGGGGGGAGATAATTAGTGTAACACATTTTATGGATGAGGGGGCAGGTTAAGGAACCCGCGTAGGTCACACAGTGGTAAAGACCAGGCAAGACCCAAAAGCCTGACTTAACCACCCAAGCTCCAAATCATAGAAGGCTCTTGACCACTTCAATCCTTAAATGGTGCAGCATGCTACAATGTTACATCGTCCCCCTACACACACACACACACACACACACACACACACACACACACACACACACAGATATGAGGCTGTCCTCTACCCAAATATTTACTTATATTGAATACATGACTCCAGATCCCAAAGACACTAATATTTTTACCTGTCTACTAGAGAGCCCCATACATTCAATTAACACAGGTATCCATCACCCTTGGAGGTCAAAGAAATTGGAGACTGTTTCTTTCAATGTAGAGAGTCTGATTCAAATCCGAAACCAATCAAACCAATCACAACTGTTTCTAAAAGGTTAAACAACTGCAGGAAGCAGTCATGTAGTTGAAAAACATACTCCCTAGGGGGGGAAAAACCCAAAAAAGATAGGAAGGAAGGGAGGTAGGAAAGGAAAGAGAGGGAAGGGGAGGGAAAGGGAGGGGAAGGGAGGGGAGGGGAGGGAAAGGGAGGGGAAGGGAGGGGAGAAAAAAAAGAAAAGACAGCACTAATGTTCTTACATTTATCATGACCTGGTCTACGTAAGCTCCTGGCTTGAGCATCTCACTGAAGTCTCAAACACCGGTCTACGGCTGTAGCTCAGTTGTAGAGCACTTGCCTAGAAAGCATGAGGTCCCAAGCTCAAATCCCAGCCCTGAAAAAGTTAAAAAGTAAAAAAGAAACTGGAATATACCTCAGCGGCAGAGTGCCTGCCTATCATGCAGGATGAGGCTATAGGTTTGGTTCCCAGTGCTACAGAAGAAAAGAAGAATGTATTTCCTGAAAGTGAGGTAAACTCCATCCACTGTCCAATTATGGATGGTGAGTTTAAGAGGCAGCGGATGTTCTGGACTAGACCTATCCAGTGAGTAGAGTACATTCAATCCAGCTCCAAACCATGTGACTCTTCAACCTCTATAGAAGGTTTAGAGAAGATCCGTGAACATGGGGCTGAAGGGATGGCTGTTAAAAGCACTTGTTGGTCTTCTAGAGGTCCACAGATCATTTACACTACGTGACTCACAATTCCAGCTCAAGAAAACCTAACATCATCTTCTGGCCTCTGTGGGTACCCTCCGGGGCCCTGGGCTGGGTTGTTCGGATTCTTGCTAACAATGAGACAGGGAAGATAGTATGGTCCTTATGAGAGGCACTGTCTGGTGCTCCAAGATATGAAGACCAGCATCCAAGATGCTACCTTTTGTCACAACCTGGCACCCTCTTTTAATTCCCCGCAAGAGGCTCCAGTTTTCCACTCATGTGCAGAAAGAAGCATCCAGATCCAGCATAGGAAACAGACTATGGGAGCCAGTCCTCAAAGACAAGGTTTTGTAATGGATGGTTATAAAGTGGTTCCACCCTGAAAACAAGTACGTGACTTGAACACTCTGCCAGGGACAGGGACCTCTGTGGTCACCCTGCCAGCTTCTCTACCTCCATTATTAGTGGATCTTTTTAGAGCTAGAGAAATCTTTGGGTGGCTCTGGCTGAGGGAGGTAGGGCCGGAAACGAGTGGCCACGTGGACACTATCACCCTACCTCCTTAGTCTGAAAAAGAGTTTTTTTGTTTTGTTTTTTTTTTATTTTTATTTTTTTTTTTTTTTTTGGTTTTTCGAGACAGGGTTTCTCTGTGTAGCCCTGGCTGTCCTGGAACTCACTCTGTAGACCAGGCTGGCCTTGAACTCAGAAATCCTCCTGCCTCTGCCTCCCAAGTGCTGGGATTAAAGGCATGCGCCACCACCGCCCAGCGAAAAAGAGTTTATGATACAGGCAGGAACGGAGGACAGGGTCAGGATGTCCGGGATCTACTTGGTGACTAGGACTCATGTGCAATAGCAGAGAGAGGATCATCAACTAGTGTGAGCCACCTAGTGAAAATTAGTTTTATTTCCCCCTATTGCCTGATATGAATGTGCTATTTGCTGAAATATTATTGAATGCAAAACATAGAAATTCCTTCAAAGTTAATATTTTATGATATACTTTGTATCAGTTTAGGCTGAAATATTTATCAACGTGTTCTATGACTGCCCGGGGAAGGAATTTATTCAAATTTATTCCATTTTGCTATTTGTCTCATACCGATTGCTACTGATAAATTTCCTGACTGTACGTACTAAAGAAGCATTCATTCAAATTTATTTCATATTATAATTTCCTTTTTATTACCATTATTCACCAAAGTATATGTTTGTTTTTAAAAGCTGGGAGGATGTATGACAAAAACATCCTCTACCTGTAAATTACATCAGCCACTGTTTACCCGTAAGTTTCCTCTACTGTCTACGACTTAAGACTCGAGGGAGGGGGCTGTAGAATAGTCACTGTGACTTCCTACCCGGTCCCAGGACACAGCATTTGCAAAAGCAAGATGCTTCTCTCTCCACAAAGGGGGACAGGGAAGTTCTACTTTCAGTACTTTCTTTTTTTTTGAAGTGCATAAATTCTTTCCCTCAAAGAATGATTCTAAAATTTGGAATGAGGTTGGGGCTGGAGAGAGGGCTCTGCAGAAAGAGCATTTGCTACTCTGGCAGCCGCCCATAGTTTGGTCCCCAGCACCCATATTAGGTGGCTCACGGCTCCCAGTCTGGAGAATCTGACACCACCTCTGGCCTCCATGGGCACTACACTTACTAGTATAATAAGAATACCAAAACAGTTTGTGTTTCCATGATCTGTCCATTGATGAGAGTGGGGTGTTGAATTCTCCCACTTTTATTGTGTGAGGTGCAGTGTGTGCTTTGAACTTTACTAAAGTTTCTTTTATGAATGTAGGTGCCCATGCATTTGGAGTATAGATGTTCAGAATTGAGAGTTCTTGTTAAGTTTTTTCCTTTGATGAGTATGAAGTGTCCTTCCTTATCCTTTTTAATAACTTTTGGTTGAAAGTTGATTTTATTTGATATTAGAATGGCTACTCCAGCTTGTTTCTTGGGACCATTTGCTTCGAAAATTGTTTTCCAGCCCTTTACTCTGAAGTAGTGTCTGTCTTTGACACTGAGGTGCATTTCCTGAATGCAGCAAAATGCTGGGTCCTGTTTATGTATCCAGTCTTTAGTCTATGCCTTTTTATTGGGAAATTGAGTCATTTTGTTTAGCAGCTGTATAATATTCGATTGTGGATATGTACCACATTTTCCCTACCCATCAGTGATATACAGCTAAGCCCTTTTCATTTTCAGGCTATTGTGAATAGAACAACAATGAATGGATAAATATATATCTCTGTGGTAGGATATAGAGTCCTTGGGGATATGTTCAAGAGTTTATAGTTGGTTCACATGATAGATCTGTTTCTAATTTCTTTAGGAACCTCTGCACTGATTTCCATATTGGCCAAACCAGCTTGCATTGCTATCAGCAATGGTTAAGTGCTTCCTACCCTTCACATCCACTCCAGGGTTTTTTTTATACATATTTTCAATTCTGGCCATTCTGACTAAAAGGGAAATTTACCAGTTGTAATTTGAATTTCTTTAATGGCTAAGAACACTGAATGCTTTAAGAATATTTCTCAGCAATTTGTATTTCTTCTTTTTAGCTTCATGCCCCAATTTGTAATTATTTTTTGTTTGTTTGTCTGTTTGTTTTCCTGGCCAAAAATATAATTTGGAAAAAACACGGCATCTTTACCCAGTGGTGTTGATCAAACTGGATAGCAGCATGTGGAAGAATGAGGCTAGCTCCTAATACCACCCTGCACAAAGTTCAGTTCTGAACGGATCAAGGACCTCAAAGTAAGACTGAGTACCCTGAATCTCCGGGAGAAGGTGGAATATAGTCTTTAGCTTCCAGGCATAAGAAGGGGCTTTCTCAACAAGATCCCAATAGCATAGGCATTAAGGTCAACAACTGACAAATGGGACCTCATGAAACTCAAAAGCTTCTAGGTAGCAAAGGATGCCCTCATGATAGATACTAAAGAGGCAGTGTGCTGAAAGCAAAGAGAAATCTTTACCAGCTACAGGTCTAACAGAGGGTTGGTGTCTACCACATATAAAGAACGCAAACAAACAAACAAGCAAACACAAAGAAAGGTCTCTCTCTCCACATGCAAGTAATGAAGAGGTTGAGGAGTCATGAGCCTCTCACAAGTTTCAACTGGACTGAATCCTAAACACTCCATGCCAGAGAGTGCCGGGTCCTCAAAGGACAGATGAAGGCAAAACCAAGGTGAATCTAGATCTCATTCACGCCATTGCCGCTCCTCTCCAATTTCCTGAGCTGAGCCGCACTCTTGGTACACACAGACTTCAAAGACAATCAGAAGGCTTCTCAGTTCTCAAACTCAGGAGGGCCGTCGCAGTTCTTTGGGAGCACCTATCACTTATTATTGCGTTCCCATCATGGTGGTCTACTACTGTTTTCAATGAAATATCTGTGCATTAATACAGGATTCATATATCAACCCTCCCAACATTTGAGAATAACAAGTTTTACACCTTCATTGTACATGAGGGGGAAGTGACTCAGGGAGGATGAGAGTTTTACTCAACACCACAGCAGATGGGAAGGTCGGGGCCCAGATGGAGCAGAACATGATAGCCAGAACATTTGCTCTTGGACATTCTATGCCACTCTTCTAGAACATTCTGCGGCTACTGAAAGGCCATCATACACTTGCTCTGCTGTGCTCAGTCCTTAGCCCTAAGCCATCCTTTACTACAATGACCTAAAAGACCACAGTGTACAGAGAATCTCTGGGGTGGGGGGGGCAGTTTTCCCACTACAGGTTACAAACATGAGCCAATCAGTCATGGTGCTGGTTTACTGAATAGAAACCAGAAAACTATTTCCCCACACAGAAGGGAATATATTCTCAGAATATGGAATGTATATTTCTTATAAGGATGATATATATGCATATATACATACATACATACATACATATGTCTGTGTTTACTGAGTGCCATGCTCTAAGACATCTTTCATTATAGATCACTGTCAGAAACCCTTTGAAGGCTGCAAGGCAGAAGAGGAAGCTGTGTGAATTTTGGTTGTAAAACTGTCTAAACCACGGTTCACAGGCACAGGCAGTGGATGCCAAAACTGAACATCCTCCCAGGTAAGAGGGATGTCAGAACTGAGCCACACAGCAACCTATTTGCCAGAAGAAAGCCTTTGAACTCATGCACCTAAGAATTCCCTGAGGACCCTTTGCTGTAACTAAGCATTAGAGACCAAGCGTCCTTTTGGGTCCTTGGTATCTGATACTCATACAGATCCTGATTGACACTGCATCACTAAAGGCTGAAGAGAACCCCAGGGCTGATAGTGAGACAGAATGGGTTGACATAAGCTGGACGCGTGTCAGTTTGTATAGGAGCGGGGCTCTCAGTAGCACCCCTCTCACACACACACACCCACTCACACTCACACACACACTCACATCCATGAGGCTGAAGTCAGAACTCACTAGGAAGGCCTGAGTTCAGAGAGTAGGGGGCAGGAAGGTTAAGATGTATAAGCAGAACTGGAATCTTGACTGAGTTAAAAGTCTCAGGCCCCTACCCACCCTCCATCCATCTTTTCCTGTGTATCCAAACACGGAGTTGGAAAGGCTAGGACATACGGAGGGCCTTCACACCTGACCTTCAGCTTAAGTTCCCACCAGGACTCCCTGGCTCTCCTCCTTGGAAGAAAAGGAAGCTCCTGAAATTTTTATTAAATGGCTGTCATAAATTGCTTATGAGAGTAAAGCCACATTTTATCACGTTCCCTTTCTCTTCCAAATGGCAAGAGGTGGGCCTGAGCCTGTGTCCGAGCGCTGAGCCAAGATCAGCTGGCAGTGAGTTTCCAGCCATTGCCTGTGAAATTGGAATAGCCAAGGAAGCCCATTTCATTACAGGCTCATCCATAATGCATTAATCTTGTATGAACCAAATTCATAAACACAGCCAATAGCATATCCTCAGGCTCAAGCGCTTTCCTGTTCTTTCTAACCGGCCCAACCGAGAGTTATTTAACTTCCGGAAGACAGGAACCACTTCCTCTCTAGCAACAAAAGGCATTTGCCATCAGCAGTTGGAAACCATTTGTGGGTTGGGTAGCCCTCTTTGTCCATGTAATGACAGTTCCACACCTCTCTCAGGAAAGGTCCTCACAGGTGTGGACTTGTGAGACAGTCTTGGTAGGATTCCTAAGAGACACGTGGCCAGAAACCCTCATAACCCCTTAGGAAGGCGTATGAATCTTGATTCTAAGCCATATCACATTTCAGTTTTAGTTGTGTACGTTTGTTAGATGGTGTGAAGGATGGATTTCAAGGCCTTATGAATAGCAGACAGGTGCTCCCTCACTGAGCTGTATGCCCCACTCCGTGTCATGTATAACAATGTTTAACATACCCATGGCCAAAAAAAAAAAAATCTGTCCACTTATGAACTTATGTTCTCTCAATGATACTAAAGCAACAAAAGCAAAAACAACTACTAGAGATCAAAGAAATGTTGTGAGAATTAGCTATTTAAGGCTATTACCCTTCAGAAATGACCAGTTAAGCATTTATAGTCCAAATTATTTAGAATTTTAAAAAGAATGACGTATTTAAGTATTTAAAGTCCAAATTATTTAGAATTTGGCATAGGATGGTGCATATATATATATAATATATATATAATATATATAATCATGTGATATAATATCACACACATATAATTGTGATATTATATGTGATATATTACACAACCATATGCTATATTAAATGGTTCAGCTAATAATTTAATGAATCAATTCTCATTCCTCACCGATCCTTTCACTGGACACCGGGGCTTGGTGGGTGCTACAAGTTTGTTCCCCTTTTTCCTGTCTCTTGACAGGCAGCATGATGCTGGGGGTTCAGCTGCAGCAGGAGATGGCAGATCTAGGATCCAGACCTGGTGATCAAAGCACTTTACCTACCTTGCTACAGGGATCAGCCTGGGAATACCAAGCCAATGAGAGGTCAACCTGAGATTCTTGTGTGTGCAAATGCTTAAGTAGGTGTGCATACATGAATGTGTGTGTGTGTGTGTGTGTGTGTGTGTGTGTGTGTGTGTGTGTGTGTAGGGGGTGGGTATGCACGTATGTATAGGTCAAGAGGCAAAGGACCATCTCTGAAGTTCTTAGGAGGCATCTTCCAGGGGTTTACTTGAGACAGTATCCCTCAGTGGCCTGGGATCTCCAATAAGCTAGCCTGGCACTGCCAGGACCCTGCACATCCTGTCCTCCCCATGCTGCGAGACAAGCTTTTCACGTGCGTTCCAGGCTTCCCCCCAAAGCCAGAGATTCTTAGTCAAGTATTAAACCTGCCTATTAGAGTTGTTAAACTGTCCGAATGCCAGGGGAGGCTAAGAAGGAAGCTAATCAGGAGAAAGCAAAGTCAAGGCATGAACAGAGCATTAGGACTCAGGCAGACCACGGCATTTCGAGCATATGAGCCTGTATCCTCCATCTCCCAGAATGCACCGAGAGCCGGGTCACCTCTGCTCTCGATTTCTCACCTCCCCAAGAGCAGCTGGAGCACGCGGTGTTCTCACATGTATGGGGCAGATTTAAAACGATTCGTGACCCGTCCACCCCTACCTTTCCTGATGTACCCGCAGGCCGGTTAATGGACAACGGTGCCCATTTAATGAACAGTATGTGTTTTCAGCATCTCATGTGATACACATTTAAGTTCAAGGCTGTAGTTTACGAACTAACATCTTAAAACGGAACAGTAAGTAAAATAGACTGCTAGATAATACTGTGAGTATTAAATCACCTAATTTTCCATCTAAATGTACTAGAGTAAATTAAATAAAAGCTGAACCGATAAAATAGCATTTTAGAGCCAACCTTAATCTCCAAGAAGCAGGAAAATTAAAGTTGAGGCTAAAAACACTAAAATGTATCTTAAATGTTAGGTAGCTTAAAACTGTTATCCCTAGGTGGCAGTATTTCAAAAATTAGGGAAAAACATTGAGAAGGCAGGGAGGGAGCATTTCCAAATGGTCCATCTAAATCACACAATCTAGATAATGGGGGGGGGGGGGGAGAATGAGCATTCAGAAATAAAAGACAAGGTAATGATCTAGATTGAAAATAATGATATCTTCCTCCCTTTAAAACGTCGTAAGGATGGACTCACTCCATAAAAAATTATTCACACGCTTTTATGGGAAGAGTGTCTCCTTGACAAAATACACATCCTGGCACTTTCAGACGCGGCCCCAAGTTGCTCCTGAGGATGATCAGCTCAGAAAGTCAAACAGCGGCAGCAGCACTTTGGGCAAGACCCCATCGATTGGATCTTCCAGAGGAAACGCCCAAAGTGTTCTTGGTGACACCTAAATTCTAAAAGGGGCTTTGTATCAATGTGTTTTTCTCAAAATAGACCACGCCAGTTACACTTGATTATTTTTTTTTCTAATGTAAAATTCTTTTATAAAAAGAAGCATCTTGTCCCAACTCCCTAAAAAGATTTAAGGTATCTGGTTCCAAGTCCAGCATTATAACATTTCAGTAAAAAAAAAAAAAAAAAAAAAATTTGAAACCTGAAACTCATTTGATTTGAAATGTGAGCCTACTGAACCCAAAGTCCCACCTCGACTTAGCCAGACTCCCGGCCGCACTTTGTTCCCAGTGAGAAACATCAAGGAGCAAGCAGACAGGAAATGCCTACTTCATAGCACACACTCTCCCACACCAGGGTCCATCGCACAACAGCAGGGATCTAAAGTTGAAGGCGGGATGTCAAGATGCTTCAGTGCCAAGCCTGATGAACAGAGTTTCATCTCTGGGAAGAAGAGAACAGTCACCTGCAAGTTGTCCTCTGATTCTACACATATACACACACATATGCACACATATACAATTACACAAACACACATATACAATCACACACACACACATACAATCACATAAGCACACACAAGCACACACATACAGTCACACAAACACAAGCACACAAACACACATAAAAACAAATATACACAGTCACACAACACACACATACACAAGCACAAAGAATTTATTTGTTAAAGTTTAAAGTCATCTTTAACCATATAGTGAGTTTGAGATCTGCTTAAGTTACATGAGACCCTGTCTGGAAAAATGAGAAAAAAGATTCCTTATGGACTACCTTTACAAGTCCCATCTTAAATTCAAAGTTATCTGAAATCGCTCTAGTTTACTTGCAGTTTAAATTTGATTAGGTACCTTCAGGTTTTTTTATACAAAATTCTGGATTTAATGAACGACATATGCTGAAGTATTCTGTTATCAAAGAGTAAATATAAACTGTGTCAAAAAATAAGTATTAAATATGCATGAAAATGGAACAAAAGTTTTGGCTTAGACCTGAAGGATGGACACACAGACCTGAGGCCGCGCCTCTGACAGGGCAAGTCTTGCTTTTCTAAGCAAGAGAAAATTTATGACAAACACATATAGGAAACAAATAACCATTTACCAAGTACTTCCAGGTATCAGTTTGAGGAGCTCATTGGGGAAAAGACCATAGGAAATATCCTGCATGCTGCACTACGTTTTAGATCATAGAGGCTGTACGGAACAGACTGCAAACTCCAGAACTTTCTCTGAGGCAAGACCTGGATCATAAGTGAACTTGACCTACAAAGACTGAAGCAGGTGAACTTGACCTACAAAGACTGAGGAAGCAGGTGTGGTGGAAGCATCCAGCAAGGCCCCCATGGCAGCAGAGATGCTGTCTCCTGACTCAGGTGTTGTCTTCATGGGTATTTTCAGTGTGAGAAAACATGTCACACGAGTCCTTTTCTAAGGAGACAACACATGGGTCCCTGTACCTCTGCCCTACTACTACCTGAACAGCCTCATATCCTGCTGTTCTCTGCAGTCATATGGGTCTAGTCTTCATTCCTTCACCCTCCCCCTCCTCATCCACTGAGCGTCCTCATCCACTGTCCTTTTCCTAGAAGGATGGGCCACTCTCACTAATCGAGGTTCACGAAGTGCCTCAAATAAGCCTTCTCTGTCCACTTGTGACACTTTATCCGCCATGCTCAGTGGCACTCAAGTCCTGTCCTAGCTATTTGGGAACCGAGGTTGGAAGACAATGGAGTAAGACCCTTGTCAAAACAAAAGCCTAACAAAATAACTTGGAAATTTGATCCTGCCTTTTTAAATAGAAAAGACCTACGAGTGTTGGGGGGTGTGATTAATTATTCTAATTAATTCTATCATAAACAGAAATGCTATTAATTCATCCTTTCCATACAATAAGACTAGGAAGTGACCCTGGGCACAAGCACATCCATTTACAGCCACATGTGTGTCCTGCACATAGGATGCACACATAGACCTTGCTGGGAACGCTCTAGGAATCACGCAATTCTTGCATAGTGTTGGCCTGAGATGCAGAGGAGTTGCATGCCAACACTGTGGGTGGAAAAGTGAATTCCATCCTTCCTGCAGAAGGATGCACAGATGACAATCACATCACCGGTAGATGATGGCCTTCCTGTCTCAGGAAGCTCAGGGGTCCTAGCTGCCTTCCATTCACAGGGGTGGCATTCAACCTTGCTCAGAGCATGAAGCAACTGGATGTGAAGCCAACCTGGAGGAAGAGCGAGGAACAGGGAACACTGCAATAGTTCTGGGTCTGCTTATTAAATACCATTTTTCCATAAATGAAAAATGTGTATGAGAAATATGTAAAAAGCAAAACCAAAACTCCCACGTTTAAACTCGTGTTCTCTAGAAGATAATGGAGTTATTGAATTATCTGCTGCCTTTGGATTCTTCTGCTAACAATTTTTATATTATTTCTCATTTGCTTTAGTTAATGTTCACCATCAGGGATGTAGGGTCAGCTGCTAAGAGTTTAAGGAAAACTGATAGGAGAAAAATCTTAAAACTGGGAAATTTACTTCTATTAACCTCCTTTTCTTCTTCAGGCTGAGAACAACCACTACTCACTCTCAGGGACTGGTGGCGGGTTAGCAGCACATCCGTGAAACACAGAGGAAGGGCAAAGCCGTGACTTTGCTACTAATTCTCTGCTGAAACCAGGGGCAAAATATGTAGACTTCTATGCTTTCAAAAAATACCCAATTCTCACTGACTATATATGCTCAACAAAAGTGGGTGGAACATAATTCTTAATTAATAAGTCTATATAAAAAAGTTATTGGAATATTTTCAAAAAAAAACAAAAACAAAAAAAGGAAAACAACCCAAGAACCGCACACACATGGTGTTGAATATAAAGTAATTAAATATTTGAACATCTTTAATTATATCCCAATACTCTTCTTAGGAGTAATTTCAAGTCAGAGGCAATTAATGGGCATGAAAAGATACCCACTGACAATTATGTCCCTGTAATCCCGAAACATGTTAAAATGGAATGTTTTCCTACTGGCATTTTTTTTTTCTCTAAACAGGATACATACCGGCAGAAATAGAGATAGGACAAACAGGCTGTAGTTTCCAAAACTGCCAGCGAGCCTACTGAGGCAGAACAGAGCACACAAATAGATGTGGGTCTTGACCTAGAACAGGCATAGGCAGCATCTGGCATGTTCAGGACCGCAAGGCAAACCCCGGCAGAAGCTCTGCTTCCACAGTCTCTGCTCAGGGCTGGCTGGATGCACTTTGAAAAGCTGCTATTTATTCCCTTCAATTAGAATAAAATGGCCACCGCAGAGAGTTTATAACCACAGTAGCTACAACAGCATTCTACTATCAAAGTAGACTTAAAAGATAACAGAATTCCAAGTAATTTATTGAGAACCTCTACTCAATGCCGGTTAGGGGAAGTTCCCATTCATTAAGCATAAGTGTGTGCACAGTGACTTCCCTCTAAGAACACAGTGGAGAAAGGAGGAGAGGACAAAAGAGAGACTTAGAGCCAAGAAACATGTTAGGGTCTACTGGACAGATGATCATATGGCGGTAACTCATGCCAACTAAATCTCCTAAAAAGGACCAAAAAAAAAAATGCACTTTATCTGGGATTTTCTCCTCCACCCACGGGGCGGGGGGGGGGGGGGGGGGGGCGTAGGACAGGGGTCAGGGATGCATGTTCCGGTATGTAAGTGTGAATGTATGTGTGTCATGATACAAACCTGTGTGCAAACATGATGCAAACCATCAAACATGAGGAAAACCTTGAGTGTTAGAATTCACCCTCTGCCCCGAGGTGCATCTCTTGCTGTTCAGGGTTGTACGTGACATGCTAGTTGGCCCATGATCTTCCTGGGATTCTCCCCCTCTTGGCCTCCCATCACACTGTACTGTGCTGAGATTACAAACACTGACTTATATGGGTACTAGGGATGCAAACTCAGGCCTCATGCTGGCATGGCAAGCCCTTTACCCACTGAGACATCTCCGTAGCCCTTTCTTTGGGACCTTCCTCTAGTATGTAAAGAAGAAATATATGAGGAAAACCTTAATTATGGGGCACTCTACAAAAAGACAGCATTCCTCAGGCCTGTCAAATACAGTCTGAGAAACAAACCAAAAGGATCCTGGGAAACTGTGATGATGCATAATACAGTAACTTGGAACTAAAAGGGATAACTGGTCAACCCTACAAGACTCAGAACGAGGGTATGCAGCCCCGCAGTAGAAAGAGTGTGTTGCCTAGTTTTATGTCAACTTGACACCAGCTAGAGTCATCTGAGAGAAGGGAACCTCAACAATGTTTCTAACTGAGCTGTAGGTAGGCCTGTAGGGTATTTTCTTAATTAGTGATTGATAGGCAAAGGTGCAGCCCATTGTGAGTGGTGCCACCACTGTGCTGGTAATTCTGGGCTCTATTTTTTTTTTTTTTAAAAAAGGTTGTACAAGGCATGAGGGGCAAATCATTAAGCAGCAGTCCTCCACGGCCTCTACATCAACCCATCTTCAGTTCTTGACTACTTTGAGTTCCTGCCTTGGTTTCCCTCAAAGGATTATTATTCAGCATAGGTAAACCCTTTCCTCCCCAAGTTGTTTGTGGTCTTATACTTTCAGCACAGCAATGATAATCCTAACTAAGTTAGTGGATCATGTCTAATAATACCACATGCATACAAAAAAAAGCTATTAAGGTTATGAAGAAGGCATGTTCTGTACCTTAATCCATACTAATGTATCAATTCTACTTCATAAACTGCAAGCACACCATGTTAACATGAGGTCTTAATAACAGCAAGTTGAATGCTGGGTAGATGGGAACTCTGCCCTGTCTTCGAAAACTTTTTTGCTAATCTAAAATTTCTAAAACTTAAGCTTAACTTTTTAAAAGAAATTATATGATTGAGTATGGTGGAATGAGAATAGTTCCCATAAACTCAAAGATTTGAGTACTTGGACACCAGGGAATGGCATTATTTGAAAGGATGTGTAGTCTTATAGGAGGAAGTGGGTCACAGGACGTGGGCTTTAAGCTTTCAAAAGACCAATTACAAGTCCAAAGTCTTTCTCTTCCTGTTGCCCTCAGATCCAGATGTAAAACTCTCAGCTACTTCTCCACCCCATGTCCACACGCCTGCTGCCATGCTTCTTCCCATGACTATGGACGTAATCTCTGGAAGTGTAAGCCAGACCCAATTAAATATTTTCTTTTATTATAGTTGCTATGATCGTGGTGCCTCTTCACAACAGTAGAACACCAACTGTGACACTGAGTTTAATGCTTTGGATTCCACATAAAGACAAAGTAGAAATACATTTCTGTCTATCTTTAATTTTGTTTTAAGTTTTTGAGACAGTAGTTCTTCTATGTTGAATTAACACAAAAGAGATCTTAACCAAATGGACCCAGATAGGAAGGCTGTAAGGTCATTCATGCCACTCTCCCCATAGGGACCAATGGTGCCTGAGAAAACATCAGAGAGGAGGAATTCAGGTGTTGGGATTTGGGGAGTTAATGCCACACCCACAACCTCAGCAAGCTCTCTGAACCTGTACACAGTGAAGAGTGTCCTCTGCAGAATCTCCGAACTTCTCTGAGCATAGAACTGACTTAGAAGGGAGGATGGCTCCGCAGAGATTAAGTTTCACAATAGAGTTTCAGTAAAGGTAGCTGTGTTTGCATCCTGGAAAGTCAGGATGCTGGCTCCCTGCTCTCGAGGCTTGGAAGAAGCCTACCTTTTCTACGTCACCCCCCATCTGCGCAAGAGTATCAGGGTCTGTGATTCTTGGCACTACACTTGTTGCCAAGGCATGTTTAGTTACTAATACAGGAAGCAGGTGTCTCACACTAGAGTTGTTCAGTGTTCTAAAAGGAAGGTGAGGATTGAAGCCTGGGCAGTTGGCGAAAGGATGTGGGACTCGGACTCCAGAGAAGATACTTTTTCACTGCTCAGCAGTTATTATTATTATTATTATTTAATGTATATGCTTTTTTCTGCATATGCCTGGGTACTATGTGTGTGTCTGGCACACCCACGGAAACTGTAAGAGAGCAATGGATTTCTATGGGCTGGTGTTACTTCTTACAATTCGAGCAGAGCAGGTAAAGAGATGCAAACAAGTTCACGATGAAAATAAAATGTTTTCTAACTCAAACTTGTTCAGTCTGGGTCTGGAGAGATAACTCTGTAGTTAAAGTGCTTTCTACACAAGGAAGAGGACCAGAACCTGAAATCTCCAGCACCACATAATGTTGAGTGACCATGGTGACTTGCCTGTGATTCCGTTGCAGAGACAGGAGCCTGAGGGAACAAGCTGGCTGGCAAGATGAGCTATACTGGGAAACTCTGGGTTCCACTGAGGGACACTAGGAAAGCAAATACCAATGCCAATCTTAGGGCCCTACGCATGTCCATATCGTGATATACTTACCCATATTCACACATCTGTGCCCATGTGCGTGTACACATATATACATATTAATAAGCACACATGAGAAAAGTCAAATTTCTTCACTTTTTAAATCTTGTCATTAAACACTCAAGCTTTGTTGTTTAAACCTTAAAGCACGCAAGCTCACAAGTGTAACGTGTACATGGCAGACCAAATTTTTTATTTGAATTTATATGAGTGAAGGCAAAAGATCCTCCAGCCCTACCCATGCTAGCTAGTTACGCTTGTTATAGTATAATACGCCAATCATCTAGGGGTGAGGATTTTATTGAATCAAAACTTAGTTGGCTGAGACCCAGAAGAGGGCACGGAACCCTCCCTTAGAATTGTTTGAGCTTGGGCCATTTTGTCAATCACTCAGATACTTTCAACCACTGTGGTTAAAAGCAAGCTGACAAAGATAAAAAGTCTGTGCGCCTCCAAGAACTTCCCATCCCAAATACAAGAGAACAAATGGGCTGGGCTGGAGTTCACGGAAGAACACTTGCCTACAATACATGAGGCCCTGGGCTCAACTGTAGCGCGATAAGGAATAAAATAAAACATTTCTCTATAATTCATAGTTGGGTGATACTCTAACCTCCTGTTGATAGAAAGCTTAAAAGCTCCCAATCTCCTGGTTTAACAGGAGGTCAGAACTGAGATTAGTAGTAGGAAGTGGGATGAGGCTCTCAGCAGCAGGTGGAAATGGCTGCCTGCTGACACTCTCTGCCCTCACCGGGGACTTCAGTCTGCTGGCCCTTTATAGGTGAGCTGCTTTTGCAACTCCTGGTTAACATATCCAGAGCATCAAAATGCTCTGAGAGCTTCCTTCCACCAACTCCACATTCCAGCTAGCGATCCTTTCTGCTTTTCTGGCTACTCCATTTGTCTCCCACATCCACAGGCACCTGTATACGTCAGGGAGTCTCAGCGAAGCAGAGTTGCTCCAGTACGGCACGACTGTGAGGGCCACAGTCAAGTCCATCAGACTGTGCAGGGGCCACAGTCAAGTCCATCAGACTGTGCAGGGGCCACAGTCAAGTCCATCAGACTGTGCAGGGGCCACAGTCAAGTCCATCAGTCTGTGCAGGGGCCACAGTCAAGTCCATCAGTCTGTGAGGGCCACAGTCAAGTCCATCAGACTGTGAGGGCCACAGTCAAGTCCATCAGACTGTGCAGGGACCACAGTCAAATCCATCAGTCTGTGCAGGGGCCACAGTCAAGTCCATCAGACTGTGCAGGGGCCACAGTCAAGTCCATCAGTCTGTGCAGGGGCCACAGTCAAGTCCATCAGTCTGTGCAGGGGCCACAGTCAAGTCCATCAGTCTGTGCAGGGGCCACAGTCAAGTCCATCAGACTGTGCAGGGGCCACAGTCAAGTCCATCAGACTGTGCAGGGGCCACAGTCAAGTCCATCAGTCTGTGCAGGGGCCACAGTCAAGTCCATCAGTCTGTGCAGGGGCCACAGTCAAGTCCATCAGTCTGTGCAGGGGCCACAGTCAAGTCCATCAGTCTGTGCAGGGGCCACAGTCAAGTCCATCAGTCTGTGCAGGGGCCACAGTCAAGTCCATCAGACGACTGTGCAGGGGCCACAGTCAAGTCCATCAGTCTGTGCAGGGGCCACAGTCAAGTCCATCAGTCTGTGAGGGCCACAGTCAAGTCCATCAGACTGTGAGGGCCACAGTCAAGTCCATCAGACTGTGCAGGGACCACAGTCAAGTCCATCAGACTGTGCAGGGGCCACAGTCAAGTCCATCAGACTGTGCAGGGGCCACAGTCCAAATGAGAAGCAGCAGGATTTCTCTGACTCCTAGATAATACATTCAAAATAATAATTTCTTACCTGCGGCAATGGGCACAGGAGGGTAAACAGGTTCTTTAGGACCCTGATAATGTCCACCCTGCAAATACCCTCGCTTTAGTAAGAATGACACAGAATAAGCAAAGAGAAAGAACTAACTCCCCATTAGAGGGAGCAGCAGAATCCTTACCCAGGACTCTGTTCTTCCTGGCTTGCATGATGTGTTTCTGAGTATATCCATGAACCTCATGCCCAGATGGGACCATCTCAGACGACAGAAAGACAAGGTTTCTTTTTAGTTTTTGCAGCAAAATGGCAGGAATGAGGCTAAGCCATCAGACTCTCTCTTTCCAACCTTGGAAACCTTGAAGAATAATTTAAACTATAAAAGTGGCTAAATAGGACTATATATTCAAGATGGATGCTTCAGTTCACCTTCCAGGGGTAGTTTCAGTGTTGTCTAGTATGTATTGGGCCTGAGCTTCCAACCAGAACCTCAGGGGGAAAAAAAAAAAAAGCAAAAACCCACACTCAATAATTTAATGAGTTAGTTTTATTATGAGGGAGAAAATTGGTATTCTGCCTTATTCATCTATCGTTTTGCAAGAAGAAAAATTTATCAATGAGTAATAAAGCATGGGATGATAAATTAGCAACTAGGAGATCCCAGAGGATTTATAACCCTTTATATATGCAAAAATAGGAAGTATGCGCTCTATTTTCTTGAATGATATTTTAAGGCAGCTTTTTTTTTTCCATTTTACGAACATTAGGCTCTGTTTTCTGCCTGAAACACCTTAAAAAGCAGCAGGGGGAAATACTTGACAACACAGGGAGATTCCTGACGGTCTTCTGCATTTGTAAATACTCCAAACACCAAACCAACACATCTTCCAGCTGTGTCTTTGGACAAAGTCCAGTCAGTCAGATTCTGCTCACATTAAGTCTCTACCTTTGGTAGAAAATAGAAATTTGAGTCAGCCAACCACCCCAGCCCCAGAACACCAGTGTAGTGGTTTGAATAGGTTTGGCCCCCTTACACTCATGTTTGAATGCTTGGTCCATGAGAAGTGGCACTATTAGGAAGAGTAGCCTTGTGGGAGTGTTTCATTGTAGAGGCGTGGCTTTAAGGTCTTATATGCTCAAGCTCCACCCAGTGGGGAATGATAAATCTCTTCCTGGCTACCCATGGATCAAGATGTAGAACTCTTGGCTCCTCCAGCATCATGTCTGCCTGCATGTTACCATGTTTCCCACCATGATAATTACGGACTAAACCTCTGAAATCGTAAGCTAGCCCCAATTAAATGTTTTATGTATAAGAGTTGCCTTGGTCATGGTGTCTCTTCGCAGCAATAAAATCCTAAGACAACCACTGCTCACTTTATTTTCCCTTAGTGTACTATGACCTCCCAAATGCATGGAGTTGTTCCGTGTTTCCACCTCCCGAGAGGTTATTTCCCTGAGGAATTCCCACCAACAAGCAACTGAATTTTTTCACAAAACAAGCTTACGCTTTCTCCTCAAGCAAGTTTTTTGCTGTTTCTATCTGCAACACCCTAATATAGAAATGGTAGTTTTATTCTTTTTTTTTTTTCTCCCAAGTAGATCTTCAGGCTGAGCACTTCTACTCCTCAATGACTAGCATTCCATCCAAACAGCAAGACAAGCTGTTAACTTAGCATTGGATGAAAAATGTCTCTTTCTTCCAGCTCCTCCAATGCCATTATTATTAGCAGTTAAGAGACTATCCTATTCATAAGCAGAGTTTTTCAAAGGCTACAGGGGAGTAGAGATTTTTATTTTCTCAAAAATTTCCTCCACGATCTCAAAAATATTTCACTTACATTATCATGATTTCCTATAACTGAGGAATATATTTACTTACAAGGAGACTTTGAAGTATGCTATTTACTAGTTCTTTCATGCTATAGACAAGTAGCGCTGAGAAATACCGTTGAATGAGTTACAGAACAGAGGTGTGTTTAAGGATAGTGAGGGTCTTCACACCAAGCCCAGCAGGTAGCTGTAACTTACCTATGACAAGGACTGGGCAGCAAGGATTTACTGACACAGAGATGACAAATAAAATCTACCACTGGGAAGTTCAAGAATCCCTGAAGTCAAGTGCCAGACACGACTCTAGGTTCAACGTCAAGCAATCACATCTTGTCTGCTCGTATCAAGCTCAAGACAGGTATATAAAATAAAACGATGTCACAGAATGTAAGCCACAGCAGCTTTTGGAAAAGATGGTGTAATGGTGTAGAGAACTCAGCAAACTCTCAGATAAGACAGGATTTAGATCACGAGACAGTGCAAATGCTGCAAATGCCTTCCTGTGATAGAAATGTCTACCCAGAGGTCATCATTTATACACTACGACTAGTTCCGAGGAGTGTGTGGCTAAGCTGTCCACCAAAGCTGTTTGCTCTATAGGAGGCGCCCAGTGAGCCCACGCCTCAGATCCTCTTGAAGTCTGAAAGGCCTTGTGACTGTCTTAGTCAATGGTCAGCACAAGGCAAATGCAGTCCCCTCTTCCCCCTTCTACAGAAAGCAGAGCCCGACGTGGCTAACAGAACTACAACAGAGAAGTGCCTGGGTCCCTCAATCACAGCAGGAAAGGCAGCCATCCTACTGAGGTTTGGTCGTTTACTATGTATTGTAAATACCTCCCCCCCCCCAAGGCCTGGTTACCCCAGGGATGAGAGAATCTGCACATAAACAAGTGATGTGCTTTGCAATTGCTCCTTAATTTAAAACTATTGGCTGAATAAAGATACCAGACAGCCTATAGCTGGGCAGAAGGGAGGTAGGCCGGATTACGGTTCCTGCATCTGAGGCAGACCATGAGAAGGAGACTAGAAAAAAGATGAGAGAGGAGAAGACCCCCTGGGGTAGATAAGTCATGAAACACTTGAGGGCTGGCCAACTGGAGAAAGAGCAGCCCAGGTGGAGCATGGCTATTCACGTCTCGACGTTATTGGCAGGGAAGCAGATATAATAGCACAGAGGGTAGATATCCTCCAAGCTTTAGTGCTGATTAAGGTTTATTATAAATATAAAAGTTGTGTGTCTTTTATCTGGGAACTGAATGATCAAAGGCAGAGTAGAAACCCAGATTGAATTTAAATATTTACAACAATACTATCCACTGACCAAGCAAGCAGAGGACAGAAACCAAATGGGCTCCCTTGAGACAAGGGTCGGGTCTTTTCAATAGTCAAGGCTTTAGAATCCAGCTAAATGCAGTTACGATCGGCATTTACTCCGTAATGCCACTGAAGTAGCAACCAGCAGACAGATCTGTCAATAGGAACCCAGAAAAGGGCAGGGGGCTGCAAGAGTATATGATAAGGACTTCTTTTTAAGTCGATGATCTCACTGAAGATAAATGGACTAGCATTTACAACTTGAATGAGTATAAGCTATGCCGACAGCTTGCTGAAGTCCACAGTCAGAGCCTGTTTGAGGTCGTGGCTGAGTAGGTTATAAAAACAGAGTTCATGATGTCCCCCTGGTAAGGATTTCTTACTAAAAGTCATGTGACAGTGACAGCCCAACACAGTTTCGCTGTCACAGTACAGATGACACTAAACCAACATACAAGGGCATGCCACCAAGGTGTGCCACTGTCACTGCAGTCAGAGGACACAGAAGTACACCACCTTCTGTAAAGCTGTTCTCAATGACTGATCCTGTCTCTATCTGCATGTATCCATAGGACCTGGCTGGTAAATGTTGGTTTCCAGTAAATCAGCAATGACAGTTCTCAAACTGAACTAGAACCCATCTGAGTAGGGTCTGGCTTTTTTTTTTCCATATAAATGCCTGTGTGCAATTGTCAAAAATGCATGTATGAAAAGCTTGGCTGGATGACAGGGCTCTTTTTAAGAATGGAGTAAGTCACTTAGAAGCAACTCATAAAGTATAGGGTGTGTTTTCCCAGCAGGAGAGGAAGAAAACAAGACACCTTTGATGAATAGCAACCTCAAGCCACTCCCATTGCCTCGGGGTATTTAGGTGCGCCCATTTAGCAGTTAGCATTACTCTGGTACTGAAAGCCAGACACTTTACAGCACAGACTCATTTAGGTAGGTCTGAGCACAGACCTAAATGGTAAGCTGCAAAGACACGAAACATGGAGTACTAATTCTATAGGGTCAGGATACCATTGCCCAGTCCTGACTTGAAACTCTAACAGACCCTGTGTGGACAGGTCCCCAGGCAAAGGCGAGAAGAGCATTTGAGTTCAAGGAACTAAGAGTCCAGCCCCCTTAAAGTGGCTCCAGGAAGGACAAGGACTCAGGTCCTTCCCCTTTGATTCTTTCAGCCTAGACCAGGCCCTGAGCTCAGCAGACTGGGAATGTTCAGAGACTGAGGAAAAATGGACAAAATCAGGCTGGAGAGACACAAATAGCAACACGTCAACAGAAGGAAGGCCTCATGTCCACCGGGGAACAAGGAGGTTAGCGGTGCCTTCTTCTTTCTATTAAAAATATTCCGGTTTTGTTTGTGTGAATGTTTGTGTGTATGCTCGTATGTGAATACGTTGTGTGTATAGGTGCCAACAAAAGCAAGAAGAGGCTATCATTCGGGGGAGACAGAGTTAGGAGCAGATATGAGCCATCTAACATGGTGTTCTGATCTTGAATTCCCTGGAGAGCAGCAAATGCTCTTAACCACAGACCACAGTCCCTTGTTTTCAGCTACAGACCTTTTTTTTTCGGGGCGGGGGGAATTCAAGACAAGATTTTCTGTGTGGCCCTAGTTGCCCTGCCTCCTGTGCTGGGGTTAAAAGCGTGTGCCATCGCATCCTTTCAAGGACACCTAGGTTGAAGAAGTGATGCAGAGAAAGGGGGCAGCACTTAGAAACTGAAGCCTGGGCCTCTAGAAAGAAAGGACAAACAGTGAGACAGGAAAAACTAAAGAGAATGGCCATCATGGGACTTAAAAACTCTCTGTGTGTGTGTGTGTGTGTGTGTGTGTGTGTGTGTGAGGGGGGGGGAATGGGGAGGGAAGAGGGAGAGGGAGAAGGGGGATGGGGAGGGAAGAGGGAGATGGAGGGAGGAAGAGGGAGAGGGAGAAGGGGGATAGGGAGGGAAGAGGTAGATGGAGGGAGAGGGAGAGGAAGAGGGAGTAGGAGATAGACCCCCTCATGAGTTTCATTAGGATTGTTTACTAGTGCATAGGTACACCACTGAAGAAAATCCCACTCCCTCATCAACTGCTAACTACCTGTAAATCCTGAGGGAGGGGTAGGGCTGTGAGCACCCGCCCCCACTCCCTGTTCCACAGCAGAGTCAGTAGCCCCAATGTTGTTGACAGCTTGTGCAGGTAAATCACACCCACTCTGCATTCAAGGGTACAACTTAGTGCTTGTCTATGAAGCAAATTCTATCATCTCTGTCAAATTCGTGCCCCCGAGGATGGTCTTTAGAAAGAGCAAAAGCTATTAATTCCAAGAATCACATAAACAATAGCAATGCCCACCGACTATGATGAAATGTAACCAATCCTTGTTCTTCAGCCTATTAATGTGTACGTATTAATTCTGCCAGTTCACTTAAGACTAACAGAGAACGTCAGCAGAAGGAAGTGAGATCAGAAGATCACTGAGTTGGGTCGACCTCACTGGCTCCTCGGGCCTTAGAACCAATCCCTGCTTCCCATCCCTGATCCCATCTGCCATTCATCCCCGTTCTCAAAGCCTGAGCGAGGGTAAATACCTCTCACACATTTATTCAGTGGCATCTAGCTTCATGCTGTCATTTACTCAGATCCCGATACTAAAATTAATGGTGTCTTAAAACTGTAAGGTTCTTTAATTTGTACTGTCACTACACTAAAAAAAAAAAAAAAGTTCCTCTCAAAAGCCCTAGACCACCATCCTCTCACCTTCCCAGGAAGAAGAAATGGGCTGTGTTTGCCCCTGACCAGTGACCAACGACCAACGACCAACACACCACCATGCTGAAGCCTTTCTGGCCTCGCACTGAACAGGGAGGCAATGCTACCCTAAGTGTCTGCCCGGGAAGAGTGACATTGGCTGATGGATTTTCATGGGACATAAATCACAACTCAATACCTGCCACTTCGCAGAGCTGCTCCTCACAAACCCCAAGCCCTTTACCATACGGCTCGTCATATCCTCTGTGACAGTTGCTGAGCAAGGGAGTCATTTGTGTGAAGAGACACGCGGCATTTTCCTTTTAGAGATAGACTGTTCCTCCTCCCTGCACGATGACATTTATTTTATTAAAATCACAGTCGCATCCAATCCCCACGTGTCGGTTGAAATGTAAAATACACTCGCAGGCTTCGTGTAACCGTTGAGTGTTTTAGCAAGACTCTTGAAATCATACTTAGCCGATCACCGCTTGACGCGGCTCCTAGCGGCTCGGCTCTCCTGCTGTCGGAATTTTAGACACAAACTTTTGAACAACTTCTCAGTCCCCTTTGGGGGGAGGGTGTCTATGACAATTTGAGGCTAGGTGTGAAGACCCAGGAGGCGAGGCTGAGGCAGGAGGATCATGAATTCAAGGTTAGCCTGGGCTACACGGTGAGACCCTGTGAACACATGCTTGCTGCCTGGAAAATTCTATATAGATCTCTTAAAACTCACTTAATCCTCTCGAAAGAAAGTTGTTGAACGAATCATGATCAAGCCCCTGTTGCTGCTGGGACACTGTCCGTTCTAACTCTGCTACTCTCTCGCTCCCAAGTCTGCTGTAGGAATTCCACAAGGCACCTCTGCAAAGTCTGTACACTGTGCCTTTTGTCACATGCAGCCATGTTCCCCAGCATGTGAAAAAATGACACTTGCAACAGGTCCCAGCTAAGAAAGCCCCACGCGTTCTCAGAGGAGACCCTATGTTCATACTCTCTCAGGTGGCTCGGGGCACCCGTGTGCCCCTTGCAGATAGAAAGTAATGCCGTCAGACAGCAGCCCTATCCCCAAATACTCACCAGACCGTGAGCCCTACCTCCAAGGCTTTCCAGTAACCCACTATGTGATTGAATACATAGTCCCGGAGAGAAAGCAAGTGGGCTTCAGTGGCCAAAGGGACACACAGGAAAGCACTTAGGTTTCAGTGAGAAAGACAGGGCAGAGCCTGGGTCAAATGGAAAAGATGGAGAGTGAGGGGCTACGTCTGCTCTGGGGAAATGGAGAGATTGCCTCTCGGTTCAGGGAGCTGGCTGGAGGGTCAGGGATGGAAAGGCAAAACCACTCACTGAGAGCCTAACCAGTATCCATATATGATAACAGGGGACACACTCTCCTGCAAGTTGTCCTCTGACCTTTATAACCTTGCCATGTAATTTTATTAAAAAAAAAAATTTAAGAAAAGTGTCAGCCGCACTCTGGCTCCTGAAATCTACGCTTGCAATGCGGAAGGGTCAGGAAAGGCAGACGGCTCACAGAATTGGAGCAGAGCGAGAGTTGCAGGTACTGTGTTCTGTGCGGAGCAGGCCCTGCAGTTTTCTCAAGTGGCTGGGCATAGCGGTGCAGGAGGAGTGAGAATCGGCCGAAACAAGATCCCAGGAGGGCAACATGCTCAAGGAGCAGACCTTGGCGTGGGAAGAAGGCAGCAGCAGACAGATGCACGCCACAACCCCAAGGACAGACCACGGCCGAGGCTAGAGCGTGTGGCTTCAGTGTCAGGCTGGAGCCCAGCTGCAGCCGCCCCTTGAAAGAAAGATGCCATAGAGGAGGAGGTGAGGGTCAGAGCCACTGGAGAGGGTGACAAATTGGTGCTCTAGTGCCACAAGCAGCAGGCTTGTTTCCTCCTGGGAGCCGAGGATGTTAGAGGCTTTTACAGGGGAAGCCCAGTTGCTGGGAAGCAGACAGGCAGCTTGTGCGCACTGCACCTGACTCTCAAAGGCTGGGATTCTCTTACCACCAGCCCAATGCAGGCAGGGCAAGTCAAACTAGGATGCTGGTATCAGGGACCGGTGGGAGGTATGACCTCAGTCAGGCACAGAGCACACTGGATGGCAGACTCAAGCCTGAGGAATGTATTCCCTGCAGACCAATAAGCATGCCTTGGCTTCCAGCAGAGGCAGCAAACTCTACAGAGGGCTGCTGTGGAAACAGCTGTTCGCAGCCTGTACCAAGTGCAGGGAACCTGTGGGCTCCTGCTTGGGGCAGAAACAAAGTTGTCCCTGGGAGCTCCCTGACAAACCCTTGTAAAAGGAGTGACTGGCGAATGATTTATGTAGAGCATAAATCTGTTCTCTGAGTCTCTTCACTCCCAGGCCAAAGTTCCAACAAGGAGAACCAGCTGAGCCTTCATCACTTGCCAGGCCCATGAGGATGCAGGAGAATGAAAAGAAACCCCCAATGCCCGGATGTCCATCAACCAAGGAGTGGACAATGACAGTGTGGTGCGCAGAGACAATGGAATTTTATGCAATCGCAAGGAAGAAGAAATTACGGATGTGAAAGATGTTCCCATATGCAAATCCTAGCTTCATATGTGTGCTCATGCACAGGTGAGCGTGTGTGTGTGTGTGTGTGTGTGTGTGTGTGTGTGTGTGTGTGTGTGTGGTAATGAGTATAGATGGAGGCCAGGAAACTCTAAAGGAGTTCTGAAGAGAGGAAAGGAGGATATAACAGAAGGGGTGGAGGAGGGTAACAGAATACGTGACACTGGAGGGTGATGAGGATGGAAAAAGGGGGGCAACCAAAACTAATTATGTATGAAATTTTCATAAAGAATCCTGTTACTTAGTAAGCTAAAAAGCGTGAAGGGCACTCTCGGTCCTCAAGGGACTTAGTGCCATTCAGGCCACGGTGGGTGGCCTCAGACAGTGGATCCATCAATTAAACAGCACAAACCAGCATTATTTATAGCAGTCACATACACACACACACACACACACACACACACACACACACACACACACACACGAAGAAAATGTTCTGGCAAAACTGGGCATGTTCATGGCCTCTAAGTCACAATATTAAAAGAGGAGTCATATACTACATAATAATGTTCCTGACAGCTGGCCAAATATACAATAGTAGTCTGAGGAGCCCAGGTGGCAATGTGGCCATCTTGGTTTAGGTACATACGCTGTGCTTAAACATCAGTGAACTCAACCTAACTGTACAGTTCTCACAACATACCCATGCTGGTAGAAACACCTACCTATATATCCTGCTGCCACAGGACTTAGTAAGAAGTCTGAACAATAGCTGATGTGTCAGGAAAAGCAGGGGAGGGGGATCTGTTTACAGAGAAACTTTTCATAGACTCCTCTAGGAACCTCATGAGGCCTGTTTTGCAGTGAGCCAAAGGGTTTAGCCAACTTGTGCCAAGCAATACAGTCTGGCTCTTGGGTCACAACAGACTGGTCTGCTTCTAGAATATCCTTGAGTATCTCGGGAGTTCAGAGATGACAGGCAGAGAAACGGGGAAACGGGGGTGAGGGTGGGGGTGGGGGGGTGAGGGGGTGGAGGGAAGGCACCACCTGGAGCTGAGAGACAGCGATGGGGGAGCAAGTTGAGCTCATCCCAAGGAGGCAGGGAGGTCAACCAGGAGTGCAGCTGGGTGCACTCAAGGGCACTGGGCATTCAGAGTGGAGGAGAAGGAGACCCAGGGAGCTCTAACCAGCCTGAGATTCTGGGCTTCACCATCCTCACCTGTCCAGCGGGGCTAACAGCACAGCACTGCATAGGAAGCAGTTGAGACCAGATGTGGCTTGAACTCAGGAATTCTTTTGGACTCGGGCTTCCAAATGTAGCTGTGACCGGGGAGCACCCTGCACCTCTAAGGAAAGTGGAGAGTGTCCAGCTGAGGTTTTAGAGTTCGAGACACTTCATCAGAGACAGATGGTAGATTATGACACGACCTGGACCCAAGCCCCTTTCTAAAATGGAGAAGAGCAGAAGAGCAGGCTGGCTGGCTCTGACAGGCTGAGCAGAAATCAGGCAAAGAAAAATGGAATGCCATCTCTAAGAATATGGCCTTAACAGCTTTCAAGGAAAGAAGATGCGGGGACAGGGCACAGTAGGGCTTTGGAATGAGAAAACACTTCTGCTCTCAGAGAGGAACTTTGAGACCCAGATGTGCCACAACCCCTCTCAACACACATATCAAGTTAAAAGTTCTAAGTCTAGGGGTGAGAATATTATCCATCAAAGGGGCTTGGCCTAACTTCCGCAAACAGAGACAGGGAAGGGCAATGGCCTTACGCTCGGACTGGCATTCCTAGAGAAAGGGCCATGGGCAACATCAGGACTCACAGTGGACACTGTCAGCAGCCAAAGTCAACTTGCACAGTGCCACACTGGAGGCCTCCTGGTCCTAATGGAGACACTGAGGACTTAACCCGACGCCATCTGACACTGAACTTCTCTGTTTCTATTCCACACGGTCCAACAGAGCATCTGACTATGATCTGACTCCTCGAGGGGCCTGGCTAACAGGAGGAGAATGTGTACTGGTCATTCCCACACCAAGACTCCCAGGCCACAGAAGGGAACTAGAAACAGCTTGAGCCTGGCCTGAGTCAGTAGTCTGTGATCTGGTTTTATGCAGTCACGTCCTGAGCTGGTTATCAGGGTGGAGAGATCAAGTTCTTTTTAAGAGTAGAACTTAGAAGGCTGAGGAACATGAGGCACCAGAGACAAGCAGCAGCAATAGGAATAGAAGAAAAAGAAGAAAATACAAGAGAAGTCTTAGCAAAGTATATTCACTTCATTTCTTGTTGCTGTGACAAAATACCTGGATATTTTTTGGCTCACAGAGGGTACCATCCATCATGGTGAGGTTGGCACGGCAATGAGAGGGAGTGAAACAGCTCGTCACGGGGCATACACCTCCAGGAAACAGAGCAGGATGACATTGGTACTCAGTTGGTTTTCTCCTTTTGATTCAGTCTAGGACCCTGCCCCATAAAATAGGCCTGTCCACATTTATGGTAATTTTTCCCATCTCTAATCTAATCTCAAAAAATTCCTCATAGACATGCCACCAGATCCTGCACGTTGACTATCAATACTAACCCTCACAGAGGGTAAGAGTTACAAAGACAACCCTGAGAGTTTCAGGGTCTCAGGGACTTGGAGCAAGTCCCTGTCTGTGCCACGGGGAAGCTAGGCTGAATTTGGATTTGATTTGTAAAGAGTTTGTTTGAGAGGCCGCCCTTGGTAGCTGTCTACTCCAAGGGCTTGTGGAAAACAGGGTATTCTAGACGTCGTTCAGAACTCCTTCATTCCATAAGTGCCTGCTGAGTTTCTACACTGGGACCCTATGTTCACTGAGCTTAGAGCATAGCAGAGTTCACAGCACAACTCACCATTCTAGAAATACAGCAAGTGCTCTGACAGGAGCTCCCACAAAGCACAGTAAATAATGAACACTGTGGGGGACAGAACTTATTCAACCAAAAGATTTAACTCAGTTTTACGGAGAAGTACAAATGACCTTTTTTTCCATCTTTTTTGAGGTGTATGTGAGAAACCTGTGTCTGTGTGTGTACATGTTTATGTGCATGAATATTGGTGTGCAAATGTCACAGAGCATGTGGGGAGGTCAGAGGACAACCTCCAGAGTGACTCCTCACCTTGGGTCTCATTTGAGATGGGGTCTCTTGTCCACCACTGCGTACGCCAGGTGAGCTAGCCTGGCCACTTCTGGGGATTCTGTTTCTGCCTCCCATGTCCCTCTCAGAATGATGGGATTAAAGAGGCATGCTCTCTGGGTTCTTGAGGAATCCAACTTGAGTCCTAATGTTTGAACAGTGAGCACTGAGACTACTGACTGATAGATGATTGACTGATTATCGATCAACTGGTTGATTATATGAGTGTATACTAGAGTGTATCTGTACCAGATGCAGATGTCAGAAGAGGGTTTTGGATTCTCTCAAACTGGAGTTAAGAGTAGTTGTGAGCCACCATGTAGGTTTGTTGCGAATAAAAGCCCAGTCCTCTGCAAGCACAGTGAGCACTCTTAACCTCTGAGCCATCTCTCCAGTTCATGCTTTTGAAGTTTTAAATCCACAGAAATGGCTATTTTTCAATTAGCCATCAATCATACCTTAACTTTATGTCCTTTTGTCATAAAGGTGGTGACGAAGAAATGCCAAGAGATCTAGAAAATATGATCTCATCTTCTCAGCTACAGCAGCATGTGGAGAAGCCCCCAGTAATGAGACAGAGACACATGCTAGACCTGTGAAAGCACATGGCCAGGCAAACAGCCAATGCTCTGGCCACAGCTCAACCCCTAGGGCAATGCCCACACCAAGACCACACATTCATCCAGCTTCGTCATCTGACACCAGGTTTCCAAACTGAAACCCATGTAATCTGAATTCCCTATTCACTGAAAGAATTCCAGGACATGCCCAAAAGCCCTGTCCAAGATTAAGGTCAATTGAACACAAGACAGAGACGACATGGGACTGCCAAACATTGCAACTTCTTGATAGAGCATAATCTCCCTCAATCACTGGATAGGAGAAACAGTGGGGAAAATATAGCTGAGTACACTGCATGGTGGGTATTTTAAAAATGGAGACAAACAGCAAGAAGAAATGTGGTCTTGATTTGAGAACTATGTCTAGCCTATATCTTTCTCCTTCATACACCTTTCTCCTTATTCACCACTTATCTCGGTATAATTTCCTGCTGTCTCTGCAGAAGACTTGAAGACTGGGAGCAAATATTTCAACTATGTTCCTCAGACCCTTGGCCTCTGGTAGACTGCGCTTGTCAAGCACATACTTCAGTGGCCCATACTGAGTGTTATCATGGGTCTGCCTTAAACATTTTCTTACCATAGGAATTTGACTAAAGATGGATCTTACTTTATTATATTACATATATATTACAAAGTATCCACTTTATTACATATATTACAAAGTATCCACTTTATTATATACACACACATATATCACAAAGTATCTATCCACTTTATTCCATATATGTTACAAAGTATCCACTGTCCAAGGCCCTCTGACTTCCCTCAGTAGAATCATTTATTTTATAGTAAGAATTTGACTGTGTGTCCCTTTTTAAAAGTGAATACAAAAAAAAAAGTCTTTTTACTATCCTACCTTCCCTTTTTGAATTAACCCAGTCTACTAAATACAATGAAACAACAACAAAAGACCCAATCAGAGATGAGGAGACAGGGAACATCTCCAGGAAGCTAACCTTGGGTGACAGCAACCTTGAACATGCAGCCACAGGCTTGGGCAGGGGGGAGCCAGGGCAGAACTCTGAGGGGTGACCCTTCCTACCTTTCTCATCCAAAGCTGACACTGCTCAAGACAACTTACTTTCAGATGGCAGGGACATTCAAAAGATTCCATTCCAAGTGTGTAAAAGAACTTTAACACGGGTAAACTCCTCCAAGGAAGCAGCCGATAGCATGATGGCTTTGGTGATCTGTTTGCTGGTACAGGGCTGGATCCAGGACCTTACATACATTAGCACTCCATTGTGCCACTGGGCTACACCCTACCCTGACCTGATGATGGTTTGTTGTACTCTCAAAAATGTCCTGATTTGCTTTGTTCTTTTGGTCAGGAAGATCAATATGCAAATGGAACCCACCATAACTATGTTCTCTCGGGTAGCACCTTTCCTCATTCACCTGGCACATGTTTACCTGGTGTGACAATAAACAGTTCAGATTGTCACCTCGTGAGTAAGAACCATGTCACAATAGCGGTGATTTGTTTAAAGAATGTCGCCCACTGCATAATTAGCCTATAGGTTGCCATCTGTCTCCAAGTCCTCATAAAACTAACCATATGTTGTTTTTGTCAGGGCTGATCCAGTCACCCACCCTTCCCTAGAGGAAAGGAAACACATTCTTTCCTGTGAGGGAAGGAGTCTCGGAGCATGCGCACCAACACGGTACTACCCTTTCCTTTCAGTTTAGACATGTCTCCTTTGTTCTTTCCATGGGTTGGTCATGGCTACCAACCCAAGCAACACTAACAATTTCTGCAAAGTTCTGAAGGGGCCCTGGAGACACTGAGGAGTATGCAGGCACTAAATCCACAATTGAATTTGTCCTCTGTGGTCTGACCTGGAGGTATGAGAAGAAACACACTTAAGCAAATACATCTCAGGAATGCTTTTCCTCACCAATATCTACGGCAGTTTAAAAATGCCACGTGGAGAAAGAGCAAGTTCCAAAGCCCAGGAAGTCCACTCTCACACAGCTAACAACTAGAAATGAATTTAAATCATCACTTCAAATGGTGTGGAAACACCCATGTAGCGCTGCTCTGATTGACAAGACTGAGAATTCTCCAGCTGCTAAATGCTGATCTCATAACTCCCACCAACGACCAACAAGCAGCATCAGGACCAAGCGTTCTGAACCTCAGGCTGGCTTGTCTTACTTTTTTAAGCGAAATGTGAGTGGTGATTATCTCCCAAGTGTGCCTGTGATTTAAAATAATACTGCAGTGAACACAAAAGCACTTTGGTACCTTAAGAACATAGGCTCTCAGGGCAGCAGTGGACCATTAACATAGCTGCTGGGTGTGGAGATAGCAGTTCTTCAACAATTGGGTCCCTTAGGGCAGCACTGAATTAATCTGACCCACGGTCTACAGACTCAAGCGTAAATCAAAGTTACAAAACTGGCCTGATGTCATCATTTTAAAAGGCTGTGGGTTTCCGCCAAGGCAAATGGTCCGCTCAGCCTGGGAAAGTATGCATTCAACGGAATTGAATGGTGCAGAAAGGAGGGTTTTAGCTCTCCAGCCCTCTTAATTCATTAATCCCTAAGGTAATCCTTATCACCCCAAACAGCCAACCTCTCAAACCTTTAAAGGTGTAGCATGTATTTCATCTCACCAAGGCTGAACTACATGTCTACCACTGTCATCCTGAGGTATCAACAGTTAACACTGGGTGAACTCCACCGCAGGAAGTGAGTTCTGCTGAAGGGGATTCCCCTCTCTGCACCAGTGGTAATTGATTGTCTGTCTACACAATAAACGGGTTGGGCTCATTCCTGACCAGTCTTGAACAGTTATCCTTCATAGATCTTGAACCCTCTCCCTGGGAACTTCCTAAGTCCAAACATTTCAGACCGGGTCTCATGGGAACACTCCTGTCCACAGAGCGGTGACAAACACAGCTCACAGGATGACAGGGACAGTCACTGATAGAGGCTTCTCAGACATAGTGATAGAGTGCAAATTAAGCATGATAGCATACATGTGTGGATACAAATATTCAGAAAACAAAAATCACAGAAAACACTTGTATAAAGCTTCAGAACAATCTTAAACTCTCAAAAATTTCTCAGACCTCGTTACATATATGCAGGTTTTCTAAAATGTCACTGAAGACTTGAGTGTATATCCACAGCTGGCTGGGCAGTTCAGTTTTAGAGAAGAAACAGCTTGTCACTGTCAGTCCATCCAATAAGACACTACCAAGGAGACTGCTAATTCCTCCGCCCTGAGCCCTTAACAGATGCAGGTTGGGGCAGCCTGGGTGCCTCTGGAACAGCCTCCCTAGCTCTCCTACTTGGTTTTGCTCATGCTGAGGTTTGTTCTGGCCAGTGAGGGGGGCGGGGTAGGGAGGTTGAGGTGCAGAATTCTAGAGCTTTGTCTCCTTACATTGTCCAGGGGATCAAGAATAATATCTTATCAATTTTCTATCTTAATTCATAACAATAACAATCTCCCATAAAAAAAAAAGAAAGAAAACCACTAAAACTAAAAAAATCTCCTTAACGGTTTCCCCCTCCCTTAAATAATCAAGATATTACACATCTACACAATATTCTGAAAACTTTTTTCTGTTTCCACAGAAACTAAAGCAACCTGATACTCAAGTATCAGCCTATTGTATTTCTTCCCTGTCTCAGAAGAGCTACAGTGTTTTATCACCTTGTGGGTGCTCACATCATTTACAAGAGGATAAAAAAACATCAGAAAGTATTACTTTTTTCTTTGTCTCACGATTTATAGGCACAACCGACTATCCCAGTGTTATTAAGACTTCGACATCAAATCCATTTCATACACTTACCACTGAAAAGAAGAAAATCCACCACAGAATCAGACCTAGAGAAGCGATTAGCTTTATACCCTCTTCCATAACTCACGTCAGTTACCTGAATTCAGTCCTTAGTCTCTAATATTCAGCCTTTTGTGTCTACAATATGAACAAATTTTACTTTTTAATGAAAATAACCTATGTGTACATTAATCACAGTAGACCATCCATGATGGCCAGTCATGTCTAATGATTTTTAACACCTATTTATTTACTTACTATACTTCATTGAGTCTCTTCATTCATAAAGCTATAAAAAAAAAACAAACTACTGCTTTAAAGTCTATTTAAAAGTAAAAATTAAAACCCAATTTGAAAAACCATACCCCCATGCATCAATCTGCCTTTTTCAGATTTGTACTCATTCAGAGGACAGATGCCAGGTCACCAGTTTTGGACTCCGGCGAAGACTTCACCTCTACTCTGGAAGCTACCGGGATGCCACTCAATCCGCTCTTCTAGTTTCCCAAGAGCCTGCCCACCAGAATCCTTAGCTGTGTTTTCCCTGGGAGACTCCAGTACCCTCCCTGCATGGCTCTGCGGCTCTGGGTCTCTGCTACTATGACATACACACTCACAGAATCACCCAACACTGGCTCCAAGACCTTACAGGACCATGACCTATCGTTGTTCAAGTGTTGTTATTTGCCTAAAGACTTTTTTTTTAAAGATTCATTTATTTATTATCATATGTAAGTACACTGTAGCTGTCTTCAGACACTCCAGAAGAGGGCATCAGATCTCTTTATGGATGGTTGTGAGCCACCATGTGGTTGCTGGGATTTGAACTCAGGACCTTCAGAAGAGCAGTCAGTGCTCTTAACCGCTGAGCCATCTCTCCAGCCCCCTAAAGACTTTCTTAAGTTGGGTTCTATATTAGGAGCCATTTATTTGGGACCTTTCCTATATCAACAAACTCGCCATGTTTAGCACGTCTGACCAGAGAGTTCACAGTGGACCTCAGACAGGATGAGTAAAGACAAGCTGAAGATGCAAAGAGGGCCAGAAGGGAGTGAGTGGCCTGGTTTGGAGGAACACTGTCTTGAGAGTCTGGCCTTGCACATCAAACCTAGGGCTGCTAGGCAGTGGCAGTATCAGCTTGGCAAACTGTGGAGATGGGGATTACCACAAAGCTAATCTTAGATTTGGATAATCCAGGCTGGCTAAGGATAACCTTGAACCTCCATTTCCAATCTTCCTCCTTCCATTCCCAAGCACCGAGTCCACAGGTGTGCACCACTGTACTCAGTTCATGGTAAGTGTGCACCACGATGCACCAGGTTATGCAGACTGAACCAAGCCCCCTTCCCCAACCCATCCCTCAGGTATAGCCAAAGGCTCTACCTCTCAGAGGGGTGCTGGGTTCCTATAAAGGGTGGCTGAGGTGCCCTAGGCATAGACAGCATGGAGACTAACCCAGGGGAAGCCCAGAGGGCATTAACTCCTTCTAGAAAGCTGGTTACCAGTTCAGGAACTAAGAATACCTTTACCGGCTCAAAACCATTAGACTTGTTTTCCCTGGGAGCCTCCTTCATCACATCGGATCACAAGATTCCACACACATCCTGCGTTTTTTGAAACTTATTAATTCTGGGGAGTTAATTTAAAAAGTGGAATTTATTTTAGGAAGGGAATGCAAACAGTCATACTCAGTTAATCAATTATGCAGAGCTGTATGGTGACCGAGTCTCACAAAACCTCCTCCTGAGATAGAACGGAAACCCCACACCTTTATCTCTGACAGCTCTGAGGGAGTTCACTCACATCCCACCCACCCCCACCCCCAAATACTTACACTTCGATAAGAGAAAATAATCCTGAAGTGACTCAGCTCATCTACTCCAGGGCAGACTCTCCTCTCAGCTCTGTTCCAAGAAACCAGGCCTGAACTGCCTCCCCCCGCCCCCCCAGTTAGTATTTATAGTCTGCCGGCCCCTGTGCTGGGCTTTGGGGAAAAGATGTTTAAAACAATAAATAATAAATAAAATGAAATTTTAAAAAGGTAGTTCCAAGCCCTTTCCAGTCTTGGAACCTGAGAATGGTTCCTTTGGAACTTTGGAAAGTTCTCTGAGCCTCAGGCTGAGTAGATAAGACTGGTGAGCTACAGCAATGGGATGAGCAGTCTGCGGCTGTCTCGCTTTTCCAAGGAAGAACAGAGTATGGGCCCCCACAGCTGACCGCTTTCCCCAATCTTTGCCCTTGAACTAGGAGCCCCTTGACTACAGAAGAAAGGTAAAATGGTGCCTGCAGGCCCTCCTCCATTAGGTAGTCTCATCAGCCTGCCTGCCTGCCTTCCTCACCTCCCACCCAGACACCAGCTCAGGGATCCATCCCTTCTGCTGAGCCAAAGGTCATCTGATGCTTCCTAAAGAAGTGCTCTGACCCTCCATATGCCGGAAGCTTGGGGGTGGTGGTGGCAATGGCGGCTTCTCACTTGTGGGTGCATCTGAAACACTGAAAGTATCCTCCGTTCCAGCCCCGATCTCATTATTGATGACCAATAAGGCTAGGGCAGGGAGGAGAGGCCCCTGAAGTACAGCACCTGCGCCCCGCCCCCTTCCCTGAGGCCCCAAGTTGGCTATGCCATTCCCTTACTTCCCTCTGGCCTCTTCCACCATCCTCAACCCCTCTTCCCCTGCTTCAGGACCAACACAATGTCACACTGCCCACGAAAAACAGTGCCCGGCCTCCGTGGCAAACCTGGTGTACCAGGCACAGCATCTTCACCCAGACCTCAATCCCTGGACTTGAGCTATCAAGGGCACTGGGTTAGCACCAAGCAGATTAGCTACACAGAAAGGACTCACGGTTCTGTTTTCAGAGAGACGTGACAGAAAGCGAGCCAAAGAAACGGATGTTTAACAAAAGCCAAGCCTCCGTTTTCAGCTAAGTTTGATTATTTTTTAACTGCTTCTTCAAAATAACATTGTTATTAGTTTCCCCACTAAAACCATTAAGATAAAAAGGCAGACAAGAAGATTGCATTACGTGGAATAGTTCAGCACGGAGGCTTTCAAGACAGCTCTCTCCCTATTAGGCTTCTCAGGGGCTCCTCCACTCCCAGTTATCTCTCGAGTTCAATCCTATCTAGAAGGCCAAGGCTGCAGAGGTGTGTTTGGTGAACTGAGAGCTTCCTCAGCAGAGTAAAGGGCAGACATCTACAAATCAGAAAATAATGACATCATTCTCTGCAGGTCTCTGTTACTCGCCAAACCCCAATTAAAATGAATGAAAGTTCCCACCCACCTTTATGAAGATCGGAGTATCCACACAGTATGTGACAGTTGGCTAGGACACTGTGAGATTCTTTTAATAGTGATTTGTCTATGGAATACACTTTCATATTTCTAGTCATGGTGGCAAACATACCTATAATATCAGCATTTGAGAGGCTGGGGTAGAATGGTGCATTCTAGGCGATTTTGGGTCATGTAACAAAAACCTGCGTCTTTTTTTAAGGGTTAGGAACATAATTCAATTGGTAGAATGCTTCCCAGTACCTGTCCAATACTGTATAAAGTGCCTGTGGTGGTGCACACCTGTAACATCATCACTCAGAATGTAGAAACACAAGGGTTAACATTTCATGGTCATCTTTGTCTCATAATTGAGTCCAAGAACACCCTGGACTATCCAGGATTCTTTCTCAAAATAAAATGCTGTTTATATAAGAGATTAGACATGTTAGTTGAAACTAAAATTTCAAGTACCTTCTTTAAAAGAAAATAAGCTTCTATTCATCATAACTGTAATCATACTCATTTCTATGTAGCTTTCATATCGTCGAGTCTCTGAAAAACCATTTTAGAGTGGGACCATCCACTGTCACCAAGCTAGTGCCAATGGGCATAGTGGCACAAGTGACAGTCAGGTTGACCTGGTTCTGACAAAAAGTTCACATAAACATCACCTCGACTAGACCGCAGATTCCAGCCGACCCCTAAGGCTCTCTCTCTCGCAGACCAGAGAAAGGTTGTGCGGGTAAAGTCACCTCAGGCTCACACTTCCCAGGCAGGCTGGAGGCCCTATGCACACTTCCAACAGAACTGGAATAGCAGAGCAACGCAATGTTCTAAAGGTGACCTGTGGCGAGTCTAGTATAGCTGCCAGCTGGACACAAATGCCGAGGCGTTGTGTCCTTTGGCAGCAAGAAACCAAAAGACAATCAAAAAAAGTGTATCTGATTTATTTATGTTATTTGGCTTTAAAGCTGAAACACAAAATTTTTTTTAAAAAAATAATAATTATACATTTTTAATTCCAGAATGGAACCTGACAACCTGAGAATATTTCCAATGCCAGCCAGAGGGGCAATGGTATAGGAAGAAGCCCCTCTAATTAGGCAAGGCTGGGAAGGACAGAGACAGTATATTGATTACTGGAACTAACTCTCTCTCTCTCTCTCTCTCTCTCTCTCTCTCTCTCTCTCTCTCTCTCTCTCTCCCTCTCTCTCTCCCTCCCTCCCTCCCTCCCTCTCTTCTTTAGAAAACCAAAGATTCTGGCTAGCTCTGGATTTTCTCCTCCGTCTTCTGACTTCCCAAACCCCTCCTGTTTTGATCAAAGTTAATGACTTCATGAAAACCTCAGAGTCAATAAAAAAAGGGGGGGGGGGGCAAGAAAAATGAACCAGAATGACTCCAAGACCAACCAAGCTGTGACACACAGACAGGAACTCAACGGCAGAGGGTAACATACTCATCTGGCTTTCGTCTTCTCAGGCGTGTGCTAGCACAAACAATGACCAAGACCTAGTAAGGTCTGGAAATAAAAAAGCCTTTTAGAAAACACAGTAAAGCCATGATCAGCCAGGGCTCGTGGCTTAGTTGGCAACCACGCTGCTCACAGAGCAAGTGCAGGTCCATCTCAGATCGGGGTCACTTCCGATTTGGGTCACCTGTGTAACCCAGGCACTTAGCCCTCATAGATGTGAAATGTACATTCAGGAAAGCTAAAAACCACCTCGGGAACTGCATGCCTCAGCACTTTAGAAAGTCTCTTGTCTCCTAAGCAGCTCCCCGCCCCCCCCCTGCTTCTTTTATCTCCTTTTTTGACTCCTAATCCCTCTGTAAGGTTTTAATTACTCTGTCACATTGATATTTCTCCACAAACAAGAGCAACACAGTGGAGTCCAAAATGGATTAGCTTTTTAATTATTGCATTATCCTCTTGACGTTTTATAACTGCGTCATCAAGACATATTTTGCTGTACGTTAGACCATTCCTTTGTCTTCAGTTCAACCTTCTTCCTTAAAAAAAAAAAAAAGAAAAGAAAAAAGAAATATTTCTAAATTATCTGTGGAGCCAGTAATTTGCCTTCGAGAGAGAGGTGATGGTAGGTAAGGGCTGGCAGGCTTCCAGCAGCATGGAGACAGGGGATTAAAGACTAGCTCATAGCTGGGGTACAGGAGTGCCCAGGGACACCTCTTCATTGGTAATGTGAGAAACCACCGCTAGATCACCCCTAGGTTGAGTGCCTAAACTCAAGTCGTGCATCTCCAGCGCCTCCCATCCCAGGCCACTGCTCCGCCAACCCTCTCAACTGTGCAGCCAGTGCCATCGCGAGGCACCGGTTTGCACATTCCACGACTCTGCTCCACTTATCCCAGATCCTCGTCCCACTGCCCAGAAACTGCCCCTAAGCCAAGTCTGCAGGTCCCTGCTCTACCCTCAGACACAGAAGGAGATGTCAGGAATTATTCTGACCAGAAGAACAGTAGGACGAATACCACTGTGTGAAAAACCATATGAAAAACCAATCCAATCATTCCCACCATATGTAAGCAATGAAGATGTTCCTCTCAGAGGTTGTGAGATGGTGCGGTAGATATCATGAGTGATGGAGGACCTAAGTTCAGGTTCTGAGCATTCACATAAAAAGCCTGGTTGTCGAGGTGCAGTGCTCTTATAATCCCTGTGCTGGGAGAAGGGGACGGAAAGATTCACTGCCTGGTGAGTCTAACTGTGAGCTTCAGGTGCCACAAGAGACCTTGTCTGCACAAATGGTGGACAGTGATGGAGGAAGACACCCGCATCCACACACATGGTCATGTCCAGCTACACACACCATGCACACACACACACACACACACCACATATCCACATATACACCACACACACACATACACACACACCACACATATACACACACACCACACACATACATACACACACACTTCACACCACACACATCACACACATATACACCCACCCACACCACCCACACACCACCCACCCACCCATACACCCACACCATACACGTACAGAGAAACTCACACCTACCTCTTTTTATCTGAAAATGTCCAGAAACCAATTCAGTATGCCCAAGTATCACCAGAGGCTATGAACGGTATCCAACTAAGGTTTCCAGGCACCCTCACAGTGTACAGCAAGCACCTAAGATGAACTAAGCAACTGCTATATCACCAAATAAATATGCTGCCTGCCTATGCTGGAGCTGGGGGGGTTGGGTACGAAGATATATTTGCCAAGGCAGGATGAATACATGACGGCATTCAGAAAGAAATTCTGCACCCTCCCCACTACTGCATGAAACGTTTGCCTCAAAGGCACAACCAGAACACTGTACTGTGTTTAAAAAATTACCTCTTTCCTCAAGGTCCGTTCCCAAAGTTTCTGTCCTTCCCTTGGGCTAACATGTTCTACATAAGTTTTTAAGAAGGAAAACATCGAAAAGTCTGTGTATTTCCTCATGTTGTAGGGAGGTCACTATAGAAAAGCAAAGTGAGAGGAACTTCACAAAACAAAAAACAAAACAGCTACCAAGAAGATTGATCATGCTTTTTTTGGGGGGGGAAGGCACGTTTTTGACAATTTACATGCATAGCATCCTTTCATTGCCAGGAACAAGGGACTTAAAATGCAAGGCCAGGTTGCTTTTTTTTTTTTTTTTTTAATTCCTGTTTGCCAAGCAAGCTGACTGTTACTGGACTTCAAGACAAAAGCATTCTCAGCCACCTCCCTCCCTCAGCCTTGACGGCATCTGAGCACATGATTAAATGAGGGTGGGGGTGGACAGTAAACTTTGAGTCAGGAATCCTGAATTCTAGAGCAGATTCTGCCCCAAACCAGATATGACCGGTGGGTGATTCATCTCTTCTCTGGATGCCGGGTTCCTCACCCGTGGGGCAAAGAAGAACTTTCAGAACTTTCGAAGTTTCCTCATCCCACCCGGACTGAGGAGGCGGCCACCGCAGCTCACTGGCTACCAACTGAATTTTATTTTTAAAGAACTTCAACTGAGTGTTCTCAAAATGTTACCAGAGGAACACATCTCTCCCTTTCCTTCCCCACCTTGCTCTCCTAAGGCCTGAAGATATTTTAGAAAAACTGTAACCTTTTTCCTGTTCCTCTGCTTTTCCTGTGGGTGACAAAAATAAATAAATAAATAAATAAATAAAAATAAATAAAACCCAGACAGCTAGCCTTATATAATTTCTAAGCTGAGGCACTGTTTCCAAGGTAACAAGTTTTTAAAAAAAAAAAAAAGCACAGATAGGTGTGGGACATTGACTATGTAGATGAGCGGGTGACCCTCTTGTTATTTCATAAACAGGCAAGAAGGCAGATCAAGCATTTTCCACTTACACCAGGAAGAATATGAGGCTTTTACAACATTTGCAAATGATCCTCTTTGGGCAACGTGGTTTCTAAAATACAAAACTCCAGAGGAGGCGTCAACGGTGAACCCACAGAAAAGCAGCTTCTATAGAGTCTGCATGGTCTACACCGCGGAAAGGGGCTCTTCGGCACAGGCTCTAACTATAGGTGCCCTTTCCACGGCTCCCTCACGGCCACGAGCCGCTACACAGCACTCCCTTGTCAGCTCACGACATCGTGAGCAGTAACAACCCTTCCTGATCTTCACACTGAGCCGCTTGCACGCATATAAAACACACAGTGCCCTGTCGGAGGACCAACTTTGGCTTCCAAATGAAGATGGGGAGCCAAGGAGGTGGTGCCCACCCCCCACCCCCAGACAAAGGCAAGGAACTGAACCCCCTGGCAGCTGGAAGGCGGTACAGCCACCAGCCAAGGGTGAGGGGGCAGAGGGATAGCACTTCTTCCTGTGGCAGATGTCCTGCCATGGCCAGCACCCAGACCCACCACCGTGTGCCAAGGGGCTGTTCCCAAGCCTTCCTCCAAGAAACATGAAGAAGCCAAAGAAGGGCAAAGGTGGTGTATTCACGCCATGGCAGATACAAAACCAATAGATGCTAAGATGCTGGGAAAGAGGTGGTCGGTAGTGGGCACCAAGAATCCAATTACAGAGCTTGTCTGGTACAAGCACAATCTCCTGTGTCTACAGAACAGTCTAGAAGCACCCAGACTCCACGATTTCTAGAGGTCTGGGTACAAACAAAGACCTATTTGTGTTCTCTTGGCTATCCACACTGCCAATTTGTCTCTCACCTTCTAAATAAACCTAGTTACTCAGTCTCATCCTAGGCTGCCTGCCTTTTCCTTGTCTCCAGGAAAAGCAAGCACATATTACTCTACTCGAAAGTGGGTGGATCCTGAACAGGAACGCTGAAGCAGGCAGGACAGGTACAGCACACGAGCCCCTCAGTGCTCTGACCTGGGCCATAAACATGGCACTTCCAAGCTTTCTAGTAGCTGGTCCTCTGTGGTGTCCTCCTGGAGGTGTTCCTATGTAGACACATCCCGTGGGGATCAGAGGCAGGGCCTCAGGCATGCAGCACCTATGACCTGTCCTCACCACACCCTTTGCCAGCCATCCAGTCCTGTCCCTCAGGCTGCTCCTGCCTACTGCGCAGACTGGTTATTCTATCTCAGTCCTTCGAGAGCCCTTTCATCTTCCTGTTTTGTAAAACCAGTATGTCTCCAAAAGCTAAAAAGGAATTAACTTCCTCGTGGTCCTGCAGGATGAAAGAGGCAAAAAGGCGTCTCTTAAGACTTTGCTGAGCCTTTTAGAAAAAAACGAGCCAAATTCGCCCATGTCACACGACTGCTGAGGATCACAGAAATCTGTCCCTGCGATATGTCTCACTGAGCAAAGAAAGGGCAGCACTGGTGTTAACTTCAATTTTCCAAAAATTCTACAGTCCCGCTTTACATTCTCTGAGCCTGCCATTTCTTAAGACGAACCTTGGGATTGGCATGGCCAACGTTTACAGACCTCCTCCTCCTGCCTCTTGCTTTGAATATGTTTAATATAATCTCTTCTCCCTTCCAACAGGCCTTCCATTTATTTCTGTTTACTGATTTAAAAAAAAAAAAAACAAAAAACTTACAGGTTTCCCATCCTTCCCAGTACTCGGAAATAAAGGACAGAGAGGGCTAAACAAAGGCGAGGCGGAAGACAACTAAAACCCAGTTGTTCCGCTCGGTTTCCTGAGGCATCTTGATGTGCTCCAGAGGGCTTCAAGGAGGGAAGGAAGCCACAGCTCTACTGCCCCACATGAGCTCCTAGAAGAAGCAAATGCTGTCTCTCTAATGTGAACTCCTGGATAACGTCACCGAGTGTGTAGCTAGTCACAGCTTACACTTGTGGAAAGCCTTGTTTTTTTAAAAGATGTCTTCAGGTAGGTCGTACGTCATGCTATTCTTTGGGTGAGAAGATAGATTACAAATTGTAGACGGTGCCTAGAAAGTACCGTGACATGGTTCATGTGACAGTGCTCTCTCACGTGACCAGATGTAAACAGATGTACGAAGGCAGCGCTCTTGGGATTAGAGTCACTCCCCAGGACCCTCTCAATGTTCCCAACATATGAAGAGAGTTTCCCAGGATTGATGCAGGCTGCAAGCCAGCCCCAAGTCATCTTTAACACCAGACAGCTGTACACCAGAACACCAAGTTCCCACATAGCAAGCAAAGTCAGCAAGCTGGAATAAGCGCATGCTCACTTTAGGGTCAACTAATCTCCTGGAACTAAGATCAATCCTGCTCCCAAAGCAACTGAGCCCCCAAAGGTGGGTGTGTACCAGCTGGATCACCGCCTCAGCTTAGAGGCCAGAGACACTCTGGCTTTCACTTATGACTCTGATGATGGCTCCACCAGACAAAGGAACAGAAAGCATCATTACCAGACAACTTAATTCCCTATAAACACCAATTTTCTGTAATTGGCCAGGAGGTGAGGGGGGGTCTTTCTTGCTCCTTGGCAGGATTTCTTTGCATTAGCTGGATAATTGTTTCCTTTCTCCCACTGCCTAGATCTACATCCAGGGACCAGGCTGCTGGCCACATAAAGAATACCAGAAATAAGTCCAAAGCTGGAACACCAATAATACAATTTAGCTTTTAAAAAAATACTTATCATGACCCCCAAAATTCCATTACCTTGTGATAAGCACAGGGGTTTGTTTATTTGTAGAGAGGAACAAAATACAGTGAATTCTCATCGGATGGTACAATGCTGCTCGCTATTGGTGTGTGGAGGGGATATCACTGTGGAACACCCCCCATCCCCACCCCACTCCCGCCACCCGCCTTTTCTACCAACCTGCCGAGTTATTTCAATAGCACATCAAGCTCCATTTCCACAGTCAAATCTCCTCCCTGTGTCTGCAATCACAGGTAATGAGCCTCCAGTGAGCACATTTACTCTGAGCCTGGCAGCCACGGTCTGTGATTCTAGTCACATGCCTGTGTATTAAGACACCGAAGTGCAGAGCAAACCAGGAAATGAAGGGACACTGTCCCCATCTCAAAACGACCATGTCGCTAACAAAACAGCACCTGCAGTTGCAAATTATTCTGGCCTTGTTCCCTTCCCATCCCCTGGATTTGCAAAATGAACAGGGCGTTACCAGACATCACGAGGCGTTACCAGGCAGTCGGCTGGTGGTCTAGAGCCAGCTTCCCAACGGAGAAGGATTTACAAAGGCCGACCACACTCCCTCATCTCATCCGACGTTCGCGTCCCTCTGTAGTGACAAAGTACCTGGCAGAACAACTTAAGGAAGGGAGCCCTTATTTCGGCTCGCAGAGAAAGGGTGATGTCCACTCTATCAGAGAGTCACAACCGTATGAGTCTGAGGCAGCTGGCCTGGTTGCATCTGCAGTCAGGAAGCCTAAAGAGACTTGCTCCCTCCTCAGTTCATGGTCTCCCTTTTATTGACTGTCAGGTGGGTCTTCCCATCTCAGTAAACCTAACCCAGAAAATCCCTCACAGGCACACCCAGAAATGTGTCTCCTGGACGACTGTAAACCTCATCGCGAAGGTTTGACAGGGTAAGTATCACACTCTGGGAAATGGCATTCTCAACAAAGAGTTGAGATCTCCAAGCTCACAAGATAAGCTATCTCCCCAAAGACAGAGAGTTCATCAGCATCACGATGGCTAGCACGCCCAAGCTTCCTGACCTACACAATGTCCCCAAGAGGGCCCAGGTTCCACCATCCCAGCTGAAGGTCATCTTGAAGAAGCTGGGACAGAACTGCCTCTCTTCTCTCTGATCTGCTTTTTCTAGGAAAAGGGCAAGTCCAGGTCACCAACCATAGACCACATACAGCCTGGCCCTAACCCCAACCAACACACACCAACCTCTTAAAAATTCAATATCCCACTTGAATGCACACTTGGTCCAAAACATGCAAGAGACTGGTACCTTCAGAAACACAATTACCTTTCATTATTTTAGGTTTGTCATGACAAACTGTGAAATTTTGAGGTCATAGAACATGAGTTTCTCAAGTAACTGACTTCACAGGACCTGGAGGGGGGGAGACGAGGAGGAGGAGGAGGAGGAGGAAAAAGAAGAGGCATTGCTACACAGGACACAGGTGGGTGACACCCCAGATTTCCAATCCCCAGTGCTTATCAAGTAGCAATCGGCTCCCACACTTCGCTGCCCTCGCTCCGGGTGGGCAGGGCAGACACCAGCATTCTGTCCTACTCTGCTTCCGCCAGGCACTGTATGCTTTTTCTTCATTGGGTCTGTCTGCAAAGGACAGGGAGCCCGAGTTCTAAGTTCAAAGGCAGAAGGGACAGGAACTGCAGACTAACTTAACATAAAAGAATGAGGACAACAGGAAAGGACAAAGGAGTATGCCAAAAAAAGAGCTCGCTTCTGCTGTTATTTATACTTTTGAAACAATGTAAGTATGAAGCTTGCCAAAGAGGTACAGGAAAATCCTGGGAAAACATGCACTTTAAAAGGTCTCCAAAGCCCTCTGAAAATAATAGAATCCAGAAGTCTGTTTAGAAAGAATTAAAATGGAGTAATAGTCTGAGCATATGAACAATTCCCCATTTTGCACAGATTATAATCTAAAACATCACTTTTACATGCTTTGAAACTTGAACTCGTTCCTACCTATAGAAAAAAAAAGCCATAGTTGATAACAAAATTCATAAGGAATGGCACAAATGTCTTACATTTAAACATGAACCTTTAAAAAATACTTTGATATTTAACTCACTTAAAACCCACTCCTGTTGCATAGTGTTTTGACAAGTGTATAAATCCAGTCAATCATCTCTACAACCAAGATCAGTATATGATAACCACAATGTCCCTTGTTGACCCCTACATGCTAAACCCCAGACATTCACCTATCTGCTGTGTATAACTACAGATTAGTTTTGTCTACACTGGCATATCATCTGAATGGATTAACACAATGCTTCTGAGTTTCCATGCATGTTGCTATATACATTTAGAATTCCACTCCTTTTTTGTTGCTGAGTAGTATTCCATTGTATGGATATACCACCATTCACCAAGTGATGAATACTTGGATCAGTTACAGGTTTTTGTGATATTATAATGTTTTTATTTGTATTCACAAATGTGTTTCTGGAGACATGTGTTTTAAATGATTTGGAGTAACTCCTCCATGCTTTTCAGAAGCTAATGTACTATTCTATACTGTGATAAACAGTAATGATTAAAGGCGGACCTACAAGTACCTTTTAGCCTACAGCGTGTCTGATATGGTCAGCACTGGTGGGATAAGGGAGTGAGCTTACGGTATAGACGACATTGAGGAAAGCTATCTTTGCCCATTTTGGCCTTGACAAGGTTTCTTTTTGACAAAGTTCTATTAGTGCCTCTCTCCTTTCCCTAGCCTCTGTAAACGCCTGATACACAATGCTCACACTAGCCCAACCTTACCCAGATAAAGCCCCAGGGTGTGGCCACTTGGTGGCCCATTCCCACAGCCATATTCTTCATGTTGTCTATCCTGCCCCCCAAACCAAAACACATTCCCCTGCTAAACTACTTGCATGGACTGGGAAGACCATCCGACCAGATACCACCCTATGCAAAGAGCTGGTGGCCCATCAACAACAGTGGTTCTGAGTTTTCAAGACAGGAGTCTCTGCTGCACCACACGGCTGCTCTGCTTCTAGATGAACTGACAGGCAACAGACAGCAACACATGGGTGCCTTGAAACTGCAGGAGGTGGGGATGCTTGCTGGAGGGTAACTTAGGTCAGTTCTGGGCAGGAAGGTCACTGGATTTACAGGCTGGACCTGCCTTGTCACATCCTCTGCCTCCCCCCATTATTGCTTCTTTGTTTTCTTTCCTCCTTCTGCACCCCAGAAACTCACAGATTCTTACACTGTCTCATGGTCATTTGCACCACAGTGGTGACAACAGGATGCCATGTATAAACTGCAGGTCGTCATCTACACCAGGGCAAGATGGTTCCGTGCTACCTTCCAGTGCCTCCAGACTACAGCCTACCTGGTACTTTGCTGCACTGCCAGCATCCTCGGTCTTTGGACCAAACATACCTGGCTTGCTGCAGACACTCCTTGGTGCCGACTGTTCAGTACCACAGACTTGCGCGGTGTGGCTGAAGGGGATTCACCCTGGACCTTTTAGGAAATCCACGTTTCAGAAGCTCAAGCCATGGAGCAATTCTGAGAGGCCAGAGGGATGGCTCTGTGCCTAAAACCATCGGCTGTTCTTCCAGAGGACCCAGGCTCAATTCCCAGCACCCACATTCATAACAGCCTGTAACTCTGGTTACATGGGATCTGATATCTCTGTCAGCACAGACACAGATACAGGCAAAATACCCATACATATAAAGAAGAAATTTTAAAATTTATTTGAAAAGGAAGAAATTCTGGTACCGAGGCCAGTATGTTGTCCAGAGATCTGAAACCTGGCACTACCATTGGTTAGCCATCTCACAGCAGGGTAAGAAACCCCACTGTGTTTTTCGTCTTCTGCTGTCTTAACCCCAAGAGTAACTCTTCTGGCTTGTGCAAATTAAATTGTCTGTGCAGCAATGAACTGACGTGAAGTTCACCAGCCATGCTGGGCGCCGTTATCAGGTGAGCGGCCGGGCAGTGGGACGGCTCTTCAGGGATGTGCTTGCATCGCCTGCCCCACAATTCTGGCTTCATCCCTGCCCTCGCACCTCCCCTTCAACCCTCTAATGGCTCTGCAACAAGCAGTGGGCTCTGGCCCTCAGAGCATGGCAAAGCCAGCCACACAACCCGCCCCCCAGACCCATACCCAGCCATGCACTCTCTGAGGTGGCCCAATCCCAACAGGAACTTTAAAAAGTTACTTTCTTGACCATCCACAATTACTTAGGTCATTCTGAACTGCCACTGTGTCTGCTACTTCCTGTCCCTGCCTGATGCTCACCTAGAGAGGTATGAAAGCATGCTGAGCCAGGATAAATAAAAAGGATGGATGGATGGATGGATGGATAGATGATAGATATAGATAGACAGACAGAAGGATGGATGGACAGACAGACAGATGGATGGATAAATGAGAGAGAGAGAGACAGACAGACAGACAGACAGACTGATAGATTGAAAGATGGCAGATGGATAGATAGATAGATAGACAGACAGTCAGACAGATGATAGATAGATTGAAAGATGGTAGATGGCTAGATAAATGATAGATAGATAGATAGATAGAGACAGACAGATGATAGACAGATTGAAAGATGGTGGATAGAAATAGATAGATAGATAGATAGATAGATAGATAGATAGATAGATAGATAGATAGATATGGATTATAGATAGACAGGTAGACAGATGATAGATTGAAAGATGGTAGATGGATAGATAGGTGATAGGTAAATAGATAGATATACACACACAAACACATCATCATCATCATCACCCAGCCTTGCACTGAGGCCTTGTTCTTTTATCAAAAAGTCATGATTTTTAGTAATGTAAAAAAAAAAAAAAAGTTTTATCTACTTAAAGGTTTCCAACTACAAATTCCAAAATAGGAGGAAAGGCAAAGAAACCATGTACTAAGCACATATTCCCTGCCCTTCAGGGTGTCTGAGTTGTTCTTGCTGCTGTTTTTGAGACAGTATCTATCTCACGTAGCCAAGGCTAGCCCTGAGCTCTTGATTCTCCTTCCGCTGGGGTTGCCAGTGTACAACATCACTCTACGCTAATGCTGTGCTGGGTTAGAACGCTATGCTAGGCAAGCACACTACCAACTGGGCTACATTCCCAGCCCCCAGAGCCTTTTTAATTCCTTAAACTTTGTGAGTATTTTTAAAGGAAGAAAGAGAACTCTTCAGCTTGGTAAAGTAATCCAATTTGAAGCTCAAAAGCTTTACCGTGTTCTCATTCCAGTGTTAAAAATACACTTTCATTTTCCCAAGGAGTTTCTGAATAATCGTCAGGAGACTGATTTGGAGGAAGATGGAGGGCGCAGGACTTCATGGAGAGGCAAGGGAAGATGCTGGAGCAAAGGCTTCCCACCCTCAGCTCAGCAACCTCAGGTAGGAAGGCTGGGCCCCTCCTTCACCATCAGACCCATCACATGCTTCTGAGCTGCCATTTTCTGAGTAGAACTAACCATCACTCTCACTGGCCACAGCTCCCAGTATCTCCTCGGTGCAGCCCCTCCAGCTCCGGGCAGCCCTACAAGTCAGTCTTCAAACTAAGGGGAGAGAACTAGGCTCACTGAGGAGCCAGGGCTGAGGCCCAGGATAGGAACCTCTCAGGACTCCCACGAAAACCCGACTGCAGATGGAAAGCTGTCACAGAATGTGATACCTCTGGGTGTCTGGTAAATCCAGTCAAAGTAAGAGCGCATACAGTGACAGACTATAAAACCTCAGAGCTTAACTACAGAGTTTCTCACCTCAGGACACAATGTATGCATGTGGTTTTTTGCTTTTGTTTTTGTCTTTTGAAGATAGATTTCTAGGAAGATTTAGTGGTACAGACCTTTAATCTCAGCTAATTGGAAGGTTGAGATGGGTGGGTGGGTGGGTGGGTGGATGGATGGATGGATGGATGGATGGATGGATGGATGGATGGATGGATGGACCAGACGATCAGTCGGACAGATAGTAAGTTCAAATCCAGCCTAGGCTACAGAATACATCCAGGACGAACCTAAGGAATGTATCAAGGTTCTCTGTCTTTTTTCAGTACTAAAAAAAGGAAAAAAGAGGTTGAAGATGAAGAAGAGGAAGGAGGAGGGAGACCTATCTCCCACCATATTTTCCTTTTTGCCTTGGTTTCCAGGAAGCTCACGTGTATAAGTATCGTGCTCATCTGTAGTGGGTTTGATAGTCTAAGGCAGCTTCCACTTTCGTGCATGCAGCTTTTTATCATTTATTTGCACGTATCCATCTTTATATATAATATACATGTCTGTGTGTGTTGTTTTAGTCCGGCTTTCCATCCTTAGACACTTTCCATCTGTAATTAGAGTGCACGGTTTTTAAAAAGGAAACCATTTGGGATGCTCTACATGAAATCTATATACACCGCACCTATCCATAAATTGACACTTTTCCCCACAGGATTTCACGAGAAACACTTTTAACTTGGAGTCTGATTCATTATAGTGTAACATGCGAGACACGCGCTGCTGGGGTGTGAATGAACGACGTCTGTTTGAACTCACAGGATTCTAGACTGGTGCAGACACACACCCACACCCACAAGGATGCCTGCGACAGGAACCCAAGTCTCTCCACTAGGCTATCTGTGACATGAATCCATACACCCCCCCCCCACAAGGCTACCTGTACCAAGAACCTATATTCCCCCACCACCAACAAATACCTGTGACAAGGACGCATACACCCTCTCTCCAAGGATATCTATAACAGGGACCCATATGAACCCATATGACAGGGACTACTTTCTTCCTTGGATCTATGCTTTTTAAACACACTGAACCTCTCCCCTCAAGTTTGGTGTTCCTTGCCCTCCAGATGCTAACACGTAGGCCTGGAGCATTCAGAGACCCCCTGCTCCATCTAGCCTCCCTCCTCTTGCTGCAGCAACTCTTGATAGAATAAGTTCACACTGAAATGGAGTCTTCTGGTGGCCCACAGTTCCCCCAGACCCACTCTGTCTAGTTCTTTCCCTATCCCCAGGGATCCGCTAAAGACCCAGACTTTATTATCAGGTCCCAACCCTAGCTGTTGACAACAACTAGATGAAGCCCAAATATCCTGCCCCAACAGGGTCTCTAGCAATTTTTAGCCTCTTTTTAAGTGGCATGTCTGTCTCCAAAAGAAATAAATGCAACACCCCCAGGCTTCTAGAGGAGAAACTGGCTGTTTAGACCCACACCTTTGAACCACAGGTACATGTTCAGGGTGCATCCTTATTCAGTCTATCCACTGCGGTGTTTTCTGGTTTTAAATATTTGAGGACTTTTTCCTTTAAGTCCAAAACTTTAACATCATCAAAAACATGTTCCTTTCTTTCTCCCATTCGTGCATCTAAATTGTTTTGGGTTTTCTTGTTGGTGGTGGTGGTTTTTTGTTTTTGTTTTTGTTTTTCCTCCTCTAGGAAGAAAAACGCAGACATCAGTAAACTGTGAGTATTTCTGTTTGTAAGGAAGTTCTCTGTCACTCTGAAATGTTAGAGGGGTTTATATAGCAAGTCAGGGTGAATTCAAGGTGGTCTAAAGACTAGTGACAAGAACGGAGAGGGCAAAATAATAATAATAATAATAATAATAATAATAATAATAATAATAATAATAATAATCGGCAACAATGAACAGGAGAGCAAGACGTTCAAGCCCAGGCGCTACATTGAATACAACCAAAAAAAAATCCTTTAGTTAGAAATGCTGCTGACCATGCCCCACAGATTACCACCACGCAGAGTGGGATGTACCAGGGAGGGTGCAGGGTACAGGACATTAAAACAACCCTGTTCACGCCACGTGGAGCCTCGGAGAGAAGACCAGTCCGGACTCAAACAGGCAGAGCCTGTTCAGCGGTGGAGGTAAACCAAGATGTGGACTCTGTGTGTCTTTTTCCACTGGTTCTTCCAGGCAGACACAATCAGCCCATATGGGTGTCTTAGAAATCCGTTTCTAGGTAGCAGTGGTGGACAGATGGAGACAAGAGAAGTGACCAAGGAAAGAAGATCCTTGGTTTGAGCTGCAGCCACTCCCTTGTGATCATGGGCGGGTGGGGATGTTAAAAGGATGCTTCCAGAAACTTCAGAGTAGAGGACTGATGCCCCTAAATCCCTCCTCCACGTGGGGGGCGGGGGATAAGGCAGAACGTATCCTTTGCCCTCAGAAGGTAGGAGAATCACTTCCAAAACCCAGGCTGGCAGGGAAAGGAGAACGGCCAGTGATGATCTTGGGAGAGATGGACAGCGTGACTTCTAGGTGTGCAGAGCAGTAGGGCTCTCCGTCAGCGTGTACAGGCTACGGTGATCTGCAGTCCTCAGCCCAGCTACAAGGAAGGGCCTCGGGCTCAGACAGCAGCTGTCTCCAACTGAGCCCACTGCAGTCCTCCCAGTAGGAAAAACATTAAGATTTAACAATGGCCAAACCAGCTTCCCTCTTATCGGGGTTCACATTTAGTTATAAAAGTAGGGCTTTCATCACGAGCCAGGTTGGCAGAGGCCATCTGACAGACACTTCTAATTAGTGGGGCCCCCCTCGGTGCTTACCACATATTGGTGGAGTGGATGAACTAAATCCAAAAAGCACATTCCAACTGGTGTACAGAGAACAGGCTGGTTAGTGAAGGACGATTGTCAACGGATGATAACACGTCAGTGGCAGCCCCTCAACTCTGTGTCTTTATTAGCTAACACCTCACCTGGGGTCCCTCGCCATCCTGATGCCAGATGAAGGAAGAGCGAGGACCAATGTGGCGGGTAAGCTCCCAGAGCCTCCGTGCTCCTTTTAGTACTAGATTCCCCAATGCTGCTCTGGCTTCCAAGGCAGAGACAGGGGGACTGCTTTAGGTAAGGAGTCCAAGGTCAGCACAAATTAATTAGCTCTTGAAACACCCACAGGTGAACAAGCCTGGTATATACCCCCAAACCCTGGGGAAGAGCACATTTGCCAAGCTCCCTGGATAGACACGGCTATAATCCACAGGATATAATTTGACAGGAGACACCTATCTTTGAGGTCACCTTCTCTCTCCATTTTGGGGAGAGGGGCAGCATTGGGCATTAAACCCATGGCCCTATACATAAGGAGCAAGTGCTCAACCACAGAGCCATACCCCTGACATTGAAGTTACTCTCTTAAAGAAACAAGTCACTTATATTACTGGATACGACACTTTGACAAATGTAGTCAGCAGGGTAGTCCATAAGAAGGCATGGCTCCCCTCCAGACCAGGCTACTCACTCTGCCGTGATCTGAGTCTCCACTCTATTCAGGGATGCCTCTGTCACAGGAGGCAAAAACAGCTTGCCAGCCCCCAACTCCACCAGGTAAGAAATGAACCTTCTTGGGGTCCCCATTGCTTACTGAGTGGGGTTGTCTCCCAGGCAGAGCTATCTAGAACTCTCCAGGTGGAGTGTTTTTCTAACAAATAGAAGACACTCGCTTCTTCTGGACTATCCTAGCCCCATGCCATGGTCTGGGCCTTTGGAGGGTGGTGAGTGGCTACATTACGGTAGATTCTGCCTGTGTTTGCTGCCTAGGCTGAAAGCATTGGGACCTCCTTACCAGGTCACACAAACCCCTGTCCCATAGTGCACGTGGCTGGACCTAATGATTCCCTAGGATCCGGATTCCAGACTAGGGAGTAACCACAACCTACTGATAAATGCACCAGAATTCCATCCCTGGAAAATGAGTATAGTTTGTTATAAAGAATTAACTGGGTGAGCTTTTTTTTTTTCCTCTCCCAGGAGGGGGAGAGGGAGGAGGAAGCCACCTCCAAACTTCACAAAGAGCTGGAGGTGAAGGCTTTTACAGCCCAGCACTGCATGCAGTTGCCAATGGACAAAATGAAAAGCCTACGAGACAATGGCCAAACATCAAAGGATTTACAAGAACAAGATGCGGCCTTCAATCAAATTCTTTTGCTTAAACTAATCTTCCAGTGCCTGTAATGTTTTTCAGGTGAAGTCCATTTACAGCTCCTCAAACAAAGCCAACAGCTAGGAGAATTTCTTTAGCAGGCCTAGGCAGGGATAGGGCTAAAGCTGACAAGTCCTTCTGAAAGCACAGGACCAAGGAAGCAGGGGAGACAGCACAGAGTGACCATGGCCACCACTCCCAGGGTCACAGTCCCTTCACATATGTACTCAAGGCCATAAGCCTGGCTCTTCAAGCAACCCGCCTCCACTTTCTTACATCAGACCCTCGCAGACACTGTCCCATGTGAAAGCAGCCTCGGCCTTTCTGACACACCTAGCTCCTCTCCACCCCTCCCTTTACACTGCATCTTCTCCCTGTCTAGACTTCCTTCCTCAAAACTCTCTCACCTTGCCCCTCTCAGGGGCACTATTTTTCCTGGCACCAATCACCCCAATGTATAACTATGAGATTTTTTTCCCTCTGACATATTTACATACTTATTATCAAGCTCTGAGATAGATGGACAGATATCACCAAGCACACAAGAATTGGTGTCTTAGTTAGGGTTTTACTGCTGTGAACAGACACCATGACCAAGGCAACGCTTATAAAGGACAACATCTAATTGGGGCAGGCTTACAGGTTCAGAGTGGGTTCAGTCCATTGTCATCAAGGTGGGAACATGGCAGCGTCCAGGCAGGCATGGTGCAGGAGGAGCTGAGAGTTCCACATTGTCATCCGAAGGCTGCTAGCAGAAGACTGGCTGCCAGGCAGCTAGGATGAGGGTCTTAAGCCCACGCCCACAGTGACACACCTACTCCAACAGGGCCACACCTCCTAATAGTGCCACTCCCTGGGTTGGCATATACAAATCATCACAATTGGTTTGTCTTTTTTTTTTTCCAACATTTTAGTGACAGTGCCAATCACCAACCTCTTGAATCAGTCACTTAAAGAACACAGGAAAGTAGAAAAGACGCATGAATTCGAGGTTCAGTACCCAGGGATCCGGAGATGGCTCAGTCAGTCAAGTGTTTCTGCAATCACAAGGACCAGAGTTTGAGTCCCCAGTATCCAGGTGAAAGTGATTATACTAGATCCAAATGCCATCCTAGCCCTGGGGAGGTGGAGACAAGACCCCTTGGAGTCTGCTGACTAGCTAGTCTTGCCGAAATGTGAACTTAAGGTTCAGCAAGAGACCCTTTCTCCAAAAACAATATATAAGGGGCGACACAGGATGCTGCACTCTGGCCTCCACAAACACACACAGATACACACACTGCAGCACAGGTCCAGGCCCGGCACTGAGGGTTCGATCTCAACTAATCAGGAGTGAACCCCAACCCTGCTTTGTTTTGAGTTGCATGGGTTGAGTCGATGCCCTTTGCAGAGGAATATATGAACTTGACATTTTCCTGCCAAAATAATATACTGAAATGTAACAAGGTCCAGTAAATAGCTCGATAGGAAGGGTCTCAAGAAAAACTTTACAGTGATGTTACAATTTCTGGTGAGCACCATCTCCCCACAGAGAAGCAGGCTCTCAAGAGGAGCATGTGCTCCGCCCTCCTGAGGCAACTCAAGGTGCATTTCCTGCGCCATAAATGACGGGAGTAAAGATCCACCCAGTGCATTCTGGTCTCAATAAGCACAAAGAAAAGAGACTTTGTGAATGAAGAAGAAATCTACATCGCCAGGCTATTGTAGCAGTTGCCAATATTTTATCCATAATGCTGTGTTCCCTAATCATGCAAATGTAGCCTTTGCAGAACACTGAGGTCCAAAATCCCTTCCTTCATTACACAACTGGGTCCGGGACTGCTTACTTCAACATCTGTCAACACGCCAGGTTTTTTTTTTTTTCCTCCTATAAAAGCCTCTGGTTCCCTTCTGTAAACATCAAAGTTTTGGCCAAACAACAAACATGGTATCGGATGCAGTCCAGCCCAGCCTAAGCTATCTTCTGAGGGTAGTTGTGGTATAAATTATTACAAGTTATAAAGAGAAATTTGGGGGAATAGCGAGCTGGAGGGTGCTGTGTCGATTTAAAATTGTGTGTCTGGAACGATCGAATATCAAGTGTTTACTTTGATCCCTCACACCCCCCCACACCCCAAGTGGCTTAAACCGCGTTCTCGAGTTGTTTTCCAATTTTAACCCTCCCTAAACACCGCCAATTATCACTTTCAGCCTTCATCTAGCTGACTAAATGGCCCCTTGCATCTCTTTATCCGCTCCTCGTTTGTGAAATTGTTTTTTTGTTTTTTTGGTTTTTTTTTCCCATAGAGTTGTCTATTCCGTAGCTTTTCTGTGACAACAACCATCTGCCTGAACAATCACTTCACTCTAAGGAAACAGCTGAGCAGTGGCTTGGTCTCTCAGACAAGATTTACAGGGTCCCCAGGGTTTGTGTGATCTACCGGCACTTTTTAAATACGGAGCTCGAAACTTCGGGGCCTCGGGACTGCATCAGAATTCTGCTGTAGTCTTCAGTTTTATTAGTCAGTCTTCTTCATCTCAGTGACAACCCTCTAACAGCTGCCCACCCCCCCCCCACGCCACACACACACCACACACACACACACACACACACACACACACACACACACACACACACACACACACACACACACACACGTGCTCTTGGGCAGCATTTCCGGAGGACAGAAGCTAATTCCCACCCCAGGGGCAAAGGTTTCTATACACCGATACCTCCGACCCAGCTGATTGGACCACAAGTGAGCACATGACCCAGACCAGCCAATTGCAGAGGCGATTCAGCAGGCCTCCCGGAGGTCAAGAGAGGCCAGGGCCACTCTCATCCTCTTAGAGCGCTCAGAGATGTTAAAAATAAAAGAACGGCGCAACATCTCAATGCCTACATTGAACAGATTAACATTTCTAACACCCAAACACTCATGACTAATTATGCCCTCCACGAGACAGTTACAAGAGTTATAAAACATATTAATTCATGGTGCACTACAGGCAGAATGTCTGCTAATGAGAAACAAATTTAAATTTGGATGATGAATGCCACCATCGTTTCATCCTGCCAGCTTGTCTCTGTGACTAAATGTGTAAGTTCAGGAGGATAATGGGAAAGCGCGTGGGCGGGAGGCCTGAGCTCCAGCTTCCCCCACAGCCGGCTTCCACCTGTTCTCCCTGACCACACACTGACCACAACCTTGATGCCCAACAGCCTGTAACCGGGTACCTCAAGTTCCGCTTACGCAGAAATGATGGTGACTGGCCCGTCACTGTCATGTGGGCAGAGATTTTGATAAATTATTAGTCATAAACTATTTCCCTGTGTTGCTGTGGATCTAGAAACATCTGTCAGTCCAGTACCCATGAGACCTAGCCAAGGACTACCCTTCCTATCCTTAGCTACCCTCGAGGCTCCCGTCCTTCGCCGTGTGCAATCTGCTACAATAACATCCCTGCTGGACAGGTTTTTGAAACCTAGCTAACGTCACAACTTTCTTGCCAACCTCTGAAAGGCTCCTGCAGTGGCTACAGTACAGTTCCGTACACAACAGGACCCAGAAAGACGCCTGTGTGTGTCCACAGCTGATACAAATTAAAAATAGAAATTAAAATAAAATCTGCAGTTATCGGGGATACTGTTATAGTATTATCAGTATGATAGTATTATCGGCATACTCGGATGTGGAACCCAACAGCACGGTGAGTTTCTCCCTCACTTAACAAATTGTCCTTTTCAGCTAATGCTGGCCTCTCTGAATTCCTCACCTTCCATCTTTTGACAGAATCTCAACCTCGATCTATTGGTCTTTCGGATTTCTGGAAGACTTCCTAACAGTGGGTTCAGGGAGAAGAAAATGACTATGTCAAATACGCACACTAATTCTTAAGTGTTCTTCTTTCCTTTCTGTTGTGGTGATTAAAAAAAATAATACTCGGACCAAAAGCAACTGGGGAGGAAGGGATTTATTTCATCTTACACTTCCAGGTCAGGGTCCATCGTGGTGGGCATCAGGGCTAGAATCCAAGGCAGGGGTCTGAAGCAGATTCCATGGAGGAGGGTGCTTGCTAGCTCGTTCTCAGGCCCATGCTGTATCAGCTTTACTCACACCGACAGGACCACCTGCCCTCCCGCATTAATTAATAATCACGACACAGACCCCGACAGACATGTCCACTGACCCAACTGATCAAGTCAGTCAGTTACTCAATCGACTCTGGGCTATGTCAAGTCTAGGCTAACAAGGGCACTGAGGTTAACTGGAATTTCAGACATTTAATAAGCTAATGCTTTAACATGAAGAGAATGTCCAGTGAGGAAGAAGAGGCTGAAGGAGAAATGATGGACTGGAGCCCTGTGAACCATTACAGGGTGTTAGGTAGGTGCAGGAAGGCTGGAAAGTAGAAGGGAAATGAGCTTCAGGCAGTAACCCAGTCCCCAGGACACACATCCACCACTCTGAAGCTTTATAACTCCACAGAACTTGGCCAGCAAGCCATCTAGTGACACCACTTAGGTGAGCAGGGCCTGCACTCTGGTCTCCATGTAAACACAAGTCCCTTAGCCTGGCTTTCTCAAACTCCACAGAATCCCCCTTACTCCCCATCCCGGACCTCTGTTTCCCTCCCACAGGTTAAGACCCCAGGAAGAAGGAAGGTAAGGATGCTTCTAAAATTACACCTAAGCCCTGAGCTCTTCTCCTGAGAGGTAGCATGCTCAAGAGGAAAACTGGAGCTCCTAAGTCAGTTCTACCTTAAAATGATGCTGCTGGACTTGGGTGTGGACCAGACAGCATCCCTGCCTGATGCTACTGGACTTGGGTGTGGACCAGACAGCATCCCTGCCTGATGCTGCTGGACTTGGGTGTGGACCAGACAGCATCCCTGCCTGATGCTGTTGGACTTGGGTGTGGACCAGACAGCATCCCTGCCTGATGCTGCTGGACTTGGGTGTGGACCAGACAGCATCCCTGCCTGATGCTGCTGGACTTGGGTGTGGACCAGACAGCATCCCTGCCTGATGCTGCTGGACTTGGGTGTGGACCAGACAGCATTCCTGCCTGATGCTACTGGACTTGGGTGAGGACCAGGCAGCATTCCTGCCTGATGCTACTGGACTTGGGTGAGGACCAGGCAGCATTCCTACTGTCAGGTGAGAGTCGGTGTAAGAGATCGTTTTCCGATCACTCTGCCAAATGCCACTAAACAACAGAGAAAAGCAGGCTAAAAAACCAAGGTGTTGAGATGCTTAAAGCTCACTTCCTGCATTTAGAAGTCTATGCTGAACACCCTTGTTCACCAGAAAATATTCTAAGGCCTCAGTATCTTCCTCTTCTCGGCATCATGACTGACCAGGTAGCCTCTACGTGCCTGTAAAAAGCTCCGGTGGTTCTCTGGTATGCTTTCTGGGCCTTTGCTCCCCAAAAGTGATGGCAACTAATGTTGTCCCAACAATGAAAGGAATGAGACAATTCATAAACATCAACAGAGAAAAAGTAGGTCCTTAACATGATGATAGTAAACTGTAAATCCCGAACACTTAAACACTAGTCATTGAAAAGCACTCTCTAAATCCTTAAGAAAGAAAAAAATTAAGAAAGGTATGTGTCTTACCTAAATAAAATTCATGAAGCTCAGGTTTAAAAGAAAATACTAAAATACATTTTAAAAAAAATCAAAATTATTAAATCATATTTGGACGTAAGATATCATCTAGTCCAGGCTTTTATTTTATAGACAAAAATAAGCCAGTCATAGAGACACTAAATAATTTGCCTAAGGACAAGCTGTTAATGAGAGGCAGGATAAATACGAGAATTCAGCCAAGAATGGTTTACGTAATCCAAAAGGGTGCTAGAGGATGTTAGCAATGTCTGCGATAGGCTCCTAGTCTGTGGAGGCTAATGTCAAGGGGACAGCCAAGCCCTCCCACGGAGCGTCACTCTGTGCTCCACACGCCAGAGCTCCAGGCTGATGAGCGTGGGACGCATGCATCTTTGGCTCCTACGGTCACACCTTTCCATCCACGCCAATGGCGGCAAAATACCGCATGGCGCTGCAGCTGACACTTCTTCTAAATCTGTGGACAACTCCTACTCAGTCACAACCCTCTCGGATTCCAGGCTCAGCTTCTCGTCTCATTGTTGCTATCGTAACACACACACACACACACACACACACACACACACACACACACCCCTCACTAAACCCCAGGAAGCCAATGCCAACTGTGCCAGCCCACCAGCTGAGCAGTAGCAGCTGTCCCAAAGACATCACTCTAGGACCTCACTTCCTGTTCTGGCAACGACGCCTGTGCCTGCGCCAGTTCAGGGTCTGGTCCATCGTTTTCAAAGCTTAGAACTGGACAAGTCCCAGATATCCAAGAAACCATCTGTTCTAAAGTCCTCCTCCCTCCTCCGACTTCACTCCTCCACCAGCCACAGCATCTGCCGCCATCTTTGCTCTTCGGAATAGAGGACACAGGGCTCTCATCCACAAGGCTCATTCAGACCTGGCCCTGAAGGGGAAGAGCCATTAACTTTAAATCCAATGCTAGGAAACAAACAAGTCCACATATTCTACGTGGCAGCATGAGCTAGCTATCACAGTTGTTAAGAGAAATGTAGAAAAGTACATTCGGTTTCCAAATGTCCTTAATCTGTGGTGTGCTTGTGCATATGTGGAGGGAGGAGGGGCACACATACATACGTTGACATGCAGTGCCTTCCTTGATTGCTCTCTACTTTATTTATTGAGGCAGGCTCTCTCAATCGACTTCAGAGATCACCGATTTGACGCATCTAACTCACAGGTTTGCTCCAGGGATTGCCCTGTCTCTGCCTCCTGAGTGCTGGGACTGCAGGCATTGACCATATGGCTTTTTCACACGAGTGCTAAGGATTTGAGCTAGTCCTTAAGCAGTAAGTGCTTTAACCATTGAGCCATCGCTCCCCAGCCCATATTTATTCTTTAATGGGCGCTTTTCAAAGCAAAATCCTCAAGGATAAGCAAAGACAAGCTGAGAAGAATCTCACTAAAGTCATATACTAATATTCCAGACCTAAAACAGCATAAGCTTTTCCTTCCAATGAGAAACAAAGCCAAAATAAAACTAGTCTTTAAGAGCCATTCAAGTACTCCCCCATATATACTCCAAGTACTCCCCCATATACATTCCAAGTACTTCCCAACATAAACTCCAAGTACTCCCCCATATACATTCCAAGTACTTCCCAACATAAACTCCAAGTACTCCCCCATATACATTCCAAGTACTCCCCCATATACATTCCAAGTACTTCCCCATATACACTCCAAGTACTCCCCCATATACACTCCAAGTACTCCCCCATATACACTCCAAGTACTCCCCCATATACATTCCAAGTACTCTCCCATATACATTCCAAGTACTCCCCCATATACATTCCAAGTACTCCCCCATATACATTCCAAGTACTCCCCCATATACATTCCAAGTACTCCCCCATATACATTCCAAGTACTCCCCCATATACATTCCAAGTACTCCCCCATATACATTCCAAGTACTCCCCCATATACATTCCAAGTACTCCCCCATATACATTCCAAGTACTTCCCAATATACATTCCAAGTACTCCCCCATATACATTCCAAGTACTTCCCAATATATACTCCAAGTACTCCCCCATATACATTCCAAGTACTCCCCCAATATACATTCCAAGTACTTCCCAATATACATTCCAAGTACTCCCCCATATACATTCCAAGTACTTCCCAATATATACTCCAAGTACTCCCCCATATACATTCCAAGTACTCCCCCAATATACATTCCAAGTACTCCCCATATACATTCCAAGTACTCCCCCATATACATTCCAAGTACTCCCCCATATACATTCCAAGTACTCCCCCATATACATTCCAAGTACTCCCCCATATACATTCCAAGTACTTCCCAATATATACTCCAAGTACTCCCCCATATACATTCCAAGTACTCCCCCATATACATTCCAAGAACTCCCCCAATATACATTCCAAGTACTCCCCATATACATTCCAAGTACTCCCCCATATACATTCCAAGTACTCCCCCATATACATTCCAAGTACTCCCCCATATACATTCCAAGTACTCCCCCATATACATTCCAAGTACTCCCCCATATACATTCCAAGTACTCCCCCATATACATTCCAAGTACTCCCCCATATACATTCCAAGTAGGCCCCCAAGCAATCGCATGTACATAACTAATAACTGACAGTGACTAAACATTCTCCACATGACAGGCTGCAGTAGGATCTTCACAGGCATGACCTGACTTCTAACTCCTCTATCACCCCCCTTCCTTGTCATGAAGGGCTTAGGGAAGATAGATGGAATGTGCCTAACTTGCCTAAGGTTACATCAATAAAAGGTGATAGGGTCAGAGTTCACACTTGGCATGCAATTTGGTAGACAGTGCTTTTTATCGCTACTCTGCACTACCTTGAGGGTTCAGTGGGGTCTTTTGCTGCATAGGAGAGAACAAAAACTGCACTTTCAATCACAGAATCACCTCGCCCTGCATTTTTTTAAAGGTCTTCTGCAAACCCTGCCTTGAAATTCTACAGGCAAAGAAAGGAGACTGGCACTCACCTAACGAGTCCAAGGCAGCTGTCAGGCAGCTGTGCAGAAGCTGGAGAAGAAGTGGACGGCGTCTGGCAGGGTTACGCTTGCCTCTACCTCCACGTAGAATTTTTGAAAGAAAATGAGGAGCCTGGCAGATGAGAGACTCTCATGCTAAATCCCACAGGGAGAGTTAAATAAACATGATCGGGCCCATGAAACTCTGACAAAGGCAGGCTGTTTAAACTAAGACACTGTAGTACATCCTACCTTCCCTTACCCAATAAACCCAAACCCATGAGCGCACGGGCCCCATTAGTGGTGGCCTATTGAAACCTTACATTTTTAAGTCTGTTTACTCGCTTTTGTAGAAAGCACTCAGCAATCACTCGGCTTTGTTTTTTTTTTTTACTTATGTTGCCATGTCTAATGGCAGGCGTCAACAAGACTTGGCAGCTCTCACGAGGCAGCCTCAGACTGACTGCAGAATCAAGACGAGGAAAGTGATCCAACCAAGCCTCGGGTCACACCTACTGTCCCTGTCCACACAGGCTGGGTCTGCCGTACAGGTTCGCCATGCTTGTGGCTTCTCTGGTTCCATGTTTTTCAACTTACATCAATTTACCAAGCCCCTTGTGTGTGCCAGCCACGGAGAAGCTCGAAATCCAACAGTTAGAAAAACAAACAACAACAACAAAAAACAGCTCACCGTCTCACTGGAAAAGCAGAAATCAATTAAATCATGATGCAAAGAAGTGAGCGGTTTGCCAAGGGGCAACGTGAGGGAGCGCAGATTGATTAGCGGCTGTCTGTTCAGGCGACTGCTAAATGAAATTACCAGGGAGGAGTAACTAAAAACCAACAGACATTTCTTCTCACAGTCTGGAGGCTGAGAAGTCCAGGGTCGCAGTACCTGACAATGCGAAGCTGCTCACTGCTTTTTAGTGGAACCTTGGGCTTCCTTTATCGGAGCAGACATCCTGTATCACTCAAAACCTACCCAGTTCAGAAAAGCCCCAGGGTGTAATATTAAAGGATTGGGGAATAGGTCTCAACAGAAGAATTGCTGGGGGTGGGGAGGAGCTTCAAACACTGGGACAAGGTAGAACCGAGTATTATTAAAAATGGCCTCAGACTCTTCTTTCGCCAAGAAGTGAGATCTAAGGCCATTCCTTGTGCGTCTGGACAGGCCAAGGGTGGAAATGCCGTTATGTGACTTTGAGCCTAGGATTGAAGAGGCCATGCAGTTTCTTGCTTATCTTTATGTCTGGAATTCTGGTTCTTGGAGCTCTAAATGCCCTGGGAGAAGCATGAACACCCTGAAGTCACCTGCTGTGAGGACACCTCAGCTGCATGAAGGAGCCATGGCAAGCGCTAAGCGTCACCTCGAGTCTTGCCAGTGCAGACACACACCTGGAACTGTCCCCAGTGTTCTCATCTTCCCCGAGAGGCTCTCTACCAGAGGAGAGAGGTGTCACCCGACTGCCTGACCTCCTGGCCCACAGAATCTGTAAAGGAAAGGTGGCTTTCTGACTGGCCCTGAGTCACACGGTGGCAGGTCACCTGAACACAGAGCTGCAGGTGACCAAGAAGCAGCAGCCCTATGCTGGGAGGTGGCACAGGGGACATCTCCTGCAATGTGACCCCTAAGGGTGAAGAGACTTGCATCAGTCGGAAGAGAGAATCAGGCTGTGGACACAAACCAGCTGCCAGGCAGAGGGACCGAGCAAGCAGAGACTATGTAGTCAGCCCATCAGATGTCTGAAGTTCACAGAGGGTTCAATTGTTCTCTGTGTGTGTCTTTACATCCTTCTGATTTCTGCTCTTTGACTTTAAACTCGTGCTGTCACTGTTTAATTGTGTGTGTGCGTGTGTGTGTGTGTGTGTGTGTGTGTGTGTGTATGGGTGTTTTGCCTGCATGTTTGACTATGTACCACTTGCATGCGTGGCACTCAGGAGGCCAGAGGAGAGTGCTGAATGCCCTGGGACTGGAGTTCTATGTGCTGGGAATCAAATTTGGGTCTCTGTAAGCAACGAGTTCTCTTAACTGCCAAGCCATCTCTCCAGCCACTTTTCTTTTTTTAAAAAAAAACTGAAGTGAATCACACGAGATAATAGTTATAGACTAAATTGAATGCCACCCCCCTCTCAAGTCATATGTTAAAGTGATAGCCAGCACTTCACAATGCATCTGGGAACAGAGTCAATGCAGGTATAATTGGTTAAATTGAGGTCACCGAGGGTGAACACTATTCCACTAAGACTGTTTCCTAATGAGAAGGGGACTCTCCACAAACACACACAGGGAGAATGTCACATGACAATGAAGACAGAGATGGGGGAGGGGTCTCCAACCCACGGACTGCCTCACACTGGGAGCAGAAGAGAGGCCTGGGGCAAACCGCCCTCAGTCCTTAGGGGGGATCCGGCCTTCCCACACCTAGACCTCCATCTTCCTGCCTCTCAAACTGGCAAGACAACAGATTTCTGTTGTTCCTGCCACACAGCTGGTGACACTTTAGTACAGCCGTCCTTGGGGACTCATGTAATCAACACTTAGACTATTTTTAAGTGGCCAACTCAAAGATTTTGGTGGCTTCACAATATAGTTCATCTTTCCAATGATAAAACATTTTCAAATCCCTCCAAAGAACTTCCATTCCTCTCCCCTGCACTGAGATGCCTCCTGTCTCTCTCCCCTGCACTCTGATATACTCTCTGTCTCTCTCCCCTGCACTCTGATATACTGTCTCTCTCCCCTGCACACTGACATGTTCCCTGTCTCACCCCTGCACACTGATATGCTCCCCTTGTAGGGTTGCAGACCCTGCATCCACTCCGTCACAGGGCATGGCCGCTTGGGGAGTTTGACTGCGCTTGCCCCACGCGCAGGGTGCCTTAGGAAGGTGCTGAGACACCACTGGGAAGGAAAAGCACAGTCTGAGGTGCGGGGACCACCGCAGCTGAATCAGGGGTATGCCAGCCTGCAGCGAGGCCAGAGTCGCCTGGTTCTCAGGCTTTTGGACATCCAGGTGCCACGGACTGTGTCTGGCCGGGGACTGGGGGAGCACCCGCTGGTCCCATAGGGAGAGTCTTTGCCTTTTGTCCTTACGTGACTGATGGCCACAAATCTATGGGGGCCTGCAGCTAGTGACAGGGTCCTGGTGAATGGGAGCAGGCTAGCTCCTACCAAGAGTCTCCAGGTCTTCAAAGCTCAACAGAAGACCAGGCTATCTCTCCTGGTCCGCTACCCCACACTCCCTGTCTCTCTCCCCTGCCTCCTGATACGCTCTCTCCCTGTCTCTCTTCCCTGTACTTGATACGCTCCCCGTCTCTATGGCTTGGCATCATAGAAACGAATCACACAACAAGCAGCCCTCTGCAGATGGCTGCTGCCATTTAGTATAACCTTTTCTAAGTACACTCATGCAGTAGCGCTCACCATTATTGTCTCCTTTTTATTGCACTGTATGAGAATATCACCATTTCTTTATGCGGACTCATCACTGATGGACATCATTTTTTTCCCCTTCCTTTTGCAATATTTGGAATAATGCTGACACTGAACACACGTGTATACACTTCATCTGAATACTGGCTTTTCAGTTCTCTTGGGAAAACACATATGGAGTGCTGGTTCTCACAGTAATTGTCTGTCTGTCTAACTGTTCAGAGGCCTGTCTAAATGGGCCTAGAGTGACGGCACCTTCTCCATCCCCAGCAGCATAGCTGTGCTTGTGTGAGGCCACAGGAGCCAGCTATCATGAAGGAGCAAGTGGTGGGTTTTACATGAATGGGTCTGCCATTCAATGGGTGTGCTGGGTAAGACAAGTTACTCTGGCTTAGAAATGAGGTCAGCTGGGACTCAGTAGCAAAAATTTAAAAAGCCAGATCTCTCAAACAAAAGCTAAGAAGGGGTTTGGGTGGGTGTCCTTGGCCTAAGCTTTTAGGAGCTCCAAAACAGTGTTAGAGTAGAGGGAAACAGTCTGCAAAGAGGAGTACGGCAAACAACCTAACGAAACTACGAACCAGCGATGAGGTCACGGAACTACTAAAAACCAGACGGTCTGAAAAGGGTCTAAATTCAGATTACCTGAAAGATAAGCACCTGTTTCTCTATTTTTCCCTGTCCCTTTTCGGAAGGAGGTCAGTGGTGCCAGAACGGGAAGCTGTTAGTTCTCCTGCTGCTGTGTAAGAGGTTAAACTACTTTGACCCGCTATCAGAACTGGAGAATAACACATCTCAGTGCGGCTGCCAATCCTATCCGCCTTCAAACTGTCTTTTCCTGGTGAATCTGTGTGAACAGAAACCCATCATGTCCTTAACCGGGTCTACTGTTTCTTCCAAGGACCTGAAACCGGGAGGAGACAGCTGGACCCCATTTCAAAGGATCACTAAGATTAGCAGAGATTACCGCCGGTGAATATTATCACCTCTCTACACGTCCTCCTCGCTTCTAACAAGCAGGTTATTTAATTACAGAGTCCAATCAAAAGACAGGACTCCTAAGACCAAATCTATAATAATATCTTCTGTCCTATCGCAAAATTACAGTTCAGAGGTCTTCTTCCTTAGAAGGCACAATTACAGAAATTATAAAACTCGTTTATGCATCAAACAAGAGTAAACTAATCCTTTAGGTTTACGATACAAGGGATTGAATTGTAATTTAGTAATCATGGGAACAAATGGTTTGGGGATTAAACAAACATTGCTTTGAGTAGAAAGGAGGAATCAGCCTTGGTCCAGGCAGGGACCCTCATGGGTTCCAGTCCTGGGACATCTCAGGAACCTGACCCTTCCAGAGCCACTCTGTACTCCCCTAGTGGTACAGTGTCCATGCCAAACAGGGACGGGTAAAGCAGCATCTCACTAAATTGCCTCATTTGAATCTCACACATACATTCACATTCTCTAAAAGATCTCATCAGTGGACAGAAGTGTCCACTGGAAATCAGTTATTTAAGATAACTCTACATTGGGCAAAAAATCTCATTACAATACTAAGACCCAAAGAAACACCTTTGACTTCATATATTACCAAATAGAGTTACACTAAAAAAATAATAATAATAAACTCATTGTATTGGCTGCATTTAATAACTATTCCCAAATAGTAGGTATTAGCATTTCCTAATCTTGCCTCTACAGCACAAACTTAATACAAAGACTTAATACAACACTTATTACAAACTTAATAGATGTACACACACACACACACAAAAGGCCATCATAAATCTGTAATGAGAAATTTATAAGGCTGTTGGGGGGTTCAGACGCAAGCAGTACACACAAGACGACCAAGTGTCCCCAAACCTAATTGATTACTATGAGATAGCACTTTCTTACCAGAGCCCTTGGAGAAGTTGCTCCATTAGAGTTCTTTCTTCTCTGGCAAGGGAGGTCTAGAATTTGGAGTATGGAGAATGGTACTCACATAAAGCAACACGACACATTTTGAAAGTTTCCCCATACTACATAAAGGAAAGCCCTTTTAACCAATGCCCCGCTTCAGAGAGCAGTTTGACGCTAGCACTCGGAGACTGTCAGCATAGTAACCAATGCTCATTAGTACTTAATGGACTAGAGCCGCAAACATTAAGTTATTCATTAATTTTCACCACATGTCCCTGAAGGAAGTTGGAGCATCCCTCTTTGACAGTGAGAGACAAAGGCGATGTTGCACACGGGAGGCAGGCTACTTGCGGCCACTGCTGACCGTAAACACAGGAATAACAACACCAAACCCAGGACACCTTGTGACCAGAGGATGAAGAAGCACATTTCCAGCCATGACCCATGCTAGCTACCCTTACCCCAAAGAGCAATAATTGAGAGTCTTCTGTGTTCCAGAAGGCAGACATAGGCTTGAAGTCACTGAAATATGCTCATGGTGATAACAACGGTAATAGCAGGAAGGAGAGGAGAACAGGCTAATTGTTGAGGGTGTATGTCAGACTCCATGGTGCCGCATGGGCATTGACTCAATGAACTTAGGAAACAGGTACTAATTGTTCCTTCCTTGGAGGAAGCCCAAGGTAACATGCCTTGCCCATCAGAACAGGATTCAGACCCAGTTCGGTTCCAGAGGAGGTGTGCACTTGACCTTAGCATCATCCAGGTAAAGCGTGACTCATTTTTCTTAATTGACACAATACTATTCAGGCAAAATGGAAGTTAATTCACAAAAGAACCAGACATCCCTCAAAGCTTTGGCCCTAACAGCCTTTGGTCAGAGGGCCAAACCCTCTCCTTCCTTGAAGTCCTGATGTAATGCAAGGGCAAGCGACCTGGTCCACTGGGCCCAACATCACGTACTCTTCTCTTATCCATCTTTAATAACTACATTTAACTTACTTCCAAGTCCAACTTCCTACTGAAACATTTAATAGCTTCTCTGTGGATAAATGGTGTTGGTAGCATTTATTTATTCTTTCTGAAAACCATGTGTTTAGGGGAAGAAAAAGAACGTCAGAGCCTTGTGTTTAGTTCATAAAATATGTAACTTCTCACCTCAAAAAAAAAAAAAAAAGCTGTGCCTTGTGATATCTTTTTATACCATACCAGATAAATATCGAGAGAAAATTCATACGACCACATCTTTAAGCTGAATAATGTGTTCTTGAAAATCAAAAGCAGTTAGAGTGAAAACACTTCATAGCTAAGTATCTCTAAAGAACTTTCCAGAACCCAATCACTCACTCATCCCAAAACAACTCGCTCCTGTATCTATCAGCATAAGCTTCAAGGACCACTCTCACACTAATACAGGTGAGACCGAAAGACTTCCAGGTTCCTAACAAAGCAATCAGCTTCAAATAGCATTTACAAATAGCCCAGGAAAGCCCTGTGTGCTCTAAAGTTCGGGAGAGGCAGGGAGAACTGGAGAGTAGCATGTCTGCACGGCAAGCATGAGGTTCTAGGTTCAATCCTCAGCCAAGGATGGAGATGCACACACAAGGTGGGGTTCTCTAAGGAACAATTAGTACCTGCTTCCTAAGTTCACTGAGTCAATGCCTGTGAGGCACCATCAAGTCTGACATAAACCCTCAACAATTAGCCTCCTCTCCTCTCCCTCCTCTATTACCATTGTTATCGACATGAGCATATTTCATATCCTGGTACTCTGAAGGCAGAAGCAGATGGATCTCTATGCGTTCAAAAGCACTCTGGTCTACATAGCGAATTCCAGGCCAGGTAAGGCTACTTAGTGAGACCCTGTCTCAAAAATGATGCTGATGCTGATGGTGATGGTGATGAAGTCTGATGACCACCGAGAGCCTCTGATGTCCCGAGAGGACATGCCGCTATGTAGTTTACCCCAGCCTGCTTTAACTCTTCTCCCTTCTGCTTTTAACCGTGTCCCTCACCCACTCTGCTCTACAAAAGGTGGTCTTTGTAAGGCACAGGTCGGATCTTATTGCTTCTTTGATCAAAACTCTCCCAGGGGCTCTCATCTCCCTAACAACCAATACTGGGACACCTTTCTGTTCCCTCCCATCTCCGGCCACCAGGATGCCTCTCCACAAGCCTTTGCTCCAGAGGCTTCCCTGCCCAGGACCATTTGGCCACTTCCCTGGGATCCTTGCTCTGTAATCAAATTCATGGGAGACCTTCCCTGACCTCTTATCAAGAACGTTGGTGTTTCTCTCCGTTTCTCTCCCTGTCCTTCCCTCCATCCTCCTCTCCCTCCTCCCCTTCCTGACTTGACTCTCTTCCAGCATTTATCAGGATCTAACTTATTAACTACTTATTCACTTGTTAACCCCATTAAAACGTGAACTGCAGGAGGGCAGGGTTGTATTACTAACCAGCTTTCCTCATACGTGTAGGCCATGTGGCCCATGGAAGTTCCATAGCATAGCTGTCCCTCAGTGTCCTTATGGAAATGGTTCCGGGGTTCTCGAGAACACCAAGTCCTTGGATGCTTAAGTCTCTTCCATAAAATGGTACCTTGGTTGCACAGGACCTAAGCGTACCCCATTATATGCTTTAGATCTTCTCTAGATTACGTATTAATTCCATTACATTAATGTAAATTGTGTGGAAATATCCATTACATTATGCTGTTTAGGAAATGATACAACACATGGTCTGTAAATAGTCAAAAATTATGAGTGTGTGCTCTGAGACAGGGCCTTACTATGTAGTCCTGGATGGCCAGGAGCTCAATATTTAGACCAGGCTGGTCTCAAAGTAGTAGAGATCCACCGGCCTCTGCCTCCCCAAGCTGGGATTAAAAGTACATGCCATACACCTTCCTAGGAACTTTTTTCAAAATATTTTGATCCATTTATTGAATCCATGAATTCAAAACTTGTCTCTGTGTGTGTGTGTGTGTGTGTGTGTGTGTGTTTACTGGGTGAAGGAATAAATATCACATAAATAAATACCCATATAAAGACTATTCAACTAAGGAATCACTGTAGTAATCTAGAGGGGAGAAGCTCCAGGTCTTCATGGACACACTCTGCCTCTCCCACAGAATGAAACACAAGCTCAGCCAGTAGTGAAGGAAGGGAAGAGACTAGAGAACATCCTCTGAGGAAAAGGAAGGATGCTCTGTGCCATCAACTGACACCATAATCATCATCAAAAAACAAAACACAACCAAGGCCAGGTATAGTGACTCATACCATAAACCCTGCCCGCACTCAAGAAGGCTGCGGGGAGTTGCAATCCAGCCAGAGCAGAAGAGTAAGACCTTTTCTCAGAAATCAAAAAAAAAAAATGTCACTGTCAAGAGCGATGAAGAAGGAAGAATTCACAAAGACCAAGGTAAGGCGGGAGACAGGAATGGTGAGGACAAACCTGGGGCGTCGAGTCGTACGGAGGGACACGGTGCTCCGTTTCTCTTTGCAGCTTCCCTCTCAGTTTGAAATTGTTTCCAAAAAAAAAAAAAAAAAAGAGGCTAGAAAACTTGAGTCACGCATGAAATATTCTGAATGAAATACAAAGAAAACAGGGGAACAAACTATTGCTTCCAAATGTTTCTATTCACCTTGCTCCCTGCCCCGCACCACCCCCGCCTCCAAGAAAGACTTTGGGGCGTATATCATGTTGGCTTAGAGTCAGCCCAAATACGGTCATTTTTTTCTTTCAGTGTAAATGCAAACAACCCCCCTGGATTACAGTGGAAACACAGCACGTAGCAGAACATTCATCTGTATAAACTCTGTTGTAAATGACATCTCTCCTCTCCCCACAGAGTCCAAGCCTGATCTCCACGAATTGCTCTAATTCAAAACATATCTTTTACATAAAATTAATGACAGGGTTGGAAATAGAAAAAGTAGAGTCTTTGGACAGGTCTGGTGCTGCAAGCCGCGGAGGATGATTAAATATAAAACGGGGGGGGGGGGGGAAGCAATTGCACTAGGTTATAAAAGAACAGATTGACATAGATTTTTTTGAAACTGGAAGTTGCAGGCAACATGCCTAGAATTTAGATGCCAATATTAAGGACTGAAGACTCGCCCAAGCATCTACAGCTCCCCTGGCAGGTCAAATCTCATTACAACAAACACCACAGCTATAAGAATCCCTGTGTAATGTAGAACAGGCCCAGATAACAACCCCTTAACTCACGCTGTATGTGTTACCAAACAGTATTCCACTTTCCGAACAGAAAGCACAAATGCACAAAAGAAACATCCCGAGTAATTACTCATTTGAACTCAGAAAAGGCCCCCGTCTTCTATCTGGTAGAAGAGAACACTTAAATTTTTCAGGGGAAAAAGAATTAATTTGCAAGCAGCCACAACATGGCATAGATGCAGACAGTACAGCCAAACCTTCGAAGGACCATGAAAGCAGGCGTGTGATCACGATGCCAACAGACGGTCCGCAGACTTGATACGGTAAGGTTCCAAAGTCGACCTCCACCCCCAGGACTGTGGAACGTTATTTGTTTTCATTTGACTTTTCTTTCTTCTTGAGTATTAAAGTTTATAAATTCTGAACTGAAAGTATGTGGGGTTCCAGCTACTACTGGAAGATGGTTAGATTTGGCAACATATGCGCACATTCCCAGGTCAACTACCAACTGGAGGAAAGTCCCATCCCTCTATGAGGCATAAGAGTTGTATGAACTCCAGAACTCCACAATACATTCCCAGCATTCCACACTGCATCCCCAGGACTGCCCACCTCCAATCTACAACCCTGGATCTTAAAACAAGGCCCCAACCAACACCTATATCTTATACATCCTACCCTAGAAAGGCTTTGGAGAGCACATGTTGGCTGGTATTGCATAGAAATGGCTTTAACATTTCTCTACATGACATTCTCATAAGCACCAGTGGCAAAGGCAAAACTCATCCTTTGCTTTGAAAGTGATGAAGTTTTGAATGTTTCTTAGCAATGAAAATGTGACAACATTGCTTTCAAGTAGCTTTGAAATGAACCACCATAGCTATGTACGGTTTAATACAATTAAGTAAAGAAAGGCAACACTAAATAATCATAAACATATATATATATATATATATATATATATCTTTTAAGAAGCATTGAGCATAAGCTGGCAAAAGAATATTATTGTTTCTTAACAATTTCAAAATCATCCAGTTGTAAATCTATACTGTACAACCAGAAACCTCCAGTTTTGGAGGGGTTATTTGTGGGTACAAAGCGATGGCCACGGACAAGCCACACAACGTTCCTGTACCCCAGGCCCTCCCCAGACCACATGAAGACCACTGCAGGCACCTCAGGGAACCACCTGGAGAGTTGTCCAATTTGGCATGCGCAAGTTTGTGCCCACCACATCTTTGGTGCTACACAAGAAAAGTCAACAGAGACTACTGCCAGCCTTCTGTTATCTTGACACACTGGCCTAAATTAACAATCTACACACATCTTCATCTCCACCTTGGTATGTCAGCCAGACGAGTTTTCTACCCAAAGCGCATTCCATTATTATCAATGTAAGTTGCTGCTAAGTCTCACAAGTCATTAATAAAATGTGGTGATTCCTCAAAAGGTTTATCTTCTAAAAGGTACTTAATAGAAAAGAATTAACTCTAAGCCACCATCTAAGTGATAAAGATTTATCAAAATAATTATCAAGTTGAAAGAAAATCCCCAGAGTGGTAAAAATATCCAAGATTCAAAAAAAATATCACTGAAAAGAAAAATCTGGTCACATAAAAAAAAGTATAGCCTGTGAATGAATGAATGAATGAATGAACGAACAAGCGAACAGACATCAAATGAATGATGATGGGCTGCCCACCATAAGTTTGTGCTTTTCTAAAACAAAAATAATAGCATGTGTACATATCAGGAGTGTGTGTGTGTGTGTGTGTGTGTGTGTGTGTGTGTAGAGACCAGAGTTCGATGCTGGGTGCCTTACTCTTTTGCTCATCACCTATTTTCTGAGATAAGTTCTCTCACTAAACCTGGAGCTCATGATTTGACTAAACCACAGTGATTCCCCATTTCCAATTCTTCATGCTGGGATAGCAGGGACATGCTGCCATACTGGGCCTTTTATGGGAGCAAAAGGGGCTTAACACACATCCTCTAGCTTGCCAGGCAAGTATTATATTGGCGGAGCCACCTCCCCAGCCCTACAAAAAGAACAACGTTTTCAAAATCACACACACTGCTATATTTAAGAGTGGTGTTGAAGGTTGCCATGGTCTATCTGGCCCTAACACTGCCTGAGCCTGCCATTTGTACATACTGCATTTGATGTGGCAGCCTACCTTCCGTGAGTTACAGTCGCTGTTAGCAAGGAAAATAACAATGGCTTCAGAGTATCCACGGGATAGTGTAAGAGCTTCAGTAGGGCACACTCAAGGTAGGCTGGAAGGGTTCTCAAAGGGACTGAAGGAGAAGAAAGCTGAAGACAGAAAACAAGGCCCTCAACAGAAGGCCAGTGGCTATTAGAGGCCGCTGGAACTCATGGGGAAATATGGCCGACGTTGTGTGCAGCAAATCCCTAAGGGTCCTTCAACTGGCACAGCCTTGAGCACTCACTTCTGCCCCACCCTCAGGCTTACACACCACTTTCTTCTATGTGTGTGTATTCATGTGTCTTTCCTCCCCTCACCACGGGCTCCCGCAGTAGAAGACGTAACCCAATTATCTCATAGCCCCAGACAAACTCATTCTATAAACATCACTACCGTGAATGCTTGCCCGGGGGGGGGGGGGGAGGGGTGTCACCCCGACAGGTACTGACATAGGCTGGACTGCAGCTTGAAGAGCAGTGTTCACGGAGCACTGCAGTGTGTACTGTGCTGCTCACAGGAGAGAGAGCCTCTGTCTGCAACGACCAGGGTCCACTTAGATGACAGTTCCCAGAGAAAGCATTGGAAGGGCTCTACTCAGGTGGTCATTTGCTATTGAGAAAATGACACCCTTCACCCTTGAGATTTGAGGCCTGGTGGCTTTTTGTGTCTTTTCAGCAGGGACAAACATCTCAATATGTTGCCTAGGCTGAGAATCCTCCTGCCTTGACTTCCCAAATGCTGGAATAGCAGGTGTGCACCACCACCACACCAGGCCTCGTATAAGGCCTTTTAAGAGACACCAGGCCTGTCGTGGCACCCTGTACAAACAGAGAACAAGAACTCCCTGGGTCACACCGAGGAGGGGACTGAGACGCCCCTGGGCTTGCAAAGCTCTCTTCTGCTCGCTGGCTGAGAAGCTGCCATCTGGAAGGCTGCACAGATGAGAGGCATTGCCACGATTCTGCTGGAATATTTCTGGTTGGCAGAGAACACAAGATGCCAGAACTTGAAGAAGAAGAAAAAAAAATCATGTAACTATGATTACCTTATTTCACCTTGTCCCTCAGCCAATCCGACTTCAGCCTGCTGTAGATATTTAACCATTAGCAAAACCTCGCACAGACTCTGCTGAATCATCATGAGGCCTGTGAATCCCCCACACTGCAACGCCGAGGTGGCTCTATTCTCCATAGCAAGCAAAGCACACCCCGTCCCAAGACCTTGATACTCAGAAAGAAACGAAACGGAGCCCCTCCCCGCAACCTCATCAGCATCCCGGCACGGCCCAAGCGTGCGACACACACATCGTGAGCCTATTCCACCCCGATCCTGCCCTCAGCAGGCACAGTCCACCTGTCGGGTTTGTCTCATTTTTTTCTGGCACCTCCTTCTGACTGTGCAGGCCTCGGGGGCGGGGGGGGGGGAACATTGCTGGGGTACCTGGCCCTGTTGCAGGGCCAGAGTGAAGGAATCCGCCACTTCTGTCTGGTCCAGCCCGCAGTGCGGAAGCCAGGCCCTGGAAGGGCTTTTTGCTGTTATTGAGACCTCAGGCTACAGAATCTGATAAAGATTATCTTCAGACCAGTGTCACAAAAAGCCCTTTTCCCCTGAAGGGACCCAGCAATTTGAAAGTGCCTTGCAAAGCCTACAGTGCTTCCATTCTTCAGAGCCTGCCCTGCGGCAGGCCAATGTCAGCAGGAGTCAAAGGGAGGAAAACTGAGTCTCCAGGGATGTCATGAGAGCAGAAACCAGGGCCTCAGGCCACCTTCCAGGTTTTCGTTCTTTCTGATTTATCAAGCTCACTGGGCACTGTCCAACCCGCCTTCTGTGTACACTTCTGGCTCCCACTGATCACATGACCCGCCCTCATCAATGGTCCCATGAACTACACAGTCCCTCCACTCACCACATGGCCTTCATGACCACAGGCTCTCCAACCATGTGGCCCAGTGAGTAACGAGCCCCTACTGATCACATGCCCACACACACACTAACGGTGTGTCCTCTCTGATCAGGTGATCCCGCTAATCACACACCCCAAGAGCAGATGGCTCCATTAATCATGTGGTCCCACTAATCACATAGCTCCCCTCACTAATGGCCGCCTAGAGACCAGATCCCTTTGAAATGAGAAAAATCTCCCCAAAATACAAGGGCGCAGCCTCCACCCCTTCTGACCAAGTCCGTCAGCCTTTGACTGGCAGAAGGGCCTCCCTTACCGCCCTCTGTTTATCTTCCATTTCTGTAACAGCCCAGGGCCCTTGCCATCACATTCCGAATCCCAGGTGCGTAGAGAATATCCTTCCCTCCTCAAGAGGGAAGAATGCCTCTGTATCTGCATACGGTGCCAGATTTCAGAACAAAATGTATCTTCAATCAGGAGCAAAATAAAGCCTCGTCACCTGCAAGCCGGTTCTCCATCTCTAGAAGCCTGAGAATGGGATCCTTTACTTCAATGGCTTCACGCTTTGGGACTTTAAAAAAGATCACCATACATACTGTCACCTCAAATTTGTCACTGTCAGAGTCAAAGGGGTGACTCTTAAGAATTTTGCAGGGATTACGGGTGTAAACCACAAGGTCACTGAAAACCAAATCTCCCGGAGCACTTATCTAAGGCCCTGTGTGGGTGTGGATACACTATCAATGGCTCTGTCTGCTTAAAACTGAACGCTTAGTTCCCAATTAATCACCAGAACGTGTAACAGTGATCTGATCCAGTTATGATAGATACTTGGAAAGAAAAGTCCTGGGAAGTATGACAGAATCCTTTAAGGATTTTAACCTAGCTGGAAGGCAGGGGAATTGCCGAAGTGAGAGGAAGAAGGGCGTAAGACCTCAAGGTAACTCTGGGGAAGGGAAATGAGTCACTTTTGAGACAAGGACAGAAGGACACAGGATCATAGGAGAAAATCAGGATGCAGGTAAGTTGCAGGGAGGAGGCTGGAGGCTGGACCAGGGTGATGTCAACATAGAAGGACTAATAGAGCCACGCCAAGTCTGGAAGTGAGTAAGGTTACCAAGATTCTGGGTCAGCTAGAAAAAATGGAGCCTGGGTGTAAGGGAGCAAAGAAGATTCCTTATATAATCCTAAATTGCCTGAGGGTGGCCTTGTAATCTTGTCCGTGCAGCATCAAAATTCCCTCGAGATTGTGGTAAAATGAAATGTAAACGCTAAAAATTACCCCGCCAGTTTTCCACATCCGTAAATCACCACACTGTTCAGCGATCCTAACCAGACACATCCACCTAAACAACTTGGTAGTTCTCGTGTGTGGGGTGGCCTGTTCAGAACACCACCCAGGAGCACTGTCAGGGATGAGGTTGCTAAGAGTTCTAAGTGATGCTGAGTGCTGACGTCAGCCTTCCTCCGTAGACGGAGCACCGGAATCCTGGGTGCTTCTCCAAATTGAAAATCTTAAAATCACATCTGGTCTCCACACATTTTCGTCATTTTGAGGAACAATTTTGTTTCTCAAGCAGAATTCACAATGAGCGAAGTCTAATAAATAAAGGAACCACACTGTTTTACAATGCTGGCACCACCCTGAACCAGTATCTCCAAAGTTACATGATGTTATATGAAGAAATACATCCTAAGTAGGTGAAGAAACAGCATCTAGACTCTCCTACATAGAACAGCAAGGGTTCCCAGACACTTATAAAATGATCAGGGCCGGTGACAGAGCCCATCAGGTAAAGATACTTGCTGCAGAAGCCTGATAACGTGACTTCACTCCCTGGGGCAGCATGGAAGGAATGATCAGGCTTTTAGAAGCTATACTCTCATCATCCTGCCTGAACACTTCACATGTAGGCGCTCACACAAACACACTCAACAATTTGTTAATTAAAACAAAATCATCATCACAGTAGAAACTAATGACAACCTTCATTTCAAATACTATCACATGACATGCACGAAAATGTACCTTTCTCCTTTGCTATTATAATAAATTCCACTCATTAAATGGATGGCTTAACCTGTACTGTTCGTAAATGTTTGCTGCAGAAATAAACCCACACATGGAAGGGGTTCCTTGGTAGTTGCTCTGTCCCAAAGACAGACTCTAGAAAACACATAGTGACTTTGCCCTGATCTTACCAGATATATCTCAGCTCTCAAATAGAGGGTTCCAGAAATCACCCAAAAATGATAAAAGGGGTCTGTGGCTGTGGGAGAAAAGATACTTTAGACACAAGAAAATGGTGGCAGATAAAATCCCTACAGATGAAGACAGAGAAGTTTGGGGGAGAATTAGGTGGGACTTATTAAAGGGTTAAAGGTGTTATAAGTCCCTAAGATGAGAGTGGTAGAGGAGATGAACAATATCCATCCTTTAGAAAGATCTCTGGGTTTGTTATAAATGGATAACAGGAGTTGGGACCATCTGCTCCTTAGAAACTGTTCCAACTGCGGGGTGGTGGTGACGTATGCCTTTGATCACAGCACATGGGAGGCAGAGGCAGGTGGATCTCTGTGAGTTGAAGCCAACCTGGTCTACAGAGTGAGTTCTAGGAGGGGATGGGAGAGGAGGGGGGGAGGGGGGGAGGGAGGGAGGGAGGGAGGGGGAGGAAAGGAAGGAAGAAAGAGGAAAGAAGGAAGGAAGGAAGGAAACAGTTTCACAGCCAAGCCTGTCAACCTTTCAGGGCAGGGAGCACAGAGTGGCTAGAGCAGAGGAAGGTAAGTGCAGTGGGCATTTTCCACCACACCAGCCCTCCTCCATCAGCTTTCCCTGCCACACCTGGGCATCGGTCTACTTTGCAGACAGGGATGCGGGGGGGGGAGAGTTGAGGGGGAGAAATAGTAATTCACATGTGACTAACACTTTACAGTTAACTAAGCACTTTCATGTTTTCTTAGTTACTCAGGCGTGCAAAACAATTTATGGAATGCCTTCTGGGAAGCAAGCCTTGCCAAAGCCTAGGAGGGAAGTCTCTCCTCTAGACTTCTCCCACAAGGACCCGAAAGATCTAAGTCAGTCACCTCTGGAGGGGCATCACAAGAAACTGTGACAGTGCCATCTACCACGGGACCCCTACGGGAGGCAGTGGGGTGCTGACGTATGGATTCATCTAGGCACCGTCGTTGAAAACTGTTGTGACAGTATACCTAGCCAGACTCAGTATCCTACTGAGCCCATCTCATCTGGAAGCCTGTAAAACTCACTTTAATAGCAGGCTTGTAAGTCAACCATTTAAAGGCAACTTTGATACATCCCTTAAAAAACAATCTGCCGTGACTCAAAGATCATCAGGTAGAAAATGGGGTTCAGGGAGAGAAAAGGGCAGGTTCCAAAACAACAAAGAAGGCTACCCAGAGCCAGCCACACTGAAGAGACCGCAGGGCCTCGAGTGGCACTTTTGACTGAGATAGTTCCTTATCCACACCCCATGTGCCAAACTGACCAAAAGAAAATTTACAACAAATTTAGAATTTTGTTTGTTTTTGTGATGTTACATACTGGACCCATGGCTAAGCATACATTCCACACTGACCCACACTCCTCAGTATTACATATGACGTGTGTGTGTGTGTGTGTGTGTGTGTGCGCGCGCGCACGTGCGAGGGAGAGAGAGAGAGAAACAGAGACAGAGAGAGAGAGACAGAGAGAGAGAAAGACAGAGAGAGACACACACAGAGAGAAAGAGAGACAGAGACAGAGAGACAGAGAGACAGAGAGAGAGAGAGACAGAGACAGAGACAGAGAGAGACAGAGAGACAAAGAGACAACACTTTCCCAGGAATCAGTTCTCTCCTTCCACCTTACAGGATCTAGGAATCAAACTCAAATTAGGTCTGCACACAAGTCTCTCTAATCTGCTGAGCCATCTTGCCAACCCCATAGGTATATTACTGATGACTTTAAATCTTCCTGGGAAAAGTGTTGTCAAGAGTCTGTGCTGAAAGACTCAACAGACTGGTGTGAATGGTAGAGGCCTGGGACACTCTGGAAGCCGCTCTTGATAGCAAAGGCAGTGAGGGGGGCGGAGAACATGGCTCCTGAGGTCAGTATTCTGCACACACAACCTCCTTCCTCTTTACAGTTTCATTTTGGTCTACACCGCAGTGCTTGGGAAGACATGCCAACAAAGGCAGAGATCAGCACAACATTATAAGGTTGGGGAACACAAAATAAGGTACAGGTCCTCAAGCTTCGTGCTCCAGGGCCAACTGGACAGGCCAGGTGACACCCGCCTAGGCTATGGATTGCTACACTCCAAAAACCAGAGAACAGAAAGCAGAAATGAGAATAGAAGACGTAAAAACATAGAAAAGTCCTGGTAAGGTGGGTTTTACCATAATAGGCGAAACAGAATGACCAGAGTCAGGTGAGAGAGAGAGAGAGAGAGAGAGAGAGAGAGAGAGGCAGAGATAGGCAGAGACAGAGATAGGCAGAGAGACAGAGAGAGAGACAAGAAAGAGACAGAGACGAAGAGAGATTTTCAAATTCAGACCCTCCAAATGCCAAGCCCCTACTGTCTTCCACTATCAAAACTGTCAAATACAAGCCCTATGTGTCTTGTAGAAAGGCAGAGGGAAATCAGGTGACAAACAGGACAGGTCCTCTAGGCTCTTAGGGAGGCATCTGACCCACTGACCTAGCTCCTCTGAGACAGGAGCCAAGAGACTGGGAGAAGTTAGTATGGGTTGCCTCTTACAGTAGGCAACTATGGTAGCTGGATGTGAGGGCGAGAACAGCCCTACTTTAAGCGTATCTTCAATCCTCTCCAAACACCTGAAAAAAAATAACTTCAGCCTTTTAGAATTTATGCTCAATGGCAATGAAAAGTGTGTTAACATTCAATTCTTCCTTTCCTTTAATTATTTGCAGTAAAATAACTATATGATAAAAACTATCTTTCGCCAGACATGGTTGCACGTGCCTATGTTCCCAGAACTTGGGAGGCAGAGGCAGGTGGAATGCTGTGTGTTTGAGGCCAGCTTCATCAACATCATGAGTTCTAGGACATCCAGGACTAGGTAGAGAGACTATGTATCTTTCTATTACCATATACATTTCAACTAGCTAATATCTCACATGCATAATTAAAAGAGAAATTACTTTTTTAAAAAAATCAGTATGCCCTCTTCACTTTGATAACAAATATACTGTGCCTAGGAGTTGAGGTAATTACAGACTACTACTCCACAAACACCATCATAAACATGTGAAAATTGATGCGTAGAGCTTTTTTTTTTAAGAATGAAATCATTAGCTAAAGATAAAAAGAACCACAGTCAACAAATGACAATTTTGTCCCTGAATGGTCACGCCCATTCTGATTCACACTGGCAAACAATGCTCCCGTGGCTTCGAGGGCACAGCTTCAGTAACCACTGTGTTTGATGTTCCCAGTGGGGACCGCCGAGAAGTACTCACAGTGGGCGTTGTCTTTCTGCAAAGTTCCCATGCCACAGTCATCTTGGAGGAGACTGGTAGGGAGCCCCACCAAAAGAAGCCCCTCACTCCTACCACCAAGATCCTCTTCAAAATGGAAGAGACAAGATGGAATTTACACCACCAGAAATGCCCAAAGACATTTGACTTTCCAAGGACCACCTGCTTTCTATGTCAACTAAAGCTTAGAGAGTGGCAGCTTAGGAGCCCTGCCTCCCCTCCCCTCCCCCGCCCCTCCCACCTCCAAATCACACAGCACAGCACCAGTGGAAATCATCTTATCTAGGGAAATCATCATATCATCTAGCCCCCAGATAATAGGGGTCCCCCTTCCATAGATACCTTACTAAAATCCATTTCCTGATCCATGATTATTTTTACCTTGTTCCTGACTTCCTAAATTCTAGCCTGACTCACTTTGGATCTCAATTAGCAGCCACAGCAAGTTAATAATTTTTCACATATCATTAAGTGAACAAAAAATGTCATTTCCATTTAGGGTCCAACTAGATGCCTGTAAGATTCATCCTGGAAACCATAGGACTAAGGTTCAACATCATATTTCTTACCTGGGCACCTCTTACCATCAAGCATCTAAAGTCTTCATTTTAAACCTGATTATTATATATTATTCTTTCCAACAGGATGGAGGAGGGGTTCCAATACAGATAGCAAGTGCATATAGAATTCACAAAGAAATGAACTCAAAATTGCTCTAACCAAGGACTGTCCTTGGCCCTGACCAGCTACATGACTGTTAATCACAAATTCTTCCCTAACTTGCCTGAGCCAGCGTGGAAAGTAAGCTCAGAGGCATTCTCCAACAGCATGGCTGAGTGCCTGCAAACAACTTATAAATACCAGACACAGACTTCGAGATCTTTCTGGCCCCGTTTCATCAGAGGCCAACTGCTGTCAAGACGGGCTGTTGCCACCCTGTGGTAGGAGCACCTCGATAGGACACTTCCATCCGTTCTTAAGGCCCAGGCATCTGGCCAACTCTGCATTTTTGCCTCAGTTGGGCTACAGCTTGTCCCTGAAGGGGCTGTCCACAGTCCTGGTGTCAGACTCCTCTTCCATGGCCAGTAATCAATCACACTTGGCCTCAGTTTCATTCTCAACTAACACAGGACACAACTCCTGAAGGTACTGTGGTCTGTCTCCTTTGCTTGCTAGAGGTACACTGGCACAGAGAGAAGTATCTAAGGTGACGTCCTTGGGGCTAAGAAACCTGACAAGCTTTCCCAACCTCCTCTGTGGAGGAGGCCCACGTGAGTACCTCCTGTGCAGGGCTTATGGAGCACATCTAACTGGATATAAAAGTTGTACACAAGATACCCAGTCAGGTCCAGATTTGACATTGCCCCATAGACAAGGCGATAAATTAACTGGTGTCTGCTTTTTGAACCCTGGAAGAAGACAAGCATTTCTGGGCCAGGCACTAAGAACTTAATCACACATACAGAACACAGGAGGCAACAGGAACATCATTCTGGCCTGGGTTCTCTTTTCTCTAAAGGTCAAAGACGGAAGCTGTACGTGCAGTGGGTAGGCATCATAGCTGAGGACCAATGTTTGGGATTCTGGTGCCCCACTGTTCACAGAGGCTGTTCTTTGTCTGGAGAAAGACATTACACCACGTCTGAAGGCTGAAGGCTGAAGTCTACTCCCTGTGAACACAATCAGAGCAATGGCCCAGGTAAAGCAAACTCTCACTAAAACTGCCAGGAACACTGTCCAAGAAATCACCCAAGACCTGTGTGGGCTTCCAAATACAGATGAGTATCCGTCTGCAGTTCCCAATCCCAGCCATTGCTTCCCATGAGCCTCGATATGCTCCTCACATCACAGGTTACAAAGGCAGCAAGCAGTAAGGCCCTCCCTGGAAGGAGGCTTTGACATCCGCATGACTTAACTCCATGAAGCCATTGGCAGAGTCAATGGTGGACAAGCACACCCCTCAGGGAGGTAACTAACCCCGGCTTTGGCTTCTCATGCCCCTCCCCAGCCCATTCTTTTTTCACCTTTAGAAACTTGTCTGTGTTTAGGGATGTGCCACAAAACAAGAAAGTGGACACCGTGAAGAGGCAGAAGATGGCCTCGGTCTACATAAAGGTTGAGCTACAAGAATCTCCTCTGTCAAGGAAGGAAGAGAAATCATCTGTGATAGCTCAGAAGGTGAAAAATCAATCCAAACTCTACTTGCAGATGCTCACAGCAGAGAGCAGGACAGCGATCTTTTACTATAACATCAATGTTTTTCCTGTAGATCTAGAATTTTACCTCTCAGACAACTAAAAATGCCAGAGCCCTTAAAGTTCGGCAGCTCATAGACACCACTTGTTTAAAAATATTTCTAAAACTATAAGCATATGAGCATAAATTCAATTAAGAGAATGTAATAATCTGGATGAGTTATGTGTTCATAGACTAAGTAATTTCATAAACATACCTATTTGTGTATAACAATTTTTTTGTAGTGGGGGCCAAATGGAAGCTTATTTTGTTCCTAAATGGAAAAAAAAAATTACCTCAAATTTAATTAAATTATTTCAATGGATAATTATTACTTGGTATATTTTAAGCAGTTTTTAGGCGTACTTATGTATATTTAATTGTAATTATAATACATATATAAATGGCCTCAAAAGGACCCCTTAGCTGGGAAGATAATTTAGTCGGTAAACTGCTTGCTACACAAGCATAGGAAACCTAAGTTTGATTCCCTCGAACCCACTCTCTTAAAAAAGCCAAGCACAGCGGTACACATTTGCAATCCAACACTAACAAGGCAGAAGACAGGCAATACCCAGCATGCCAGTGTAGCCTAATGGGTGAGTTCCAAGCCGGGGAGAGATCCAGTCTCAGAAACAAGATGGACAGCACCTGAGACATGACATCCACATCACACCCATGCATACCCATGCACACGAGCACCTGCACACACAGTGCACACACGCAGGGTCCCCACGTAAAGAGGAAAGCTCTGTGACAGCACGGGAGCACGCCGTCGCCACACACGGACACGGTGAGCAGTTGCAGTCAGACATGAGGGCATGTGGCATCTGTCCCCAGGCCAAACCTGGATCCACTAGCCAAGGAAGAGGATGGACTCCCAAGTTCCTTCCACGGGAGAAGGACAATGGAAAGCAAGCTTGAAAAGTGACAGATTCCATCCTTCACGGAACACATCCTGGACCTGACAGCACCCTTCTCAGGTGAAAGTGACCCAGAGCACAACGTGACAGTGGGGCGCTCTCTTGAAGTCCCTGTTCATGAGCGGTCCTCAGCATGCTGGTGCCTGCGATGATCCTAAAGATGTTGCCTGAGCCCAGGCTGTCTCTCACCCACTGCAACATTCTCGGCCTAGCCTGGGAGGGGGAGGGAACAATGGAAATAAAGGGAAGTCTGTTTTTTTTCACAGACTATGTTTTTAATTCTCTCTGGAGCTCATCAGTGCAAAACAAACAACAAAGATTCCACAGATATTTGCATGCCATCATAAAAACACAAAACAGGACATATGTGAGCTCGGAGATGCTTTATCACCCCCACATCTTCAAACACCCAATAGCTTTCTTGAATATTGGAGACAACAATCTCAAACAACGCCTATGCAATCTAGCTTGATCTACTCAAGATGCAGCGTATGTGCCAATTAATTGTGTTTCTGCAAACTTAAACAGCTGCATATGGAGTCCATATGAGGCAGAAGTTTCTTGGCCACTCATTCCAAAGCATGAGAGTAATACATTATAAATAACCTGAATAGTTACTTAACATAAGCAAGGTTGATGTTAATCAAAATGACTGAGCCAAAACTGTCAAGTCGAGCCAAATGGAGTGAAAGAACGAGGGCTTGGCAGCTCGGGTGATTCGGCAATCTGGCACCCTACCAACAGCACTGCCAAATGCCACCTTCACCCCAGATCAGTGAGTAAATGGTATGCAGACATCCTCGCCACTGGCCCCAGCTAAAACCTGACCAGTGAGCGAACCCACAGGGACTCCCACTCTCTGCACACTGTCCCTACAAGTAAGGCTGAGGGCATCTCAGACCTATAAAATGATGAGCTGCCAGCAAATAAAAAGCTCTGTCCCCTGTTTTATAACTTGAAGCCAGAGAATAAAAATCCACCCTTAAAAGAGAAGACTGGAAAGATGACTAGTAGGTAACAGAGACTAGATGATTTTTCACGTCCCTTTCCAACATGTAAGTCCTAAGGTTACATAATCAGGTCTGCAGACAGCCAATTAAAGCACGGTTCCTTCCAGTATTCTGCCCTAAATAGACCAACTAAAGAACAACGGATTAAATATTTGCACAGCCATTCCTCTTCAAAAGGATCCCAACCTTTTTTTTAAAGACTAAGAGGGGTTTACCTTCCCTTAAGAAGATTCCCTGCCTCCTCGATTCTGGAGTTAAAGTCAGAGAAAGAAGGGGGCAAGAGAGGGGAAATTCCATAGAAAGGAACTTCAAAATTAAAACTGTGTTTTGAAAGGTGCTCAGCAATAATGAAAGCTGTTAGTTATCCCCCAGCTGTGACGCCACAGTCTTGCAGTTCAGGGTGAGATTATTCTATATAGTATACATATATTTTCTAGTCCCATCTACAAATCAGGAACACAATAGTGTTCTTTCTGTGTGTGTTGCAAATATTGAAGCTGACCTCTAGACCTTATTTTGAACTCTGAAAGATTTTGTTTCATCAGGTCTGGTAGCTCAGGGGAAGGTCGACACAGAAAGATTGCCATGAGTTTGAGACCAGTCAGGTTAGCCTGTCCCAAACAAATAAACAACTGTCCCATATAGCTTGAAATTTTATAGTATGCTCAGATAAAGACATTTTCTTCTCTCAACATGGATAAAAATGTTTAGAGGTCAAATATCAGTAATTCCAATCATTACTGTACATATCACTGCAAAGAGAGTACGTATCTATATTTAAAACAATCCTAAGACTTAAATTGGTATTTAACAGCCGTCAATGATACATATCTGTATTTAAATGTAATCAAAATATAAGAGATATTTCCAGGTTGGTTTGGTGCCTTCCATTCTTTCTAAAATGTTGATTCTTCATCTTAATGAAAAATAAGTAAAACCCTATTTCAAACTTTTATACAGTTGTTTCAAACTCTCACCAGAGCATACAGAGAGCATGATTAAATTTTGCAGACTTAAGGAAAAATGAAAATGCCATATACAGTTAGATCACCCAGACAGCTCTTCAGTCAATTTATTTTCAAGACCAGCAGGCAAAGCAAAAGGAGCCGGAACCAAAGAAGTACTGTTCCCCTTAGGATTCCTGCTATGGCGGTCAGAATCTAGGACGGCTACAGAGCCGTCCCCCACGAGCTGTCTCAGGGGCAGGGGCTGCCCTCCCTTGGCTAAGCGGGGCACAACCAAGCAACAGAGAATCAGGAGATCCCAGCTACAATGTTCCGCACAGAAAGTCACAGTCAAGGGCTCAGAAAAAACAAAGAGATGAGAGCTATTGTTTTGCAAAGTTCCTTATCACTGGCAATTCCTTCTCTTAAAAAGTACAGTTTCTCAAATGCCTGCAGGAGGTTTATTGATTTTACTTTCTTTCCCTCTTTCTGGTTGACTGAAACCAGTGTTTATTCACAAGGTATTGCTCTGTATGCTGAAAACACTTATTCTAAATGTTGTCCTGAGGGGGAAGACACTAGTAAAGTCAAAACAGATGCTTAAAGGGTAGTGATGTAACAGTATCCACTTCAAAGTGAGGCTAAAGTCATAGCCTCACAGATGACTAGAGTGAAACTCTAAGATGGCTGGCTGGCGAGTAGGCTGGTTGGTTGGTTGATTGGTTGGTTGGCTGGCTGGCTGGCTGGCTGAGTGGCTAGCTGTGGGTCTGTCTGTCTGTCTGTCTGTCTGTCTGTCTGTCTGTCTGTCTGTCTGTCTGTGTTTGTGGCTGGCTGGCTGGCTGACTGGCTAGCTGTGGGTCTGGCTGGCTGGCTGGCTGGCTAGCTGTCCGTCTATCTGACTGACTGTTTGATTGGTTGGTTGATAGGTTGGATGGATGGTTGGTTGGTGGGTGGGTGGGATGAATGGATAGTTGGATGGATGGATGGATGGATGGATGGATGGATGGATGGATGGATGGATGGATGGATGGTGGGTGGGTGGGTTGGTTGGTTGGTTGGTTGACTGGGTGGGTTGGTGGGTGGGTGGATGGGTGGTTGGTTGGTTGGTTGGTTGGTTGTTTGGATAGATGGTTGGTTGGCTGTTTGGAGAGATGGTTGGTTGGTTGGTGGGTAGGTGGGTGGGTGGGTTGGCTGGCTGGATGGCTGGTGGGTTGTTTGGTTGGTTGGTTGGTTTTGTGCATTTGTTTGCTACTCTCAGCATTTGGATAGGAGTTTACAGTTCCAATTGAATCCAATGAAACTATTACTAGGATTATGAGCATTCTTACTTCAAAATTCTATCACTGTTTTTATATTGTTCTTACAATATAAAAGCACACAGTAAGTGTCCTGTTTTTTAAAAAGTGCATCAAATAACAAGACTTACTCCCAGGTTGAATCCAACAGTAAACAGAAGGTGGAACCTCCTAAGACAGACATCGGAAACATTTAAGGTTAACCTCCTGTGAGTCTGAGATAAATCCCCAAATTAGTTTGCCTTTGTGCCTCAACTCTAACTACTCAGAGACCATGGGGTTCACAAGTTTTCAGAAGTGGAGGAAACCTCTGCTCCCCGTGCCCAGCTCTCTAAAGAAACAGAGCACAGAAAGGACAAGCACATCAACACATTCCGGAGACAGAGCACCTCCGGAGACAGAGCACCTCCAGAAACTGTGACTTCCAACTCATACGCACATATGGCCTTACAAACTGCTTAAATGTGGGGTTTCCCAAAGTAAGAATCTTAGAGATATGGGGTTCCAGAGGAGACAACTTCAAACCATGGCTGTAAATAACCTTGATTGGGGAAGCTCTTCCATCTCCATTCTCTTAATTCTTTGCTCTAATAAAAGAGATACTCTTTATCTGATGCCAAAACGCCAAATACTCTTACACCCGTTAACCTCCACGATAACAAAGGAAACAAGTCTGTGGCTCGGCCTGCCAGTGGTTTCCAACAGCTACCTACAAGTAGGCCATATTTTTGTCGTTGTGTGCCTCTGAGTAGAGATGTTTTTAAATTTTCTCCTCTTACATAGTATATTTAATGAAGCACGACATTGATCTAAAAGAAAAGAGTAAGCTTGAAATGGACCTTGTGACTCAGAAATGTCATCATCAGACTGGAAGCATCAAGTGGGAGATGGCCCAAGGTACATGGCACATCACGGGTCCCTTCGACTACTGAACCAAAGTATGGGTTACAGGAGTCCCACACAACACGGAGGCACTTGAAAAACTCCATAAAGACACAAGTTTGTTGAAGGCCATGCTACTTTTACAATGACTGGCCCTTGGAGCTTGCACTTGGAATCATAGGGAGTAAGATTCCTAGAGATGTGAGGTTCCAGAGGACAAAGTACAGGGGTCTTCAGCACACCTTCTACATGGGAACCCAGTAGCAAGGTTCTTGAAGCCTCCAGCCTTGCATGCCATGGGATGCCTTTTCTTCCAGGGATAAGGGAGCCTAGCCAGAAGGAAGACTGTGGTGAGATGTGACAGCAGGTGCCTTCTATGCCAGGCGGCTATATTGAGATACAAGTACACAGCACATCCCATTTATGTACCAGAGAAGCCAGTCAGCCAGTCACTCATTCACACAGATGAGTGGCCTAGTCCTTCAGTGATTCAGGTGGTGCAACCAAAGCGTAGCTGGGCATCCGCTGAAAGAGCACACAAGGCGAACTCACAGCCATTGCTATTTCTGTCAGGGCTTTCATTTTTATGACTTGAAGAATGCAGTGTGTGTGTGTGTGTGTGTGTGTGTGTGTGTGTGTGTGTGTGTAATAAAACATGATACCGATGTGCAGTGTTTACATGACAATGAAAAGCTGTAACTATAGTCAGGCCACCTAGAGAGCTTTAGAATACCCACATTTAGCAGATGCTAATAAACTCCTTCCAATCCACATCCTACACCCTGATACTAGATATCAGGCTTAGTAACAGAACTGCATTTACGAACCCTGATGTCCTGGTACAAAAGTCTAATATGGGGCAGTATGGTTTTGCAAAGAAAATGAAGGTTCGCTCTAACCAGCTGTGAGGGTTCATCTCCACCGTCAAGTTGACAGGATCACCTAGAAAACACGAGAGCCAGCATTCCACTTTCTCCACATCTTGACCTATCAAAATGTGACGAGGTCTAGCCATATGGTTCCCCCAGTCATAAACACGTCATTCCTTCCCCAATGTGATGGACTATAGTCTTGAAATGTGAGTGAAAATAAATCTTTCTCCCTTTAACTGTCTCTCACCAGGTATTTGGTCACAGCAATGAGAAGGTAATGAATTCACTGGGTACTGGAAGTAAGAAATTAACAATAAATAAACAACAGCTATGAATTCATGGCCTGGTCTTCATGATAAGAATTTTATCCTATCCAGGACAGTATGAAGCGTACCGAGAACATTTAATGGGTCTATTTCTCTTCAGTTATTCTGAGAATACACTTGTGCAGACAGAACATTACAGAGAACAGAAAGCGTATGTTGCATGGAACCATTATCTTAAGGTCCTGAAGAAGGGATGAAAAGCCCAAAAGACATGATGAGGTTGAGAAAAACAGTAGTATCTGCTAATACAGATAGAACATTCCAGAAGTTTACACACGTCTTTCCTCTCATCCTCACGACTGAGAAAGATTCTGGGTTTTAATAGTCCCATTAAGAATATTAATTAACCAGTGATGGTACATTCCTTTAATCCCAGGACACAGTAGGCAGAGGCAGGCAGATCTCTGTGGGTTCTAGTCCAGTATGCTCTACATAGTAAGTTTCAGACTAGGCAGAGATACACAGTGAGACTGTGTCTCAAAATAGGGATGAAGAGGTGTATAAATCGCTGGGGATGTATCTTGATGGTAAGACGCTTGCTTGCTTGCTTGCTTAGCACTTGTGAAATACTGCATTCCAATGCATGTCCTAGCAATAAAAATAATATTAAAACTACTACTAAATGTGCCATTTTGCAAAAGAAGAAAAGACTTCATCAGTGACTAGATGATTTATATAAGGTCCCGAGGCTAGAATGGAGTAGAAGAAAAATTGCCACATTCTTGAAACCCAAACTCTTTAACAGCAGACTCCACATTGCCCAAACCAAGATGGTTTAGTTGTGGGTTACACTGTGTGAAGCTATGTCATGTAAACAGTTCTCCCAAGCTGGATGTGGTGGTACATGTCAGCAATCTCAGCTCTTGGGACGCTAAAGCAGAAGAGTCGTGAGTTCAAGGCCAGTCAGAACAGACCACCTCAAAAAACAAGTCCAAAAATTTCCCTAGAAAGTGAATGAGTTGCCTATGGTCCTCGTCAGTTCAAAGATATGGGTGAAGGAAGTTGTAGAGCGCCTTATTGGGGTGTCATGCCACCTGGCAGGAACTTGACATCGACCAATGTGAAGTTCCTCTCCCACCCTTTGAGCAAGAACTCCTGTGTTAGCCATAATCCCCTCCACCTAGGGTGGAGCGCTCAGACCAAGGTGAAGCCCATTGTTCTTCAAGGACCTGCAGTTTCCTGAAAAACACTAGCCACCTGTGGAGAAGCTTCCAGCCTTTGGGGGAAGGGTTTTCCCTGCTTATATATTTGGAGACCTCCATTAAACTTTGAGACCTTGAACAGCAATGTTGTCTTGGTCTCCATCTCTTTTAGCCGCCTTCCCATACATCCCCAGCTTCCCTTCCAGGTAACCCGCTCGATGTAACTGCGGGCAGTTGCAGAAGAGCAGACTTCAGGACTGACCCTCACCGTGAATGGGTAAAAGACCTACTGGAAGCAACAAAGTTTTAAGACTGCTTGGGAGAATTATTAACACTGGGAGAAACTTTTGTTAGAAACAAAACATTATTCTTTGAGAAATGCTTAGGGCAAGGGCTCCTCTTTTATTAGGACTACTTAATTGAGTACAAAGCATTAAAATAGCTGGCCTGAATATTTATTAGAGCAGCAGCTGTTCCTCCAGATTTTTAGAAATTTAAGCCTCGGTGCCAAGAGTAATTTAGAAAGAGCGTTGGGCAAGTAGATGAGCCTATGTCGTGCAATCTACATCTAGTCAGTAAACACTTGCTGGAAGCGGGCTGCATATCGCCAAGCCTGCGGTGAGGGGCAAACTGTCCTACCACGCACTTCAGAAACTACTCTGCTAGTAAGACTGGTGACTATACATGTTTAAATTACACCTTACAGTTCATAACTAGCAATCCTCTACACATATGCAGATAGTATCACCAGGACATGGTGGGGTTTTTTGGTTGGTTTTGGTTTTGGTTTTTTTTGCTTTTTTGTTTTTGTGTGTGTGTGTGTGTGTGTGTGTGTGTGTGTGTGTGTGTGTGTGTGTGTATGCCACTCTGGTTTTAAACTTATTTGTTTTCCTTTTGTTTTCTATTCCAGGAGATGGTCTAGCCCCAGTGAAATGTCTCAGATAATTCAAAATTTCAACTTTTTCAAAATATCTCCACTTTGGGTACCTGGCTATAATCAAAACATGTAATTTTTAAGGGGTTGGGGTGGAAGAGGGTCAAAGAAAAAGTACAGGGAAGGAGGAAGGGAGGGGGAGGCAGGGAGGCAGGGAGGGAACCTACTCTGTTCAGAATGCTTTGGATATTATACACTGAAACTTCTTTGCAAGGAAAACCAAGACATCCTATTTGCCTCCCCCGTTTGCTTCGCCGTCACCTGTCCTGGCGGCCATACTGATGAACTGGATCTGGAGAAGGAAATGTCCCTTCCATGCACGGCGGCCTCCCTCTGAAGAGAGTGCGCTCAGGGTCAGAGGGCTGGACAGCCCAGAACGCGGCTGCTGACAGGAAGAGCTGCTGAGGCTGAGAGGTTGGTGCTCCTGAGGGAGGACGGTGTGTGGCAATCAGCTCACCATCTGTGGTTACACAGGCGGACCCCACAGGCGGGTGCAGAGCTTTCCACCCGGCCTGCTCTAACTGGCTTCCTTCCCTCCACGGCCCTGCCTGTTGGCATACCCACTGTGGTACACGCTCTCTTTAAGGACATGCTCTCGTTTTGTTTTTAGGACCCACGGGTTTAAAAATAAACCGGCACTTTTGGATTAATAAGAAATTCCTTGCGGGATTAACTGGGCTACATTTTTTTTATCCCCGTAAGTGAATAATAGCAGCTTCCTGTACCGGTGCAATCAATCACCCTTTGCAAGTATTTGCACACCACCCATCTGTCTCCTTCAAAAACGGAAGGGAGGGTCAGGACACCCTGAAGAAAATAAACCACAGCCTGGGTATCCCAGTCATCTGTAAGACTTTTATTTTTTTTTAATACAACACTACTTCCACCAATTACACCCTGTCTGGACCTACTGAACCAGATGCCACCCCCATGAAAAGTTTGAGGTTTTTTAAGCTTGCTGGTGTCCAAAGGGGGGTGAAATTGCAAACTGTCATATCCCCCAGAAGCCTTGTCATTCATGGTGAACACCAAAAGAGAAAATCCCATCTGAGCACTACTGTTTAATTTATTTACACACTAACTCCCTGTCATCCAACCGTCTACTACCTGCCTACCATTTTGATTTTTGCCACCGAAGGGAATACAAGCCAGGACCCTGTGCATGCTGAGCAAGAATATCATGGGTGAGCTACAGCCTCAGCACGAGCATCAAGTTTTTAAAACATACCTTAGCCATTCAGGCTCCTCCTCCTCCTCCTCCTCCTCCTCCTCCCCGTTCTCTTCTAACTTAAGCAGGAACACTTTGCCATGATCTGTACCATATCAAGTATGACAGTCTTTGATGCAGCTTCTGTGCTACTGAGAGCAGGTGGAGCCTATACATGGGGGCTTCTCTGGAGGGAGTTGGGTCATTGGAGGCATAACCTTGAAAGGGGTCCTCGACCATGACCCCTCTCTGCCCTCTACCTATGACTCAACTACCATGGCAGGAGTAGCTTCTTCCTCTACACACTCTTGCCATGATGATGTACTATGCTTTGTTAGACCACAAGTAACAGGACCACAGAACCACAGAGCCCTGAAACCATGAGCCAGAGCCCTTTCATCCTCCTAAGTCAGTAGCTACCTCAAGTATTTCGCCAGGGTGATGGACGTTGACTAACGCCCACCCCCAAGAAAAACACCCGATGGAATTCCAAAATAATAAAAGTAACAGCCAAGCTCCTCTGGAGAGAGAGAGACACACACCTGCTCAGCCTCCCCCGTGTAGAGCACACCTACAGCTCTTAAGGAAGGACACTTATAGATGCTGCTAAGTTTGAAAAGCAATGGGCCAGCATAGTCATTTAAGCAGGAGATGTATGCAATACCAGGTCCGAACTGAAAACTGTAGTGTAAAGGTTAAGGCTTCAGAGACTAGTGTCCACCCTGGATGGACAGACTTAGCAGAAGTTTATTGAAAAGAAGACGGAAGGTTTAACTCGCTAGACATTCAACCTGAGCCAGCGACGTTCCCTGGCTGTTGGGATGCGAGTGCAGCTTAGCCTGGGTTAATAACTACTGTTTACACTGGGAGATTTGCCTCTTACCAAGTGCTTGCACATGTATAATCTCATTTAATACAGGATGACGACTCTGGAAATGCGTTGCCCAGCCTTTCGGATGAGTAACTAAACACCGCTCTCTAATGTGAGAGTAACTTCTTCCAGGCCAAATCAGCACAGTCTGGCTCAAGACGCAGCTCTGCGGAGAAGGGAGAGCTCAAGGGTAACAGCCCTCTAGAGGGACTGAACGATTCGTGGAAAACACGTTCCATTCTGGTCCCTACATTAAGGAAAGTACATGCAAATGAGACCTTGGGCAGAACATCAGGACCAAAGGCTGTGACCAGGCCAGAGCACAGCCTGTCCATGAGACACAAGGAGACCCTGGGATCCTCCAAGGATGAAAAATGGTTTTAGAAATGGTATCGTGGCTATTTTTAAATAAGGAAGGGCCACAGGAGAGGAATATAAGTGTCTGGATAGGACCAAGCCAGGCAGCCTTCTTCTAAAGGCACAGGCATCAGAAGGATGCTGCAGGAGCGAGGGATGTCCCGTAAGGATGAAGGGCTGTGGTCCAGGATGCCCATGCACTGGCTGGGAATAGCAAAGGGTTGAGGGTCAGGATCATGTGTTGGGAGAGACCGGAGAGAGGGCCAGAGGGCCAAATGTAAATCTGCAGTTGCTGGGGGTGGTGTCTGGGGGAAATCTCTTGGAAGTCCCAAAGATCTGGGATGAGGGAGGCTCCCAGGAGTCAATTTGGATGACCTTAGCCAAGAGAAACATAACAGTGGGGACACAGAACCTGAAGAGGCCACCTCCTATATCCAGACAGGACCCCTAGAGGAGGGATAAGAACGCCAACCCAACCCACAAATGTTGACCCAAAATTTGTCCTGTCTAAAAGAAATGCAGGGACAAAGATGGAGCAGAGACTGAGGGAATGGCCAGCCAATAACCGGCCCAACTTGAGGCTCGTCCCATGAGTAAACACCAATCACTATTCATGATACTCTGTTATGCTTGCAGACAGGAGCCTAGCACCTTGAGAGGTTCCAGCCAGCCAGCTGACTGAAACAGATACAGATATCCACAGCTAAACAAAGTCAGCGACTGGTGACTCTTGTGGAAGAGTTGAGGGGAAGGATTGAAGGCCCTGAAGGGGATAGGAACTCCACTCCTGGAAGGCCAACAGAGTCAACCAACTTGGATCCTTAGAAGCTCTCAGAGACTGAGCCACCAACCAAAGCGCATGCATGGTCTGGACCAAGGCCCCCAGTACATATGTAGCAGATGTGCAGCTCAGTCTCCATGAGCGTCCCCCAACAACTAGAGGGAGTAAGGGCTATCCCTAAAGCTGTTGCCTGTTTATGGAATCCACTCCCCAACAGGGTGCCCTTGTTAACCCTCAGTGGGAGAGGATGCACCTAACCAGGCAGAGACTTGATGTACCAGGGTCAGGAGGGGCTACCCAGGGGGTCCCACCCTTTCAGAGGAGAAAGGGAGGAGAGAAGGGGGGAAGGGACCTTGTGAAGGGGGGCTCTGGGGAGCAGCAATTGAGATATAATTAATAAATTGACTTTTTAAAAAAGAGCAAAGGGTTGGTTACTTTTCTTATCACTGTGACCAAATACCTTACAGAAGCAACTTTAAGAGAAGAGGGGTTAATTTGGGTTCACTGTTGAAACATACACAGATGGAAAAGAAGCCATAAAATGCTGCTGGCATGCATTAATTACTGATATGAAGTCAAGGAGAAATGGGCCATCGTAGAACTTCAAAGTGACTCGCCAAAAAACATAGCTTATAACTAAGTTGCCAACGGAGCAAAAGTAGCTACATGAGTAGCCAGGCTTGGCAGACAAAACATCTTAAAGCAACAACCACTACCACCTGATGAGATGCGGATGTGAGCAAAGCATCCCTCCTGGGCACTGCCGCCCCAGAACAGAACCTATGCCTGAAGAGCCCACAGGCAACCCACGCTGAAGCAGCCAGCGCTGCCATTCCTAACCAAGCTCCTGAGAGTGAAGGGCCGGACGAGACTTAATAGATAGGACCTGACATAATGCGTCATTCTGGCCTGAATTCCTTGGCTTTAAATGGTATTACTGAGATTGGGAGAATGAAGGAGACCCAAGGCCTGGGAGGTAGAGGGGAGTAACTTCCTAGCTTTGATGGTGGTACTGTGGCTATCAAGGAGAGAACCCTTCGAGACAAAATTCAGTTTGTGAAAGCCATCAGGCGGACAACTTTGTCCTTGACCATGATAAAACAAGCAAGTTGGAAAACTTAAAGATATATGAGTAACATGTCTGAAGTAGCAAACTTCATCACTTGTTTCCTCTAACCTTTCCTGTAGGTTTGAGATATGTGTTAAAATTCAAGTGAGAAGACAACACCAGGGGGCTGGAGAGATGGCTCTGTAGTTCAGAGCACTAGCACCCACACGGTGGCTCACAACCATCTGTAACTCTGATTACAGATCCGACATCCTCTTCCAGCTTCACAAGAACCAGAAATGCATGTGGTATATAAACATACGTGCAAGCAAAGCACCCATACACATTAGAAAAAAAATTTTTAATATCTTTAAAAGAGAAAAATCAACAGTAAATTAGGAGGCTGAAAATTTCAGAGAGGCATTGCACCTGGTTTGAAGACAGACGCAACTCTCTAACTAAAGGTTCCAAAGGCAGATTTCCCCTTAGATGCTGGCGGCCTGTTGTAGAAGAAAAGGCTTCCTTGGCTAGAAAAATCCCACAGGTTTTCTCAACATTCTGAAACTCATTCACTCAACAAGCAGTTATTAAATACCTATGTGTTCCAGACAACACATGACACAGGAGGCTTATGGAAACGACTGGGAGATGGTCCCCACGCAGGAAGCCCTTATCATCCCATACTGAACAATAAGTTAGAATCCTGACATTAGTCATCTTAAGGCAGTCAGTATTATGCATAGAAATAAACACATGATTCAAAAAATACCCACATTAAAACTCCTAATTGTCATTTATGAATTTTTCAACAGACTACATAATAATTTATTACCTTAGCATGCTCTTTAAGAACATTTCATCCTAAACTTTGTGTGTGTGTGTGTGTGTGTGTGTGTGTGTGCTTGTGGGTGGTGTTAATTGTGGCATATGCAAAAACTTTATCACTTTTCAATTATGAACAGATGTAAATGACTTACTTGATGTTTAATTTTAGAATAACAAGCATCTTCTAAAATAAGTTTCAGACTGAGAAACTGGGGCTCTAGCTACAGAATAGACTTAGCACTCCCAAAGCGAACCCTGCAAATTCTCCAACACCACAAGAGCCACTTTACATCTCTGAGCTCCATTTTCTTTTATTGGTCACAAAAATATCACCATATGTTTTTGTCAGATCCTTCTACAGGCTTTTAAAAAGGACATCATAATGGCAAAGCTGTGGTTTTTTTTTTAAACGCACACGGTTCCAGGCACAGCAGACTGTATCTAAAGCCTCAGCCACTCGTGAGAGACTGAGGAATCTCACATGAGCCAAAATTAGAGACCGCGCCGGGTTAAATAGCAAGACCCCAAGTAGAAATCAAAAAGAGCGCATTGCTTTCCCCTGTTGTATGGAAAGGCATGCCAATCTGAATGTTAGGACAGAGAGATCCAACTAAATGAGCTCCCAGTTGCAACTCTTATGCAGGGCGAAATGTTAACTGGTTTCCCAACTTTTGCCATTGGCTCCACTTGAATCTTCAAAAACATCGCCCATCGAGAACACCAGTCCCACAGTGAAACGCTGGAAGAGGCGAGAGCTAGTCTTGTCTTGACCCTCCCCACCCTGAGGTCTGCATACCTTCCCTACTTTAAACTTCCGCATTTAGCTTTCTTCCTACCCTCTCCCTGAAATCCAAAAGGCAATTTAGACTCCCATATGGTTGCCATTGGAGCTAACAGATGTCTAGCAAATTAAAACAAAAATTATGACTTATAAACGGCTGATGTACTATCATTCCAGAACATCTAGAAACTTATACTGAATCATAAGATAAGACATCCTACTTGATGCCCCACCCCGCCACTCAAGATTCCTTGACTCTCCCTCCTCTTGGAATGTAAGCCCTGTGGAAACAAACTTTATACAACATTCTGCCATCTACTCTGGATAAACCTCCACCTGCAACACAAAGCAGTATCTGAAAGCACACCCAAGAAACATTGGGCTTCAGTCAACAGCTGTTCTAGTCCCGGGACTAGAGCATAGAGAACAAAATATCAAGTGATCCCACCAACCAACTCAAAGCTTCTGCTGGCCAATCCGCCAACGTTTTCAAGAAACCATTTTCCAACAATGGTTGAAATCTGCATGTCTTAGTTAGGGTTACCATTGCTGTGATAAAACACAAACGACCAAAAGCAACTATGGGTGGAAGAGAAGAATTTATTTCTCTTGCAGTTCCATATAACAGTTCATCAAAAGCAATGAGGGCAGGAACTCAAGCAGGGCAGGAACCTGAAGGCAGGAGCTGACACAGGGACCATGGAGGAGTGCTGTTAACTGACTTGCTCACCATGGCTTGCTCAACTTCCTTCCTTATAGCACCCAGGACCACTAGACCAAGAATAGCACCACCCACAATGGGCTGGTCCCTTCCACATCAATCACTAATTAAGAAATGCCCTACAGCTGGACCTTATGGGGGTATTTCCTCAATCTCGATGCTCTCCTTTCAAATAACTGTAGCTTGTGTCAAGTGGACATAAAACTAGCCAGCCCACCGCCTAACCGTCTACAAAGTGACCCTAACACTTCCCTGCCCAAAGTTGGAGCCTTCAGTTGAGCAGACTCCACAAGGACGTTGGCTAATGTGCCAAATGGCAGTACAGTTAACGCCTAGAATCTGCTTCAAGTCTCAGAGAATCCGTGCGCCATGCTATAGCTGACCATCACACTGAGCCATCGGTAAGCGTCACCTGCCAATCACAGGTGAGCACGAGCCCAGGTTCCCCACCCAAAGGAGACATCAAAAAAACTCCAGCCACAGCTCACAGCAACAGCACAGAGGCCCCAGATTCGAAGTATCCCCACGACGAGTCAAATCACAGAATTGTGAACTATCATAATGAGATTTTGCTTTGAAATTCTAAAGTTTGGGGGTTTGTTACACAGCAATAAGCAATTAGGATGTTGACATTCACTTACTTTCTGAGAGACAGTTAAGTGTCAAGGTCCAGAACAAAACATCTACAAAGGGCCAGTGACAGGATAAGAGGAATTAACTCCCCAAGGGACTGACCTTAAAACAAACCCCCTCTTCCCTTCTCTCCTCCACCCCAAAGACAACTCAGAGTTTCTGAGACATGTCTTCCTCTGGTGACACCCTCAATAAAATCAATTCCTGCTGGCTTGAGTTCTTCCAATATAGAGCAAGAAAAACAAGGTTTTCCCCCACCACCCTGTGTGCTAACTAACAAGAAAGGAATCTGTGCAAGATGCTGACTTCCTTACTCACAATATCGGCACTGTTATATAAAAGAATTAGGATCTTACACATGAAGCTGTGATTCTAATAATAAAAATATAGCTAATGACTCAGATCTTCACACTTGAGATTCACTGGAGAGATGGGGAAATATGCATGCCATACGGGTAACTCAACGAGAGAGGAAAATTCAGTGAAAGCTTTTATTTTTTTTTTAAGTGAAAAAAGAAAAACCATCGAGGAAGAAATGAAAAACGAATTAGTCTGTGAGCATGTCTAGTAAAGGACCATCCAAATCCAGGGCAAGTCTCCATCCGTACAGGCCTTTTCCATTACAGACGACTGCTCATCCCCGAGACTTGATCTTGCCCGGCGTATCAGAGCTGGACAAAGTCTTTGTTAGAGACAGAGAGAACCTCACAATTCAACCAAATTCTTCATTCGCATAGCTAAGTAACTAGGGCCCAGTGCAGTTAACTGACTAACACAGTCGGAGTGCTGATTAGCAAGAGATCCGGGGCTGTCACAGCCCCCCCTTTTATTTTACAAGAACTGTTACGTTCAAACGTCTTCAATGAATTTCGAATTTAGTCTACACGCCAGTGTGAAGATGGAAGATCATCGGGAGCCTGTGGTCTCTGTTACCAATTCCTCCGACAGCACCGCACACCTGAAGTGCAACTCCGCTCTCTCCGGCAGTCACGGGCAGGTTGGTGGCCGAAGACAGACATGTGCACTGCTTTTTTGGCAGCTGCTGCCAGATCTCCGGTCACTAATATTTTGGTGTGGATTGCCTTTAATTATAACATGGGCATTTTCCTACTGATTTCTGCTAGAGCCCACTGACCCTGATAAAATGGGACATTTAAATATGAGGTCATTTGGACACAGGTGCAGTATAGAAAAGGTACTAGAGGTGGCCCTCAGCACCGGAAGGACAGGGAGAGAGAGTAAAGGACTCTCCGAAGTAGGCACCTACTTAGTAAGGCTGCCCTTCAGTTTCATGGTCTCAGCCTGTTCTCTGACTTGCCACAAAGCTACCTACTGCCCGCCCACAGTAGGAATACTTCAAAATCAGACAAGATGTGGGCCCTATTCTGGAACTCTCCATGCAAGCAATCTGCAATTTTGTTAAAGCTCTCCACAGTTCAGGGGGTTTGCTGCAGCCTAATCCAGACACTGGGCTAAATTTGCCTTTGTGCTCGCTACAAAATTACACCAAAGTGCCAGGGAAACGGTCCCCAATCCTTTTTATTTCCTTTTCACTCCCCGCTATGAAACTGCAGAGAAAACCCGTGGGTGCTTTTTGTTGCCTGGTAGCTGAAATGGGCAACTTTTGGAAGTGTTGGAGCAGAATATAGAGGCCCGGGCACACCACCCCTGCAGCCCCATGTGACGGCCCTTGCCTCTCGTAGTTCAACGCAATCAGAATACCTCAATGGGAAACATGCCTACCCACCACTTTTAAACATTTCCAGAAAGGGTCCAGGAGAGAAGCAAAAAAAGGAAAAAAGAAAGAAAGAAACACATTTCCTCTTGTTCTGTTTGCAGCAGGGGAGCAGGGGTGGGGAGTTGCTCCCAGGAACCATATATTATCACTGACAGAAAAAAACAAAACTGCCTGTGAATGGCTGTATATGGTATTTATTCCCACACTCCCTCATCAATCTGGTCCAGTCCTGAGGACAGATGACATGCTGACACAAAGTCCATTTCCTTTCCTTTCACAAAACACACACACACAGCCATTCTGAAAGAAAATAAAATAAGCTGGTGAGTTGGGGGGTGGGTAGGGAGAACATCAGTATATCTATAACTATTTTCACAGATGTGTATGTCTACAGTGAACAGTCACAATTAAGGGGAATCCAAATTAAAACGTCCTGGATTCAGACCACTGGATCATTGTTTACCTCGCAGAAACTTGGAGCTATCCCCAAGGACCGCCACCATCTTTACCTCCCATGGAGAGAGGGGTGCCAGGGAGGAAGACGACCGGATGGGAAGAGGTGGGATGAAAAATAACATGGTCCGCCAACCAATGCCAACCAACCAACCAACGAGTCATTTCCCCTCTTGCCCTGGAGAACTCTTTGTCTGGTTGCTGAACACGTTTGTAAGGTCTCCGAAAAGAATCAAAACAAATGAGTAGGGTCCCAGCCTGGTTACAATAGGCTCCCCGCACAAGGCAGTGCCAAGCAAAGCAAGGCTTGGAGCCGGTGTGCAAGCAGCGGCTCACCTGCTTAGCCAGTAAAACAGGTCTTACACACCTCCTCTCCTTTGCATGTCTCCGAGGGTTCCTAAAACCCGGCCCGCTGTGTGTCACCCCTTTAAAAAGGGAAGACGGGAGGCACGCGCACACCGAAACATATGTTGACTGATGACTAGTTATTCCACAAGGATACACAGAGAAATAAATCCCTCCACCCCGCACGCCCACTTGGCCAGTCCATTATGCAAAAGGAGCGCTTTACTGCCGGAGAGGAGCATGCAGGACGCGTTATTTACGTGCACATTACTGAGCCACACACCCAGCATCTGCATCCTACACAAAGCCCGAGATGGTGCAAGGAGATACACGCTGAGCACGGCGCAGACCAGCCGCGGCAACACCGAGCCAAGCCCTCGGCCAATCAGATCGGCGCTGGAAGGTGGATCTCGGGGTCGGCTCTGCCCGATTAGCCTGCCCCATTATGACACCACGCTCTGCCCAACATCCAGATCCCACGGGAAGCAAATCTAATCCGTGTGCTCGCTCGTTTCTCAAACTGCCGAGCCGTCCTCCCATCCGTACCCAAGCTATTCGCCGCCCCCCGCCCCCGGCCCCCTAAAAAAAAAAAAAAGAAAGAAAGAAAGAAAAAGAAAAGAAAGAAAAAAGCCACCCAGAGGCCTGACTGCCCCCTGCCCGGTTCGGTTCCTCTTTTCACCTCCTCTGGGTCCTGGAAAGGATGAAGTGTTTCTCTCCCCCGCACTCGAGCCGGGAAGGCGGAAGGTAGACACCTCTCGCCGCGACTAGGGCAAGAGCCCCGGGGGCGGCGAAAAGTAAAGGCAGCGACCACGGCGGGGGACTGTCGCCCACCCATCCGCCACAGCACTTGGAAGCCCAGGAGCGCTCCAACTTACCCAAAATATGACATTGAAGCCAAAAATGAAGTATTTGATGCAACAACTGACTTCAGGACCCTTGTAGTGCTTCCCGGACATCCTCTGGGTTCATGAAGACACTTGCCCCGCCAGCCTGAGTTTGGAGCCCCGGAGCACCGCGGCTCGGAGCAGCCCGGCGAGCAGTGGGGCACGCGGGGTTCAGCCGCGCGGACCAAGCGGCTCCGGCACCTCCAGCCGCGGGCCTCCGAGGCCGCCGGGGCGCAGTGGCCGCAGCCTCCGGGAAGCCTCGTCGAACCGGCACGGAGCACAAAGCAGGAGCTCCGCGTCCGTGCGCCAGGCGGCGGGTCCGGCGCTCGGTCCCCGGGCTTCAGGCAGAGGCGGCCGCGCAGATGCCGGCGGAGACGCTGCCCGCCGCCCGCTCGCTCGCCCGCTCGCCCGCTCGCCCGCGCGCCTCCCACCGCTCGCTCCGCCCGCCGCTCGCTCCGCCCGCCCCGGCCCGCAGCTCCGCCCGGCGCCTGGGTTGGCGAGGCGCGCGCGCGCTCGACTCGTGCCCGGGAGCTCCCGAGAGGCGACTGCACGACGCAACCGCGCCACCTCTGTCGCGGTCCGCGTGTCCCTCTGTTTCTTCGCCTCCTTGCTCCCCGCCCCTTCTTCCCGAGCCCCTTGCCGCCGGGAGAGACGAGGGAGCACCCCGCAGCTCGCTGATCTAAAGCAGCCAGGGCAGAGGGATGGACCCCGGTGGTTGAGCTGCGGGTCCTTCTCTCGGCCAGCAGCAGCTCTGGAGGGACCCTGAAAAAGAGTGGCTTAGGGGCGCGAGGGCTGGTTGAGCGCCCTCCTCCCAACACACGCGCGCGCGCACACACACACACACACACACACACACACACACACATCCCGAACGTGGTCCCCTTGCTATCTAACCACACCGACCTCCTCTTCTACCTCTATGAGGAAGACAGACGCCTTGCCACCCAACAACAGAGCAGAGTGTGTTGCGGATGGGTTTTGTAGAGGTGTTCAAGAGAGATCTAGGCCCTTAAAGAGGAGAGAATGGGGGAGTGAGTATCTCAAAGGATACTCTGAATCCCTCTATGACTAATCCACTCTTCCCAACGGCCAAAGAAACGAATCTCATCCTGCAAATGGAAGCGAGTAAGGGGAGCTGGCCCAGAGGAGTCCTGACCCAGGTCCACTTCCACAGCACGAACTTCTTCCTACCTTTGATGGAACATCATCTAAGGAAATACCTGCTTCCTATCTGAGGAAAGGATCCGGGAGTTACATACAGGACTGTCTTCCTCTGGGAAATCCCATTGGGTTTATAGATGCAGGGCACTCCTGACCTCTGGGAAAGAATCGAACTGGAGGGTGGAAACTTTGAAAAGCTTTTACTTTTTACCTGTAGTAAACTCTTTCTAGATGGGCCTGGCTTTCAGGGGGGTTGAGGCTATGTTACAAAGTTGTGAATCAGGGTACCCAAAAGGCAGGAGGGCCAGGAACACTTCTCACTCCATACCATGTCGCTAGCAAGCAGCGGATGAAATCGCCCTAGCTCCCTTCACCCCCAGCCCAAGCAGAGGTACCCATCCAGCAACGATTTCCTTATTAACAGGAGAGAACTGACAAGCTTTCGCTAAGCCTACACATGCTGTCATAGTGCTTTCTGTTTATAAATAGATCCGCAGAACACAGGAAAAGTCAGAGGCGAAGTCTCTCTTACACTATGTGGCACCTTTCACAAAAGGACTAGAATTAAATCCAATTGATGGCTTAGCCTTATCCTTAAGTGATACCCCAAGTACCCTTTCCCTCACACAGACACGGTTTCTCCCTCACCACGACTCCCCACCAACTAATTTGCTGCAATTGAAGAACCTTCTCTGACACATAATTATCACTCAAAGTCCAGAGATCATCTCTGGTCCACCTTTGGTGCTGCATACCCATAGCTTAGATGAATGTCTAATAGCATGTATCTCTCATTAGAGCATTATACCATGTATTTTCTCTGTCCTAAAAAACCTTCTGGGCTCTGCCTAGACATTCCTCATTCCCCTCTCACCCCCCCCAAGCCACTCATGTTCTATTTTTCCATGGTTTTGCCTTTGGGGGGGATGTCACATAACAGAAATGCCATAGTATGATGTTTTCCTCCTCCTTCACCATGAATCTAAAACATCTCTCAATATAAAACCTTAAGCATCAATCGACCATGGTGCTGTGTGTCTGTATTGCCAGCACTAGAGAAATGGGGGTGGGAGTGTCAGGGGTTCAAAGCCATCCTTGGCTACATATTAAATTCTGGACCACAGTGGGATACCTGAGAGCCTATCTCAAAGAGAAAGAGAGAGAGAGAGAGATATCAATGGAGAAAGTACAATTCAGATCATTCATTGGCAATTTGGAGAACAGCTAAAAAGCAAAAGACAAACAAAAACCACTAGTTGAATAGTCATGCATTGCTTCATATATCCAGCGTTACGTCTGTGAAGATTAATGTGTTAAACATACTTTTAAGCAATGCAGAAAGTAGAATATTTGTTAAACTTCTTGATAGAAATATTCCTGGATGCTGGGCAGTGGTGGTGCACACCTTTGATCCCAGGACTCAGAAGTCTGAGTCAGGGGGAATCTCTTGAGTTTGAGGTTAGCCATGGCTACACAAAGAAACCCTGTCTCAAAACAATAAACACATAACAAAACACATAAAAAGACCTCTAAATTAACATATTCGGGGTAATTTAACTTTCTGCTAATCAGACGAACACTAGCTTACCCATAGCATTGCAATGCACAAGGTCTATGCACTTACAATGTATGAGAGATACGGTCCATTTTGGCTCTATGTCTGAGGTCAAACTATCACATTTTGACTCAGCAGTCCCGTGTCTGGGAATGTAGCCAAAGAAATACTCTGTGATATGGGAAAGGCTATATTCTGTAAGTTATATGTGGTAGCATTATTTATATTGAACACTTGACCACAAGTTGATAGATCAAGTGGTTGAGGCTGTACCCAACTCTTTATGGTCACCTGACTAGAGCCATCTTCCCCACATCTGTGCCTTTGTTCATGATCTGGTCTCTGGCTAGAGTCCTTTGCTTGCCTTTTGTCTACGACTTGCCCTACTGACCCTTCGACACCTTTGTGTACCTTCTTGGAGGCTTCCTCTTATACTGGCACTCAGCAACAACTTGTAATTACTTGTTTACCTAGCTGCTTCTCCACTCCTTTAAGGGTGCGGTTTATCTCCTCTTATCTAAGAATCACCTGGGCTCTGCAGGTAGCTGGTAAATATTTATTAAAAGATTGAATGAATCATTTGCTCGTGTTTAAAGCCATTAAGGAGGATGATTATAAAGAGTGTGACGGAAGTATTGGCAAATTTTAAAGTTTAAAGGCATAGTATATGGAGTTACCTTTAAGCAATATAGTTAAACGACAAAATCTAAGGTGCATAGCAACATATGAATAGCAACTCTGTTGGCAAAAGTGGACGTGCACATATTTTCTTGGTGAGCAAGAGGTCCATCCTTGTTTGCTTTCTATTGCTGTGATAAAACTCCGTGACCAAAAAACAACTGTGGGAGGAAAGGGTTTATTTAGCCTGTAGGTTACAGCCCATCACTGAGGGAAGCCAAGGTAGGAACCTGGAGTCAGAACCTGAAGCAGAGGCCACAGAGGAATGCTCCCGACTGGCTTGTTCCCCAGGGTCTGCCTAGTCACTTGTCTTACACACCTGAGGACCACCTGCCCAGGCATGGTACCACTGTGGCTATCTGGACCCTCCCACATCAATCATTAATCAGGAAAATGTCCCACAGACTTGCCTACAGGCCAGTCTAATACAGGCAATCCTCAGCTGAGATTCCCTCTTCCCAAGTTGACAAAAACCAACCAACACACCATCCATGGTAGAAAATAAAAGAAAGTGTAATAGTAGACGTAGACTAGGAGACTCAAAAAACACCAGTGAGAGCGAGACCTGCTTTATCTGTACGTATGTATTTGCTTTCTAAATCTTGTCACAAAAGTGATGATTTGTTTATCATATTCTTGCACCATGTGTAAGATATTCTCTACAGGATGGATTGCAAGCCTATAAAAGACGTTAAGAGTCATTTCTGGAGAAATAATAGTGGTTGGGTGCGGGATGTCGGTCTGCCTGGTGACTGTGAGGAGCTATTCTACCCTCAGGAGTTCTTAGAGTGAGGCTGTTTGCCTCTGAGCAGGTCATCCACTCAGACTAAGGCCACCACTGCCTCTGAGCAGAAACTCTCACCAGAATGAGTGAACCATAACAAGCCTAGCCGCGGTGGCCGGAAGGAACCCCAACATGGGTTCAGAGAATCCCACACCTTAATGAGCATCCGGTCTGAAACCGAGTGACTCATGACATCTTACACTAAGAGCTAGTCACAAGAAGAGACAAACTTACAATTTGCAATATCCTCAGGAAAATAATGAGGTGTCTGCCTAGTCATCCAGATATATGGCCCATTCCACAAGACTAGCCACTTCCCTTTTGACTACTCTAAAAGTGGGCACATCCTCTCCCTCCCAAGCACATCCCATCTCTAGGAGCCTCCAGACACAGTGATGCCAACCAAGACTGTGGAATTGTAGGATATATATATATATTCAAAAAATTGGACGTCAGAAACTCGAAATATATTGTTTTTTATAATTAGAAAGCAAATTATAACTAAAGACATACATAAATAAGCAATCATATTTCATACATCTCCATTACAGTTCAATAGTCTGGCTTACTTTGAGGCGAAAAGAGACCTGTGAGGATTTTGCTACAACCATCTCATTTATAATTCTGAGATTGAAAAAAATGGTTAATAAGTTTAATTACTAAAGAGCTAATGGGTTTTTTAAATGGCAGTACAAACAGGTAAAGCATGTTCTAACAGTTGCGTTGATGAAGAGCGAGATACGGCAATGCTGCGTCTGCTGCAGACGCTGCATTTAGCAGTCTGCCCTCCTGTCTCCATCTTGTTTCAGTCTTCCTGCCTTACCTTCTGACCTCCCTCCACTCTGACTCCTTCCCTGAGGCCTTCGTATTTTCCTAAGCTCTGAATTTTCCATTATCTACTTTGTAGCCCATGCTGCATTTGTAGCCCATAGCCTGCCATGGCCTTCTTTTGCCCAGAACTCGTGTTTGCCTGTGCAGAGACCTCCATTTCTTTTCTCTCCGCCAAGTATGCTAAAGAGAGTTTTTTTGGGAATCTTCCTGTATTTAAGAAATGACATCCCGTTGCCCTTGAACTTCACTATGCTGCATATGACACCTGGTCCCTGGTAATCAAAACCACACTAAGGACAACAGAGAGAAAAACAAAGGAATCTAGACTGTCACACTACAGTGTATGGCTGACCTACCTAGTCCCGAAGAACACTCTGCCCAGGTCACCGCTTTTTAGTTGTAACACTTGGAGAGAAGGCACCATTTCTACACGTATGAAAGAAAGCCCCTTGTCTTGACCATTTCCTTCTTGAAGTTCTGTCAACTTGACCCAGAATGGGAACAAGTTCAGTTGAGGAATCATCTCTGTCAAACTGGCCGATGGGAGTATTTGGGGGGCACTTTCTTTACAAACGATCAGTGTAGGAGACCTAGCCAACTGCCGGTGGTGTAAACCCTAGGCAGGTGGTTCTGGGTTCTTTAAAAAAGCCAGCGGAGCAAACCATGGGGAGCAAGCCAGTGAGCGTTCCTCCATGGTCTCTGCTTCAGTTCCTGGCCCCAGGATCTGGCCTTGAGCTCCTGCTCTGTCTTCCTTAGATAATATACTCTGTATGACCTTGGAATTATAAAATGAGATAGTCCCTTACATTTTGTTTTCTCCCTTAAGTTAGTTTTTTGGTCAGTGCATTGTCAAAGCAACAGAGAAACCCAACTGGGTCAGTTTCTTATCCACCTTCTAGATTCATCTTCTAGAATCACCACCAAAGTCCTCCCACATTTCTCTCACAACACGGTCTCCATGCTTTCGTCTTTCTCACCCCAGTTTCTGTCTCTGTTCAACATACACAGGGAACCTCTCAGGGGACCTAACAGCTCACACCCATTCCTTTCAGACTTTCAGAACCCAAGGACTGTACGTGGACCCCGCCCTCACAGCAACCAGTCAGAATGAATGAAAACTAGGTCAACCCCAGGCTCTTCTCTCTCAGCTGGGATTCAAAAGCGAGGGTATCCCTGACGGCGCTTCAGGTGGAAACAATGTTTCCAGGCTTTGGTACCAGGGAACCAGAACCTCCCCAGCAGAAAGAAGGGAGCTAACTGAGGAGAAAGCAAGGTACCTCCCACAGTGTGGGCAGCCACAAGGCTCACGTGTTTTGCTCTCTGGAAGAGTGCTGTCTCCCAGACATTACAACAGGGCTCCAGGCCTGAGATTTACAAACTCTTCCCATCTCACCCTGGCTTTAGAGACTTTGAAGGGAGTATCTCAAATTTGCTAAGCAAAGAACTGTGATCAAAACCATGGTCACCCCACCTGAAACACAATAAAATTTAACACCACTTCGGCTATGTTCGTGAATGTTGTACTTCTTTTCCATTGCAAAGTAAGCAAGATCTCACTTCCCCAAGAGCTATTCCACCACTGCAGTCCTCTGGTTCCATGTCCCATCCATACCCATGAAATAGGATGAGTTTTCAGAATCCCAAGAAGATAAAAAGAGGGGAACGTGATTAAACAATCCTATATAGGGCATAATTGTTACACTTTAAAATCATTATGACTTGGGCTGGTGAGTTGGTTCCACAGGAGGGGTACCTGAAAAAAAAAAAGCCTGACTACCTGAATTCAGTCCCCAGGACCCACATGATGTAAGGAAAACAGCCACACCCACAGTCATCCTCTGGCCTTTGCTCTGGAGCCGTGACATAGATGTGTATGTCATGGGCACGCATAAAAATAAAATGAAAAAAAATTACAATTTGGTAATGAATTCAAAATATGACAGAGGAGATAGATAGATAGAGAGATAGATAGATAGATATAATTATATATAGATATAGATATACATATAGACATAGATATAGATATAGATAGATGTCATTCCATTTTCTTTTAGTAATAGTCCCTCAATTTCTTCTGGCTTTAGAAACAGCTGGAAGCCAGGCCCCACCCTCTCCATTAGAGGATTGGGGCACAAGTTGCCACAAGCTCCCTTCCTAACACTTAGCAGGGCAAGGGACCGACCAGGCACACCTGGACCTCTTCCTTGGCATCTGTAGACAAGTCTGAGGCTGCCCTCTGCCTCCCTCAGCACCGTTCTGGTTCCCTGCCCGGCAGCTGCTTCCATAAGCTAACCTGACTCTTTCCAGTGGACTGACCTCTTTTCTGACTGATTTAGTTAAAGGCTCTGTCTGCATCTTAGTCCCAAACATTCTAATCGATACAGCATGATCTGTAAAAGCTTCACCTTACAGAGAAAAATAGTATAACCTCGTTATCTAATATTTAGAAGACACCTTTAAAGGATCCTTCATGGAAATTGTACAAAGAAAACTATTATGTATGTCTTTGGCATATTTTTCCCCATTAGTAGATAATATGCTTGATCTTGTTGTGCAGAGAAAAGTCTTGTTCATTAAATCTTCCATTTGTCAGTGCCCAAAACGGAGCAGAGAAACCCTTCATCAGATTGGGAGCAACTTGCAGTTTCTTTATGAGACTATGATTTTCAATCTAGAACCTGCCCTCATTGCCCAGTACATCCTGGAGTGAGTGTCTTCTTTCTCAGTCCACTTCATTCATTAAAGGCAAACTGTTTGCATACGCCCATTATTTCCAACCTCATTCCTACTTCCAAATAGCTTTGAAATGCCATTCCCCAGCACAAACTCCTGCTTCCTGCCCATCACCAACACTTTCCCAGGTTAAAGAGAGCCCAACTCTTTCAGTAGCCTGTTCCATTTAACTCTGGGCACGCTAATTGTATCCAGCAATTTCCTCTATTAACATTGATTTTTCTTTACCTCTAAAACCTTTGTTTCTGGGGCTGCAGATATAGCTCAGTGATTAAAAGCACTTGCTGCTCTTGCAAAGGACCCAAGTTCAGTTCGTAGCCCCTCCCCTACATGACAGCTAACAAGGGTCTATAACTCCAGTTCCAGATTTGATGCCCTCATCTGGCCTCTCTGGGTACTATATACACGTGGTGCACTTCCATGCAAACAGAACACCCACATAAAATAAGAATAAACAAAATCCTGGTTTACTTTTTCAAAACAAAACTCTGCTTCTGAGACACATCACTTTCCAATATGACCTTACTTAGTGTCAAGAATCAGGACTGGGTATCAGAAAATACATCGGGAATTTGTTCAGGTTTTATTATTCACAATTAATTCACTCAACAGCAAATATTTACTGAGCATATACTTGTGTCCAGCCTGGTCTAGAGATGCATGGCTGTAATCCCAGAACTCATAGGTGGAGGCAGGGGGTTGTGAATTAAAATCCAGCCTGAGCTATATAGTCAGATCCTGCGCACACATGTAAACAAATAAACAAGCAAACCTGTATCCATGGTTTCTGATTGAGTCAGTAACTGGAAGAAATAAAAGTAAAAACATGGGTCAGAATAGATTAAATGAAGCATACAAGATGCATGTGGTTAATGTTCATGATGGAGTTATTTAAAAAAAGAACACACACACACACACGCACACACACACACACACACACACACACACACCTAATTCTGTTTTTCTTCCTTCTCCTCCTTGCCTCTCCTCTTTTTTTTCTCTCCTCCTAGCGTTTACTGAATACAACTACCAGGAACAAGAATACATTAATCAAGACTGTCTTACATCCGAGTTGTTGATTTGAATGAGGTCAAGACTGAAAGAATGAGTTTTAATTTCTACATTTATCCACTAGGTTGTAGCTGCTGTGGAAAACTCTTAGTGCCCATAAGTCCCAGAAATTCCAGTCCTATGCTTCCCTCAAAGAACTGAGGATAAGAAACAAACCAACACATGACTTCAGTGTTGATCTCTGGCCATCGGTCAAAGGGTAGAAACCAACTGGCTATCAACAGTTAAATAAAATGTTACATATTATCATATAACAAAAGTATATGTCATACAAGCATACATGTACAGGCATAATGTTTTTGTGCACCATGTAGAGTTTATCCTTGTGTTGTTCAAATGCTGATTTCTCTGCCCTCTCATCTTGTGATCTGGACACCGCACTGTAATGCTTATGTCAAGGATCTCCTGTCTCAAGTTTGTGTAAGCAATGCTCCTCATCTACCCTCTGCCTTGTCAATAAAAGCTGGAATAGCCAATAACTAGGCAATGGAGAGCATGAGGTGGGATTTCCACCAGCTGGGGGAAGAGGGAGAGAAAAAGTGGAAAAGAGGAGTCACCATGAGGAAGAGGTCCAGAAGACATCAAGGCAGAACATACCTGAAGTCTAAAGAGCCAGACCAATACAAAAATGCAAGTATCTTGGGGATTTTGGCTGGCCGGTAACCCGATTAGATTAGAGAATTAGAATATAATTATAATGCCTAGTTATTATACTTTAAGTTTTGGTTTTTCTGTGTCATTATTGGAGATGTTTAACATAAACATCTACTGTATTAATTTACAGCATACATTTATATTAAAATTACCATTCCATGTATGATGGTTAGTTTTAATGTCAACTTGCCACAAAGTTGCTACACCTGACAACTTGCCACAAAGTTACTGTGAAAAAGGACCATCAACTGACAAATTGGTCTATGGACGTATCTGTGGGACATTGTTTTTTGATAGCCAGATGATATAGGAGGGCCCAATCTATTATGGACAGCACCATATGTAGGCAGATAGGACTGGGCTGTGAAGAATAGTAGCTGGACCTAAGTCTGGAAGAAAGTCAGTAAGTAGCATTCATGGTCTTTGATTCCGGTTCAGTGCTTCCCTTGGCTTGATGATGGGTTGTGACCTGTAAGCTAAAATAAACTCTTCTGGCCCTGATTTACTTGTAAATCACAGCATTTAGCATAGCAATAAAAAGTAAACTACACCAGCAACTACACTTAGTATATTAAGTATACAGTATTTCCACCTTAACAAGGAATGAAATTCTGATAGCTTTTTAAAAAATACTCTGTGTGTGTGTGTGTGTGTGTGTCTGTGTCTGTGTGTGTATGTCTGTGTGTCTCTGTGTCTGTGTGTGTGTTTATCTGTGTGTGTGTGTGTGTGTGTGTGTATGTCTGTGTGTCTCTGTGTCTGTGTGTGTGTTTATCTGTGTGTGTGTGTGTGTGTATGTCTGTGTGTCTGTGTGTGTATGTCTGTGTGTTTGTATGTGTATGTCTGTGTGTCTCTGTGTTTGTGTGTGTGTGTGTGTGTGTCTGTGTGTGTATGTCTGTGTGTCTCTGTGTCTGTGTGTCTCTGTGTCTGTGTGTGTGTATATCTGTGTGTCTCTGTGTGTGTGTGTATGTCTGTGTGTCTCTGTGTGTGTGCATGTGGGTTGGTTCTCTCCTTCCACCTTGTTGAGGGTCTCTTGATGTCTCTGCTATTCTGCATTCTCCAGCCTAGCAGACCAGCAAGCTTCCAGCCATTCTCCTCTGCCTCCCATCTTGCCTGAGGAGTCCTGACTGAGAAGGCAAATGTCAATCACCTCATCTTGGTTTTTTGTGGGTTCCAGGAACTGAACTCAGGTCATCAATCTTACATGGCAAGCATTTTACCCACTGAGCCATCTCACAGGAATGAAATTCTGATAAATGTTACAATATGAATGAAGTTTGAAAGTATTAAGACCCTGCTGAAATAATTTGGGCACAAACTAATAAATGTTGTGTGATTCGTTGTAAGAGGTACTTAGCATAGCCAAATTCATAGGTGCAGAACTAGAACCGAGGTGTTAGTGGAGATGGAGGAAAGAGAAAGCGTCCATTAATGTTTAATGAGCACAGAGTTTCTGTTTGGGATTATGAAAAGTTCTAGAAACGGTTAGAGGTGGTGGTTTCGAGGTGCTGTGAATGTATCTGTGACTGTGGAACTGAACATCTAACATGGTGAAGATCATAACTATGATGTCATACATAGTTTACCATAGAAGCAAAATCCATGTTAACGAGTGTCAAACTGAGGTACAGTTCAAGACAGAGAAATAAGCTGCTCTGTTCAAATGTGATAAAATTAGGTGTCCATGATATGTATTCTACAGTTGAATTGTGTGTGTCCTCACTTTGGGAAACCGAATGGAACTGAAAATTAATTAAAAAGTGGTTACGTAGCCGAGCAGTGGTGGTGCATGCCTTTAATCCCAGCACTTGGGAGGCAGAGACAGATGATTTCTGAGGAGGCCAGCCTGGTCTCCAGAGTGAGTTCCAGGCCAGCCAGGGCTACACAGAGAAACCCTGTCTCGAAAAACCAAAAAAACCAAAAAAAAAAAAAAAAAGAGAGCTGGTAACATGAAAAATGATGTTTTACCCCACGGTTTATCTCAATATTCTTTTATATAGAGAGCTGACCCCCTACTAAACTTAATCGCTAATTGGTCCTTAAACCCCTAGGAAGGCTGCTGAGAAAAGCATTCTTTGGAAGGAGGATCTTAGGAGGCCCAGAACAGGAGCCCCAGACCCTGGGTCCTTCTAGGCAGTGCCCTACAGGCTCTTTGGCCCCCTCTGCTCTATAAAGGTGCTGAGTACCACACAGGTGAGCTGGAATCTGCCGATGGCAGCACGGCCACCATGCTTGGGCTGTTCTCCTTGCAGTGATTCAGCATCTTTTCCAGGAGACTGCCAGCACCAGGTGTGATCTGTGCTGTGCTGCCTTGTGGGAATTCTACACTTGCTCACGCACAGCACTATTTGCCAAATAAAGAAATTACTGAATGAATTAAAGCTTTAATAGAAACATCAGTGGAGGGTTCGTTAAATGGCTATCAGTCTTCTCCAAAATTCTACCTACTTAAAAATTTAAGTGATACAAACAATGTTAAACTTATTTACTTGTTTGGTTTTTTAGAGGCAGAGTCTCATGTATTATGTAGCTGAGGGTGATCTTGAACTCATGACCTGCTACCTCCTGCCTCTACCTTTTAAGAAGAGAGATCACAGGTCCATACCACCACACTGACAAATAATTTTACAGGAGTACTCCTCAGAGCATAAACTAGAAAATTTAAGTTGGCCCTCCCCTCACCTGCAAAAGGGACATATTTTTTTCTGCCTTTGTAACTCAGTCCCAGACCCAGATAAACCTCATGCACTGGATTCACAGTAAGTACAGCTGACAGCATGAACGACAAGGTAAAAAATAGCTTGCGGTACTTTTCATTTTTTACAAATGTGGAAAGCATATTAAATCAGCTGCTGATTAAAAATGTACATGTTTTGACTTGCACATGAGTCAAATTAACATACATAAATCCAACATCTCCATACCGCTCTCGCAATAGCAATAGCTAATATTCAGTAGTTTTTTCAAATCCGTCAACTCCAGAGTGACACGCTTAAGTTACTAGGCGTAAAATACAAAGCAATTTATAATCAAAACTAACTTTTGTTTTATTTCAATCCAATTATCATTTATCTTCTATAAAAAACATTTAAAAGGCATGAAATTTTTTTTTAAAAAGAAATCTCGTTTTATGTTCAGATTCATTCTATAAATACTTAGTATCACCTAGGGAGACTGAAGCTTGAACAAAAAACTAAGAATTATCATCCTTCAGTATGATGAATTAATACTATAGCAAGTACTGTATGTTGAACTAAGCACTTTCTTGTCTTATAAAACCCCAGAAAGGATCAGGCTTCCAACTTACAGCTTCTATAATGTCACTTTCGACCAGCATCTCAGCTCTAAGTGTCCTGTCACGGCCTCCCCTCTAACAGTGTCTGAGCAGGGAAGTGAATCTGGGAACTGGGGACACACTGTAGAATGTCATACTGATGGACCAGGCCACCATTGTTTGGAGAGGAGGAACAGGTCCAAAGTGCATACCTGGGACAGAACAGAACTTGGTTAAAGCCAAGGCAATTAGAAGGGAGTCCAGTTCTTGTTATGAAAAGACAACTTGTCCCTTCTCTTAACTCATCCCTCTGAGCTCAGCAGGCCCAGAGCAGCTGTGTGGACCACCGCTCCTTGCATCCTTCTATCCATATACCTCTGACACTTTAAACCTGGCACTATATAAATGCCAAGAACTGTGGTTCCTGGGTCTTCTTAAAACTGCTGGCATAGAGCCTCAGAAAGCAAAGAAATCTTTATAGAATAGTGTTTCATTTTATAGAAGATTGATATAAACAGATTTGCAGTCCCTTCTCTAGGTGCTTATATTTATGCTTCTGTTTGGGATCCAGGAATCTATTTAAAGGAAGCAGTGCCAATGTGCTGCTTTTCACTAGAGAACCCTGGGAAATCCTAAGCTCATGTAATCGTCAAAGTGCCCCCCACGTGACCTCATGGAGGGCGTTGCCCTTCATGTATCCAATCATAGTAGGCTACGGGGCTAAGGAAGGCTTTGTTGACAGGAAAGAAAAAGCTTTTTCCACAAGACATTCTGTGTAGATCCAGGGCCTGTGGTCACTGTCATGGCCATATACCTTGGTCACAAGCACCAGGTAATATGCAGAACCTGGGTGAGCTGCTTCTCGGCACACAGGACTCCGTGAGCGGCCATAGTGCCCAGGATCCATGCAGGTGGAGGGGGATGGGGAGTGACCGAGTGTGGGGTGAGAGGTGGGGCCAAGCTGGAGTCGGGAAACCAAGGCACACGCATTTCAATCCACAGGTACTTCAGCTCCTGATATAAATCAGACAGAGGAGATGGAAGAGGCAGAGAGAAAATGTAAACAGCTGGGCAAATTCAATCCTCTGTTAAATATGAATTTTCAGATATTCCAGACTGAATATGTTAGTTGAATTATTCATTTTCCTGACTTCCAATTTTATTTTTAGTACGACCCTGTGAACAAATCTGAGTTTGGAGACACAACCAGATGCTGAGAGGGGAACCTGCATGATGAGTTGCCACACAAGGTGGGAGCCCCTGTGCTCCCTCGTTAATATGAGGACAGAGTTGGGAACGGTTTCTACCCTGGCAGGTTTGCTGTTGGGCTCCTATAAATTAAAGATGGGTAGCTGTCTTAGTTAGGCTTTCCATGGCTGTGATGAAGCACCGTAACCCAAGTTTGCTCTTCCGTATCTCTGTTCATCATCAAAAGAAGTCAGAACAAGGAATCAGGACCCTGGAGGCAGGAGCTGATGCAGAGGCCACAGAGGAGTGCTGCTTACTGAGTTACTCCCTGTGGCTTGATCAATCTGCTTTATTATATAGACTATATAAAAATATTATTATATATTATATTATGTATTATGTATTATATATTATATATAAATATATTATATATTATAAGTATATACATATTATATTTATAACATGTATTATAATATATATTTCAACTCAATATAATATAATTATAATATATATTATATAAATAGATTTATTATATATTTATTGTAGTGGAGATATAATTATAGAGACTAGAGCAAGAGAGACTACTGGGCTAGGGGTGGCCCCACCCATGATGGGCTGGGCCTCCCATATCAATCACTATTTAAGAAAATGCCCTACCAATTTCCCTACAGCCTGATCTTATGAAGGCATTTTCTCAATTAAGGCTCCTTCTTCTTCCTCTTCGTGTCATTTAGACATATGATTAGGCAATGTCTCCTATGCCAGACATTCCCAAGGAGGTAAGTTGTAGCCAGGAGATGACTTTGGTATCATTAACAAGTATGCATGCAGTGCAGAAAATTTATAGGTGGCAAAAATGACCTTACTGTGGCCTCCTTTGACAGTTTCCTAGGACATGCAAAGGTCACTTAGCGATTCTCAATTTCATTGGTAAGCTCATAGGTCTCAGTACTTTTTCCTAAAGTGGATACACATACACACACACACACACACACACACACACACACACACACACACACTAATTTCCATGGCCATTCTGCCGATAAAATTTCAATCACTAAAACTTTCCCTTTAAAACCAACAAGGCTTTTTATCTCCCCGCAAGGGCCAGATAACGATTGCACCAGCCACTTGGAATTACCAAAGAGACTGAAAGTGGAGCAGCGTAGAAAAATGAGATCACTGTGGAGACGCTGCAGAATCCAGGGCAGTTCAGCCCTACAGCTCTTTCCTCTCTTGACCTTGGGGCGAAGCTGTGGTGGGTAATTCGATTCCCTGTGCTTCTTTCTGTGGGGATGGACAGTGAATGACCAAGATGGACCCAGAGAGGAAGAGACCACCAGGCTATATGAAGAAGGAGAATCTGCATGAGGATTTAGGAGACGGATCCTAACCACCGATACTGCCTTCGTCAGTCAGTTCCCACTGGAAAAACAAAACAAAACAACAACAAAACCCTCCCTAATGTAAAGGCTAAAGCTGGACTGAACCTTTGGGGAGAGATTTCGGAGGACCTTTCAAAGCATTTTTGTGACGTACGTGGAAACAAAGTGGGCTATGGGTCTTTCAAACGGTCCTGCTTTGGTCTGCTCATAGAGTGGGGTTTGTCCTGTGCCTGCCGCTAAGGAAAGTTGGAGAACCCCGGGATGAAAATCCTTTCCGTTTCCATGTGTAACACCTCTGATTTTCAACATGCAGTGGCAAAAGGAGAAGATTGCCAGCTAAAGCAAACAGAAGATCTGTCAGAGCATTAACCAGAGAGCAATAGAGGCGTCCAATGAAGAAATGTTTGGAATGTGCAAGTTATAGACACAGATGGGACTCCAACACAGGCATGGAGCACATTTGTCTTAATTCACAGACCACAGGAAGCTCAAGAAGAAAGTAGACCAAAGTGGGGGTGCTTTGGTTCCTCTGAGAAAGGGAACAAAATACTCACAGGAACAACTATGGAGACAAAGTGTGGAGCAGAGGCTGAAGGAAAGGCCACCCAGAGACTGTCCTACCTGGGCATTCATCCTATAAACAGTCACCAAACCCCAAAACTACTATGGATGACAAAAAGTGCGTACCAAAAGGAGCCTGTTATGGTTGTCTTCTGGAGGGGCCCTGCCAGAGCCTTACAGATTCAGAGGCGAATACTAGCAGTCAACCATTTGTCTGAATGAGGGGTTCACAATGGAGGAGTTGGAGGGCAGACTGGAGGAGCTGGGGTGAGGGGTTTGCAGCCCCATGGGAAGAACAGCAATGTTGGCCAACCAGACGCTCCAGGGTTCCCAGGGACTAAGCCATCAAACAAGGAGTACACATGGTTCCAGTCAAAAGATTGGCAGAGGAATGCCTCGTCGGACATCAGTGGGAGGAGAGGTCCTTGGTCCTGTGAAGGCTCAATAGAGGCCCCAGTGTAGGGAATCTAGTGGAGATCATGGGAGTGGGTTGGGTGGAGGAGCATATTCTTGGAGGCAGGGGGTGGGAGGTTGGGTTGGAGGTTTTTGGGGAGGGGGGAAACCCAGAAGGAGTATAACATTTGAAATGTAAATGAAGAATATATTCAATTAAAAAAAAAAGAGGTCTCAGTTCTTGCTGCCCAGCAGGACCACCAATGCAGCTGGGCCACAGTGCAATGGGATCACAGTGCAGAAGGAACAGGAGTGTATCCATCACTGGTGTAATGTATCCAGTTTCTTCATTTCTCCGTGTTTCTGTCCTCATTGTCAAATTCCCAGTCGCTGTGGGACTGTTTCCTTCTCTCAGAAATTACAGGCACAAATGCAGTTGTGGGGGACGTAGACCAGCATATCAGGGTGGAAAGACCTCCAAGGAAGCAATGTTTAAATACTTAAATAAAATGTAGCACAGAGTCAATAGCCTTGTCTAAAAGAACAGGGTTCTTGCAAAGGGAGCAGCAGAGTCTAAAGATGCTGGCATAGGGCTAGGCTTACTGCCACCCAGAGCAAAGACTATATTGCTATCAGTACAGAGTAAGAGAACTAGGGACGAAATGGAGATATCTGAAGGCAGGGGGAGTGTGTGTCAGATCAAGTAGAGGTCTACTGACCATAAAAGGACTTGCAATTTTGTCTTCAATCTGATAAGTGAATTGATGAGCTTAGGATGTGTTTTGTTAAAAAAAAAATGTAAATTTTTTAAAAAAATGTTTTATTTGTAAAAGGTCTGTCTGAAGCAAGTTGTATAGGCTCACACTTTATACTCTCAGTACTTGGAAGTAAAGACAGGAGGAACAGTAGTTCGAGGTCATCTTGGCTATATAGCAAAGGGTATCCTGGGCTATATGAAACCCTGATTCTAAAGGGGGTGGGTGGCTGGGGAGATGATTCTGTGCTCCCGGAGCAAATGTGAACACACAAGTTTAAACCTTCAGAACCCACATAAAAAGTAGGGCACAGCTCCATGTAACCTCATGTGACCCCCATGTGACCCCATGTGACCCCATGTGACCCCATGACTAGGTGAGAAGCAGTGCACTCCAGCTTCAGGTTCAGTGAGAGAGTCTAGAATGACAGAGTGGGATGCCTGATGCTCTTCTCACCTATGATGCATGACTGGGTTCATGTGCATGTGCACACACACACACACACACGCACACACACACACACCACCTGTCTGATCTCAATCATGAGGATGAACAGGTCAGAGATGGCGAGAAAGGAATGAAAGCAGAGAACTACATTCAATAATTGAGGTCCGAGAAAATGTGATCATAGTAACCTTGGGCTGAGGCAAAAAAAAAAAAAATCAGATTCCATGTTGCCAAATCTGGGCCTGATAGCATGCACCCCTGCAACTCCAATACTCAGGAATCTAAGACAGGAGGATCTGAGTTCAAGGCCAGCCTCTGGTCTTCAAGGTGAATTCCTGTTTCAAACACAACAAAACCAAACAAAATAAAAGTCTTCCTGGTGGGTTGCATATGAGGGCTGAGGAAGACAAAGGAATCAAATCTGTCTCCTAGGTCTTGCTCTGAAGCACCTGTTTGCTAACCCCAGTGAGGAAGACCTGGGAAGGATCTAGAACAGGGATTTGGGCCCTGCTGAATGGAACATGCGTGCATGAGACTTCAAGTGGAGATGGTGAGCAGGCAGGCGCTCTAGTCTGACTCTCAGAGGAAGCATCCTTGGTCATCAGCAAAGAGACAGAGCAGAGACAGAGCCTGGACGAGGTCCTCTGTAGGGAGATGCACTGGAGGCTCCAGAATCACCAGCATCAGATCCAAGATAAGAGCAAAGGAGACAGAGAGGATGCCTGAAGAAACAGAAGAAAACCCAGGAGAGTCTGACATCCTGGAAGACAAGGAAGTGGTTTAATATAAATCCCATTAAAGTATCCATGGTTTATCTTTATTAACTGACAAAATGATTCGAAGCCACGCCAGAGAAGCGTAATGCACGCCTGGGATAATGGACCGTTCTACCACATCCTTTCCTTTTCAGCAATTGATATGGATATGGTGCTTTTATGATCTTGAAAGAGGAAAACGAAAACGTTCCTTTAAAAAAGAAAAGCTCCCTTCGTTCTGTTTTCTACAACCTAACACCTCCATGTTTTATCCCGGCACACTTCTCTCTGTCACCTTGCTGTCACTCTTGGATAAAATTAATAACATGCAGCATGTTCTTGAACTAAATCTTGTCTAATAAATTTGGGGTTTCAGACTCATGGATCGAATCCATCTTTATTTTTGAAAAAGGATATGCTTTGCAATCTAGAAGATGATCTATGATAGCCATATTTTTGGATTTGAATGTGTAAATGTATTAAAGGTACAGCAAGCCAAAGTAAAAGAATAAATAACAGCCAGTAGACAGACGGCAAAACATTATCAAATTGGACACTGAGAATATCCAGCAGTTTCCATAGTTCCAGAAGGAGCTACGCAGAATGCCGGAAAAGAAAAGACATTATGGATCCTACCCAGCACTTGAGCCTACGTACCGACCTGCCAGGCAAGATGTGCTCATTGGAGCAGCAGAGAGACATGACTTCTATGGAGTAACTAATTGGATTTGAGGCCTGTTCCACAAGAGAAAATTTCATGCCTAATATTGTAATCCTTGTCAAAAATCGTGTATGAGGAAGTCATAAGCCCTAGGTCAGAACATGTTATCATTATTAATTTGTTAATCGGTCATGTTGTCAAATGTTTCCTAAGTACTTATGTTTCCACCCATAGACCTGAATTACTCTCAACCTTGATGAGGGAAGTTTCTTCTTGCAATGGGCAATAATCGATGCAGAGACTCATAACTGGTCAAAGTGCCAAGACTAATAGAGTGGTCAACCCTAAATGGAACACCTATATTCCACCACCACCACCACCACCACCACTACCACCACCAAAGCTCAGGAACCTCACAGAAAAGTAGGTAGAAGAAATGTAAGCACCAGAGTATGTGGCTATCGCATTCACAAACTAACAGCAACTGCAGTTACCTGCATAAGACCTGCATAAGATCAAACCCGCCGAAATTCCATCATAGCTGGAATGATCTCAAGCTCTGTCCCTAACCAAGGATTTGCTGACAGTTGAGAGTTGCTAATGAAGGGAGAATCATTGCTTTTGAAGTGTACAGCCGCAGACCAGAATCCCATGCTCCAGAGAACGACCTCACACTCACACACACATGGGCAGCTGTAATAGGAATTAGTAGGTTACAAGGGAGAGGGAGAGGGAGAGGGAGAGGAAGGGGAGGGAGGGAAGAAGGGAGGAAGGAAGGAAGGAAGGAAGGAAGGAAGGAAGGAAGGAAGGAAGAGAAAACAGACAAGTTGGGGGTGGATGCTTTGAGAGGGGCACATGGGGAAACTGAGGAAATGTGTGTTGGATATAATCACATTTCATCATTTGCCTCTAGAATAAAGAAAAAAAAGTTAATCCAGCAGAAATCACCTAGGGATATCCCTTGAAGGCAGCTAGTTGAAGTTCCCAATAGAGTCCCCTCCCCTCAGGTGAAATTTCCAGGTAAAAGAACAAATAGCGACAAGGGTGACTTCATCAAGGTGACATCATCAAACTGGCAGCTCGAACATCCAGCAGAAAAGAGCTAAGGGAGTGCCCTTCAGGCAGCCTGCTGGAGATCCTGTCAATCAGCCGGAGCAGAGCAGGGTGTGTTCTTCCTAAATAGCAACAGGTGGCAATGACAACATCAAACCCAGCGTTCCCAGCAGAAGCTGGCTGGAGAAGTTGAGGCTGACAGCTGGAACTGAGCTTTTTTTGTTCCACGGCTGAATTCCTGGCTTTCCTCTCCCACTGCAGGCCCTGTCATATCCTAAGATAAACAATCGTGAAGTTGGATGGGAATGGTTCACCTTCTAGCTGTTCTCAAGGACCCAAAGTTCTTACTTTTGGGTTGTGTGTTGCCGCTCTTCCCTCCCTGTCACAGAGTCAAGAGGAAAAGCTCATCCCCTGATAAGGGGTCTTGAAGGACACTTTGAGGCAACCAGCCTGAGTCTGAAATGGGGAGGTGGACAGCCTTATTCTCAGAGCTAGCTTCTCAACAGGTTCAACCAGCACATGGCAGCTGACCAACCCGGTGTACATTACACAGGGTCTCTTCTTGGCTGGCCTTGAAATCATGACCCTTCTACCCCACCCTCCACTGGACAGTCCATCACACCAGACTGAGTGCAAAAATGAAAGTTCCTATGTATAAAAAAAATTACAAGGTAAGTAATTAAATGAGAAGCTGTTTCTAATAGAATATTAAAGTTGATGCACTTTCTATACCAACAGCTCATACAAATAGATATGACTGTCACTAATTTCCCCAACTAGTAACTGGTCAATGGAATATTTGTGGTACCTTCAGTAACCATAAGAGAAATGTCAACCTGTCAACTGATGTTCATAAATATGTTGAGTTTTTATGGTAATCAAAAAAGTAACACACATTAAACCCAACCCCTGGAGGGCAGAGGCAAGTGGATCTCTGTGAGTTTTAGAGCAGTCTGGTAACACAGTGACATCTGAGCCATCCAAGACTGCATAGTAAGACCTTGTCTAAAATACATACATACATACATACATACATACATACACACACATACACACACATTCACACACATTCTTAAAACCCAAACAAAAAATTTGTGATTATATTTCATTAACACTATTAGTAAATATTAGCTTTCAAGAGGCTTGGTAAAGAGGATTCCTCTTGTCCTGATGATAGGAATTCAGAGAAGCAATTGGATCTGTGCTAAAACCCTTTCCCACATAAACATCTATATCCAACTGGTGGCCCAGAATCAACCCTTACAGACTATCTGAAAAAAGTACAAACCTTTCCACAGAATAGAGAGCATGTAACATTAAACCAACATAGCGTTATTTATCAGCATCTCTAAATGAAAATAATGTAAACATTTCTGCATAAACAATGGACATGTAATGGTTAAATTTTAAAAGGTTTTTTCTGTTCTTCTCACAGCCAGAAATAATTGTTAATAATGTTTCAAAAGCAGTCGGTTGCTGTGCTCATATTTCTACAGAGTGGGATCTCTCTGTAACCATGACCTTGGTCAGTATATTACTTTGTCAAACAAAAGAGAATTTAGCTTTCTAATCATACAGTGCAGGCAGGAACTGGAGACCAGAGACCCGGGGATGTAGAGAACTCAGATTAAATGGCCAGAGAACTACAGAGCTGTGGGAACAGAAAGCAGAGTGTCTCCTAATAACAATAAACAGGAGCAAACAGGTTGTGACGCTTATTGAAGGGAACAAAGCCTCCTTTGTAATAAAATAGATAACGATTATTATTTTTAGACGAATTCAAAGCAAAGATTTCTGCAGGAAATCAGGGCATTTTGAAAAATGGAATTTCTGCAAATGGAAAGAGATTACTGACGGAAAAGGACAGTGAAACTCATATGAAGGATAATCAGGGGACTGTGGTCCAGACCATCTTATAGGACGTTCTTCCATGAGGCCATTTCTTTATTATATTTACTCATTCATCCATCGAGTCAGCTGATATATGCCAGACCCTAAGCAAGCAGTGAGGGATACCTTAGCAAAAATAAATCAGCTAAGGGAAGTGTGCCTTCAGAGAGAGTATCATTGTGGGAAACTTCACACCAAAGTAATAATAATACCCATTATTGTTTATATTCAAATGAACTAAGTCCTAAAAGATAAGTTTTGAGACCCACTAAAGTGACCACCAGAGGAATCTCAGAGATGGAATCCTTCTTTGGTTTTCCAGAAGAATTGACATTTTTAATGAAATTTTAAAGGTAAAAAAATTATAGAGCTGAGATGATCACTGTTACCAGTTTCTTAGTTCAGAAGGAACAGGGAACTGAATCATTTGTGACTCAGTGAATATATAACAGATATTTGTCCTATATACTTCATTTAAATATATAGTTTGATTCCATTGTATGAATTTAATTATGAATAGAATTAACACATTATGTTATATTCATAAAGATACAGTTATTGTTTTTATAAAGACCTAAGTCGTGCTGGATACTCAGGCAAGAAGAAACTTCTCATGTACTTAGTCCAGACTCTAGTGTCTAACAAAGCTTACCCCGTCTGGGTATTTTAATCATTGTTACAATATCAGCATAGATATAGGCATCTCCACACCATGCAATCTGTATTTAGAACATGCTAATTTCTGGGTTTGCAGCTGGGGAGAGGAAGTCAGACAAGGTCTTTAATTTTATGGCATTCTTAAATATAGTATGAAATTAACTTCTGTTTCAGATGATCTAGACGACAATCTCCAGAACAATATATAAGAATTATCACTTCGACATATGTATTTCTTATTTTTTTAAATTGTGCATATGCTTGTGTGTGTGTGTGTGTGTGTGTGTGTGTATGTAGTACAGGTGCCCATAGTACAGATGCCCATAGAAGTCAATGGTGTCAGATGCCCTGGAATTGGAGTTACAAGCAGTTGCGAGCCCCCCAGTGTAGTTTATGGGAACCAAACTTAGGTCCTCTGCAAAAATAATGTGTGCTCTTAACAACTGACCCAACCCTCCAGCCACAGAAATGGTCATTTTACCACATTGTATGCTCATCAACATTTGGCATTATCTTTGCTTGCTTTTATAATGAAAAGAAAATTTTAATAGGCCAACAGGCAACTCCAGGTTGAACTATGTCTCCACAAGAAGATATATTGAGATTTTAATCTTACTACTGTAGAATTAGGGCGTATCTGGAAATGGGGTTTATGTGGATGTAGATAGGACAAGAGGTCATTGGAGTGGGTGCTACCCACCGTGACTGACACACTTAAAAAGGCAGAAAACTGGTTAAACGTGGAGGTTAGTGTCTCAGAAGGGGGAAGCAGGAGGATGGACAACTTGAAGCCATCCAGGGTCACAAAGTGAAGCTCTGTCTCAAAACTAAAGGACAAAACAAAATAAAAACATGGGAAGTTGGGAACTCAGTGCTCAAGCTTTCTTGACATGTACAACTCCCCAGATTTGGTACCCAATGCTGTGGGGGATCGGGGGGGCAGTGAGGAAGAGAGGCAAGAGAGATAGGAGTGGGGAGGACCAATGAATTCTGGGCCCAGAGCCACACACACAGGGAGAATGTCCTGTGCAGATGAAGGCACAAGGACAGAGGTGCAGCTAGAGGCCAGACAACATTGACTCCATCAACCGCCAGAGGCTGAGAGAGACACCAGAAAAGATTCTTTCTGAGCCAGCCCTGTGAATGCCTTTGTCTGACACTCTGGCCTCTCAAACTGTGAGAAATTAATTCCCATTGGTTAAAGCCACACAGTCGGTGGTACTTTGATATGTCAGCTTTAACAAGCTAGCTCTTAATTTGGGGTTCCCCTGAAAACAGAGACAGAGGAAAGAAAAAATGTAGAAGC